>OZ018338.1:24987231-25587231 GCA_963969495.1 Ceratothoa steindachneri
GCTGCACTACGTGGACGCCGGTTTGGGACGATGAACATGTCCAGCTCGCCGTCCATGAGTGGATTGAACAGCATTCGGGAGATTTCTGGTTGTCGGGAATTCCAAGCCTCAGGGACAAGTGGCGCAAGTGCATTGAAGTCGAGGGTAGTTATATTGAAAAATAATAAAACACTTTTCCTCATATCTCGTTTCCTTATATCCGAATTGCAAAACTTATTGACCTTCTCTCGTATATATATATATATATATATATATATATATCGAGAGATGGGGTTGATGGATTGTAGCGGGGGGGTCACCAGTTCCGAGTTTGAACAAATATTCCTTCTCTGCTACATGATTCGAGTACGTTCTTGAGGGTGTCCTCCAAATAAGTTCGTATTTGGATTTTTCAAACAGCTTGATGAAAAATTATTTTTATTTTGAACTTGAGATTTAATGATGTACTCTTATGGATGGAGCTTGTGAATCTTATCCACCAAGCTGGATGCATTCACAACGAAGAAGACGAAGTGATTCGATCAACTATGTGGATGATTTGAATAATGACAATGCTGAAGGAAGGAGCTTTGTGTGAACTGAATGTTTGTTGATCTGTGTTCGAGAGAAAGAGAGAGAGCGCAGAGATCACCTATCAAAGGAATTTTATAGATAGATGGTGAAAAAGGAATTTATAGTAAGAAATCGATAGGAAACTTTCGGAAATAGGGTATCATTGTAGCAGACTGTCGTTAGTAAACAAATGGAAGGAATTGGTTAAATGATAGTTCTGTGAGAATGGAGTTTGGTGCGACCCAAAAGAAGATAACGCGAACTATGGAAGGCAAATAAAATGAATCATCGGTCATGTAGGAACACCGTGTATATGACTGTGTGCAACATTTGTGTAAAATGAATCACCTCAAATCACCCAGCCCTATGAATTAGCAAATTTGGTTTTATTTGTGTGGTTACATATAAAAATATAAAAATTCTCAAATAAGATGAAAATAGCAATAATTAAGAACAATCGAATCAAAATAATGATATAATTCAATCGGAATTAATCAGTTGGGTAAAAATACAATAATGAAGAGTTAAAATAATACACGAGTACAAAATGACATTAGTTCTCGTTAACTAAATGTTAATTTTCATACATAAACTATAATTAAAGAAAAATGATAAAAAATATTTATACAGAATAATTAGATCAAATTTGTACAAAGTGAGTAATAATTAAGACGGTATTTACATAATAAAATTTAAATATATAATATACATTTTAAAATCTTAAACGATACATTTTGAAATACGGTGGTCAAAAGGTCATTTTCGTCCAGCTGTAGGTCACCGGAATGCGTGTGTGTCAATTCAGTATGAACGACGAGTCGATTGAGTACATATTTTCTCTTAATAATACAATAAAAGAGTAAACGTGAATACAGAGAATTTGAAAAATTAATCAGTTAACCAAGATAAAAAAATTGAAGAACGAAATAGTCGAGCAAACTTGCAAACATTGAGTCAATGAACTGAAAATCGTACGTGTTGCATAGAAGTGCATTTGAAAGTTAAACTTTTCTAGTCGGTTCTTTAGATGAGAAGCATGTCGCGGGAGCATTATGTGAAGGCTAATGAATAAATTGATGGGGATTGCCATGGTTAGCACTATGTGAGTGCGAATGAATTAAGTGATGGTGCTTTGTCATATGTGGTACTATGTGAGTGCGAATGAATTGTATATGAGTGTGTGCAACTTTTGTGGAAATGGATCACCATATATATATATATATATATATATATATATATATATATATATATATATATATATATATATGCATGCGTTGGGGCAAAATAATTGGAACAGTAGAAATTTAACATCAATATTTCAATGAGTCATTATATTACGAATATAATACATAGTTTTATTTATCAATTTTAATGATTATTTCTATTACTTTTTCGGATCCTGGTATAGATGCTAACATGCGTGACCTCACTGATTTCGAAAAAGGGTAAATTGTTGGAGCTTGAATTGCAGGAGCTTCCGTCACCAGAACAGTTGAGCTCCTTGGTTTTTCGAGAGCTACCATATCAAGGACCATGACAGAATTCAAGAAGCAGGGCAAAACCTCCAGCAGGAGGAATAATTTCGGGCAGGACTTCGAAGCTCGCTGAAAGAGACCGACGAGTGTTGAAACGCATTGTGATGAAAAATCCACGGACAACTGCCCTTAAAGTGACTGTAGAGTTGAATCAACATCTCACTAGCCAAGTTTCGACCAAAACTGTTCGCCGTGAGCTCAATAAAGCCGGATATCATGGAAGAGCCGCCATCAAGAAACCATGGCTTTCTTATCAAAGCATTCAGAAAAGGCTGAACTGGTGTAGAGATCACAAGGGCTGGTCGACAGACCAATGGAAGTAAGTAATATTCTCCGACGAGTCCAGTTTTCCTCTTTTCCCCACTGTAGGGCAAGTTTATGTGTGGATTCAGCCCGGGGAAGCTTTTAATCTTGACTGCCTTCTTCCTATAGTGAAACACAGAGGAGGGTCAGTGATGGTTTGGACAGCCATATCTTGGAATTCTCTTGGTCCAATCGTTGCCCTGCGTGGTAGGATAAACAGCAACGAATATCTGAATATTTTGGAAGATCAAATCCTTTCCATGGTGCAGACATTATTCCCTGATGCTGAATGCTTTTTACAAAATAACAATGCCCAAATACACAACGCTCATGTGGTTAAGAATTGATATGAAGAGCATAGGAGTGAGCTACAACACATGGAGCGGCCCCCACAATCTCCAGATCTTAATATTATTGATCATTTATCGTGCGTCTTGGAGCGACAAGTTAGAAGTTGTTACCCTCCACCGTCGTCTATGAAACAGCTGGAGCAAGTATTGCAAGAAGAATGGCTCAAGATTCCTCTCGATGGTCAGGAAGCTGTATGAATAAATTCCAAGACGCATCGAAACTGTTCGGAAAGACAAATGAGACTCAACTCTCTATTAAATATATAATATTTATTGAATTTAACACGTGTTCCAATTATTTTGTCCAACCCCTATATATATATATATATATATATATATATATATATATATGAGTTGCACAAAATAATTGGAACACGTGTATTATTTTATCCAACCCCTATATATATATATATATATATATATATATATATGGGTTGGACAAAATAATTGGAACACGTGTTAAATTCAATAAATATTATATATTTAATAGAGAGTTGAGCCTCATTAGTCTTTCCGAACAGCGTCGATGCGTCTTGGAATTTATTCATACATCTTCCTGACTTCATTTAGAGGAATCTTGAGCCATTCTTCTTGCAATACCTACATAAGAAGAGTTCCTGTGAAATTAGATGAAATTAGGAGAATATTTAGGGGACGCGACAAACCGAACAATTTTCTAATATCCTTCAAAAACAAAACAAAAAAACCTGAAAAGATCCCACATTTTTAGAAAGAAACTTATAAGGAAACCAAAACAGACAGTTTTCATTGTTTCTATTCAGAAACCCTTCTTTTTATGGTCCTCTTCTTTTCCAACCCCACAAGTTTTCGATGGTGGTGGACTAACTAGAGGAAATACTTCTCCTGTGCGGCCGACTCCGTGGACCCCAGGTAGCGCTGGACTTGGGTAATGCCCCGCTCCGGAGCATCGTTGACCACTCAGAGGCCAAGGCCCGTTTCCGAGCGTCCTAGAATCGGTCGTCCTCCTCCTTCCACAATGCCGGGTCCTTTGCCAGGAAGCCCTCGTCTGCGTCGAGTTTCTGAAAGAAGGACCGTCTTCGAAGTGACGATGGACGAGAGGGAGGTAGACATTGTCGAGGTTTGAGTGAGTGGGTAATCCCAGTCCCACTTCCTGGACATATATTTTATTACCGCACCGAGGTGAAGCGGAGGTGAAACGTATCCAATACACTTACCTTAGCCACTTCCGGTGAATAAGAATAAGATGATGATTCCCTGGGTGTGTTCCCCACTCAGTAAAAGCCAACCATGGGTGGATCGATGGAATATTGAGATTTAAACCGAGTGGATTGCTTAATAATTGCCAAAGGATCGTCCAAATTAGTTAAACACACATATACAAAAATAATCTTTAATGTAAATGAATTTGAAATAAGCAACAACGTATATAAATATAAATAGGATTAATCTTGCACTGAATAAATAAGTCTACATAATATCGTGGGGATTACTTGCAGATTACTCACTGGGACGTTTGCATCTTAATGACACCAGACAGAACGAAGGGAATATTATTATTGAGTTAAACACTGAATTAAGTAAGCACTTCTAATATTCGAAGGTATGGGCTCGGCATGAGAATTCTAGTTCATAAATAAACTGGTGAAGTTAGGGGAGGGGGTAATTCAATTAACGATACCTTTGAGTTCGTAAATATTTTTGAAGGGGGGTGGTGAAGATCTTCTTCTGGTGACGATGATCGCACCTATTCCGGCCGTCCGAGGTTACCGAGTGAGAGGGTAATCTTAGACCGGTGATATGCTGATCCTTTGCCGGATCACGAAGGTGAGCCACACGGTGACTCAAATCAGACTTCTTCCTTGAAGTACCTGTCCGATTATTCGACTCCTGGAGTGGGTAGCAAAAACCGATTACTTAGCTACGTCTAGGGTAATCCGTAGAGGGAGGTCCTGTGTAACCTCAAACTCGGAAGGGGAGGGGGCTGCGAGAAGTTTGGCACCTACAAGGACTGTGACGGCAACAACCAATTCCCCGAGAATTTCCTTCCTTGCAGCGGGTGAACGGTTTCCTATGTGGATTGAGTTTCATACACTCGACGTAGGTCCAAGAGCTTCTGCCTGATTCCAGGGAGAAGTCTTCCTTTTATTTATCTCATGAGCAGAATCGAGAGAGAGAATCAAATTCTCGTAAAATCCGTATCGTGGCATGAAAGACCTTTTTTCATTTTTGGTCCGACGGTATTTCTTTCACGCCTTCTAGCCATCTCAAAGTTTACGGCGGTGAGAATAAAGGCGACGGAGAATTCGAGGCGAGAGGTGCATTTTAGGGATACGAGAGGGCGCGCAGCTTTGTGTCAAGTTGTTTCTGCGTACACCTATGTACTCGGTATTTAGACTTCTACAGACATCGTCATTCTTTTTCTCTGCAATCGCTTGATTTCCTTCTTCGACGCGGGCTTGTTTAATGCCTTTACCATCTACTTCTTCTCCTTTACATCAATCCTTGAGTCGAAGAAGGCCAATCCCGCGTTTTCTTCGGAAACGTACCACAGGGGGAGTCGCAGGGCTTATTCTGCTGCCTTGGCAATGGTTTGGTGAGGGTATATCTTGGGGATCTCGAGGAAGAGCACGTCGTTAAACGGAGCTTTCACAGAAATCGGTGCCTCATGCCATTGTTTGCAGTACACCAGAGAAACAAAGAGGGCCACTCGTTCCACTCCTGCCTTCTCTCAACCACTCAGCGACAGCTGGGATTTCAGCATCTGAAGCTTGAGGCACTAGATGGCCTTGGCCATCCACCGGGCTTGATGGAGAGCTCCAGGATGGCGAAATGGTTTGGCTGGACCTTCACCACCAAGGAACAGGTAGGAGAGACGGAGAAATTCTTCTGGGATGGTTCTTCGACATCAGAGCCTCCTTTAGGAAGGCCAATGCGTCGTCCTTCAGTTTGCTGGCAGTGTCATTGGTGGCAAAGAACTCTACGAGGTCCTCCGATGTTTCCACCGTCTCTCTCTGCGAGGAATCCATGAAGGACCATCGATCACGGAGTCGTTTAAAGATTCCAATGTCAGGACCAGAGGAAGAGCCAAGGCTGGCTTCGAAGACATCTTTGAGAATCACCTCGTGGACCTGATGGCAGCACGCCAACCAAAGCAAGCTTCGTCCGAGTTCCTGCTCAATCCGAATGCAAGCACCTTGCACCATGCCAGTGTTCGAAGCCGTGGTGTCAAAACAGAAGGCGATGATCTTATCCCTGATGCACGCTTCGTCCACCTTCTTCAAGACCACTGCAGCCACGTTTCTGCCAGTCGAATCCGAGCTTGCTGGAACCCCAAGAAGGAACTCGGCGTCATCTTTCCCTGTGAGAAGGACGGCAATGCGGTCCTCCATATCGCCAGAGAGGGACGGGAGTAGTTTTCCGTCCCAATGCAGGACAAACCTCTCAGGTATCTCCTGGTTCCACAGTTCCACGATCTTCTCGGCGGCTTGCTCTCTCCCGCAATTCGTGCTCAATGGACCGTGCTCTTCTAGACCGCCATACTCCCAATGTCGATCCCAAGAACTTGAACGGTAGCTGAGAACGTTGACGTTGCTTGCCGTACCGAAAACTTCTCTCGATCCCAAGTTGAAATGAGGTCAATATCCTTCACGGAGATCGGTGGCGACTATTTAATATGTTTCTTCGGGCTTCGGGATCCACGAGCCGCTGATGACGTCGTCGAAACAGGACTACTGCTGCTGCTACTGTTTTGGCTCGGGATTTCCACCCTTTCAGTCAGCCTGGCAATATCACTGTATTCACGTTCCCGGAGCCGCTTGAGTCGATTTCCGCACTCGACCTACTTCTCCACCTTCTTCGCTGTCATGAGGTCAATTCCGGCTATGGATGATTCCCCTCTGTATTCTCTCTGACTCCGTAGGAACTCCTTGTCCTCGTCCTTCACGTCTGCCCTTTGGAGAGAGGATGAGTGTGCGAGGTCGAAGATTTCTTCGTCTTCCTTGAAAATCTCCTCATCCCAACGATGTTTCGGCCGTTTTTTGTTTTTGTTCTTTTTGAGGTCATTGTACGCCTTCACCAGCTTTGACAGCTTCGTGCCGGTGTGCGTTACTGTAGTTGTCGGAATCTCGGCGCGCGATCAGAAGGGGAGAACCTCCTCCACAACTGCCTTCCTGCTCCCACTAGACGTCTTCCCCATCTCCCAGTGGTGGTGGTAGTAGTACAGGAGTACCTACTCCTTCGATGGTAGCCGCCTCCGGTGATTTCCTCGATTAGAGCCTTGTCGATCAGACAAAAATTACTAGCGGCTCTTGTTGCCATGTTTATATAACCTAAGGGAGGAAAAAAAGAGGAAAGTTAGAAAAATCCTGAATTTTGAGTCACGTCACCTAAATGTTCACTTTGTCGGGACCCCTAAATATTACTCAATTCGCCCCAAATTTCAACGCCATAATATTTTACTATGATAGAACCGAAATAACACACGAGCGTGCAACATTTCCAATTTTTTGCATTTTGGGACACCCATATATATATATATATATATATATATATATATGAAAAACTCACAAAGTATCACGTGAAGGTGGCAAATGAATGCAATATCCCGCAGGAAAAAATGAAAAGGTGTTTCCAAGTACTTTCGAACATAAATATAATGTCCGAAGAGGGGAAGATAACAGTGCTTTCTTTGTCCATATGTCAGATAAGAACCATTTAATTAACTGGAACTCGGCCAAATTTATTTATCGTTCCAATGACCCTATGAAAAGGAATATCATTGAATGTGCTTTTATAAGCCACTGTGATAATTTTTAACCTTTTCCCTGGTTTATATAAAATAGATGCTATAATTAAAAGATTAATACTCAAAGAAATTAGTTTTGTCTTGCGTTCCTAATGTTTTTTTTATATACATTCTTTAGTTATGTGGCCCCTATTTTATTTTATTTTTTTTTTATTATTCATTTTTATTTTTTAATTGTCACTGTTCTGTTTTGTACTTTGTATTTTTTCCCCTTTTGCTCATCGTGTCTTATAATCTCCCTCATTAGGCTATCTCCATTTCTTTGAATCTGTTACCCTTTCCTTCGACTTAGTTTGACCTTACTACCTGCTTCTTGTAATCCTTAATGTGTTTTTTTACCTTCCCTCTTTCCTCTTCCTCATTGGTGATTTCTTGTTTTTAAGGCGGTCTTTCATATTTTTCTTTCGTATATATACCTCTATATAATACTATTTCTTGTAGTTATCCTTGATAAGGAACTTAATAAAGTTCGAAAGTACTTGGAAACACCTTTTCATTTTTTCCTGCGGGATATTGCATATATATATATATATATATATATATATATATATATATATACCGCAAGAAAAAGAAACAGCATTAATCAAGTTGGAAACAAAGTTCATAACCTTTTTTTTAAGTTTATTTATTTATAGATTTCTGCAGGGTGTACGACTTGTTAAGGTGTAGTGGCCTAGTCTTTCCTAGGCCTCGCTTGTAAATCCACAGTGACCTAGAGCCACCTTAGACTAGGTCACTATGCACTTTCAAGCGACGTCTATCTATGATATCCAAAGTTTCAAAAATTACCCATCAAATGACGGTTTCTCGTGACCAGCAACGTACTCTTTTACTGTATCATTACAAGTCCGACCGAAACGCTGTCTCATCGCAACGTCCTATTACCCAAGCATTTGGAGAAGACACAATAAGTCGTCGGACAGCCTACGATCGATTTAAGAAATTTCAGCATGGTCAATTCGATCTCCAAGATTTGCCAGGAGGTGGTTGATCCTCACTTATTGACACTGACCATTTGTGCTCCTATGTCAAAGCTGATCCACATCTGACATCACGCGAGCTGGCTGAAAAATTTAGCGTCGGTCATACAGCCATTTTGCATCATTTAGAGGAAATGGGCAGAGACAGCAAACTGGACGTATGAATCTTAAACTAACCTACTTCCACCGTCAGCACCGCATTGACGCCCTCGTGGCACTACTGTCCAATACACGTCGTTTTAATTAGCTGAACAGAGTGGTTACTGCAGATGAGAAATGGTGTCTACAGTCGAAAATGGCACGCAAAGAAACTGGACAGACAAAGGTGCACCTGCATAACTTCAGGCAAAGACAGATCGATATCAAAAAAAGCTTATGGTTTGTGTCTGATGGGATGTGAAGGGAGTGATTTACTATGAAATGTTTGAACGCAATCAGTCTATCGACGCTCAATTATACAGTCAACACCTGTAACAGGTGACAGATGCAATTGCGCAGAAAAAACAGAATTACTGATGTCGAGTTTCTTGATGCTAACGCCCGACCACACGTTGCGAATCATACCCATGAAAAACTCCTGGAGCTGTGGTTGGAAGTTCTTCCTCACCCACCGTACTCACCAGACCTGGCGCCAACACATTACCATTTATTCCGGTCACTACATGACTTTTGAATGGCAAAAGTTTCGCAAATGATGACGAACTGAAACCTGCAGCTGTAGACTTCTTTGATATCAAACCAGTTGAATTTTACAACGAAGGCAACCATGATCCATTCCTTCGTTGGAAGCAGGTGCTCGAAAATAACGGTGATTACATTGTTCATAGATATGTTTGTTTTGCTTCAATGGTTCGATGAAAATCAATGTCAATAAAAGTGGCGCGAGAACTTTGTTTTCAACCTATTATAAGTACTTTTGAACTTTATTGAGTTTCTTCTCAAGAAAAACTAAAAGGATAATTTTTTACGAGAGTTTATCTCCGCCTCATAAGCAAAAGATCCCTATAGAGAAAGGGAAAGAGGGATTAGGAAAGATAAAGACATATTCAAAGGTATCAAGAGCTGATAGCAGGGTCAAACCAAAATAACAACAGAGGTAAAGAACAAACCCAGGCGCAAATAAAGAGATTAACGCAGAAGGAATAATCTAAGGAATAAAATTAGGGTATGAATGCAGGGGATAAATAAAGCGAGAGAAAGGAATAAAAGTAAAGTGAAAAATAAAACGATACAAAAGAAATAATCTATAAACCAGACACATATAATTCAAAATAATGAAAACAAGCTATGAATTGCAGGACAAAATAATTTTTCGAGAAAGAGATTTGTACAATAGGATCAATTTTAAAAAAGTTTGGAGGAAATATTAAAATTGTCAAAGTGAATGATGAAAGAATATTCAAAAATACTTCTTTTAGTTAAATCGTTAGAAAGTTATATAAGGTTAGCAGAATTTCAGATGATTAAGTGGTAATTGTTATATTTATGGACAAAAAGGCATTATAATAATCTTGTTTTACATTTATATTGATGATAACATAAAAAAGATACTATTATAAAGGCACCATTATAATCTCCTCGTTTCACATTTGTATTGATGATAACATAAAAAGATACTATTATAAAGGCACTATTATAATCTCCTCGTTTTACATTGGTATTGATGATAACATAAAAAAAGATACTATTATAAAGGCACTATTATAATCTCCTCGTTTCACATTTGTATTGATGATAACATAAAAAAGATACTATTATAAAGGCACTATTATAATCTCCTCGTTTTACATTTGTATTGATGATAACTTAAAAAGATACTATTATAAAGGCACTATTATAATCTCCTCGTTTCACATTTGTATTGATGATAACATAAAAAAGATACTATTATAAAGGCACTATTATAATCTCCTCGTTTTACATTTGTATTGATGATAACATAAAAAAGATACTATTATAAAGGCACCATTATAATCTCCCCTTTCACATTTGTATTGATGATAACATAAAAAAGATACTATTATAAAGGCACTATTATAATCTTCTCGTTTTACATTTGTATTGATGATAACATAAAAAAGATACTATTTTTTAAGGCACTATTATAATCTCCTCGTTTCACATTTGTATTGATGATAACATAAAAAAGACACTATTTTTTAAGGCACTATTATAATCTCCTCGTTTCACATTTGTATTGATGATAACATAAAAAAGATACTATTATAAAGGCACTATTATAATCTCCTCGTTTCACATTTGTATTGATGATAACATAAAAAAGATACTATTATAAAGGCACTATTATAATCTCCTCGTTTCACATTTGTATTGATGATAACATAAAAAAGATACTATTATAAAGGCACTATTATAATCTCCTCGTTTAACATTTGTATTGATGATAACATAAAAAAGATACTATTATAAAGGCACTGTTATAATCTCCTCGTTTTACATTTGTATTGATGATAACATAAAAAAGATACTATTATAAAGGCACTATTATAATCTCCTCGTTTCACATTTGTATTGATGATAACATAAAAAAGATACTATTATAAAGGCACTATTATAATCTTCTCGTTTCACATTTGTATTAATAACATCAAAACCATTAAAAAACTACATTAAATCAATACCCCTCAAGTCAATTAAAATCTATATAATATTCAGGTGCATACCTCAATGACGCGATCTATTGTTGTGGTTGTCTATAGTCGTTGTCGGTACTTGGATACTTGGTGGTTTCTCAAGGTCCTGTAGAAATATCCAGTCAGTCTATGCCTGTCACCCACCGTATAAAAATAAACAACGACTTTCTTAAGACAAAACTATAGCCACAACCAATCTACTCCACTCCACCTGTTCTTATCATAAACTAAATGTCTATATTATACTCTATTTACAAACCCTTACAAACACTTTATCGTGACACTTATTACTACATCTGACACATCACATCATCTAAGGCAGGGTTGTCCAACCTTTTTTCCCAACGGGCCAACTTAGAAATTTAAGTATATTCACCGGGCCACAAAGGTACTTAAATAAAATTTATAAAAATTTCAAAGATGTATATAATTACAAACAAAATACTGTATATTAAGAGGAGAAAATTAAATTAGACTAATACAAAATAAAATAAAATCAATTTGATTTGTGGTATTGCCTTCCTTTTATGATATTCTCAATTTCTGGTTTTCAAAGTAAATGAAAATATTCCTAAAAAATACCTCGTAAAAATAAAATCTGAGGTAAGCAGTGGGCCTCATGAAGATATTAAGTGGGCCGCCATGCGGCCCGCGGACCACGGGTTGGACGTCCCTGATCTAAGGTGAGTGTTGTTAATTGTTGTTCACTCTATGACTATGATTGATAATTATATATACATATATTACATATAGTCTACATATACTTCTGACAACGTATACACGTCCGTATACTCAAGGATATACTCTAAATTTCTCCTACGCAAATTCTGCGAAGGAATAACCAGCGGGGCTGGAATCACCTTAGGCGCGGATCCACTTGAGGAACTAGGGGACGGAAGCCCCCCCCCCCCTCCTCCCTTCAGACCTGTTTATCTTTATATTTCTTTCTCAAGCCATATATTGTATTCTGCTATTTTCAGAAAAAGTTATGTAATAATATAGAATATATATAAAAACTGTTTTTTAAACCGTTGCGATCGAATGTATTTTATATAATACATGTCTAAAATACCGGGAATTGCCAAAAATAATTATTAAATTGAATATTATAACTTAGTTGACGTTCAAAAGCTACAATAAAACACAATTCATAATTTTCTGATATATAGGAAAAACAATCGGATTTGAGAGAGTTCGTGCTCACCCCTTTATTAGATTCTGTTATTTATTATCATTGCTGTCTATTATAACCCCTATTAATGATCAATGCCTTTTGCTCAGACTACTCAGAGGGAGGGATTAAGGTTAGAGACCACCCCAATTTTTACCCTGGATCCGCCACTGAATCGCCTTGTCCTTCATCGTCACCCGAACCGTCCCTCCAGAAGAAAGCAAGTTCTCGAAGTATTCAAGTAAAGAAATGGAAGTTTCCGTGGGATTAATGGGCAGAGGATTGCATTGGGAACATCCCCATTCTTTCGTGTCAATCTCATTGTGAGCAAACATTCTGAACCCGATCGACCCAATCTATTATGTTTCTATCAACCACACCTTTATTTAATATCCTAAAACAGTCCCATTTATTCGTTGAATTTTACCCACGATTTGGGGACAGCAGGGCATCACATGCGTATGCCTTATGCCACTTTCCTCTACATAAGGAGCTAAAAAAAAACTTGAAATCAAATCCATTGTCCTTCACAAACTTGTCCGCCACTAATCTTCAATAAACTCATAATGACTATCGTCCAATAATAATTTACAATCAGAATAATATCTATAAAGTCAGAAGTGGTTTTAGGGATTGTCACAGAATCGATTTTTAAGTCAAGGGCTAATTCGTTTTGACCTGAAGTGTTGGTGAATGATATCGTACCCCCAAGATCTTCTGAAGTTAACGTACGGGACAACAGCGAGTAACGTATCCAACGATCTTATCCAAATCGCTCTTGTCCCGACCAAAGGGACAGAATCTTACCACGGCTCGCATGGACAAACATTGCGAGGAACTTCCAACACCAAAGAGAGTATGAAGGTTCCAGAAACCAAAGGAACAATACTATCCTGGCACTTATACGCCACGATAATTCCATCAATTTTCGATCTTTTGTTAAGCGATTAACTCGTCTTCAAATTATTTGAAAAAGATTACAAACACTTTAAACGTCTTCCAGCTACCCTCATTAATGACTAGTTACTGATCTTCCCCACGGCTGACTCTTGAACTTAACTTGATCACCCTCCGAACGGCTCTTAAAACCACTCTTTTGGCGATTATAATAATTCAATTGCTGGCCTATATCTTCCTGCTGACGATCTAGGCAGAGGAACCAAGACGTTTCACATTGCAGCAGCAGACGTGGGATTTATACAAAGTTTCGAGAGACACCACATCCACCCTTGTTTGCCAAACGTCCTACATTCCCCACTTGATTCCTGAATAACCACACCTTGCTCCCTCCACCATGTTTATAACATCATTCACGTTATTGGTTTCCCCATCAAGGACTTAGCAATGTCTATGCTCCGTTCTAGCTCCTTTGTTACCCCCAGTTCTACCGTCTACAAGAACTTTTAAATAATTAATCTAACCGTTTGAAATCTACCCATGGTTTCTCCCTCGGGTATTATGTCTCGAGCTAAGCCCCGTATTATAAATGAACACAGCGCCCCTCTTTTTAACTCGTGGGATTAGCCCATAGGGTAGCGATTATCGTCGTTGACTACTGTCTCTGCTCCTGTTAGTTTACTCTTTATATCGTCATAACTTCATCCTACCCAGACCTTTCCTACACACGAGAAATTGATCCCTCGAGGTCTTCATAATTCAGACGTGCATGTTTTCTCTTATATATATATATATATATATATATATATATATATATATATATATATATATATATATATATATATATATATGGTACGGTTAATGTAGCGGCATTATTAGACAACTGCTCGAGAAGGAAAGGATCTCCCGCTGGACCTGAAGCAGAGCAGTTGTCTGATAATGCCACTGAATAACCGTACCAATTTGCCTTGTATCTTTTTCCATATATATATATATATATATACTGATGATGACTGCTTCTACGAAACCTAAATACAGTATATAGCTGAAATCGCAAGGTGGGGAAAAAAGCTGGTGTCATCCTATTCATTTACCAGGGACTACTGACGTCCATAGATCGCGAGAAAAATGTGCATCCTATAAAAATGTTCTAACATATTCAAAAAATCCTTCAAAGGATTGATCAGACTCTAGTAAATTTGAAACCTCCCTGACCAAAATTCGAATGCTGGCAAATTCTTCCTTAAAGCCTGATTTACCCAAAACATGAGAATTAGGGTCCATTAAAATACGCCTATGACGCTTTTTAGGGTTTATTTTAATACATTCTTACTCATTTTACAATTTATTACCTCTTCATTCCTATTTCCTTCACTATTCTGTTCTCTTCAGAACCATTCTTCTAATTTGGTGGATTTAGTGCCCGTATGTAAGCTTTTGAGACTTAACTTAACCCTCTTGTCTTAACACAACAATTTCACTCCTTAAATCCTCAAACACCTTTTCAACATACCCTTGAACTACCTATCTCGATTACTCCCTGATTAAGTACTCCCTGTGTGTTTTAGTTACCAACAGCACTCAAACCTTAAAGCATTTACATTTGAACCAACCAAAATAACACTTAAGCTCTTCAAGCTCATCTCGAGTAACCAGTCCTTAACTATTAGCCACCAAGTTAAGTAGCCACTAACCTTTTATCTTAAAACCGCAATTTCCCAAGACTCTCGCACTCATTGTACTCTAAATGCAACATCTAGACACGTAGAGCTACTCTAGAGGCTCTTAAGCTCATCTAGAGCCTAACGAACTTCACTAGAGACCAACCAGGTCCACGTTGGGCGCCAAAGTGCGTCAATGTACCGTAAAGGTGAAAAAAATAAAGGGAGTGAAAAGAATAGAGGTGATAAAAAGGAAAATGGAGAAACCGAGTACTAGAATATTTGTTAAGGGCGTTACTTTCCCTTGACACAAGAAAGGAAACCCTGAGAGAAAAGAGGCTCGACTCTGGGATGAACGGTGGGAACAACAAAGCAGCAACGGACTATCTTAAAATCAACATGGGTCTAAAAATCTCCCGACCAAAACCAAATAAAAATAGCAGGGACAATGTTTATTTACTTCCTATAAGGACCTAACATAAATAACCAAGTCACAACTGACCTGGGTACTTTGCGAAAAGCCTTCACATACCCTAATTGCAATCGATTCGCCTTGTACTCTCTTAATTACTCATATATTAACAATAATAAAAAGTAAGTGCATTACAAAAGATAAATAAATGGCTAGCCCACTAGCTACACAAAGCAATGATTATTTTCTTAAGTTTATATACCACTGAAAGTGAGGCCTAGTTCTCCCTCAAATATTTTTGAACTGAATAAATAATACTCCTCTCAATTAATCGCCAACAAAATACAAACTTGATTGCTGCTCACTAAGCATAGTAGGCAGCAATCTAGTTGTATTCCGTTAGGGATTACTTTAACAATATGTTCTTTTTCCTTATAAGATTTAGATATAGATCCGGATCATACGATGAAAAATATTAAGTTAAAATGTAAAGGAATAAAACCTGGGCAATTTAAAGAGTGAATTGAATCTAAATTTTCCTGTAGGGTAGGAAAGACGGCAAACTCCCATTTCTTGATATTCTCCTTTCTTGAACTTCCACTAGATTCACCATATCGATCCAAAGGAATTCCACATTCACATGTCTGGGTATTAATTTTGGGAGCTTTTTTGACCTAACCTGCAAAGTTGGTAATATCAAAACTCTCGTTCATCGTGGCTTCAAACTTCCATCCAACTATTTCCTTGTACACGAAGAATTCGAATTCCTCAAAGGCTGCTTCCTAAAGAATGGCTTCCAGTTATCATTTGTTCAAAATTGTATTCAGAAGTTTGGGGATACGTTATAGAGCCCTACATTTTCCTACTCTCACTTTACTACAGGATCTTCGCTATCCTCTCCTCCCAGACATTGGTCCCCTTAACTCTGCTTTACGTCGCAAACTCAAAATCCCTCCAAAAGTGATACTTCTCACATATTACATTTAAAAAAATATTTATTAATAATTTTCACGTAGGAATATGTTTATATCTCAATACTAAATTTCCTCTTGAGGCGAATTGCTCGGAGTATAAACTCCTTGGCCCAGGTGGCATCAAGGAACAGATTGGAAGCATCGTCCGCTCGTTGAAGGCCAGAGTGTGTTCCCACTTAGGTCCACGTACTGGCTTTGTATTTTCAAATAAAGAGAAGTCCCCTGTCAAAGACGATTAAGGCTTTTGTGAAATAGTCATTCCTCATAGAAATTTTAGAGTTTTAGGTCATTAAAAAGACTACCACCTTCCGAATTTTCGAATTCCTTTTTAAAAAGCAATTAAACCCTCTTAATCGAGATTCTTCGCCCTTCCGTGTCACATAATTTTAAAGGTTAACTACTAACCGATGTCATGTTGCAATACGTAATAGCAATTCTTTAGTTTTCAGATCTTACCCCACGCTGAAGGTTAGTTGTGTTCTTTTGTGCTTTAGTAACAATAATTAGTTTTACCATAAACTAAATGGCGAACTTATTTATGCGATGCTGCCCACGCCCTGCTTTGTAACCATCAATTTATCATACTTCTTTGTCTTCGAACCCATTATGCATTTTAACAATCACTGCTCTCTATGCATTTTAATTTAAATGAATCTGTAATTTCGAGAACCAGAAGATAGAATATTCGGAACGTCTTTCATTAAATGATAATCCTTGGACCTTTTCATCCTTGGATTTATCCTTAACCTGAAAATAAAAGACTTTTAGGAGGGCAACCTAAAGACTTTATATATATATATATATATATATATATATATATATATATATATATATATATATATATATATATATATATATATATATATATATATATATATATATAACGGGTGTTCCAACAACTTCGACCGATTTTAAATGTGAGTTAAGTTTAAGCGTCTGATGATTTTTTTTCTTTTTCTTTCAGATTTAACAACTTCAGTCTTTGGCAATTTTAATCATGGAAAGATTAACAATCGAACAACGTGTTAAAGTTATCGAAGCCTATTACGAAAATGGACGTTCAAAAAGAAACGCATTTCGGGCACTTCGTGATTTTTTGGTCTACATAATCGACCAACCGAGAGTGCAATTGGGAAAATTGTTCGTAAAT
The DNA here is from genome assembly GCA_963969495.1 of Ceratothoa steindachneri. Classification (NCBI taxonomy): domain Eukaryota; kingdom Metazoa; phylum Arthropoda; class Malacostraca; order Isopoda; family Cymothoidae; genus Ceratothoa; species Ceratothoa steindachneri. The sequence continues at coordinate 25,004,657 of OZ018338.1, forward strand.
TCAAACAAACGGGGTCGGTGGCAGATATGAAAATTCCATTGCGTGCTCGTTTACGCCGTTCAGCTAAAAACATTGCTGCAGTGCGCGAGAATGTGGACGAAGATGCAGACGCTCTATTCGTCATTGCGCGCAGGAACTGAACCTCTCCACAACAACGTTACATCGAATTTTGACAAAAGATTTGTCTCTACACGCTTACAAAATTCCATTGATACAAGAAGTGAAGACTGCTGACCATTTGAAGCGCCATACATTCGTGAATTGGCTGCACGAGCAAAGGATCATCTTTAGTGATGAAGCCCATTTTTATCTTGGTGGATTCGTTAATAAGCAGAATTGTCCCATTTGGGCTGATGAAAATCCCAGGAAGATTGTTGAAAAGCCACTGCATCCACAAAAGGTCACTGTTTGGTGTGCATTTTTTGCTAGCGGAATCATTGGGCCGTATTTTTTTGAACATGATGTCGGGGATTTTGTTACGGTGACAGGCGAGCGATACCGTGCCATGATAACCAACTTTTTATAGCCTGAATTGAATTCTATGGATGTCAAAGATTTGTGGTTTCAACAGGACGGCACCACATGCCATACAGCCAATGCAACAATGGCTTTATTGAATGAGAAGTTCCCAGGTCACATAATCTCGGAAACAGCGAGGTTAATTGGCCACCACGATCATATGTCTTGACGCCTTTAGATTTCTTCCCTTGGGCTCATCTCAAAAGTAAGGTCTATGCCAATAAGCCAACAACAATTCAACAGCTGAAGGATGAGATAATAAGGCATATTGGTGAGATCGAAGAGCAACTATGCAGATACGTCACCAAATATTTTGACCATCGAGTGGAGGTGTGCCGCCGAATCATTGGCGGACATTTAGGCGATATTATTTTTCACACATAATTGCCATGACTCAAATAACATGATCCAATAGTGAAATCAATAAATTTTCACTAATAACACTGTTTTATTTACTGCTAACTTCGATCCGTCTTAATGGAACACCCTTTATATTGAGGGAGAGAAAGAAATAAAGGAAAGGGGAGGTTTAAGCAAAAGATCCCTGGTGAAAGGGTATGGTGTTTGTTCACTTAAGTGGTTATGTTTATTTTTTATCTACTTGGTGTTCTTCTGAATAAGTTGTTGTTGTTTGGGTGTTCAGTTGTCTTCTATTTCTTGTTCTTTGTATTTATTGTTTTTTGGCAGTCAAGCTTTTGTAGGTGTTCCTTTTATTGTCTCGCTTTGTGTTATGTGTTCTTCTGTTTGTTAATAAATTGTTTAGCTATATTATTTGTTTCTTGTATCGCGTTTGATTTTATGTGTATTTTGGGTCTTCTTGTCTCTCTGTCTGTGTTTTGCTACTTGAAAATTGTTTTGTCCTTCTGTATATGGCCTGTAATGGAATATCTAGGTGTTTTGTAGATTTTCGAGTGTCTTGCACCTTGAGATTTTCTCCCAGATCTTTTTTGCTCTTGCCTCCAGCTCGATCTTGAATGGATTTAGTTCAAGCTCTTGGTGAAGGTCTCTCTGCCTCTTCATTTCCCCTCTTTTGCCGCTGTTAATTAGGACATACTTTCTTGTTCTGCACTCATTTGACCCCTCTCATATGTATTCTGGGGTTTGTGATGATTGATATTGGTGAGTACAGTAGTTTTGATCTTATCAGCGCGTTTAAAATTTTTGTTTGATGGACCTGTTAAAGTTTCTAAAACCAAAGAGTTTTTTTCCCAGGTCCACTTTCGTCCGCGGTATTGTTTTGGTAACGTGACTACCGTACCCTATTCTTCCTATTTTCAGTCCCAATACCGAGCGCTCTCCTCCATATAGAATATGAAAGAGTCGTATGACGTTGAATTTTTGTGTGTTCGTCGAGATCTTCCATCTTCTTTTGTATCTATTAATGTGCTCGGTTTCTCTGGCCGTTTTTATGTGCCAGGATCTTAAAAGGGCAGTAACTATCTAAGAGATGTCATCCGCGAGCTGAGTGTACAGTGAGTCCTCCCTGATAGGTTCAGGAAGGTCCATGGTGTAGATTCTGTATAGGATTGGGCTCAGACATTCTCACTGAGGTACGCTAGCAGCCAGCTCGAAGTCTGGTCCGGTATAGTCTTTGATCTGTATGTAGGATTTTCTGTCCGTTATGTAGTCACATAGTAATTTTTCTAGTCTTGGGTTTAGCCTAATCTTAGATTCTTTTACTCTAGTCTCCTTCTCAATACCTTGCAGGACGTGTGCCTTTCTGACGTCACCGGATCAGCATACTGATTTTTTTCTTCCAATCTTTGCTAGTTTCTCCATGATGACTGCTAGCGCCGTGTTGGTCCCACTCCCTCTTCTGAATCCATTTTATTGGTGATTTGGGTATTTTTCTCATAAATGCATAGACCCTGTTGGAAATCACCTTTTTGAAGAGCTTGCCTGCAATCTCGAGAAAGTAGATGGCTCTGAAAATTGCTAGTGAGTCGGGCTGCTTCCTAGATTTGGGAATGAAGATAATTTTTGCAATCTTCCATTTGTCCAAGAAGTAGCTAGCGTTTAGACACGCACTCATCACATTGTCGAGCCGCATGGATTGCCCAAATGTGATTGTTGTATGTGATGGGTATATGGTGATGTTTGCGTTTATTTTATTCGTTTTGTTTTTTATTTAATTACGTAACCCCTGACGTAGGTCCATCGGTATGTCAGTGGCCCTGACGAACCCCAGCAACCAGGCAGTGTTTCCACGAATATTTAGAACTGTACTATGTGTCGGGCACGTTGTGATTATAGATTCCATTTTGTCTGAATTGTAGGGGCAGTAAATGTAAATGTTTTGGGTCAGTTAGGACAGTACAATGTTTTTTATTGTGTCTAGTTTTAGATGATGACAGCATATGAGCCTTCAGAGTAACCAATGTCTAAGGCAAAACAACTTCATTAAGGTTCTAGACGTTTTTTGATGTGATCATCAATTATCGTCCAAAGTGCCCCTCGAGTTTGATGGAAATTCGCCCTTCTGTCAAACTCTTAAAGCAAAAAAAAAACGTTCTGCTTTGTGATATGGCATTGCCACCAAAGGCACTCTGAGCAATCGGTTTGTTTCTACAGCCGTTTTGTTCATCTTCAGACAAAACCTGATTCGAGATTTTTGCTCCATAATATCTGTAATTACAAAATTGCAGTGTCATCTCAGGACATCGTTACAGACATGAGTTACTCAACAACACGTCCAGCCAGACTCATTATCACAAGGAAGGGGATTGGGGAGTCGTGCAAATAACTCTGGCCAATTATTTGGTATAAATTTCCTTGGACCTATTATAGGAGTTCAGGTGTTCTTTCCTTTATTGCATCGTGACTAAATGAAAACAACTGCACTTTTCATGCAAAAGGTCGCTGGTTCAAATCCAGGTAGAGGTTGATGTTTTTTCATCTTTTTCAAGGGATGCTATTACATTACCCACTACCCTAGCTTAAAGAAGGAAATGTGGGAAGCACTTCTGGGTATTGATTTGGCATACTATTCATCGTAACACTTAATAGATCTCAGGATGCTTTTCCATTTGTCCATCGTAGCTCAGTGGTAACGCCTGGCGCTTTTCGGCCGAGAGGTAGCTTGTTCAAATCCCGAAGGAGTTCTTAATACAGTTCAGATTTCCTTTTCTTTCGTTCATCATAGCTCATTGTTAACAACCACGCTTCTTTGGCGATAGATCGCCAATCGAAATCCCTGCAGAGGCCGATGATATTTCATCTTTCGCGAGCCACGCGATTATGCATTATTGAACGAAAGCCTGTGTTTACTTGTCAGACAAATGTGATCTTCAAGGCATGGAGAACAATCTGAGGACAGGAACCTATTATCCTTTGTTTCCATCGGAAATTTTCATTCTCACGGAAACACTTCTCCAAGTAAGAGAAGACGACTAATCCATTCAAATTCAGAAATACACAGTACTTTTCCACATCAAATAAGCAAACGTGCCTAGTGAAAGCAGCTTTAATTCTTAATATTTTCCACCTTGAACAGCACGCGAACTATCTGAAGCTTAAACTGCTTGAAAATGAAACTAATCTTTCACATTTCTACTTGAAATGCAAGGCATGGAGACCAATCTGAGGACAGAAACCTTATATTCTTTGTTTCCATCGGAAATTTTCATTCTCACAGAAACACTTCTCCAAGTAAGAGAAGACGACTAATCAATTCAAATTCAGAAGTACACAGTACTTCACCACATCAAATAAGCAAATGTGCCTAGTGAAAGCAGCTTCTGGTTCTTAATATTTTCCACCCTGAACAGCACGCGAACTATCTGAAGCTTAAACTGCATGAAAATGAGACTAATCTTTCACGTTTCCACCTGAAATGCAAGGCATTCCGGTCAATCTGAGGACAGAAACCTTATATCCTTTGTTTTCATCGGAAATTTCATTCTCACGGAAACACTTCTCCAAGTAAGGGAAGACAACTAATCCAGTGAAATTCAGAAATACACAGTACTTTTCCACACAATTCCCAAAAGAGTTATCAAGCACATTTCAACTGACGTCGACCCTCATCCGCGCCACTTCTCCTTGGGTTGCTGTGGCGCGTGTACGCAACCTTAGCCTTCTCTGTTTGAGTCAAAGTTCAAAATATAAATGGGAGTGTTACTGAATTCCATCATCGGGTGTATCTACCTGCGAGCCTCTACAAATGTGTCCAGTTGTCTTATGGTGAATGTTTACCAGTGGGAGAGAGATAGAGGGCAAACCTCCGGTTATTTGCAAGAGGTGCTCATACAATTTTCTTTCGCAAGATTACAGCTCAATTTTCTCATTGCACGTCTGATACTCTTCCTCACACAAGACTCACCTTCCCTTCCGCCTCATCTATAATTTACGCGCTGACTTTAAGCTCCTGTATCGCTTTGATACTTTACAAGTATTTTGCTTTTCCCGTTACTCAGTGTATAACACATCCAAATTCTTCCGATTTCAATTTCGATAATAATCTTACGTAATGCAACATTTTTTATTGCATTTTATTTTTATTTTTCGGTTACTCTTTTTACAAAGCTTACTTTCTTTGCTGGTTGTAAAAGCAAAGCGTTTGATTCCACGCGCAAGATTTCTTAACTGCTGTTTGAAAAAAAATGACCGTTGAAATGCAGCGTTTTCTGTATGCTCGCTCTGCCTTCTCGATTCTTCGTCTCGCCACCTCCTCCAATCTCTGCGTGCGCACACAAACGCTTGCCACTTTCCCTACCTCATCCCGTATGCATGACCTCCAAGTGCATCATTTGCGGTGCTATGCATGTACCGGGGCACATTCGCAGCTCGATAATCGCGTTTGTCGACCATACATTACTCTAATCAAAGATTCTTCCACTCACAGAAGAAGTTTCACCCCATCGGCTTTTACTTACAAACCGTCGCAACTTTTCTCACTTTACTAACATCAATCACTTTTGGATAATAATTCACTGCATTTTTCGGAGCCATTTCCGTGCCGTTTTTGTTTCTTGCCATTGCCGCAGCAGAATGCTACTAAGTCTAGCCAACCCATGGGCCATTTCCTCTACGTAAAATATTCGTATGTTTAAGGGTAATATTTCTAAGACAGGATTCACAGTGATCTTTTCGCTTTCAGCACTCATGTTCTCTTTTGACGCTTGTCAAACGCCCCCATATAGCGACGTTCATAACTCACTCACATTCTCGGGCTTAGGTATACTTCTTTCTGCTTGGTTTTGTTGCACACGAGTCAAGGCTATCTTGTGACACTCACTTTGTATGTACCTTGCCTCCTTTATAACGCACCACACCACCTTGTCTCAAATTACGAGCCACCCATCTTCAATGACAGGAACTCTGGTACACTCCTCTCATCTTCAGTTTTCGAGAAAAGAATCATTACTGCACTTGAGCATGCGACCGATATTTCAGCAAAGCCTCTTGCCTAGTTTCTCATCGTCCTTCAACACCTATCGCGAATTTAGTACATGAATTGGTTCTGTGTTGGATATGTGCTCCCCAATTTTCACATGACCCTGAATATGGAGGAGGCAAACGTGCGAATCATAACTTTTGACACTAAAACGCGTACTGCAATCTTTGATAGGGAAGGAAGCTTCAGTTCGCTATATTTTCCCCACCTAAACAGCACTCTAGCTATTTGCCAATTAACTAGCTTAGGAAAAAGATAAGCTCATTAAATTACGCTGTAAACGCAAGGTATGGGTTATCAATCCGAGCACAGACTCCTTATCTCATTTTTTCGACAGAAGTTTCCATTCTCACGGAAACGTTTCTCCAAGTAAGAAAATGAGACCAACTCCTACAACTTTAGAAATTCAAAATAATGGGTTACAGGATTCACAAAAGAGTAAAAAAAATAAAATAACGAAGACGCTCGTCAAACATCCTCTCCTCTCCTTTTAGTTATCACGCGCCCGGTCTTGCCCTCGGCAGAAATGAGGCCAATACAATGTTACCTACCTCTTATGGACGAGAAGACGTGTAGTAACCTTCTTGGCAATGATTTGGTATGTTTTTCTCGAAATTTAATATTGTTTGGGTTTCGTTTCTTTTCTTCTATCGTGGCCCAGCGGTAACGCCCGAGCTTCTCTTGCTATAAGTCATCGGTTTGAATGCTGAGTTAGGCTGAGAATGTTTCATCTTTGTAATCTACAGATGAAAAGCTCCATCGTTTTTAAAAAATATTACTTACAATCTATTCTATATGCCTATCGAAAGTGTCCGTTGCCATTTATTTGGCGCGTAAAGTAATATTTTCCGAGTTATTAGTACTTAGAAGCAATATTTTCCAAGGCGTAAAGCTATTATTCGCAGCTCTTATGACGTCATAGGCATCTGGGAAAAAGAGATGCGTTGCACTGATTCAAGAAATACAAATTACCAACGTTAATGCTAATTTAACTACGATGTAGAAGGTTAGGAGTAGTAAGTTATTTAAACGTGTTTAGTTTTAATCTGTCGATTTACCAAAAGTGGCAAATGGTATTCCACTGCGTTTCCCTAGAATAGTCTTCTTGTTTGGTTTCTCTCCGACGAGAAAAACAGCACACAAAACCTTACAGAACTTATTAAAAGCAAACTAAACGAACACCCAAAAAATAACAGCCTAAAAACAGACTAAAAATACTAACCTAACTAAACCACCACTAAACCCAAACATTATATGTGGGATTTAAAACGAGTTATCAATGACAAGATGGTTGCCAATCTATTTTTAGTTTTAACATCAGAATTATAACTTCCCGCGCCTTAGTGTGAATACTATTAGGGTTTATCGTATTAAAATATAAATATAGCAGAGCGCCTTCGATTGCGTTGTTGTTCATCGGTAAAATTTTATCTTTTGTGAGGCACTTTATTAGACTCATACGAAAGCCTCAGTGTTGCTTTCGGATTAAATGACACCGACAGGTGTGTGGGGAGGGAGATCCAAAAGACCTTTAGCCCTTAATTTAACATCCCTTTCCTCGGGACATTAATAAGGTTTAGGTTGTATTTTCGTTTTTCCATACTGACTTAGTGGTAACGCTTTTGTTTCTCGTGCAAGAGATCGCTGGTTCGAAACTCTCTGCAAGAGAAACATACAATTGCAAAATTAGCACTAACTAATTTTTAAAAATCAACTTCTGTCATGGAGTAGAAAAATTAACCACTAAACTGTCTTATTTTCACGTATCAGTTGGTAAAAAATATATCCGGATTCGTTTATGAAAAGAACTTTTCTATAAAATAATCACATGATTGTTTTGCGTGACCTTTCAGTAGGCCATTGAATTACCGGTTTGCTTTTAGACGGCTTATTATTTCTCTCTTTTCCGATATTCTCTCTACCTCCTATTCTTTTGTTATCTCCTGTAGTGGACACATGTCGTGGCTGTTATTGGTTAGCGTTATTAAGAATCGAGGAGAAGTAGTTATGGTAGCGTTTCTTGGAATTACTTTTCGGTTGCAGTTCAAAAGCTTCATTCATTTAGAGTAGTATTGCTCGTTGTATGGATTTGTGTGAATGCTTCCGTATTTATATATACTAGGGATATTCAAAATGTTCGCGGAAAGCGCTTAATTCCAAAGACACCGATTGCTGTAGCAATTTTAAAAAAAATAATGCTTGAACTACAAAGGTCATTTCACTTAGATTATGAATATTTAAAAAAAAATAAGTTAGTGTTCAAATGTACTCTGTTTTTTTAGCATTGAGTGGAAGATTTGAAAAAGCTTTCAAGCTAAGTAGATAAGGCATTGGATTTCCAATGTTTAGGCGTCGGGTTTCGATTCCTGGGGATAAAGGGTTGCTGCCGTTACTCACGTTGTGTTTAGACTAAAGCATGCATGCAGTGTTATAAACACGTTCCCTATCACACACATAGGTAATCATTACACTAACGCTGCTTCCATCCTTTTTTTTCTCGCACAGACTTCAAAATACACTTCAATGTCAGGACCTGCCGAAGAGCCTCTTCCCTCTTTCCTGGCGCAGCAAAGAAAGCTTTCCCTTGGGCCATGGATTGCTGATTACTCGAAGGTTGGTGGAAAAACAAATTAATACCGCTCCTTCCCCCCCTCACCCCCAAAGAACGCCAGTTTAACATTATTTCTGGCTTGCTAGTGATTGTCATTCTGATCTGTATGTGAACTTCACTATGCGGTTGATTGGTCTCTTCCAGGATTGAAAAGAGAAGTGGTCTAGCAACTCCGGCTATAATAAATGCAAAAATCCCAAAGGAAAATGAAAAACAGATTCCAAGTACATTTGAAAGTACTTGTAATCTTCCTTTCATTTTCCTGTGGGATTATTTGCATTTATTGCTCTACTCACGAGGTACTTTGTAAGTTTCTCATATATATATATATATATATATATATATATATATATATATATATATATATATATATATATATATATATATATATATAATATATGCATCAATAAAAAATATCTTCGAACGGGAATAGAACCATAGAACGATTGCCAACGCACCTCCACACCCCGTTTTAGTTTGGGAGGTTGCACCCACCCCGCTGTTTTTAATCAACTCGTAATATACACGATTTGTAAGCCTAGCATTAGGTTCTAATTCCAAGAAGGTTGTCACACGTCGTTAGGCGCTCCAATGTTATTAATTGAATTAAATTAATAATTAATTATATATAAAAAACATTTTATTATCCAGAAGGTAAGTGAATTGCGGCAGTATTGCACATTATATATATATATATATATAATATATATATATATATATATATATATATATATATATATATATATATCATTATAGCACGGTGGTAATATGAAATAGTTTTTTTTCCATTTTCAATTATGTTTGTTGTTTTGAAAAGCAAAATACAAAATACCTCAACAGAAAGAGTTGTAATTTGTGTGAAATGAATTTTTCTTGAGCAACCATTTCGCAACTAATTTTCTCTCCCATCACAAAAAGAAGTATTGAAAATTTTCAATGTGAATCAACGTATTCGTTTAACTTTCAAAGGATATATATATATATATATATATATATATATATATATATATATATATATATATATATATATATATATATATATATATATATATATATATATATATATATATATATATATATATATATATATATATATATATATATATATATATATCAAGTTTTTAAAGTTATTTTTGAGCTTCGCTCTAACTGACGGTTTGGGACTCAGTGTCCATAAAACATGGGCATAAAACCCTTTGGAGGTGAACTCACAGCCAGGGCTTACCCGCATTATGGAATTCTCCCGCCAAAATTCTCTTCCAAGGCGATAAAAAGCGGGAATTCATTGGCCAACGCGTTCAAAAAATGTTTATGAAGCCCCATCAAAAATAATTTTTTTGGAACCATTTTAAAGCTCGATACTTTTTCTCTTTCCAGAAAGAGTTCGAACGTAACCGTATTCATGAGTTTGTGTTTTCAAACTTAACTTACGTACTAACGTAATTTCATAGAAGAGAGGGTAACGGATATATGTGGATCCGTAGGTACGAGTATTTCATGCCGTTATTAGATTTGGATTTGTTGTCATAGAGAATAGCCCTTAAATTGGTTCTCCTCTGGCAAATTATACCGTAGGATTTCTTTAGGATAATGAGGACTCTGGGCATCACCACGAATGAAGAAAATGTAATGGAGAGGGGTATAGAGACTGACATAACAATTGGGCATTGGTTTTATCACCTATCTGTACCCTACTGAAACCTTCCATACTGAGCAGGAACCTACTGTTTAACGGAAAAGCCGAACCACGAGTATTTATGGCAGAGCAGGAGCCAGAGGAGATGAATACAACTTGATGGGTTACTCCATACAGCATAACATAAAAAGAGATATAAACAAACAGACAAAATAGATAAAAATAGACCGAAAAGGGTTAATTGAATAACAGACTCCAGAGAGTAAAGAGAGTCAAAGAGAGGAGAGAGAGAAAGGAAACCTTACCTCTTGCTTGGCTGCTCCCGTAATAATGACGAAAGGAGATCGCCACTACCCGGGTCTCTCTCGCCCCCCATCCAACGCACACAAAAGTGCCGACCATGCTGAGCCCCCCCCCCCCGCATATAAACACAAATGCACCCGACCGCCCCGCAGGCGCACCTCTCATAACCCTTTTGTTGGTCATCCGACGGCAAGCTTGGGCCCTCGAAAGGGACAGGAGAAGACGAAGGTTGAATAGCAGGACAGGAGAGGGAGTGACCGTTAGCGAGCCCTGGCCTGTAAAGGGGCGGGTTTCGGAAAGGATGGAGAAAGGAGAGGAGAGAGGGAAGGAGGTGTATTTATAAGATTTGATAGGAGGGAAAAGAAATCTAAGATGACTGCTTGAAGGTGACGCCGAGTAAAATTTAGTTTTGTCCTCCGAAGAAAAATAGGACAAAAGATCGGAGGTGTGTGGTAGTTTGCTTCACACACACACATACACACACACACACACATATATATATATATATATATATATATATATATATATATGCAGATACACCCACAAAGGAAAAGTGAAAAACGATTCCGAGCGCTTTCGTCTTATTCTTAAAGACCTTTTCAAGGAATGAACAGGAGACTGGACATACATTGCCTTAAATAATGGAAGGGGGAAAGGGGGATTGGACTAACCACCTCTGAACCCTAATTAGGGGTACAAAATCCTGAAACAACTTTATATGAGATTTGTTTCTAGGGATAATGAACAAACCAAGAGCTAAGGTTGAAATTTAGGAATGTGTTAATGGAGATACATTCTAATATATTTCTCAAAATTTAATTACTGCATTTTATGACTGGTTTGGCACTGTTCCAGTTAATGCTATGGTTAAGATTGTACATACGTAGAAAAAGCGCAGATTGTTGAATGTGATTACGTACATTGGCTTGATATTGCTTAACCCGGACATCTAGTTCTTTCCCGGTTTGTCCATAATAACAATTTTGGCAGTTGTTGCAGCCTATCGAATAAACAATGCCAGGTCGGGGGTTGAATTTTTGACAAGGATGCGATAAATTGTAGTCTCGTACTTAAAAATAACATTTATGCTCAGAGGCCTAAGTAAACGAGGTAATTTAATGGAAATATGGTTATAGGGTAAAACTAAAAAGTTTTTGGCCTGAAACTTAGGGATATTAATATTAGTTTGATAATACGAACGCTTAGTGGACTTATAACAATTATCGAGAAAGTACAAAGGGTAGCACAAATTTATCCCTATTTTATATATTGTATCGATTTCTTTGTCTAGGTATTCTGGTGAGACAATTCTAAGGGCATAGAGGAGAAAACACTTTGTTTGATGTTATTTTGGTGGTTAGAATAAAAGTGTATAAAAGAGTCTATGGGTGTGGGTTTTCTATATATTTCATATTTAACACAATGGTTTGTCCGATGAGTTAGAAGATCTAGGAAAGGGAGTGTGCGATCTTTTTCAACTTCTAAAGTAAATTTAATGGAGGGCAATAAGGTGTTAATTTTAGTAACAAATTTATTAATATTTAAATTATTAGGCCAAAGGCAAAGGATGTCATTAACATTTCGCATCCAGGCTATAGGGGTTTCATAAATTTGGGGAAGTATTCTAGATTCGAAGAATCTAGGATACTTCCCCCTTTAAAAATAAAGACGAAAGCGCTCGGAATCGTTTTTCACTTTTCCTTTGTGGGTGTATCTGCATAAATTTTACTCACGGGCACTTTGCGAGCCTTTTTCATATATATATATATATATATATATACCACTTGACACAAAACTTGCCTTACACAGTGTACAGTCATACGCAATCAAATACAGGTAATTTTATACAAATAATTATATGCACATGCACATAAAATATTTCGTGTATGTATGTAAATAATTTCGTATTGACATATACTGATCTAGCTACAACAAATATATAAATACTCTCGCGTATGCACAGATATGGAGGCTTGAAAACAGGTATTTTAAAAATACTTGGTCGGTTTCACGCATGTAATTTAGTTTGGTTACAAAACTTTGGCCTTCTGTTTTTTCGAAACATTCACTTTTTAGTCTCAGTTCTCCAAATTTTGTAACTAAAAAAATAAAAATAATGTAAATTTGAAATTATGGCACAATATAGTTTCTTTTACACGCCCCATGCATCTTAAAATACCCAAATTTCATTATTTTTCAAATTTTAGGGCAAATTATTTTATATTTTTCTCCAAGACAAAATCTCCTTTTAGGAGATTAAAAAATTACACGAGACCGTTGGAAAGGTTGAAGAGTCGAGGGTGTTTTGATACTGACAGTGAGTCCTTTGAAACAATTCCATAAGCACTTGTAGAAAATGCTCTCATTACTTGTATTAGTAGCATCGTGAAACTGTTATTATGTAGCAAAATATTTTATATTGTTCTCAAGGATAATCTTCCATTTTAGAAGATTCAAAAATTGCCCGGGACCGTTGGAAAGGTCGGAGAGTTGAGGCCATTTTGATTACTCCTTTGAACCAATTTCACAAACACTGGTAGAAATTGTTCTTACTACTTGTAGTAGTAACATCGTTAAACTATTATCCTATATCTGTCATTCTTATCCCAAATGTATAAAACAGAAGTTTACCCAACCTTTTAAATTTATGCCCTTTAATTATCGATTAAATGGTTTACATCAAAAGCTATCACTCTTTTTTTTTCTTTTCCTTTTTAATTTAAAAAATTAAAAGTTTTGAGAGTTTATCTAGCGACTGCCCACTTAGGCCAAACTTGCCGTAATCTCAACAGAGCCTACCACAAGGCTATATTAAAAAACAAAACAATGTGCAGATAACGAATAACAAAGATAAAAAGAAAGACAAAGGCTAAGCACAGGAAAAAAACAAATAAAAAAAGCCAATAGGCAACAGGAAGGAAGCGCGCTCCTGCGTCAGGGGTAGGCTTGCTATCACTCAAGCCATTTACATTAAATAAGGATAGATAGCCATCTTATTATGAACCAGGGAGATAATACTGGGCTTATTATCTTTACTCTAATTACAATGTTTCTCTCCGTCAAATTTCTATTAATTTATATATTCATTTTTAACTCGATCAATTTCTCTGATCCGTAAATTATTTAATTTTATACAACTCATAATTAACTTTTTATGGAGTTTTTAAAATATATATTTTTTTAATTAATTATCCTTCCTGTATTTTTGTCATTAGAAAAATAAGAAAAGTAATACAGGCAAGTAAAAAGAAAGCTGGTAAGAATGAATAGGGATGAGAGCAGACAAAGGGAAGATGAATAAAAGAACGAGGACACTCAGGTCTATTATACTTGTTTTTTATAACTTTAGCTACACTGTAAAGCATAAGAAAAAGAGTTGTAGAGCAAAAAAAAAAGGAGTTGTAAAGTAAAAGAAGAAGGGTTGTAGAGCAAAATAAAAAAGTTGTAGAGCAAAAGAAAAGAGGTGTAGAGCAAAAGAAAAGGCGTTGTAGAGTAAAAGAAAAAAGGGATGTAGAGCAAAAGAAAAGGCGTTGTAGAGCAAAAGAAAAAGAGTTGTAGAGCTAAACAAAAGGAGTTGAAGAGTAAAAGAAAAAGGTTGTAGAGCAAAAGAAAAGGAGTTGTAGAACAAAAGAAAAAGAGTTGTAGAGAAAAGAAAAAGGTTGTTAAGCTAAATAAAAAGAGTTGTAGAGCAAAAGAAAAAGGTTGTAGAGCAAAATAAAAAGAGTTGTAGAGCAAAAGAAAAAGAGTGGTAGAGTAAAAGTATAAAGGGCTGTAGAGAAAATGAAAAACTAGTTGTCAAACAAAAGAAAATGAGTTGTAGAGCAAAAGAAAAAGGGCTGTATAGAAAAAGAAAAAGAATTGTACAGCAAAAAAAAGGAGTGATAGAGCGGTGACGTCATTTCCAAGTGGATACAATCATTTAGTTTATACTACCCTATCTGGATGCAATCATTGAGTTTAAACCACCCCACCTGGATGCAATCATTGAGTTTATATCACCCCATCAGTATGCAATCAGTAGGTTTATACCACCCTACCTGGATGCAATCATTGAGTTTATATAACCCCATCAGGATGCAATCAGTAAGTTTATAGCACCATACCTGGATGCAATCATTGAGTTTATACCACCCCACCTGGATGCAATCATTGAGTTTATACCACCCCACCTGGATGCAATCATTGAGTATATGCCACTCCACCTGGATGCAATCATTGAGTTTATACCACCCCACCTGGATGCAATCATTGAGTTTATACCACCCCACCTGGATGCAATCATTGAGTTTATACCACCCCACCTGGATGCAATCATTGAGTTTATACCACCATACCTTAATGCAATCATTGAGTTTATACTACCCCCCCTGGATGCAATTATTGAGTTTATACCACCATACCTTAATGCAATCATTGAGTTTAAACCACCCCACCTGGATGCAATCATTGAGTTTATACCACCCCACCTGGATGCAATCATTGAGTTTATACCACCCCCACCTGGATGCAATCATTGAGTTTATACCACCCCACCTGAATGCAATCATTGAGTTAGAAACCACCCCACCTGGATGCAATCATTGAGTTTATATCACCCCATCAAGATGCAATCAGTAAGTTTATACTACCCCCACCTGAATGCAATCATTGAGTTTATACTACCCCACCTGGATGCAATCATTGAGTTTATACCACCCCACCTGAATGCAATCATTGAGTTTATACCACCCTACCTGGATGCAATCATCGAGTTAAAATCACCCCACCTGGATGCAATCAGTGAGTTTATACAAGCCCGCCTGGATGAAATCATTGACATTATACCACCTCACCTGGATGCAATCATTAAGTTTATACCACCCCACCTGGATGCAATCATTGAGTTTATACTACCCCCCCTGGATGCAATCATTGAGTTTATACCACCATACCTTAATGCAATCATTGAGTTTAAACCACCCCACCTGGATGCAATCATTGAGTTTATACCACCCCACCTGGATGCAATCATTGAGTTTATACCACCCCCACCTGGATGCAATCATTGAGTTTAAACCACCCCACCTGAATGCAATCATTGAGTTTATACCACCCCACCTGGATGCAATCATTGAGTTTATACCACCTTACCTGGATGCAATCATCGAGTTAAAATGACCCCACCTGGATGCAATCAGTGAGTTTATACAAGCCCACCTGGATGAAATCATTGACATTATACCACCTCACCTGGATGTGATCTTTGAGTTTATACCACCCCACCTGGATGCAATCATTGAGTTTATGCCACTCCACCTGGATGCAATCATTGAGTTTATACCACCCTACCTGGAGGTAATCATTGAGTTTATACCACACCACCTTGATGTAATCATTGAGTTTATACCACCCCACCTGGATGCAATCATTGAGTTTATACCACCCTACCTGGAAGCAATCATTTAAGAATACAGTTAACTGCATGTCATTTTACGGGTGGGGGTTATATTTAGGTCCGATTGTAATTAGTTTACTTCTTGATCCAAATGTATTTTTGTAGACGTTTATTTACATGTGTTTCAAAGATGTTAGCGATTCGTTTACAATTTTCAGTCACTATGGAAACATTCTCACCTGTATTTTTTTCTAAATGATTCAACATTTATAACAAAATACTCGTGTATTCTATTTTTAAATATTTTTACTGAAGTCGTATCTTCTCTTCATAAAATCAAACTGTTCCACGTTTGTGCAATTTTATTTGTGGTGATATTTTGAACTTAAGTGTGTCTACAGATAACTATTTTAGCATCTCATCGTTTTCCATAAAATGTTTATGATTTTTTTCAAATACGCTTAGGAATGTAATAAGTAAAATGTAGTAGATATATTATATAGTTTATAGCAAATTTTCTGAAATTTGATTATAACCAATGTCCAGACATTTTTCTTAGAAAATATCAATGAAAAGGGAACTTTCCCAAGAAGAGAAGAATTATTGCCTGAAGGAATTAGGTAAAGTAAGTTTATACAAATTTCCAAAGCTTTGAAGAACGATCATCGCACTGGGAAAAAAATGTAGAGAATAACATTCAGCATAGAAAGAAAAGGGTTTAACCAGAATTCCTAGATCTTACCACTAAAGGTCTTTATCAAATCAAAAGAGATGTGGCTAAAAAACTTCATGTTGGCAGCAAAGCTATTTTCAATCTTCTAGGGACCAATCTGTCTCAAGAGAAACAAAGTGTAAGGCTGTCAGGAAATTTTCTACCTGTAGGAATGAGCAATAACTCGTTCGTAACCAACAAAAAAAATTAAAAAAACATCTTTCGTTAGCCCTACCCTACATGGAATCAAACTTTAGAAACAGTTATCTTCACTGAAAAATCAATAGTCACTCTAAATGGGGCGAGGGGTTGGGCAAGAGACTGCATCGTCTATGGGTATCAGGTGTAGCATTCACCAAGCGATAAAATAAAATAGAAGATTGATGATTTGTCCTGTAATTGTTGCGAGAAAAAGTAGTATGACCTTTTAAAATGGATGATCGCGTGGAAATGGATTCTAAGACGTACTGCGAGTTTATGGAATAAAATTCCAACCTTGGTTTAAGAGATCGCTAGTGACGATGATAAATTCACTTGTCCTTACCCTGGATAATGCTCATAATCATGTCTAGAATAATTCTAAAAATTGGTTAGAGTCGAATGGATTTGTAGGATAATCAATCATCAACTATCATCTCAACTGTTGAGACTTATATCCAATACAAAACATGTGAAACATCATGCAGAGAGAAGTTTAAGCAGATGGCAGAGAATTTAACAGCAAAAATGACCTTTAGGAATCCAACCAATATGGTGCAAAGAATGTTTTGTCAATTTCATCAAAGCTTTGACTTCATCAGTAGACAATCAACTATTCAAAGTTATTCAGAACAAGGGTTAATGTCAACTCCATGATGGCTATACCTGGTATTCTTACGCTGTTCGAGGCCTACATAACCTGCTGGCATCGGGGAGGCAGAATCAATTTTCAATTGGCATACTCACAACGCCAGCGCTGGCACTGCTTTCACGTCAACGCCAAGAAGCTCTCCATCCACGCGAGCTGCAAGCCACCTGACTTGAGCCAACCCAGAATTCCAACCTGACATTGATAATAATAATTAATATATTAATCGTGAGCGTGTTGTATAACCAATCGCTCCAAATGGATCTCCTCTTGGTGGAATTGGGTTGCATTAAACACATGATTTGCCCTGATGCCCCTTCCCCTCTAGCGCAGCCATATACCACCCCTTCCTTTTCAGGTCATGATTCAGACACCATCTCGCGGGGGGGGGAGAAGGTCAAGATGGTGACCAGAAAGACCTATACTTACGAATTTGCATTCACACGCAGGCGAAGTACATTTCAAACACACACACATACACACGTGTTGAAATATTGCATCTGCGCGCATGTAATTCCAATTTCATCTCATATAGTCGATCAGAGGTCAAAGAAAATTGACAAACAAACAAGAAAACAAGAGTAAAATAATACCAGATGGCGAAACAAACAGGTGAACACAAAGATAAAACAAGTGGAATCCGACGAAAACAAAAACAGGGCAATATGTTTTGTTTTTATCTAAAAGGATCGACGACGATAAGAACTCTGAAGCCTCCCTTCCCAACCTGACTCGAAAGCTCTTGTGGAAAATGTTCGTACAAGTGTCATATATAAATCTAAGCGTACGAAAAAAATAGTAAATAGAACTTGAACTTCAAATTTAGTGATGTCCCATACGGCAAACGCTTCGAGATTTCGGAGCCATATAAAAGGGGAAAATGGGCTTAGGAAGCTACTTGGGGGGGTTTATGTTCGTACTTCTGAATGCTAGTACTCGTACGCCCCTCAAGTTGAACGCTTATTATACTCTGGGGCCCAATTATTTGCCTAGTAAGTAAAATTAGTCCGTTTGATCGCACTAATTCCTTTTTTTAATTTAATAATAAATCAAACTATGAGCATCTTGGCCTAGGCTTCCCAACCTTTCATCCCTTACGGACCACATTCTATAAACAATTTAACTCAAGCCAAAGAAGGTTTAGTGCCGCTTATGTCGTCTTACAGAAAAAGGGATAAGGGAGGAAACCAGACAGAAGAAAGGGAAAGCCGATAAACGGAAAATACATAAAGATAAACCTTAATGTTGGGGACAGGAGGGCATATTTTTAATTTCAGGAACAAGTACAGAGAGGAGTAGAAGTTGTGCAGTACAAGCTTGCTTGCAGTAATATTTTTCCGGAGTGAAGTATAAAATTTTGAGTACAAACCTTGCTAGCAGAAAATATTATCCAAAGCGAAGTAAATTTTCAAAGTAGAAACCTTGCTTGGAGGGACATTTGACCAGAACGGAGTACAAACTTTACTTGAAAGAATATTTTTCCAGAGCGGAGGCAAAGTTTCGAATACAAGCATTGCTTGGAGGAACATTTGCCCAGAGCTGAGTACAAGCTTCTGAATGCAAATTATGCTTGGAAGAACATTTTACCAGAGTGGAGTACAACTTTCAGAGGAAAAATCTTGCTTGTAGTAATATTTGTCCGGAGCGGAGTACAAACTTCGGAATACAAACTTTGCTCGGAAGAACATTTTACCAGAGTGGAGTACCAGTTTTGGAGTACAACCTTCTTGGAAGAATATATTTCCAGAGGAGAGTGCAAGTTTCTGAATGCATTGATTGTATTGAACATTTGTCCATAGCGTAGAAAAAGTTCTGGATTATAATCATTGTTTGGAAGAAGCTTGGCGGACACTGTTGGAGTACAAACCTTGATATGAGGAACATTCATCTACAGAAGTCTACGAGTTTCGGAGTACAAACCTTGCATAGAGAAATATTTGTCCAGAGCGGATACAAGTCTTGTAGTACAATTCTTACTTGAAGGAACATTTATCTATAGAAGAACACAAGTTTGGGAGTACAAACCTTGCTTGGCGGAACATTTGACCAGAGCGGCGTACAAACTTTACTTGAAAGAATATTTGTCCAGAGCGGAGGCAAAGTTTCGAATACAAGCATTGGTTGGAGGAATATTTGCCCAGAGCTGAGTACAAGCTTGTGAATATAAACTGTTCTTGGAAGAATATTTTACCAGAGTGGAGTACAAGTTTTGGAATACAACCCTCTTGGAAGAGTATATTTCCAGAAGAGAGTGCAAGTTTCTGAATACAAACATTGATTGCAGTGAACATTTGTCCATAGCGTAGAAAAACTTGTGTTGTACTCCAACACAAGTGTTGGAGTACAAATCTTGATATGAGGAACATTCATCTAAGGAGGACTATGAGTTTCGGATTACAAACCTTGCATAGAGAAATATTTGTCCAGAGCGGAGTACAAGCCTTGGAGTACAATTCTTGCTTGGAGAAACATTTATGCAGAGAAAACTACAAGTTTTGGAGTACAAATCTTGCTTTAAGAAACATATGTCCAGGTTGGAGTACAGGTTTTTGAGTACAAACCTTGTTTGTAGGAAGATTGCTGGAACACAAGTTCTGGAGTACAATTCCTTCTTGCGAAGGATTTGTGCTCGCCACAGTTCAAGATTGAGATGGCAAGAATGTTTTACAAAACAGTTGTGCTCACCCTGTTACAAATTTGGTCAGGTTGCCCTAAATCAGCGTTTAAGTATGCTACCACATAGTACCCATATACTAGTTTATTGTGGTTTCCATAAGTTCTAAATTGCCTACACGAGAACTGGGAATTGGCAAGGGTATTTTTTTTAACTAAATACTAACAAATTGTCCCTGGAATAAGTGCTTAATTTCTTAAATACCCTTTCTGTATGACTATATTATGTGTATTATTTTTTCTCAACTCTTTTAGTCTTATTTGAGCACAAAGACTTGGGAAGTAATAAGTCTTTATTTAATGGATGGGATTTATTCTTCTAAAGACCCTTCCTATTCTCCATCTCTCATCAGTCTTATTCTGTTTCGCTCAAGTATTATTTCTTGCCATCTTTTATCTAGCGTTAATTATAATCATTACGATATAGAATTTCTCTTTGTTATCTCTTTCTTCGCATTATCCATTTTTGGTATTTTTAAAATTGCATCAATCATTATATCCCTCCATTTTTTATCATCATTTTCAATGTGGTTTCGCCACTTGAGTGTTTTTTAATTGAAAGGTGTGCCCCCTGCTTGGTTTCCTTCCTCTCTTTTACACACAGAGTTACGTTACGATGGATAGCGGCGTGTTAGCTTCCTAAAAGTACTGTAATGGACAAAACAATCAGAGGAGATGAACATTCTTCAGGTTTTACTGAGATTCGATTCAGCAATATATCGCATGCGACCTGTCCCTCTGAGTTCACAGGTAACGTCTGTGTCCTGAGCGAGAGGTCGTTGAATGAACTCAAGGGGGAGACTGGAGATTTTTCATCTTTCTTGAGTTGGGATTTATTGAAATAACCACATAACTGGTTGTCGTAGTGATATAGTAATGCTAAATTTTTAAATCTACTGTTTATATATTACAAACAAAAGAACTTGTTTCCATTTTTTATGTATCCACTTTGTTTACCAAATCTTACAAACAAAGCATGTTTGTTTACCGAACTTATGAAATGTTGCGGGTCGAAGTTAAACTTTAAAAGTTCAGAGATCTTGTAAATATGACACACCCTAAGATTTTAACTAACCTAGCCCATTATAGACTTGGCTAGTTAGGTTAGGTTAAGTTTGATTTAGTTAGTTATATTAGGGTCGAAAAATTCTTAAGATGCTTTATCTTTACGAAATCAAAGTTCACTTACTGTTTTAGATCTTTCTGAACTATTCGTCTCACCCATTATTCATTATACTTCATTTATATATCTGTCCTTAGTTTTGTAATAATCTTATATTAGTTCGTTATATTTTTCTTTATTTCTTGAAGAGTTTTTATACTTTTTTCGATTCTTTCTTGATCTCTAGTCAGTAGGTCTGAATTTATGCAGTAAAAAGTTACCAAAGCTTACTGCTTCAATCAAGTTTACAATTAATATCGACAGACTTCATGGTCTAGAAGATATTAAGCGAAGATGAAGACTGTGTAATGGCATATGTGTGGTATTTCTTAAAGCTAGTAATTTCTATGTAGTGTTATGAATCAAGAAACCTCTCCTATTTTCTTCAACTGTATGTAATGATGCGTTCTTGCAGATGAGCTAAGCGTGAACATTACTGAAACCTGTTAAGGTTACGACCTTTCAGATGTTCCACTTTTACACCATCACTCGTAGACGAACTTAACAGAAAATTAACACATACAAAAAAATATTCACTTATTTACAAGCCAATTTTCGAAAAATTCCTTTTCAAGGAGAATGTGAAATTACCGAGGTTCCCTCAGGCGAGTTTTTCCATCCCAAATTATTCCACACATCTATGACTCCATCTACGCCTGGAATTTGATAATAGTAGGAGAGGTCCACCAGCCCCTGAATTTCACCCCCAAACCATTCGAAGGAGCTACGGATTCGAGCTGGCTCCCCGCCCCCCTCCATCCCCGGATCGATATTTTGATGTCACTGACGTCACTCGTTCAGGCTGGGAGAGATCGTTACTAATCTCGTCGGATTTTCAAGATCCTCCTCTTGACCAGTGATTTTATTTTAGATTTGCTGTCGTGGGATGTTGAGGGGGTAGATTGGGGGAAAGGGGGTTAGAGGGGATGCAGTTTATGGAGAGCTGGAGTAGTTGGAGTAAATTGCTGGATGAAATGCAGATGAAAAAAGTTGGAGTTTGTAAATATATATATCGAGTTTCTCCAATTGGATCCGAGATACGTCCATGTTCAATCTTTGAAATTCATACATCGAATTTTACGTTCTTGGCGTTTTCTTTCCCACTTCTATATGATATATCCCTTAACTAGTGTTCATTTGTATAAACTAATTATTTCTTCCCTAAAACTGAAAGTATATTGAATCGAAATTAAATTATTAACCAATTGACTGGAATTTCCAACAAACACCAAAAAATAAGTCAAATTTGAGGGTAAACAGATACAAAAATATAAAAATAATGCCAGATGTGTATCTATACCAGAATCATTTTAATGTCTCCCAAAACAAACACGGCACCAACCTTAAACTAACTAAAAACTGCTGATTTTAGTCTTGAATTCGACAGACATTTCTTTTCTAAGTGCCCCATTCTATTCACCTAAATGGAAGAAAACGGAAATAGGACAATTCTTATTAAAAAGTTGAGGTAGACAATTTTGAATCTAAAATTGATGCTGAAGGGACTATAAAATGCAGCCTGATTTGCGAGTTGCAAGAACATAAATAAGAACGATGCAACTCCGAGGGTAACTACAAGCATAAATCACCTTGACTTCTGTCATAAAACACGGAAATCAGAAAACCCCTCCCCACAAAAGGAGGCGAGTGTTCGGGAGCGAAAAAAACAGCAGGAACTATAAAAAAAACAAGAAATCCAGAACAAAAGAAATGTCCACTTATTTCGAATTACAATTATTTAAGAAACCAGTGTAGCAAATTTCACTACATACATCATTGTACCAAATTTCACTACATACACCATTGTACCAAATTTTGCTACATACACCATTGTAGCAGATTTCACTACATATACCATTGTAGCAAATTCTACTACGTACACCATTGTAGGAAATTTCACTTCATACGCCATCGTAGCAAATTTCACTCATACACTATTGTACCAAATTTCACAACATATACCATTGTATGAAATTTCACTACATACAACATTATATCAAATTTTAATACGTACACCATTGTAGAAAATTTTACTACATACACAATTGTAGGAAAATTTACTACATACACCATTGTACAAATTTTACTACATACACTATTGTAGTAAATTTCACTACATACGCTATTGTAGCAAATTTCACTACATACGCCATTGTAGCAAATTTCACTACATACACTGCGACTCAAATATGTAGAAAATACAGTATGCGACATATATAGGAATGCAACCCCTCAATTCGATTTATCTACCCTATATCTACCCTATAAGTACTCCATTCTATTATAAGTACTCCACTTTACTGATGCTACCTACACCTCCACTTCCATCTATACTCAATTCTACCAAATGCTATCCACACTTCTACCGCCATGTATACTCAATTCTACTAGTTGCTATCTACACCTATACCTTATCTATATTCGATTTTATTAATTTCTATCTGCACATCCACTCCATATCCTTTCATTTCTACTAGATGGTATCTACAAATCTACCTTCACCTGTACTTTACTAGATGCTATCTACACCTATACCCCATTTATAGTCTATTTTATTAAATGATATCTACAGCTCTACACTCACCTATACTCCACTATAGTAGATGCTATTTCCAATTATACTCCACTCTACTAGATGCTATCTAAACCTCTAACACATCTATACTCTATTTTATTGATTGCTATCTCCCCTCCTATCTTATTCTAGTAGATGCTATCTACACCTCCGTCCCATCTATACCCCATTCTACTAGATGCCATCTATACCTGTACTCCTCTATACTCTATTCTACTAGAAGCTATCTAGACCTGTACCCCTTCTATACTCTGTTCTACTAGATACCATCTAGACCGGTACCCCCTCTATATCCTATTCTACTAGATGCTATCTACACTCTACCCACATTTATAATACATTATACTAGATGCTATCTCTACATCACCAAACCACTCTAATTTCAGGTTTACCAAACAAAATAAATCATTTTATCTCTCCCACACCTGTATAGTGATTTCTAGAGAGTGCATAGATGCCCGATAGAGCTCTTAGTAGTTGTCCATAACACGTCTTGACGTAACGAAGGCCTGGAAATGCCTGGAGGTGATATCTTTTTCTCTAATATTAAGCGCAATAGCAACGAGGCTATGAACCGCAAAAAGTCCTCAATTTTCTCATCGCATCCCATATGTGCCATCTGATTACAATCTACGTTCAACGGAGGACTTTCTAAATATGCTCGAAATATCCAAACCAGCTGGGTTCATGTCTGCAAAGGACTTCGAATCTTTGTTTACCAACTTTCCCATGGGATAAATAGCAAAACAACCATCACTCTCCTGGAGAATGATCTTAGGAAACAAAGATCCAAAATAAAGATCCAGTTCCAGCCAGAAAACAGCTTGTCCATCACTCGCATTCTTGATATCAACCACATTGCATCATAATTTTCCTTCCGTTTAACTTGTCTTTATAGGCGGAAAATAATTCGGAAAGAGGCAAAAAAAACGACTCTCTCGGGAAAATTTAAAAGAAGAAATATATGCCTTCTTGGTGTTGATTGGAGATGTCTCCTGTGTTCTTTGAACGAAGTAGCCCCGCCCCCCTTTCTCCAGAGAGGATGTTTTTTTCTTATTTTATTTCTTGCCTCTTTTTATACAAATTTTTACCCCTAACTGATTTATCTCTGGCACTACATAATTTGGTCAACGGCAAGGTTTGAGTTATAGCTGGTAGTGAGGTATAGTGAACCCCAGCAGGAGACCATGTTAAAGGGCTAAAAAAGGGGTACTGATTATCGGTCACGAAACCCTAACCCAACTGTGGACCGATGTTAGTGCTAGTTAGGCCTAGGTAGGTAGGGTGACCAAGGAGAGTGCACAATTCAGAAGATAGGGGAGATATAATTAGAACGGGTACAAAGGCTCCTACTACTAGTGCAGACTGGCAGATTTTTCAACAGGTGAAGATCTTTATTAAAAGGTATTCGAAAAACTAATCAACAACAGACTGTCGAAGTACCTCGATGATAAAGGGCTAAGAAACAACTGCCAATTTGGCTTTAGGAAATAGAAGGACGGAGATGGCACTAGAAGTCATCATGGAAAAGATGGTGAAAGCAAATAAAGTGAAAATGAGCGTTGACATCGTCTGTCTGGAAGTGTCCAAGGCATTCGACAAGTTTGGCAGAGGGATATGCAATTTAAGATACTCAGACTTGGAATGAACAAAATATTGAAAGATTATTATGTGGTTATGTAATTGGAGAGGCGTGCTTATATTCAAATTGGATACCATCAAGGGGATGAATTCGAGCTGGCTTTCGGTTTACCCCAAGGCGAGAGTTTGAGCCCTTCTCTCTATTCTATCCGCACCGCAGATATATCCCTACCCAGAAATAAAGGCTGCCTGAACATCCAATTTACGGACAACATCAGCCAGCTGATGGTTTGCTCTTATAGGAACGTAATGATGCAAGCTAGAATGACGGTGCAAGAGATACGCAAGATCAATAAATATAAGAAAAGTAGATGTATATGTAGATGTATATGTAGAAAAAGAATGCTACATATATAAGAACAAGTGTAAAGTAAATGTAAGCACGTTACTGAAAGAGAAGATCGGGGAAAACGCAGGCTGTTATTACTATAAAAGTTGAAAAACCTCAACATGAAGAGCAAGAGTAAGCTTTACCAGGCCATAATACAATTCGCTATTATTTATCCAACCATAGCGATGTACACTATCTCGAGGAACAACCTACTAGGACTCCAAAGAGTGCTTAACAAAACTATGTGCATGATTACAAATACTGGAAGAAGCGAACAAAGAAGACAACAAGACCTTCATAAGGAGGCAAAGATAAGACCACTTAACAGAATAATTGCAAGAAGAGCCAAGAAAGTCGTAGAAACGTCGCAGAATGAAATAGGCCTAGATTTATCCAACCAAATTGGCCAAAAAAAAAGTGTGGAGAACACATATTATTCCCAAGTTTACCAATGATGGACGAAAGATAAGAGGAAAAAGAAATTTAACCGTAGCATTACCAGAGAATAGTATATAGCGAGAGATAACCAGAAAAGGAATTGAGAAGAATAGCTAGAAAGATATAATCCTACACCAGTATTAGTAAGAAAATTACTACTAACAGTTTGAATTCCATATACAAATAAACACAACACTGAGAAAGATACAAGTATACACATACAAAACAAAAATGCGTGAGTCTCAAGCGAAATCAATTTTAACTTAATCACACTAACTTTAACTACCTAATATAGAAAGAGATAAGCCTTATCTCCAGGCCAACTATCATCTATTTTGACTCAAATATCACATTCAGACATGGAACTCAGCATACACGCAGGTTATGGGTCACGCAAATAACAACTGTTTAGAGTAGATACACGTTACAGATCATAGTTCGTATTCCACGTTAAGCTGTAGGTCCCACGACTAACTAATTCCAGTTTGTTGTCTTCTACTATATTTCCTTGTTGTCCTATCCTGAATCTTTCTTCTTCCCCTCCCTCTCACTTCTACCCTCCGTATTCATAGTGCCAGAAGCCTATTTAGGCTCTGGACACTAGAAATTTCAAATATGCCATCGTATTTGTCATTGGGTGGGGCCATCTAGTAATAGAAGCCTCATTTAACCATTCAAAGGCACTTCGAAGTGATTTGAACCATGGGAAACCATTTATTGTCTTATCGCAAAACGCCGTAGGTCATTGGAGGGATTTTACCTCACGTTACCTACGGCGAAGCGCCAGGTCAAGGCGTCGCTATTTTCAAAAGGAGTAAAGTTCAATTGTACCCATTTAGAGACATGAAATGACCCATATGACCATGGGACGTATGGTTATTCACCCTGGGGATTTCAAATCTGCCATCGGATTTGGCGTTGGGTGGGGCCAACTAGTGGCAGAAGCCTCATTTAGCCATTCGAAGGCACTTGTAAGTGGTTTGAACCATGGGAAACCATCAATGCAATAACCATTTATAATCTTTTCACAAAATACCGCAGGTCATTGGAGGGACTTTGCATCTTGTTGTTGTATATGCTTCTATTTACTATTTAGAATTATATATTGACTAAATGATCCTCATTCCTTTAGTAAACACCCTATAAAAAGTTAAAATCAAAATCAAAAGGTTTTACTCTTTATTTATCATTTAGAGAGTAAAATTTAGAAATATTCCGATGAGTTTAATAAATGGCGCAGAAATGGCTTAAAGTGACCCAGCCCTTTAGTCCTGGGAGTCAGCCAGGCAGCCATTCAGCTACTGGATCATGTTGTAATAGACCCCCTACATAGATCCAAAAACCACTTTACATAACCTAACCCACACTGAACCAGAAAATTGACGCTAGACTTTAAACACGATCAGCAATTGAAATTGCTGAAGTTAATAGAAGTTATAGTCTCTGCCCGTAATCTTTAAAAGTAGAAGCCTTTAGACTCTGTAGCTTTGGTGGCCTCGCAACTCTCCTGAACACACCTTGGTTCTACCAAAAAACGAAATCACCTTGTTGTGGACAAGGAATGGAAAGAGATAAATAACGTACCACGTGAGGTAAATTTCTGGTACCTCCCGAACCCCTCCATTTTTAGATTCATGTAGGTGGTATATTTAGAAGCTTAGACCTAAATGAGAGCGATAAAGGGAATAACGAAATTCCACGTATT
Organism: Ceratothoa steindachneri; assembly: GCA_963969495.1. NCBI lineage: Eukaryota > Metazoa > Arthropoda > Malacostraca > Isopoda > Cymothoidae > Ceratothoa > Ceratothoa steindachneri. Next base: position 25,032,579 of record OZ018338.1, read on the forward strand.
TTTCTTTGTCCACTTAATTACCCCTGAACGAGGTTCGAAACCATGTCCATTTAAATCCTGCATGAAAATAAGGTACCCAAATCTATTCATCTCGAACGATCTTCCACTTACATATGTGTGTAAGCCGACGATCTTCCACTTACATGTGTGTGTAAGCGAGTCACTATAACTAATTACCCTCGCTTTGAGGGTTTCTCCCAAACGCTTATCGCAGGAATGGACATTAAAATAACATGAACACGAATGGACCTTAAATGAAATGGAGGATGAACACTACTGAGCATAAATTGGACACAAGTCGATTTGGATGCAAGAGAACACTGTGAACATGATGAACATGATTTTCTAACCCCAAATTATGGTAAATTATCGTGAAATTAAACAAGAACTCACTAAAAAAACTCCCTAGGGTTTTCTAATCAGGACATGGAGCCATGTTGGGCCGTCCTGCAGGAAAGCTCGATTTGGGCTCAGCGCTAAAACCGGTGGGGGTTTCGATTTTGGCCTTGTGGCATCTCGCGCATAAGGAAACATTTTCTTTAGCCTTTGTTGTTAATTGTTTTTTGCGTTGTTTTCATTGATATTTGTTTATTATCTTTGTTATTATGTTAGTGTTTCTTGTGGTCCGATTGTAAAGTATATTTTTAACTTTCTCTCTCTCTCATCTTCTTCTTCTTCTTCTTCTTCTTCTTCTTCTTCTTCTTCTTCTTCTTCTTCTTCTTCTTCTTCTTCTTCTTAATAATAATAATAGTAGTAATAATAATAATGATGGATGGATGATAATGAAAATTATGATGGTAATTATAATAATAATAATATTTATACGATTTTATTTTAACCGTTATCACGATTTACCTCTTTCCATCGTACGATAATTGATAAAATCCATTCTAGTGACCAGGACCGACTCACCAAAGAACATACTCACGGAATTCGGTCCTTTGATTAGGAACATAGGTGGGATATTTCATTCTTTTTCTCTTTTAGACCGACGAACGGTAAGAGAGACTGTATAACACCGGCACTCGGGGAAGGAAGCAGTTTTAACGGCCACGGTCCTCACAAATGGACCGAGATTCGGGTCTGGAATTCGGTCTTTTAAGATGAAGTGTCATTTGGGGGGAAACTTGACCTTCATACACTTATAAAAAGTTTAAATATGCTTTTTTTATATGGATTTATTTGGCCTAATATTGGGTATCAGGAGCCTACTAATATTTTAGCTTAAAATGGTTACAAGTTCGTACTTACTAATCCCTGTACATCCTTGCATGAAATTGTTTGCCATCCTTTATTATTTTTTACCTTTTCTCTTATACTTTCTATCCCCATTAAAAATGCCTTCGATAGTGACATCATTTTCCTCTCTTTACCCTATTCTAAAACCCTGCAATTAATTTCCTCTCTATTGTTCTTTCTAAAATTTTTCCTTCTGCCTGTCGTCGTCCTCTTCCTTACTGGCGGTCGCCTGTTTATCCAATAGTTAAAAGGAAGGATTTTGAGACGCGCATATGAAAAGCCTTCTACCATAAAATCATAATAATATTAAGAATAATACTAATATTCGTGATATTAAGAGTAATAGTAATAACATTAATACATTAATACACCCGAAAGGAAATTATTGTTTCAAATGCCCATTCAACAGAACCCCCTATCAGAATGGATTAAAGCTTTCAAAAGCTATCCCTCGATTCTATAAAATAAGTAAAATTCGAAAAATAAGTCTTTTAAAATGTTTTTTTCCAGAAATTTTGAGCTCAAATAAAATAAATGAAAGGAGAAACTTCGGCCGCTAAGGGGCATTATTCCGTCTCGCTGTAGTCCAGCTTCTTCATGGAAATAATGGTTCGACCAGGAATTTTGTCTTATAGATCTAGAACCGACCTTAATTCCAGAAATGCCTTACCTTATGGTCATACCTTATGTCTTGAGACATCTGGCATCTAATCGATACCCGGGCACATAATTGACAAAATACCGTGAAAAATGTTATTAACCTATTAACCTCTCAGAGGGGTCATTGGGACCAAAAATGAATTATTTCCATGTATTTTAAAAAATGTTTAAGAAATATTTACTTTATATTAATATTTTAGCTGAGGTGAAAGAACTATTGTGATATCTTCTCTGTACCCTTAAAATGGACAAATAATACGGAAACTAAGGTTTTTGTAGTCCTTGATAAATTGAATATAAATGGCTTTTTATGTATTAGTTACACTTATTCTTGAAATATGTAAGTATATAGAAATGGAATTTAATTTAGATTTATGTCCAGAGAAATTTAATATTTTTTTATATACTACCGTTATTTTAAATTGATATAAATCACCTCAATAATAAATAATACAATTTTAAAACTATTACATTTTTTGGCATAACTTGATTGTTGAGTTATTCTTTATCGAATTTACTAGTGCATCCCTGTGCCATAAAAAATGACGGCAATATTTCATTATTTCGGGTTAGTATTATTTATATTTAATTTTTTTTTTATTAATTTAACCAAGCAATGGCTTGGGGGAGCTTGCGCTTCGCTACTAAGATAAAAATCTAAAAAAAAGCAGCCATGTGTAAATTTTTAGAAATTTCCGGAACTTCGTTAATTATAATAATTTTAAAAAGGAACCCTGAACTAAATTTCCCCCCTTTCAAAATATCACGGTGCTAAAAAATATAGTTATAGAAGAAGATATATAAAAGTAAATTTTCTGAACTTCACCATTTGTAATTCTTTGGATTTAAAAAAATTCACAAAATTTCGATACTTATATTTATTTCTGAACTTCACCATTTTGTTTTTCGTTATTATAAAAGAATTATTAGAAATAACTTTAATAAAAAAACATAAATCATTACCAAACTAAGATGAAATCTTTATTCAAATACTCAAAAAAATCCCCTTCTTAAATTATTGAGTTAGTGATGATGAGGATGATGATAAGTAATATTTCCACCAGTTTCTACTACTAGTCTCCATCAATTTTCTACTAACTATTCAATACCATGTTTCTAAAAATTCGTTTGATTTTGATTTCAAGAAGGTTTTTAAGTTTTTTTCGACCGCTTCTGGTTTTTTTTACATTATCACTCTCATCAGGTGATTCGTTAAACTCCTAAAAAGATACTAATCTGATGGGAATAAGTCGAGTGAATATAGAAAATACCCGATTAGTTCCCAATTTTCTACTAACTATTCAATACCATGTTTCTAAAAATTCGTTTGATTTTGATTTAAAGAAGGTTTGTAAGTTTTTTTCGACCGCTTCTGGGGTTTTTTTTACATTATCACTCTCATCAGGTGATTCGTTAAACTCCTAAAAAGATACTAATCTGATGGGAATAAGTCGAGTGAGTATAGAAAATAACCGATTAGTTCCCAATCGAAATAATTTAGTTTTCATATTGATATATTGCGATATAAGGTCATGTGATGTCTCGATGAAAGAACACTTAATCTATTAATTAATCCCGACCTTTTTTTTCTTCAAGTCAGGCATTGCAAACGGGCAAAGTGATTACAATAAGAAGTTCAAAATAAATTATGTCATTCATATCCTACAAAAGATTCGTCCGTGGATGAAATTGGGTTATTAGATTTTTCTGCAGACCTAATTCATTGTCTTGAATGTTTAATGTTTAACCAACTTTTCGTCTTATGTAACAATCCTCCTCAAAGATGAGTCACTTCTTAGTCGAAAAAGGAGAGAAGAACAAATGTTGATTTGTTATTGCAAGTATATACCACAGGGAAGGATTGAGGAATCCATTGGCCCAATTGTGATACCTTATCTCCTTTAAATAAAGATGAATAGTTTAATTAATTGAATAGAGTTTTTTAGCCAATTGTTTAAAAGATACGATCGAATTTTCTTCCAGTTATTTTTAAAAGATCTTGGTCAATTTTTTTTTTATTTATGTATTTATTTTGTTTTATTTTTATTTATTTATTTTATGTATTTACTTTTATTTATTGATTTTTATTTATTTATTTATTATTTATTTTATGTATTTATTTATTTTTATTTTTGTATTATTTATTTATTATTTATTGATTTATTTATTTATTTCTGTGACGAACCAAGTGAATCTTGTCGGGATTCTTGGTCTGGAAATGTGCAAAATGAAACCATTTACACCTATGCCATCCACAAGGGGGGGCAGGGGTAATACCCTTGTTACAAGTGAAACCTGGAGCAACGTGCTCTCCCGACCCCAGGTCCCCAAAATATACCCGTGCCCCCTCTCTGGGGTCGTCTTTCGTGCCTCTTTTTTTAAAATCTCCGACTTTTTCGAGCACGATTAGACCCAACAACGGGTGAAAGATGGCGTTAAACGTTGAAGGAAAACTCTAGAATTGGATAATTTACGCTAATCTTGGCACAAACCACCATTATCTTTTAATTATGGATGAAAAATGACTCCCTCCTCCCCTTTCTTATAGATTTGATTTAAAGAACCAAACCTAAGGACAAATGTATGGTTCGTTCCCTTCCTTTTTGGGGGGGGTAAAAAAAACGTTTTCTCGTTTTCAACCATAACTCAAATAGAGTTTATTTACCTGGTGTAAGATATAGTGTATACTCATCTTCCATAGAAGGGAGATCTTTCACCTCTTATACACTCTACCAGTCCAATGAAATTCCACTAAGCTTTACTTAAGACTAAGAAGGGAAAATTAATGAAACTGGTGAAGGTTAAGTAAAAATATTTGGAAGATATATAGCTGTATATCCACCAGCACTTGCTGTAGCTACTATATATTACATATACGCCTGAAGAAGGTGTATACTGTATATGTAATCCCGTGTGAATCCACTAACTATCCCTCCTTCTATATAGGAGATACTGGGAGAACATTAACAATCGAATATATGAACATAATGATGATGTCAGGCGAAGCAGTACTACATCCAATATTTTTAACTACATTAACAATTACAACCATTGAATAAGTTATTTAAAGTCCCAAATAATATAGAATTGTAGAGAATTCCGTTAAAAAAAAATTGTAGTATCGATACTAAGAGGAGAGATTCCCAATTTCAATCTTTTGGATGGTCAATTTAAATGTAGCTCCTATTCCCGGAACCTGATCGTAAACAGTTTAGTTAATGATCTTAGACCACACCTCCTGGTTAATTACCCTTTTTCTCCGGGTTTTTTTCATTTGTTGAGATTTTGAGGTGTTTAGTAACTCGTGTTGTTCATTCCATTCTCAGTATACGACTGAAGAAGGTATGGTAAACTTCATACCGAAATTCTATGCGTCTACACAGAGGTTTCACTATCATATTCCATAACTCGCTACTGAGTTCTTTCCCAATATATATATATATATATATATATATATATATATATATATGAGGAATTTGACGTAAATGGGACAAGAAACAGAGGGGTTTTTTAAAGTCAAGGCCAGGATTATTCAAACTTTTTTCCCCTGGCGTTATTTCTTCCTTCTCATTCTCAGTATGGATTGCCTTCATTGTGCCGTCCTATGCTCTCTTTGATCCTTATGTTCTTCTAATGCCTCTTTCTCTTGCCTTTAAAAAAACCCTGTTTCTTCTCTCATTGCTCAATGACGTCAAATTTCTCTTTATCTTGTACTGTATTGTTATATGGTTTGCAATACAAGGTTTCTGTATCTTTCTTTGTCTTCACAAGGTCTTTGAAAGACAGGAATAAAATATGGCAAAGGCCCTGTAATAGTTGTTAACACCGGCAGAACTTGTATTTGCTCTCTCTCTTTCTTTTTATTTATATATATATATATATATATATATATATATATATATATATATATATATATATATATATATATTTATATATATAAACCATGGCTTCGCTGTGCTGCTGCCAGCCATTCGCGCTATTGGCCTCCGGCCTCTTTAGCCCGAGGCCAACAGCTTCTCCTTATTCTCATCACTCCCCCTATATCCCCTACCTACAGCACCACACCTCCATCGCTAACCGCCGGTTTTAATTTTTCTATTCCATCCCAATTACATTTCCACTTCACCATATACCATCGATCACTACTCTGACATTTGCTAGATGTTGAGTAATAAACGAAATCCACTCTACATTCACAGGAACAATACGTTTAGTGTGGTAAGAAAAGTAAGCCCCCCCCCCGAAGTTTAAGAAACATCTATGAAATCTAATCCTCACAATAAAAAAGGTGCCAAAATTATACCATAAACGCTATCGATCATAAATTACTGAATTATGGAGCACAAATGTCCCTCCACTATCGGCCGAGGGTCACAAAACAGGACAATGCTAAATATCCTTTATGAGAACGTTCCGAGATTGGATCTACAGAGTAGAAACACGAAGTCTAGTCTACTTTGTACTAATGATTTTCAATATGTTTACAAAGCATTCATTAATTACATTTGTGCAGTTTCTTTCAGGATTTATTGAATTGTGTGAATCAACTTGTAAATTCATAAAAAAATTCACCTGTTAACAAATATGACTGGTAAAGTGAAACTTCAAGTACCTGTAGAGAAACGAGAAGAAAGCGGGCGATATTTTAGAAATGTTGGACCTCTGTGTATACAAATCTGTGGGTTTTAGGGCCTCGATCATTGATTATCCCAATCCTAATCAATGAAACGAACAAGATCAGGCTAGATCCAAGGTGGAGTGCCAGACATCTTGCTTAGGAGACCAAAGTGAGCCATGTGGCCAGGCAAAAATTTCTGGAAGATGGTCTGAAACTTCCACCATTCAAGCTATCTAAAGGACATCTGCTTTCCAACCTCAACAAATGCGAAGAGAGTTGAAAGAGCAAAGTTGTTCCTCCGATGGCTCCTTGATGACTTGCAACCTCGGGTTCTGTGGACGGATGGAAATCTTTTCATTGTTCTGGCCACCCATAACAGAGAAATGATCTTTGGTCACAAAATAAATATGAGATTCAGTACACAGAAGCAAGCTTCGGCCATGGTTTAGGTGAGCGTAACATCAACTGGCCCAAATACATTTCTCATCTCCATTGAAAAGGGGTAATGATCAATCAACATGTTTATTTGAACATGAAAAAAAGTAATCGCTTGGGTGAATGCCACCCGAAAAATTTCCGATATAACCCTTCAACAAAACGGAGCAACCTCACATCGCAGCTAAACAGGTTTAAAACTGGTGCTAGGCAAATTTTAATAGGGTTTGGTCAAAGGAACTTTTGCCTCCCAGTTCGTCACATTTTAACCTAGTGAACATTAGAGTGTTTTGATGCTTGAGCATAATACGAGTACCAAATCTCATCAATGTGTCGAAGTTCTGAAGTGCAAACTGGAAAAATGCTGGAAGGAAATATCAACAGAAATCCCGCGCACCATTTGCACTCAGATCATACCAAGACTTCGTCATGTCATCGGCGCAAAAGGTTTGTCACATTGAATATTATTTACATCATTTTGTAGCATATATTTTTCCGTCGTTTTAGTTTAATCACTATGTAATATAATATTTCATTGTGTTCTAAAAATAATTAAAAAAAATACAAGTTTACACCGTGTTTCCACCCTGTAGATGCAAGTTCTAAGTTCCTTAGATCAATTAACTAAATATTAAAGATTATTGGGTAAAGTCAAAGTTTTGTTTTAAAAAGTGACACAAGTCTAAGAAGAATTTCCTAACAAATTACACTCAAGCGAACTAATCAAATTATTTGATATTTTCTCCAATGGAAACTTTTTAGACTGAAAATAAGTACCGGTTATTTATCTCCTGTCACTTCTTTTCCTCTGCGCTATCCTTGGGGGGGGATCCTTTGATTAATTTCCCTTTGGAATATTCTGTACTTTAATTGCCTGAAAGGTATGTTTAACCTCCCACAGGTGAGACAACTACACTGATTGTTCAGAGAGTGATACTTAGCTTTTCAGTATTCAACTAGTAGCTTTAGTGTGGATTTTTCTTCAACAATTCTGTTTAAATATGAAAGGGTGCGATTCATCGTTCTGCCACCTCTGTGTTTGTTGTAAGAGGCAATTAAGGTGTTATTGTTTAAGTTATTCCTATCAGAAATTATAAAGGCTCCATTGTTATTTCGACTTTAAAAAATCTCTCGACTATTGAAACTTAATGGTTATATCTACCTCCAGGGTTAATTATATGAATCTAATACATAATATGGGTAAATATAGTTACATTGTACTCGTATATTGGTAAAGAAGAGTTAAAATTCATGGGATTATGGTAAAAAGGTATTGGCTAAGACTATGTGGTCCATTCTTCGAGTTACCAATGTTCAAAATTATTGTCTTTTCTTTTGAGAGGTTTAAATCGCATTACCATACCTTTTCAAGTGCTTATCCAATCTATTTTTTGCAATTAATCGTAGTTGGTTCGACAGTAGGGAAGAGTACTTCAACAACCAATTATCTCAAGTTATGATTAAACATCTCCATTATATTCTTTTATCGCCACTGTTTGCTAAGCAGGTCTATGGGTCATGCAAATCTCGTGTTGTGTTCATCTTTATGAAGCCAGCTAAAACTAATGCTACCAAAGGTAATTGAGGTCACTGAATTCAAATATGATATAGTTGACCGCCATGTGGCGCCACCTAGTGGCTAGAGGTGCTAAATCAGCCATTTTCGCCGCAGGTCCATTAGATCTTATCCCTCTTGTTAACTATTATCTTCGCTGCCAGCTAATTTCGGAGAGTAGTTACCAACCAGCCTTCGTCCATTCAACCCTGATTGAACTTCCCTGAAATTATGAATGTCTCTCTTAGTTCGCTTTTTAATCTTCCATACACTAAAGTTGTAAGCCCGCTTAGGTTGCCCTGCTGCACACTCAAAACACTTCAACGCCTCTATGTGCGGACTTCAAAAGTGCACTTCACACTCCAAAAGTGTCTCACTACTTATATAAGTGCGAAATGATACTTTTACTTGTATTATTCGATGCGTGGCTGATCAGATGTTACTTTTTATTTTTCTTAAGGCACACACCTGGCGATTATCAACAAGGGTATAAGTCGTCGTAATTAAAAAAAAACACCCTAAAACATCATTAAAACATCATTAAAAAACACACCAAAATACAGAGATATCAAACATAAACAACGATAAAACAGGAAAAAGAAGCAGTATGCTCATTACAGCGTCGGGGGAAGGTCCGCCTCTCCTTGGCATAACGCGTGTGCCCAACACCAAAGAGAGTCAAATAAAGTGACCCAGCAGTCTCGAACTAGATTGAGACTACCATGTCTTTATTAAGGCTAAACATTTCCATTATACTCTTTTTATCGCGACTTTATTTAGAAGCCTCTTATTAACTATTATCTTTGCCGCCAGCTAGTCACCAACCACCTTTCGTCCATTCAATCCTGGTCGAGATGGGAGCAAGTTATCCAACGGAAATAGACTTCATCAGCGTTGGACATTATTAGCCTGGGTTCTCGATAGAGAGCCGAAACACACCCGTTTCTCCAACGAAAGAACGAAAGCCCTCGGGGAAATGCGGCGGAACCTTCTCAGGCAGTCATATTGAACGCTCTTTTCTCGCTAGAAAACGCTATCTGCGAGGCCTTTATCCGTAAGCAGCAACAAAGCACGGTATTTTTAGTCGCGAGCGACTCTATATTTCACTATGTCGGTCGGTCGGTCCCCGTTTTGCTTTTAGTTTGTTATTGTAATAACATCGTTACTATTCGGCCGATTATAACGGAATTTGAAGCCCTTATGTTGTTTTACATTCTCTTTCGAATGATATAATTGCTAAAGTCCTCCTTACGTTAGCCGTGGAATTATTCGGCAATAACATAATAACTATTAGGCTGATTCTGACGAAATTTGAAACCCTTATGTTGTTTTACATTCTTTTTCGAATGATATAATTGCCAATGTCCTCCCAAGGTTATTCCGGGAATTATTGAAAGTTTTGAAGGTCCTAATGTCATAAATCAGAATAAGTGAGAGCACGCGACTTTTGGTCAGCAGACCTTGTTTTTTTTATCTGAGAAGGATTATGATACCGGGTGGCGATATGGTATCATGCTGTACCTCTATATTATGGGAGCGAGACGACGCCCTACTATTTTCTTATGTGAGTTTCTACGAAATCGTCAATTACGCGTACGGTAAGGGGGGCAACTCTCTTCGGATCAATAGAACAGAAAGAGGTAGTCCCTTGTGCATCAATGGTACCACCTAGGTGCTGCTGGAAGATAATCTCGTTACACTCTCTGTAGAGTACTTCTTGATCTTTTTGTGTGGTCAGGAGCCTACTTTAGAGCACAGAGTCCACAAGCACTGAACTGCATCTTTCGTTATACTAAAGCCCATAGGTAGCAGTATTCTCTACCTCAGGCTAAGACCAAGGTGTCCCACTTCTGTGGCCAGCCATAGTTTCACTTAGACCAGTATCCGTTCTTAAATTGAGTTCGTCTAGACTTGTTAGAGTCGCGTCTTTTCCTTGGTGTTTCTTTTTGCCCACGCCTCACCTTGGCGGAACACATTTTCAGACTTAGGGTTTCCTATAACCGCGGCATCAATATTCTCCGCTCTGTGGTGTCCAGCCCTTGAGGTGCTGATAGAGCTCCACTTCTAGTATTTTAAAGTTCCTTTGTTTCTTCTAAACTAGACTATGGATGCGGGTTATACGCATCCTAGCGTTTATGGCAGAAAGAAGAGGCAGGTCTACCATATTAGCCTCCGCTTGGCAAACGGTGCCCTTGAAACGCCTTTGTAGAGAGATCCCTTGTCGATAGCTAGGATATACTGCTGGCTTTATGCCATGCACATTGCAGGTTTCGCTTATATGTGGAGGTCCAGCATCTCTCCAGTATGCCAGTGTGGCTGTTTGAAGCCTGATGGTTCTCTTCCATGTGCTAAGTCTGTCTTCATGACCGAGTTTTTTACAAGAATCCTTCAGTACCGAAGTTTACGCTCCGTGACAGATTCAAAGACCGAATTGTGATTTATAGCTACTCAGAAAATGCGCTAAGTGCCCTTCAAGCAATGGAAACTCCCTACCTCCTAGTTCACATTATCCGTGATGTCATGGCTGAGCGAGCCGGGAGAGTGTCGAGATTGCCTTCTGCTGGATCTCTGGCCATGAAGAGATTGCGGAAAATGGGCGCACTGCAAATGCGTCAAACTGCACAGACTGGACGATCAGACCATCGTTTTTCTCCATCCTACCTTGACTACATACCAAGCATCATAACGTCCCTTCGAGATACACGGCAAAGAAGAAGGGTGAAGGCACACCTTAATTTAAAGTTTCGTGACATTGCGTCTCGACAATTTTCGTCGATCTACCCTCAATACCTCGACGGTTTTAGATCGTGTTTTGTCGCCTTCGCGTCAGACAAGAGCGGAAAATATCCCCTTTCGATGGACGCTTCCATGAATCTTGTCAAGATTTCTTGTTACCTCAGTCAGTAAGACACCTTTAAGTTAAATTTCCGAGTCTGGTAGAGCTCTTTGAGCAAAACCTGTCCCAGTGTTGCATCGGTCAGGGTCTCTCACGCATGTCCCCAGCCCTTAGAAGAGATTCAAGGCCATTGGACTGCATAATTGAATTCATGGACGATGTCGTACTTCCCCATTCTAGTTAATTATTTAATCTATTGGTTACGTACGACCTTATGCACCAGAATGAGTCGGCCTTTCTAAGGCACCGAAGCGTACCTCTTCTTTTGGTCGTTTTTTTATGGTTTTGGTTTGTTGGTTTCTTTTTGTTCTTTTGCCGTTTTATATTTACATTATTTTAATAAGATTTAGTCATATGCTAATTTAATGTTTCGGCGATGCCCTTGATGGTAGCTGTCAGAATATAACTAAGGATATTTTTTATTTAAAATTTTAAAAACTCTTTAGCTATCTCCCCCACCCTCTTTCAGTTTCTCTCCCTGCCCCATCGCCTGCAGTAGGGTCTACAATTATATATCTTCCACTCATTTTCACCTCCCCTAACTTTACTACCTTTCCAAACTTCTCCTTAGAAACTATTTACATGATAAAGCCTCATTGGTATTACGCTTAAATTTGAGAGAAAAAGCCATAACACATTTGTTTGCTATTTGCTACTTTGTCAAACTTCCTACATAGCACACTTTATAACATTAAGCGCCCACTAAGTAGGGAAAGCCTTGTAAGAAGAGATGTGCCGACAAGCCATGCTTGAAAGCGTCGAAAGGATAAGGTGTAGAGCATCGTAATGGGCATATCATTCCACACCCTAGGAACAAATATTGAGACAGCACGATCACTCATGAAGCACAGATTACGAAAGAGGAGCGGTAAGGTTCAGAGCCGGATCTTAATGGTCCTAGAAGGTTGATATAGGTTCACTGTAGAATAGAAGTAAGAGGGGAGGATGTCTTTAAGAACTTCTAGGTATGAAAGAAGAACTAAAAGGCGCTGCGGTATTGGATAGGTATCCAGGGCAATTCACGGAACAGAGGAGTGTACGAGAGAACTGTCTCTGGCTTAGAAAATAACTGGCTGGAAAGATTTGAATAAGTGGAATAGATATAAGAGTAGATACATAGGATCCAGCAATAAGGGCGTTACAATAGGAAGCTCGGAGACAACGAAAGTGGAGATGACAGTCTTAAACTATTATGGTCAAAGTGGAGGTGGATACGTTAAGATATGGGAGGAGGGAGAAAGGAAAAACTTGTAAACATGAATTTTAAGAGATATTTCCGTATTAGTGATGACGCCAATAGTTTTAACTGAGTTGGAAAAGGAAACTCTGGAGAGACCAAAGTTAAGAAGAAGAGCAATAGCTTACAACGAGCAACATCGGAAGGGATACCCGCCAGTACCATCTGAGTTTTGTCAGAATCGAATTTCCGAAAGTTACCCATTTAGTAATGTTCTTGTAGAATATAGAAGTGTTCTACTAGTATCAACAAACGAGGCTAAGAAAAAACAAATAGGTAGACGCGTGTGATGGCTAGAGAAATGAAATGATATAACGAGGTGGCGCATAAGAATGTAAATTGGAAGACGATATGAAAATAGAGCGGACCAAGAACTGAGCCTTGTGGAACGCCAAAGCGTACCTCTCCAGTCTTAGCAATATCACTAATGTTGCGAAAAGACTGAGTGAGAGATGATAAGTATGATCGGAACCAGTCAAGAGTGGTTCTCCAGGAACCACCTGGAACTCATATAGAGGAAAAAGAAGAGTGAGATTTCTAGTACCAAAGGCTACCTGACGAGAGATCAAGTAGTACTAGAATAGAAAGTGCTCAATTTCTTTTGGTAGATCGGATGCAGGGCTGTTTACAAATTGAAGTAAGACTAAAAGATTTTATTCAGTGTTCTTTCCATTTCGAAGCAAAACTGAAGACTTGGTGCAGTGCTGTTTCTAGTTTGAAGCAAGACAGAAGTAAATGAGGCAGTGTGGTTTCCAGCTAGTCGCAAAACTGAAGATTTGGTGGTGCTGCTTCTAGTTTGAAGCAAAACTGAAATAATTGAGGCAGTGCTGTTTCCATTTTGTTGCAAGCCCGAAGATTTAGTGAGCGTACTGCATCTAATTTGAAGCAAAACTGAAATATTTGAGTCAGTGCTGTTTCCATTTGTGCAAGACAGAAGATTTGGTCTAGTGTTGTTTCTAGTTTAAAGCAAAACTGAAATAATTGATGCAGGGCAGTTTTTTTAGAGTTAGGCAAACAACATCCCGTAGTTGAAGGAAAAATTAACAATAGAAACAGTGGAACTGATTCAAGAGGTGTTTTTTTTTTTAGGTGAGGGGATACTACTTCGTAAGGAACCAATAGGACTAGAGATAAGAGTTTGGACGGAGTGGTAGAAGAAATTACCATATGACGAGGCTTAAAGCTGAAAGATCTACAAAATCGAATATTTATTATCTCTTTCGGAAAAAGCAGTGAAATTGGTAGGAGCGAGATGGGATAGAGACTGTGGCGTGGGAGACGAAAAGGGCTGCATATGAAGTTTGAACAGTGTGTGTGAATTGTTTTTGTTATTTGAGTGGATGCGACTAGGGTGAGCTTCTTGGAAGGTTTCAGAAGAGCCGTATAGAAGTGAATGATAAGAATGTAGGCAAGGGAGATAGCAGCCGTGTCAGTACCACGAGTGATAGCCCCTTTAGGATGCCTCTCGCAGGCTAACCTGTGCAACATTGCATACATAATAGCAATGGACAACGAAGAGGAACTCATTCGACGAGAAGAACTGGATAAAAAAGGCGGCCTGAACACCATGGCAAGGAGAGAGGAGCCAGGAAAAAGAGACAAATTGAGTCATTGAGGTCAATTGCAGGAGGGGTAAGGTCCAGCAATGGAATGCAGGGTAATTATTTCTATTTTGATGAACGAAATCCGACAATGACTAGATTGCATGGATAGGTAAGTTGCCATAAACTGTCGTCGAATCTTGTTTGGGAGTTGATTAGTGTTTTATTGATTTGTTTTGGGTTTTTTAATTTAGCCATTGTTAGGGTTTTAGGTAATTAGGGCGACTAATGCCCTTTCTGACAGGCCTTAGATGAGCGGTATAAAAAATCAATTAAAAGTTGCAAAGAAATGGTAATTTCAATATTTTAATACCTGACTTTTATCCTTTTTGTGGTAACGGAACTAACTTACATTATTATATAAACTAGGGGCACATGATCTGGTGGACAACCAGCGGCAAAAAAAGGTCAATTTAGATACCTAGCTACTAGGTAGCTCCACTTGTTGGTCGGCTGACATCCGATTTGGACTCAGAAAGCTCAATTACCCCTTGTGACATTGCTTTGACCTTCATATCTCTAAAAACGGCCGATTTATCACCTCTAGCCACTAGGGGGCGCCACTTGGTGATCAACTTATATCATATTTGAATTCAGTGACCTCAATTACCTTTGGTAGCATTGGTTTTAGCTAGCTACATTAAGCCACCGCCACCTCGTGGTCAACTTATATAATTTTTTTTAACTCAGGAACCTCACTTATCTTTGGTAGCATTGGTTTTAGCTGGCTACATTGAGCCCGCGACTCGTTGCCGACAGAAGATGAACACAACACGATATTTGCCTGACCCATAGACCTGCTTGCTGCGCCGCAGACAACAAAAGAAACTCCACCTCTGTTAACCGATTTTGCGAAAATAATTCTAAATAGTATAACTAATACTGCTTCAGATCCTTCAAGTTATAATGGTAAATTTCATTCGGGGAGGAAGAGTTATTGATATTAAGTTTATCACCGCGAAATATCTTCTGTAAGGTGACTATTGATATCTTTTATCAATTTCAGCAAAATTTCGAAGCGGTATTCGGTCAGAAATTTAATTAGAATCTATATTAAAAGTCGAAAAAAATCAGAATTAAAGCAACAGATATAGAATCTGCGGTTAGTATTTCTACTATCGTATTTGAGAGGAACATTTAGTTCTTCTCTTTTCCCTGCATGATACTCGTACGTAGCTATAGAATCTTTTAGGATTTTTTATATTATTTCTAGCTATAATTTTTTTTCCAATCTTTTTAACATATGTTTTATATTAGACATTTTAGGATCAGATAGATTAGTTTATTTTAGCCATTATTATGATATCTTAACATTCTATGAGGTAGATTGGTCCTTTTGAAGGGTTTTAAAAGCAACATAGTACGTTTTTAGCCTTTGTTAGGGATAAGTTTTCTTCCTATAAATATTTAAGTTTTAATTTTAATATCTAACATTTTCGATTTGAATCCTTACCAGTCTATTATATTCACAGGGTAAGGTTTCTTCCTAGAGTCATCAAATCATCCCTTTTAAAAACATACACAAAATATTTTTGCCATGTAAGGTGTTTTCATGTTCGTTTCGAAGTTAATGTGATCAAATTTTAACCAAATTTTCGCCTAAATTAAATACTAAACTTAGTTTTATTTCTTTTAATTAATAAATTTAAAAAACCAGGTGTTTCTAGTTGATTTTTAGACGTACTGTATTAAAAAGGTTTTTTTTCTGTGAATTTAAAACGTCCATTTGATTCTCGTTTTGGGACAAAAGTGAGTAAGCTGCGGCCCGCGGGCAGCATGTGGCCCGTGGAGGATTTTCATGTGGCCCGCGTTTTATTACAGAATTCGCCAAAATATTGAAAATAAATTATTGAACATTCTGCCAAAATCTCATCTCATTATTTCTTTATGTAAGCGCTCGATTCATAAATCAGTCATTTTTAAATATA
This sequence comes from Ceratothoa steindachneri, assembly GCA_963969495.1. Classification (NCBI taxonomy): domain Eukaryota; kingdom Metazoa; phylum Arthropoda; class Malacostraca; order Isopoda; family Cymothoidae; genus Ceratothoa; species Ceratothoa steindachneri. The sequence continues at coordinate 25,048,748 of OZ018338.1, forward strand.
TTTCATTCGTAGTTAAATGTTATTAAAAAATAGGATACTTTATAAATACTTATTCTTCTTACCTTTATCTGCACGCCCTCCCTCGTGGAAGTTAAGCTACACAGACTGTGATTAGTACTTGAATGGGATCGGCTGGGCTCTGGGTAATGACCAAATGATGTAGAAGTGTAAATCGTGGTTCGGATTCCACTTTAAGCTGTAGGTCTTCACTCTAATAAAGTATGGAAACAGTTTAAAAGGGGTGGAAAAAACTTTGCAAAAACAACAACAACAACAAAAAATACTTATTACTGTGTACTATGCAAACAAATGCTCAAAGATAATTAATTGTAATTAACTTATATGTATTCGAAATTTGTATCTAACTGTTTAAGTGAAGCTCGCAAAGCTTTACATAAGCTTTAAATGCTTTACAAAGCTTTACATAAGCCTTATAGGCCTTTACTTAGGCTTTACAAATCTTTACATAAGCTGTACAAAGATTTACATAGGCTTTACAAAGCTTTACATAAGCTGTACAAAGATTTACATAATCTTTACAAAGCTTTACATAAGCTTTACAAAGCTTTACATAGGCTTTACAAAGCTTTACAGAAGCTGTACAAAGATTTACATTAGCTTTATAAATATTTACATAAGCTTTACAAAGCTTTAAATAGGCTTTACAAAGCTTTACAGAATAGACACAAGGATTTACATAAGATTTGCAAAGGTTTACATAAGCTTTACAAAGTTTTACGTAGGCTTTACAAATCTTTACATAGGCTTTACCAAGCTTTACTTAAGCTTTAGAAAGATTTACATATGCTTGACAAAGCTTTACATAGGATTTATAAATATTTACATAAGCTGTACAAAGATTTACATAAGCTTTACAAAGTTTTACAGAAGCTGTACAAAGATTTCCATAGGCTTTACAAAGGTTTACATAAGCTGTACAAAGATTTAGATAAGCTTTACAAAGCTTTACAAAATAGGCACAAGGATTTACATAAGATTTGCAAAGGTTTACATAAGCTTTACAAAGCTTTACGTAGGCTTTACAAATCTTTACATAGGCTTTACCAAGCTTTACTTAAGCTTCAGAAAGATTTACATATGCTTTACAAAGCTTTACATAGGCTTTATAAATATTTACATAAGCTGTACAACGATTTGCATAAGCTTTACAAAGTTTTACAGAAGCTGTACAAAGATTTACATAAGCTTTAAAAAGCTTTAAATAGGCTTTACAAAGCTTTACATAAACTTTACAAAGCTTTACATAGGCGTTACAAAACTTTATATAATATTTAAAAAGCTTAGCATAGGCTTTATAAAGCTTTACAGAAGCTGTACAAATATTTACATAAGCTTTACAAAGCTTTACATAAGTTTACATAGGTTTTACAAAGCTTTACATAATCTGTACAAAGATTTACATAAGCTTTACAAAGCTTTACATAGGCTTTGCAAAGCTTTACAGAAGCTGTACAAAGATTTACATAAGCTTTACAAAGGTTTACATAGGCTTTACAAAGCTAGACAAAAGCTGTACAAAGATTTACATAAGCTTTATAAATATTTACATAAGCTTTACAAAGGTTTACATAGGCTTTACAAAGCTTTACAGAATCTATACAAAGATATACATAAGCCTTACAAAGCTTTACAAAGGCTGTACGAAGATTTACATAAGCTTTACATACACTTCAATGTGGCCTGATGCTTAAAATTATCGCCATCCCTCTTATAGGGTGAAAGAAATAGGCCCTATATTACAAAAATTAAAATCCTTTTCTATAATCTAGTTCTTTTGAGCTATACTGAATTTTTCACGAGAAAACAATATAAGATGCTTGTTTAAACTTTGATTTTAATACCTGTTTCTATGTGCCCTGTTATGTTAAACTTCATTTTCATCAATTTTAGAATGCAAATAGATTACCACTCGCCACCTTTTTAACTCTTCCTATATTTGCCTTAAAATGTAATATCCTTTATGTCATACTTCCACTCAAGATCTATGTAGATCTGAAAACTCTATCCAACTTTCTATTTTTTGCTATATTATCGTATAATTACCACCAACGACAATGGCTTTAAACCCTAGGCTTATCAAGGTGGCTCTTAGCATTAAAATTTAATAATTCCAAGCTAAAGTCTCTATTATTACGACTATAATCTTTTAATAAACATGATTTACGTTATGTCTGTGCGTTTAATTAAAGGAAGATAAAGTAATAACGTCACAATATTCCGAGTCATGCAGCACCTACGTCGTATGAATGCAGACAAGCACTCTGTCAAACGGATGTCCTGTTACAAAATTTATTCCAATAGTCATACAATCCAATGCTTTCCTAATAATATAGAATATAGATAATTATAAATATAATTTTCCATACTGTAAAGCTATAGTCATACAATCCAATGTTTTCTTAATAATATAGAATATAGATAATTATTAATATAATTCTCTATACTGTAAAGCTATAGTCATACAATCCAATGCTTTCCTAATAATATAGAATATTGATAATTATTAATATAATTTTCCATACTGTAAAGCTATAGTCATACAATCCAATGCTTTCCTAATAATATAGAATATAGATTGTAATTATTAATATAATTTTCCATACTGTAAAGCTATTTCACTCTCCAACTTACGAACACTATATTATTTTTATGACTAGGAAGCGAAGCCTGCAGGAAAAGAGAATACTGTCCTATCTCTTTCCTATGATGGTTCGGAGGAGCGTGTACGTTCATTTGAGGAATGACTGAACCTGTATGTCAAAGGGTACACATGTAGATAATTGTGTACCGTAGAATTGAAATAGTTAAAAAAATAGCATAACTGAACTTGCATGTCACAAGGTACACATGTAGATAAGTGTGTACGTAGAATTAAACTGGTTATAAAAAAAACAGCATAATTGAACCTACATGTCAAATGGTACACATGTAGATAAGTGTGTACGTAGAATTAAAATAGTTAAAAAAACAGCATAACTGAACCTGCATGACAAAGAGTACACATGTAGATATGTGTGTACGTAGAATTGAAATAGTTAAAAACAAAAAAAACACAAATCAAACAGCATGTTAATAAAAAACATGATACATTAACATTATATAGTGGTAGTATAACACCTTAGGGTCTTTGCTGGTCCTTGTTTCTCTAGTTATGTACTTATATATTTAGTTGTTCCTTGGATGTGGAACTTATGACATTAGTAACGACCTGAATTATAATTCAAGTTTTTAATCACGTTATCTGCAGAAGAGTCAAAGGAATCTGTTATTATTATCATTTATTAAATCTCTCTCTCTCTCTCTCTCTCTTTCTCTCTCGGCCCTTACCTTGAGTTAAACAGGGATATATTAGAAATAAACGATGGCAATGGCAATCGTCTCTGCTGATTTATACTTTGGTTAAGATTTAGAAGAGAATATCAAATTACCGGTTTACCAGCTGGATGGTATTGTTTCGGTGGAAGCTAATTTCCCGATGTTGGTCTCGGAAGTGGTTTTGTTTTAATGGTATGGTTTTTACTACAGATCTGAACTCACTTAAGATGCCTGTAATTCGATTTAGTGGATCTACTGATTAACGTGGATTTCGAATCACGGGAATCTATAACGTATGTCAAACGCTGTGAAAGGCGCCATAAACGGGGCTCCATCTGAATCTTAACCAACCGCGATGTGTCTTAGCTTCGCTAAAATCGGAAGCAGTGTTTCCACTCGGCTAAGCCGTGACCTTTTTTGGGGGAAGGATTTAATAAAGTTCAAATAGGACAAAGTTTACCCACAAACAAAATTTAAGAACAAACAAGCATTAAACAGATTCAATAAAATAAATAAAAGATAAATAACCGAAATTTAGGTATAATTGTGACGACAGAAAAAAACATGACATACAATAATAAATAGCAAACAAGAAATAATAAATTAACAAAATAAATATACTTGACAGACCAACGAAAATTAAGTATGACTTAAATTAGGTATAAACGTAACTCGAGAAAAGACAAAGACATAAACAATTGGATATAAAAAAGAATAAAACTATAAACAAAATGTTAAGCAGAACTCACGGATATATATTAATTCTCTCTCAATTAGGGCGAAAACTATAAGAAACACAAAATCAAATGAGGCACACAGGCGTCGCACTCAAATAATAGTACTTGGCAAAAAAAAAAACGACTACTATGAGAAGATGAAATATAAATTAAACATTTATACTTATCAATCAAATACTATTAATTAAAAAGCAGACAAAAACGACAATTTAGGAGAAGAAGAAAGATATGACGCACCTTTTTTACAAACAAATATTAGAAATTACCAAAAACAGAAAACTATGAGAAGAAGAAACAAATCAAACACCGCCTCTACAATAAAAAAAATTGGTACTTACAAAAAACACAAAAAAAGACAATTTATGAGAAGAAGAAACAAATGAAGCACCTCCATAAAGAAACACACACACACACACACAAACGACAATCTATGAGACGAAGAAACAAATGAAGTACCTCCTTACAAAAACAGCACCCAAACGACAACTAGGATAAGAAGAAACAAATGAAGCACCTCCTTACAGAAACAACACCAAAATGACAACTAGGATAAGAAGAAACAAATGAAGCACCTCCTTACAGAAACACACACACACACACACAACCGACAGTCTATGAGAAGAAGAAACAAATGAAACACCTCCTTACAAAAAAGGCACACATAACGACAACTTTGATAATAAGAGACAAATAAAGCACCTCCTTTACAATCAAATATGTATTAGTACTTACAAATAAACACAAAAACGACAGTCTTTGAGAAGAAGAAACAAATGAAGCCCCTCTACACAAAACTACACACAAAAAAGATATTATGAGAAGAAGAAACAAATGACGCACCTCCTCACAAAACTACGCACGCAAAAAGACATTATAAGAAGGAGAAATAAATGAAGCACCTCCTCACAAAACTACACACAAAAAAGATATTATGAGAAGAAGAAACAAATGAAGCACCTCCTCACAAAACTACGCACGCAAAAAGACATTATGAGAAGGAGAAATAAATGAAGCACCTCCTCACAAAACTACACACAAAAAAGATATTGTGAGAAGAAGAAACAAATGAAACACCTCCTTACAAAACCACACACACCAAAAGACATAATGAGAAGAAGAAACAAATGAAGCACCTCCTCACAAAACTACACACGCAAAAAGATATTATGAGAAGAAGAAACAAATGAAGCACCTCCTCACAAAACTACGCACGCAAAAAGACATTATAAGAAGGAGAAATAAATGAAGCACCTCCTCACAAAACTACACACAAAAAAGATATTATGAGAAGAAGAAACAAATGAAGCACCTCCTTACAAAACCACACACACCAAAAGACATAATGAGAAGAAGAAACAAATGAAGCACCTCCTCACAAAACTACGCACGCAAAAAGACATTATAAGAAGAAGAAACAAATGAAGCACCTCCTCACAAAACTACGCACGCAAAAAGACATTATAAGAAGAAGAAATAAATGAAGTACCTCCTCACAAAACTACACAGAAAAAAGATATTATGAGAAGAAGAAACAAATGAAGCACCTCCTTACAAAACCACACACACCAAAAGACATAATGAGAAGAAGAAACAAATGAAGCACCTCCTTACAAAACTACGCACGCAAAAAGACATTATAAGAAGAAGAAACAAATGAAGCACCTCCTCACAAAACTACGCACGCAAAAAGACATTATGAGAAGGAGAAATAAATGAAGCACATCCTCACAAAACTACACACAAAAAAGATATTATGAGAAGAAGAAAAAATGAAGCACCTCCTCACAAATCTACGCACGCAAAAAGACATTATAAGAGGAGAAATAAATGAAGCACCTCCTGACAAAACTACACACAAAAAAGATATTATGAGAAGAAGAAACAAATGAAGCACCTTCTCACAAAACTACGCACGCAAAAAGACATTATAAGAAGGAGAAATAAATGAAGCACCTCCTCACAAAACTACACACAAAAAAAGATATTGTGAGAAGAAGAAACAAATGAAACACCTCCTTACAAAACCACACACACCAAAAGACATAATGAGAAGAAGAAACAAATGAAGCACCTCCTCACAAAACTACACACGCAAAAAGATATTATGAGAAGAAGAAACAAATGAAGCACCTCCTCACAAAACTACGCACGCAAAAAGACATTATAAGAAGGAGAAATAAATGAAGCACCTCCTCACAAAACTACACACAAAAAAGATATTATGAGAAGAAGAAACAAATGAAGCACCTCCTTACAAAACCACACACACCAAAAGACATAATGAGAAGAAGAAACAAATGAAGCACCTCCTCACAAAACTACGCACGCAAAAAGACATTATAAGAAGAAGAAACAAATGAAGCACCTCCTCACAAAACTACGCACGCAAAAAGACATTATAAGAAGGAGAAATAAATGAAGTACCTCCTCACAAAACTACACACAAAAAAGATATTATGAGAAGAAGAAAAAATGAAGCACCTCCTTACAAAACCACACACACCAAAAGACATAATGAGAAGAAGAAACAAATGAAGCACCTCCTCACAAAACTACGCACGCAAAAAGACATTATAAGAAGAAGAAACAAATGAAGCACCTCCTCACAAAACTACGCACGCAAAAAGACATTATAAGAAGGAGAAATAAATGAAGCACCTCCTCACAAAACTACACACAAAAAAGATATTATGAGAAGAAGAAACAAATGAAGCACCTCCTAAAAAAAACACACACACCAAAAGACATAATGAGAAGAAGAAACAAATGAAGCACCTCCTCACAAAACTACGCACGCAAAAAGACATTATAAGAAGAAGAAACAAATGAAGCACCTTCTCACAAAACTACGCACGCAAAAAGACATTATAAGAAGGAGAAATAAATGAAGCACCTCCTCACAAAACTACACACAAAAAGATATTATGAGAAGAAGAAACAAATGAAGCACCTCCTTACAAAACCACACACACCAAAAGACATAATGAGAAGAAGAAACAAATGAAGCACCTCCTCACAAAACTACGCACGCAAAAAGACATTATAAGAAGAAGAAACAAATGAAGCACCTCCTCACAAAACTACGCACGCAAAAAGACATTATAAGAAGGAGAAATAAATGAAGCACCTCCTCACAAAACTACACACAAAAAAGATATTATGAGAAGAAGAAACAAATGAAGCACCTCCTTACAAAACCACACACACCAAAAGACATAATGAGAAGAAAAAACAAATGAAGCACCTCTTTTACAATCAAATATTCGTACTTACAACAAAACAAACTAGACCAAAACCCGCAATAGTGGCGTAAATCTTTGGCGACGACTTCCAAAATGCGACCTTAAACTAAGCCTCCAGAAGTTGGTTTCCTTCTAATAAATTCAGTCTTTTTAAGGAACCAATTAGTTCTTCTTGGTAAGAAGTTTATTCCGAAAACGGGAACACCGTTTTCCGACATAGTTTGCTTTTCCTAGAAACCAGACAACCTGGTTCCGTATCCAAGCAGCTCGATCTCATTAATCAAGCACCTTATTGCAGTACAGTTTATTTATTTATTAAGGCAACTCATCTCAATCATTTTGGGCCTAGTCCCACCACCGGATAAAAATGGAAGGTAGAACCGTAATATTGTGGTTTGCCACTAGCTAGTGAGCGTCTAGGAACCCTCTCTAACCCAATGAACTTTCACCCGTTCTACGTCAGGGGAGTTAGGACTGAACCCTCTTTGATAGATTGCCTTTCTCGGAAGAGTGATGTTTGTGTGTAAAGGATAAACGCGAAAGCGTGTTGTAATTACAATAAGCGTGACGTATGTGATTATAGTTGCCTTCTGCCTGTCCGACAAACTCGACGCCACGCAGAAGAGGCTGGAATTTACTATAACGCGAAATATTTTTGTTTCGCCGGAAGTCGAACCCTTATACCTAGTGGTGTAAATCCATCGCCTTATCCAACATCGACACTCTATTCGTGTAATCACTGATTCATTTTAGTAATCTGACAATTAATTTCAGTATTTAGGCGCTCGATCATAGAAATCCGGTCGTTCAATCGATTCGCTAATCTTTCCGTACAAGCCATCAAACAGCCTCTTCACGATATCAGTTATCCCATTCTAGTAATCACATAATCTATCATATGGGTACCACCCGGTGGTACATGTACCCTCATGAGTATGGTTCCGCCCGTAGTAAATGAAACTATCGTTGCATTTGCAACTTTGGTTGCCTTTGCTTGATTTTCAACAAACAATAAAAAATAACGAATGAAACTTATTAAAACTAATGTAATTTTATTTTGAAATATTTAAATTTTAGGGGTACATGGTACAACCTATTAGAATGTTCAAGGATAACAGAAAAAGGAAAAGGTTCGGAACCCCTTTCTACTTAAAATGGTTAATACACCACAATTTATATGGATTTTAATTGGAATCGTCATTTCAGTCCTTAATAGGAAATAGCTTGAAGAATATCCAGACACCGCATATAAATAGGTTAGAAATCCTTATTTTTAGGGCTACATAGTACAACCTATAAGAATGTTCAAGGAGTACAGAAGAACAAACAGGTTCGGAATCCCTTTTTACTTAAAAATGGTCAATACACCATAATTTATATGGATTTTAATTGGAATCGACATTTCAGTCCTAAATAGGAAATAGCTTTAAGATTATCCAGACACCGCATATATATAGGTAAGAAATCATTATTTTTAGGGCTACATAGTACAACCTATTAGAATGTCCAAGGAGTACAGAAGAACGAAAAGGTTCGAAATCCCTTTTTACTTAAAAATGGTCAATACACCATAATTTATATGGATTTTAATTGGAATCGTCATTTCAGTCCTTAATAGGAAATAACTTTAAGAATATCCAGACACCGCATATAAATAGGTAAGAAATCCTTATTTTGAGGGCTACATAGTACAACCTATTAGAATGTTCAAGGAGTACAGAAGAACAAACAGATTCGGAATCCCTTTTTACTTAAAAATGGTCAATACACCATAATTTATATGGATTTTAATTGGAATCGACATTTCAGTCCTTAATAGGAAATAGCTTTAAGAATATCCAAACACCGCATATAAATAGGTAAGAAATCCTTATTTTTCGGGCTACATAGTACAACCTATTAGAATGTTCAAGGAGTACAGAAGAACAAACAGGTTCGGAATCCCTTTTTACTTAAAAATGGTCAATACACCATAATTTATATAGATTTTAATTGGAATCGACATTTCAGTCCTTGATAGGAAATAGCTTTAAGAATATCCAAACACCGCATATAAATAGGTAAGAAATCCTTATTTTTAGGGCTACATAGTACAACCTATTAGAATGTTCAAGGAGGACAGAAAAACGAAAGGGTTCGGAATCCCTTTTTACTTAAAAATGGTCAATACACCATAATTTATATTGATTTTAATTGGAATCGACATTTCAGTCCTTAATAGGAAATAGCTTTAAGAATATCCAGACACCGCATATAAATAGGTTAGAAATCATTATTTTTAGGGCTACATAGTACAACCTATTATGTAGAATGTTCAAGGAGTACAGAAGAACAAACAGGTTCGGAATCCCTTTTTACTTAAAAATGGTCAATACACCATAATTTATATGGATTTTAATTGGAATCGAAATTTCAGTCCTTAATAGGAAATAGCTCCAAGAATATCCAAACACCGCATATAAATAGGTAAGAAATCCTTATTTTTCGGGCTACATAGTACAACCTATTAGAATGTTCAAGGAGTACAGAAGAACAAACAGGTTCGGAATCCCTTTTTACTTAAAAATGGTCAATACACCATAATTTATATGGATTTTAATTGGAATCGACATTTCAGTCCTTAATAGGAAATAGCTTTAAGAATATCCAGACACCGCATATAAATAGGTAAGAAATCATTATTTTTAGGGCTACATAGTACAACCTATTAGAATGTTCAAGGAGTACAGAAGAACAAACAGATTCGGAATCCCTTTTTACTTAAAAATGGTAAATACACCATAATTTATATGGATTTTAATTGGAATCGACATTTCAGTCCTTAATAGGAAATAGCTTTAAGAATATCCAAACACCGCATACAAATAGGTAAGAAATCCTTATTTTTAGGGCTATGTAGTACAACCTATTAGAATGTTCAAGGAGTACAGAAGAACAAACAGGTTCGGAATCCTTTTTTACTTAAAAATGGTCAATACACCATAATTTATATGGATTTTAATTGGAATCGACATTTCAGTCCTTAATAGGAAATAGCTTTAAGAATATCCAAACACCGCATATAAATAGGTAAGAAATCCTTATTTTTAGGGCTACATAGTACAACCTATTAGAATGTTCAAGGAGTACAGAAGAACAAACAGGTTCGGAATCCCTTTTTACTTAAAAATGGTCAATACACCATAATTTTTATGGATTTTAATTGGAATCGACATTTCAGTCCTTAATAGGAAATAGCTTTAAGAATATCCAAACACCGCATATAAATAGGTAAGAAATCCTTATTTTTAGGGCTACATAATACAACCTATTAGAATGTTCGAGGAGGACAGAAAAACAAAAGGGTTCGGAATCCCTTTTTACTTAAAAATGGTCAATACACCATAATTTATATGGATTTTAATTGGAATCGACATTTCAGTCCTTAATAGGAAATAGCTTTAAGAATATCCAAACACCGCATATAAATAGGTAAGAAATCCTTATTTTTAGGGCTACATAGTACAACCTATTAGAATGTTCAAGGAGTACAGAAGAACAAACAGGTTCGGAATCCCTTTTTACTTAAAAATGGTCAATACACCATAATTTATATGGATTTTAATTGGAATCGACATTTCAGTCCTTAATAGGAAATAGCTTTAAGAATATCCAAACACCGCATATAAATAGGTAAGAAATCCTGATTTTTAGGGCTACATAGTACAACCTATTAGAATGTTCAAGGAGGACAGAAAAATGAAAGGGTTCGGAATCCCTTTTTAATTAAAAATGGTCAATACACCATAATTTATATGGATTTTAATTGGAATCGACCTTTCAGTCCTTAATAGGAAATAGCTTTAAGAATATCCAAACACCGCATATAAATAGGTAAGAAATCCTTATTTTTAGGGCTACATAATACAACCTATTAAAATGTTCAAGGAGGACAGAAAAACAAAAGGGTTCGGAACCCCTTTTTACTTAAAAATGGTCAATACACCATAATTGATAAGGATATTAATTGGAATCGACATTTCAGTCCTTAATAGAAAATAGCTTTAAGAATATCCAGACACCGCATATAAATAGGTAAGAAATCATTATTTTTAGGGCCATATAGTACAACCTATTAGAATGTTCAAGGAGTACAGAAAAACGAAAAGGTACGAAACCCCTTTTTGCTTAAAAATGGTCAATACACCATAATTTATATGGATTTTAATTGGAATCGACATTTCAGTCCTTAATAGAAAATAGCTTTAAGAATATCCAGACACTGCATATAAATAGGTAAGAAATCCTTATTTTTAGCGCTACATAGTACAACCTATTAGAATGTTCAAGGAGTACAGAAGAACAAACAGGTTCGGAATCCCATTTTACTTAAAAATAAGCAATACACGATAATTTATATGGATTTTAATTGGAATCGTCATTTCAGTCCTTAATAGAAAATAGCTTTAAGAATATCCAGACACCGCATATAAATAGGTAAGAAATCCTTATTTTTAGGGCTACATAGTAAAAACTATAAGAATGTTCAAGGAGTACAGAAGAACAAACAGGTTTGGAATCCCTTTTTACTTAAAAATGGTCAATACACCATAATTTATATGGATTTTAATTGGAATCGACATTTCAGTCCTTAATAGGAAATAGCTTTAAGAATATCCAGACACCGCATATAAATAGGTAAGAAATCATTATTTTTAGGGCTACATAGTACAAACTATTAGAATGTTCAAGGAGTACAGAAAAACGAAAAGGTACGAAACCCCTTTTTGCTTAAAAATGGTCAATACACCATAATTTATATGGATTTTAATTGGAATCCTCATTTCAATCCTTAATAGGAAATAACTTCAGTAATAGCCAGACACCGCATATAAATAGGTAAGAAATCCTTATTTTTCGGGCTACATAGTACAAACTATTAGAATGTTCAAGGAGTACAGAAGAACGAAAAGGTTCGGAATCCCTTTTTACTTAAAAATGGTCAATACACCATAATTTATATGAATTTTAATTGGAATCCTTATTTCAATCCTTAATAGGAAATAACTTTAGTAATAGCCAGACACCGCATATAAATAGGTAAGAAATCCTTATTTTTCGGGCTACATAGTACAAACTATTAGAATGTTCAAGGAGTACAGAAGAACGAAAAGGTACGGAACCCCTTTTGGTTAAAAATGGTCAATACACCATAATTTATATGGATTTTAATTGGAATCCTCATTTCAATCCTTAATAGGAAATAACTTTAGTAATAGCCAGACACCGCATATAAATAGGTAAGAAATCCTTATTTTTCGGGCTACATAGTACAAACTATTAAAATGTTCAAGAAGTACAGAAGAACGATAAGGTACGGAACATCTTTTTGCTTAGAAATGGTCAATACACCTAATTTATATGGATTTTAATTGGAATCCTCATTTCAATCCTTAATAGGAAATAACTTTAGTAATAGCCAGACACCGCATATAGATAGGTAAGAAATCCTTATTTTTCGGGCTACATGGTACAAACTATTAGAATGTTCAAGGAGTACAGAAGAACGAAAAGGTACGGAACCCCTTTTTGCTTAAAAATGGTCAATACATTATAATTTATATGGATTTTAATTGGAATCGACATTTCAGTCCTTAATAGGAAATAGCTTTAAGAATATCCAGACACCGCATATAAATAGGTAAGAAATCCTTATTTTTAGGGCTACATAGTACAACCTATTAGAATGTCCAAGGAGTACAGAAGAACAAACAGGTTCGGAATCCCTTTTTGCTTAAAAATAGTCAATAAACCATAATTTATATGGATTTTAATTGAAATCGACATTTCAGTCCTAAATCGGAAATAGCTTTAAGAATATCCAAACACCGCATATAAATAGGTAAGAAATCCTTATTTTTAGGGCTACATAGTACAACCTATTAGAATGTTCAAGGAGGACAGAAAAACGAAAGGGTTCGGAATCCCTTTTTACTTAAAAATGGTCAATACACCATAATTTATATGGATTTTAATTGGAATCGACCTTTCAGTCCTTAATAGGAAATAGCTTTAAGAATATCCAAACACCGCATATAAAAAGGTAAGAAATCCTTATTTTTAGGCCTACATAGTACCACCTATTAGAATGTTCAAGGAGGACAGAAAAACGAAAGGGTTCGGAATCCCTTTTTACTTAAAAATGGTCAATACACCATAATTTATATGGATTTTAATTGGAATCGACATTTCAGTCCTTAATAGGAAATAGCTTTAAGAATATCCAGACACCGCATATAAATAGGTAAGAAATCATTATTTTTAGGGCGACATAGTACAACCTATTAGAATGTTCAAGGAGTACAGAAGAACAAACAGGTTCGGAATCCCTTTTTACTTAAAAATGGTCAATACACCATAATTTATATGGATTTTAATTGGAATCGACATTTCAGTCCTTAATAGGAAATAGCTTTAAGAATATCCAAACACCGCATATAAATAGGTAAAAAATCCTTATTTTTAGGGCTACATAGTAACCCTATTAGAATGTTCAAGGAGGACAGAAAAACGAAAGGGTTCGGAATCCCTTTTTACTTAAAAATGGTCAATACACCATAATTTATATTGATTTTAATTGGAATCGACATTTCAGTCCTTAATAGAAAATAGCTTTAAGAATATCCAGACACCGCATATAAATAGGTAAGAAATCCTTATTTTTAGAGCTACATAGTACAACCTATAAGAATGTTCAAGGAGTACAGAAGAACAAACAGGTTCGGAATCCCTTTTTACTTAAAAATGGTCAATTCACCATAATTTATATGGATAATAATTGGAATCGACATTTCAGTCCTTAATAGGAAATAGCTTTAAGAATATCCAGACACCGCATATAAATAGGTAAGAAATCATTATTTTTAGGGCTACATAGTACAAACTATTAGAATGTTCAAGGAGTACAGAAGAACGAAAAGGTTCGGAATCCCTTTTTACTTAAAAATGGTCAATACACCATAATTTATATGAATTTTAATTGGAATCCTTATTTCAATCCTTAATAGGAAATAACTTTAGTAATAGCCAGACACCGCATATAAATAGGTAAGAAATCCTTATTTTTCGGGCTACATAGTACAAACTATTAGAATGTTCAAGGAGTACAGAAGAACGAAAAGGTACGGAACCCCTTTTGGTTAAAAATGGTCAATACACCATAATTTATATGGATTTTAATTGGAATCCTCATTTCAATCCTTAATAGGAAATAACTTTAGTAATAGCCAGACACCGCATAAAAAATAGGTAAGAAATCCTTATTTTTCGGGCTACATAGTACAAACTATTAAAATGTTCAAGGAGTACAGAAGAACGATAAGGTACGGAACATCTTTTTGCTTAAAAATGGTCAATACACCTAATTTATATGGATTTTAATTGGAATCCTCATTTCAATCCTTAATAGGAAATAACTTTAGTAATAGCCAGACACCGCATATAAATAGGTAAGAAATCTTTATTTTTCGGGCTACATAGTACAAACTATTAGAATGTTCAAGGAGGACAGAAGAACGAAAAGGTACGGAACCCCTTTTTACTTAAAAATGGTCAATACACCATAATTTATATGGATTTTAATTGGAATTGACATTTCAGTCCTTAATAGGAAATAGCTTTAAGAATATCCAGACACCGCATATAAATAGGTAAAAAATCCTTATTTTTAGGGCTACATAGTACAACCTATTAGAATGTTCAAGGAGTACAGAAGAACAAACAGGTTCGGAATCCCTTTTTACTTAAAAATGGTCAATACACCATAATTTATATGGATTTTAATTGGAATCGACATTTCAGTGCTTAATAGGAAATAGCTTAAAGAATATCCAAACACCGCATATAAATAGGTAAGAAATCCTTATTTTTAGGGCTACATAGTACAACCTATTAGAATGTTCAAGGAGGACAGAAAAACGAAAGGGTTCGGAATCCCTTTTTACATAAAAATGGTCAATACACCATAATTTATATGGATTTTAATTGGAATTGACATTTCAGTCCTTAATAGGAAATAGCTTCAAGAATATCCAGACACCGCATATAAATAGGTAAGAAATCCTTATTTTTAGGAGTACATAGTACAACCTATTAGAATGTTCAAGGAGTACAGAAGAACAAACAGGTTCGGAATCCCTTTTTACTTAAAAATAGACAATAAACCATAATTTATATGGATTTTAATTGAAATCGACATTTCAGTCCTAAATCGGAAATAGCTTTAAGAATATCCAAACACCGCATATAAATAGGTAAGAAATCCTTATTTTTAGGGCTACATAGTACAACCTATTAGAATGGTCAAGGAGGACAGAAAAACGAAAGGGTTCGGAATCCCTTTTTACTTAAAAATGGTCAATACACCATAATTTATATGGATTTTAATTGGAATCGACCTTTCAGTCCTTAATAGGAAATAGCTTTAAGAATATCCAAACACCGCATATAAAAAGGTAAGAAATCCTTATTTTTAGGCCTACATAGTACAACCTATTAGAATGTTCAAGGAGGACAGAAAAACGAAAGGGTTCGGAATCCCTTTTTACTTAAAAATGGTCAATACACCATAATTTATATGGATTTTAATTGGAATCGACATTTCAGTCCTTAATAGGAAATAGCTTTAAGAATATCCAGACACCGCATATAAATAGGTAAGAAATCATTATTTTTAGGGCGACATAGTACAACCTATTAGAATGTTCAAGGAGTACAGAAGAACAAACAGGTTCGGAATCCCTTTTTACTTAAAAATGGTCAATACACCATAATTTATATGGATTTTAATTGGAATCGACATTTCAGTCCTTAATAGGAAATAGCTTTAAGAATATCCAAGAAAACCGCATATAAATAGGTAAGAAATCCTTATTTTTAGGGCTACATAGTACAACCTATTAGAAGTTTCAAGGAGGACAGAAAAACGAAAGGGTTTGGAATCCCTTTTTACTTAAAAATGGTCAATACACCATAATTTATATGGATTTTAATTGGAATTGACATTTCAGTCCATAATACGAAATAGCTTTAAGAATATCCAGACACCGCATATAAATAGGTAAGAAATCATTATTTTTAGGGCTACATAGTACAACCTATTAGAATGTTCAAGGAGTACAGAAGAACAAACAGGTTCGGAATCCCTTTTTACTTAAAAATGGTCAATACACCTGATTTATATGGATTTTAATTGGAATCGACATTTCAGTCCTTAATAGGAAATAGCTTTAAGAATATCCAAACACCGCATATAAATAGGTAAGAAATCCTTATTTTTAGGGCTACATAGTACAACCGATTAGAATGTTCAAGGAGGACAGAAAAACGAAAGGGTTCGGAATCCCTTTTTACTTAAAAATGGTCAATACACCATAATTTATATGGATTTCAATTGGAATCGACATTTCAGTCCTTAATAGAAAATAGCTTTAAGAATATCCAGACACCGCATATAAATAGGTAAGAAATCATTATTTTTAGGGCTACATAGTACAACCTATTAGAATGTTCAAGGAGTACAGAAAAACAAACAGGTTCGGAATCCCATTTTACTTAAAAATGGTCAATACACGATAATTTATATGGATTTTAATTGGAATTGTCATTTCAGTCCTTAATAGGAAATAGCTTTAAGAATATCCAGACACCGCATATAAATAGGTAAGAAATCCTTATTTTTAGGGCTACATAGTACAACCTATAAGAATGTTCAAGGAGTACAGAAGAACAAACAGGTTCGGAATCCCTTTTTACTTAAAAATGGTCAATACACCATAATTTATATGGATTTTAATTGGAATCGACATTTCAGTCCTTAATAGGAAATAGCTTTAAGAATATCCAGACACCGCATATAAATAGGTAAGAAATCATTATTTTTAAGGCTACATAGTACAAACTATTAGAATGTTCAAGGAGTACAGAAAAACGAAAAGGTACGGAACCCCTTTTTGCTTAAAAATGGTCAATACACCATAATTTATATGGATTTTAATTGGAATCCTCATTTCAATCCTTAATAGGAAATAACTTCAGTAATAGCCAGACACCGCATATAAATAGGTAAGAAATCCTTATTTTTCGGGCTACATAGTACAAACTATTAGAATGTTCAAGGAGTACATAAGAACGAAAAGGTACGGAACATCTTTTTGCTTAAAAATGGTCAATACACCATAATTTATATGGATTTTAATTGGAATCCTCATTTCAATCCTTAATAGGAAATAACTATAGTAATAGCCAGACACCGCATATAAATAGGTAAGAAATCCTTATTTTTCGGGCTACATAGTACAAACTATTAGAATGTTCAAGGAGTACAGAAGAACGAAAAGGTTCGGAACCCCTTTTTAATTAAAAATGGTCAATACACCATAATTTATATGGATTTTAATTGGAATTCACATTTCAGTCCTTAATAGGAAATAGCTTTAAGAATATCCAGACACCGCATATAAATAGGTAAGAAATCATTATTTTTAGGGCTACATAGTACAACCTATTAGAATGTTCAAGGAGTACAGAAGAACAAACAGGTTCGGAATCCCTTTTTACTTAAAAATGGTCAATACACCATAATTTATATGGATTTTAATTGGAATCGACATTTCAGTCCTTAATAGGAAATAGCTTTAAGTATATCCAAACACCGCATATAAATAGGTAAGAAATCCTTATTTTTAGGGCTACATAGTACAACCTATTAGAAGTTTCAAGGAGGACAGAAAAACGAAAGGGTTCGGAATCCCTTTTTACTTAAAAATGGTCAATACACCATAATTTAAATGGATTTTAATTGGAATCGACATTTCAGTCCTTAATAGAAAATAGCTTGGAGAATATCCAGACACCGCATATAAATAGGTAAGAAATCCTTATTTTTAGGGCTACATAGTACAACCTATTCGAATGTTCAAGGAGTACAGAAGAACAAACAGGTTCGGAATCCCTTTTTACTAAAAAATGGTCAATACACCATAATTTATATGGATTTTAATGGGAATCGACATTTCAGTCCTTAATAGAAAATAGCTTTAAGAATATCCAGACACCGCATATAAATAGGTAAGAAATCCTTATTTTTATAGGCTACATAGTACAACCTATAAGAATGTTCAAGGAGTACAGAAGAACAAACAGGTTCGGAATCCCTTTTTACTTAAAAATGGTCAATACACCATAATTTATATGGATTTTAATTGGAATCGAAAATCAGTCCTTAATAGGAAATAGCTTTAAGAATATCCAAACACCGCATATAAATAGGTAAGAAATCATTATTTTTAAGGCTACATAGTACAAACTATTAGAATGTTCAAGGAGTACAGAAGAACGAAAAGGTTCGGAATCCCTTTTTACTTAAAAATGGTCAATACACCATAATTTATATGGATTTTAATTGGAATCGTCATTTCAATCCTTAATAGGAAATAACTTTAAGTAAAAGCCAGACACCGCATATAAATAGGTAAGAAATCCTTATTTTTCGGGCTACATAGTACAAACTATTAGAATGTTCAAGGAGTACAGAAGAACGAAAAGGTACGGAACCCCTTTTGCTTAAAAATGGTCAATACACCATAATTTATACGGATTTTAATTGGAATCCTCATTTCAATCCTTAATAGAAAATAACTTTTGTAATAGCCAGACACCGCATATAAATAGGTAAGAAATCCTTATTTTTCGGGCTACATAGTACAAACTATTAGAATGTTCAAGGAGTACAGAAAAACGAAAAGGTACGGAACCCCTTTTTGCTTAAAAATGGTCAATACACCATAATTTATATGGATTTTAATTGGAATCCTCATTTCAATCCTTAATAGGAAATAACTTTAGTAATAGCCAGACACCGCATATAGATAGGTAAGAAATCCTTATTTTTCGGGCTACATAGTACAAACTATTAGAATGTTCAAGGAGTACAGAAGAACGAAAAGGTACGGAACCCCTTTTTGCTTAAAAATGGTCAATACATTATAATTTATATGGATTTTAATTGGAATCGACATTTCAGTCCTTAATAGGAAATAGCTTTAAGAATATCCAGACACCGCATATAAATAGGTAAGAAATCCTTATTTTTAGGGCTACATAGTACAACCTATTAGAATGTCCAAGGAGTACAGAAGAACAAACAGGTTCGGAATCCCTTTTTACTTAAAAATGGTCAATACACCATAATTTATATGGATTTTAATTGGAATCGACATTTCACTCCTTAATAGGAAATAGCTTAAAGAATATCCAAACACCGCATATAAATAGGTAAGAAATCCTTATTTTTAGGGCTACATAGTACAACCTATTAGAATGTTCAAGGAGGACAGAAAAACGAAAGGGTTCGGAATCCCTTTTTACATAAAAATGGTCAATACACCATAATTTATATGGATTTTAATTGGAATTGACATTTCAGTCCTTAATAGGAAATAGCTTCAAGAATATCCAGACACCGCATATAAATAGGTAAGAAATCCTTATTTTTAGGACTACATAGTACAACCTATTAGAATGTTCAAGGAGTACAGAAGAACAAACAGGTTCGGAATCCCTTTTTACTTAAAAATGGTCAATACACCATAATTTAAATGAATTTTAATTGGAATCGACATTTCAGTCCTTAATAGGAAATAGCTTTAGGAATATCCAAACATCGCATATAAATAGGTAAGAAATCCTTATTTTTAGGGCTACATAGTAACCCTATTAGAATGTTCAAGGAGGACAGAAAAACAAACAGGTTCGGAATCCCTTTTTACTTAAAAATGGTCAATACACCATAATTTATATGGATTTTAATTGGAATCGAAAATCAGTCCTTAATAGGAAATAGCTTTAAGAATATCCAAACACCGCATATAAATAGGTAAGAAATCATTATTTTTAAGGCTACATAGTACAAACTATTAGAATGTACAAGGAGTACAGAAGAACGAAAAGGTTCGGAATCCCTTTTTACTTAAAAATGGTCAATACACCATAATTTATATGAATTTTAATTGGAATCCTTATTTCAATCCTTAATAGGAAATAACTTTAGTAATAGCCAGACACCGCATATAAATAGGTAAGAAATCCTTATTTTTCGGGCTACATAGTACAAACTATTAGAATGTTCAAGGAGTACAGAAGAACGAAAAGGTACGGAACCCCTTTTGGTTAAAAATGGTCAATACACCATAATTTATATGGATTTTAATTGGAATCCTCATTTCAATCCTTAATAGGAAATAACTTTAGTAATAGCCAGACACCGCATATAAATAGGTAAGAAATCCTTATTTTTCGGGCTACATAGTACAAACTATTAGAATGTTCAAGGAGTACAGAAGAACGATAAGGTACGGAACATCTTTTTGCTTAAAAATGGTCAATACACCTAATTTATATGGATTTTAATTTGAATCCTCATTTCAATCCTTAATAGGAAATAACTTTAGTAATAGCCAGACACCGCATATAGATAGGTAAGAAATCCTTTTTTTTCGGGCTACATGGTACAAACTATTAGAATGTTCAAGGAGTACAGAAGAACGAAAAGGTACGGAACCCCTTTTTGCTTAAAAATGTTCAATACATTATAATTTATATGGATTTTAATTGGAATCGACATTTCAGTCCTTAATAGGAAATAGCTTTAAGAATATCCAGACACCGCATATAAATAGGTAAGAAATCCTTATTTTTAGGGCTACATAGTACAACCTATTAGAATGTACAAGGAGTACAGAAGAACAAACAGGTTCGGAATCCCTTTTTACTTAAAAATGGTCAATACACCATAATTTATATGGATTTTAATTGGAATCGACATTTCAGTCCTTAATAGGAAATAGCTTAAAGAATATCCAAACACCGCATATAAATAGGTAAGAAATCCTTATTTTTAGGGCTACATAGTACAACCTATTAGAATGTTCAAGGAGGACAGAAAAACGAAAGGGTTCGGAATCCCTTTTTACATAAAAATGGTCAATACACCATAATTTAGATGGATTTTAATTGGAATTGACATTTCAGTCCTTAATAGGAAATAGCTTCAAGAATATCCAGACACCGCATATAAATAGGTAAGAAATCCTTATTTTTAGGACTACATAGTACAACCTATTAGAATGTTCAAGGAGTACAGAAGAACAAACAGGTTCGAAATCCCTTTTTACTTAAAAATGGTCAATACACCATAATTTATATGAATTTTAATTGGAATCGACATTTCAGTCCTTAGTAGGAAATAGCTTTAAGAATATCCAAACACCGCATATAAATAGGTAAGAAATCCTTATTTTTAGGGCTACATAGTAACCCTATTAGAATGTTCAAGGAGGACAGAAAAACGAAAGGGTTCGGAATCCCTTTTTAATTAAAAATGGTCAATACACCATAATTTTTATTGATTTTAATTGGAATCGACATTTCAGTCCTTAATAGAAAATAGCTTTAAGAATATCCAGACACCGCATATAAATAGGTAAAAAATCCTTATTTTTAGGGCTACATAGTACAACCTATTAGAATGTTCAAGGAGTACAAAAGAACAAACAGGTTCGGAATCCCTTTTTACTTAAAAATGGTCAATACACCATAATTTATATGGATTTTAATTGGAATCGACATTTCAGTCCTTAATAGGAAATAGCTTTAAGAATATCCAAACACCGCATATAAATAGGTAAGAAATCCTTATTTTTAGGGCTACATAGTACAACTTATTAGAAGTTTCAAGGAGGACAGAAAAACGAAAGGGTTCGGAATCCCTTTTTACTTAAAAATGGTCAATACACCATAATTTATATGGATTTTAATTGGAATCGACATTTCAGTCCTTAATAGAAAATAGCTTTAAGAATATCCAGACACCGCATATAAATAGGTAAGAAATCCTTATTTTTAGGGCTACATAGTACAACCTATAAGAATGTTCAAGGAGTACAGAAGAACAAACAGGTTCGGAATCCCTTTTTACTTAAAAATGGTCAATACACCATAATTTATATAGATTTTAATGGGAATCGACATTTCAGTCCATAATAGAAAATAGCTTTAAGAATATCCAGACACCGCATATAAATAGGTAAGAAATCTATATTTTTAGAGGCTACATAGTACAACCTATAAGAATGTTCAAGGAGTACAGAAGAACAAACAGGTTCGGAATCCCTTTTTACTTAAAAATGGTCAATACACCATAATTTATATGGATTTTAATTGGAATCGAAAATCAGTCCTTAATAGGAAATAGCTTTAAGAATATCCAGACACCGCATATAAATAGGTAAGAAATCATTATTTTTAGGGCTACATAGTACAAACTATTAGAATGTTCAAGGAGTACAGAAGAACGAAAAGGTTCGGAATCCCTTTTTACTTAAAAATGGTCAATACACCATAATTTATATGGATTTTAATTGGAATCCTCATTTCAATCCTTAATAGGAAATAACTTTAGTAATAGCCAGACACCGCATATAAATAGGTAAGAAATCCTTATTTTTCGGGCTACATAGTACAAACTATTAGAATGTTCAAGGAGTACAGAAGAACGAAAAGGTACGGAACCCCTTTTGCTTAAAAATGGTCAATACACCATAATTTATACGGATTTTAATTGGAATCCTCATTTCAATCCTTAATAGAAAATAACTTTAGTAATAGCCAGACACCGCATATAAATAGGTAAGAAATCCTTATTTTTCGGGCTACATAGTACAAACTATTAGAATGTTCAAGGAGTACAGAAAAACGAAAAGGTACGGAACCCCTTTTTGCTTAAAAATGAGCAATACACCATAATTTATATGGATTTTAATTGGAATCCTCATTTCAATCCTTAATAGGAAATAACTTTAGAAATAGCCAGACACCGCATATAGATAGGTAAGAAATCCTTATTTTTCGGGCTACATAGTACAAACTATTAGAATGTTCAAGGAGTACAGAAGAACGAAAAGGTACGGAACCCCTTTTTGCTTAAAAATGGTCAATACATTATAATTTATATGGATTTTAATTGGAATCTACATTTCAGTCCTTAATAGGAAATAGCTTTTAGAATATCCAGACACCGCATATAAATAGGTAAGAAATCCTTATTTTTAGGGCTACATAGTACAACCTATTAGAATGTTCAAGGAGTACAGAAGAACAAACAGGTTCGGAATCCCTTTTTACTTAAAAATGGTCAATACACCATAATTTATATGGATTTTAATTGGAATCGACATTTCAGTCCTTAATAGGAAAAAGCTTAAAGAATATCCAAACACCGCATATAAATAGGTAAGAAATCCTTATTTTTAGGGCTACATAGTACAACCTATTAGAATGTTCAAGGAGGACAGAAAAACGAAAGGGTTCGGAATCCCTTTTTACATAAAAATGGTCAATACACCATAATTTATATGGATTTTAATTTGAATCGACATTTCAGTCCTTAATAGGAAATAGCTTCAAGAATATCCAGACACCGCATATTAATAGGTAAGAAATCCTTATTTTTAGGACTACATAGTACAACCTATTAGAATGTTCAAGGAGTACAGAAGAACAAACAGGTTCGGAATCCTTTATACTTAAAAATGGTCAATACACCATAATTTATATGAATTTTAATTGGAATTGACATTTCAGTCCTTAATAGGAAATAGCTTTAAGAATATCCAAACACCGCATATAAATAGGTAAGAAATCCTTATTTTTAGGGCTACATATTAACCCTATTAGAATGTTCAAGGAGGACAGAAAAACGAAAGGGTTCGGAATCCCTTTTTACTTAAAAATGGTCAATACACCATAATTTATATGGATTTTAATTGGAATCGACATTTCAGTCCTTAATAGAAAATAGCTTTAAGAATATCCAGACACCGCATATAAATAGGTAAGAAATCCTTATTTTTAGGGCTACATAGTACAACCTATAAGAATGTTCAAGGAGTACTGAAGAACAAACAGGTTCGGAATCCCTTTTTACTTAAAAATGGTCAATACACCATAATTTATATGGATAATAATTGGAATCGACATTTCAGTCCTTAATAGGAAATAGCTTTAAGAATATCCAGACACCGCATATAAATAGGTAAGAAATCTTTATTTTTCGGGCTACATAGTACAAACTATTAGAATGTTCAAGGAGTACAGAAGAACGAAAAGGTACGGAACCCCTTTTGGTTAAAAATGGTCAATACACCATAATTTATATGGATTTTAATTGGAATCCTCATATCAATCCTTAATAGGAAATAACTTTAGTAATAGCCAGACACCGCATATAAATAGGTAAGAAATCCTTATTTTTCGGGCTACATAGTACAAACTATTAAAATGTTCAAGGAGTACAGAAGAACGATAAGGTACGGAACATCTTTTTGCTTAAAAATGGTCAATACACCATAATTTATATGGATTTTAATTGGAATCCTCATTTCAATCCTTAATAGGAAATAACTTTAGTAATAGCCAGACACCGCATATAAATAGGTAAGAAATCCTTATTTTTCGGGCTACATAGTACAAACTATTAGAATGTTCAAGGAGGACAGAAGAACGAAAAGGTACGGAACCCCTTTTTACTTAAAAATGGTCAATACACCATAATTTATATGGATTTTAATTGGAATTGACATTTCAGTCCTTAATAGGAAATAGCTTTAAGAATATCCAGACCCTGCATATAAATAGGTAAAAAATCCTTATTTTTAGGGCTACATAGTACAACCTATTAGAATGTTCAAAGAGTACAGAAGAACAAACAGGTTCGTAATCCCTTTTTACTTAAAAATGGTCAATACACCATAATTTATATGGATTTTAATTGGAATCGACATTTCAGTCCTTAATAGGAAATAGCTTTAAGAATATCCAAACACCGCATATAAATAGGTAAGAAATTCTTATTTTTAGGGCTACATAGTACAACCTATTAGAAGTTTCAAGGAGGACAGAAAAACGAAAGGGTTCGGAATCCCTTTTTACTTAAAAATGGTCAATACACCATAATTTATATGGATTTTAATTGGAATCGACATTTCAGTCCTTAATAGAAAATAGCTTTAAGAATATCCAGAAACCGCATATAAATAGGTAAGAAATCCTTATTTTTAGGGCTACATAGTACAACCTATAAGAATGTTCAAGGAGTACAGAAGAACAAACAGGTTCGGAATCCCTTTTTACTTAAAAATGATCAATACACCATAATTTATATGGATAATAATTGGAATCGACATTTCAGTCCTTAATAGGAAATAGCTTTAAGAATATCCAGACACCGCATATTAATTGGTAAGAAATCATTATTTTTAGGGCTACATAGTACAAACTATTAGAATGTTCAAGGAGTACAGAAGAACGAAAAGGTTCGGAATCCCTTTTTACTTAAAAATGGTCAATACACCATAATTTATATGAATTTTAATTGGAATCCTTATTTCAATCCTTAATAGGAAATAACTTTAGTAATAGCCAGACACCGCATATAAATAGGTAAGAAATCCTTATTTTTCGGGCTACATAGTACAAACTATTAGAATGTTCAAGGAGTACAGAAGAACGAAAAGGTACGGAACCCGTTTTGCTTAAAAATGGTCAATACACCATAATTTATATGGATTTTAATTGGAATCCTCATTTCAATCCTAAATAGGAAATAACTTTAGTAATAGCCAGACACCGCATATAAATAGGTAAGAAATCCTTATTTTTCGGGCTACATAGTACAAACTATTAGAATGTTCAAGGAGTACAGAAGAACGAAAAGGTACGGAACATCTTTTTGCTTAAAAATGGTCAATACACCTAATTTATATGGATTTTAATTGGAATCCTCATTTCAATCCTTAATAGGAAATAACTTTAGTAATAGCCAGACACCGCATATAAATAGGTAAGAAATCCTTATTTTTCGGGCTACATAGTACAAACTATTAGAATGTTCAAGGAGTACAGAAAAAACGAAAAGGTACGGAACCCCTTTTTGCTTAAAAATGGTCAATACACCATAATTTATATGGATTTTAATTGGAATCCTCATTTCAATCCTTAATAGGAAATAGCTTTAGTAATAGCCAGACACCGCATATAAATAGGTAAGAAATCCTTATTTTTAGGACTACATAGTACAACCTATTAGAATGTTCAAGGAGTAAAGAAGAACAAACAGGTTCGGAATCCCTTTTTCCTTAAAATGGTCAATACACCATAATTTATATGAATTTTAATTGGAATCGACATATCAGTCCTTAATAGGAAATAGCTTTAAGAATATCCAAACACCGCATATAAATAGGTAAGAAATCCTTATTTTTAGGGCTACATAGTAACCCTATTAGAATGTTCAAGGAGGACAGAAAAACGAAAGGGTTCGGAATCCCTTTTTACTTAAAAATGGTCAATACACCATAATTTATATGGATTTTAATGGGAATCGACATTTCAGTCCTTAATAGGAAATAGCTTTAAGAATATCCAGACACCGCATATAAATAGGTAAGAAATCCATATTTTTAAAGGCTACATAGTACAACCTATAAGAATGTTCAAGGAGTACAGAAGAACAAACAGGTTCGGAATCCCTTTTTACTTAAAATTGGTCAATACACCATAATTTATATGGATTTTAATTGGAATCGAAAATCAGTCCTTAATAGGAAATAGCTTTAAGAATATCCAGACACCGCATATAAATAGGTAAGAAATCCTTATTTTTAGGACTACATAGTACAACCTATTAGAATGTTCAAGGAGTACAGAAGAACAAACAGGTTCGGAATCCCTTTTTCCTTAAAATGGTCAATACACCATAATTTATATGAATTTTAATTGGAATCGACATATCAGTCCTTAATAGGAAATAGCTTTAAGAATATCCAAACACCGCATATAAATAGGTAAGAAATCCTTATTTTTCGGGCTACATAGTACAAACTATTAGAATGTTCAAGGGGTACAGAAGAACTAAAAGGTACGGAACCCCTTTTGCTTAAAAATGGTCAATACACCATAATTTATACGGATTTTAATTGGAATCCTCATTTCAATCCTTAATAGAAAATAACTTTAGTAATAGCCAGACACCGCATATAAATAGGTAAGAAATCCTTATTTTTCGGGCTACATAGTACAAACTATTAGAATGTTCAAGGAGTACAGAAGAACGAAAAGGTACGGAACCCCTTTTGCTTAAAAATGGTCAATACACCATAAATTATACGGATTTTAATTGGAATCCTCATTTCAATCCTTAATAGAAAATAACTTTAGTAATAGCCAGACACCGCATATAAATAGGTAAGAAATCCTTATTTTTCGGGCTACATAGTACAAACTATTAGAATGCTCAAGGAGTACAGAAAAACGAAAAGGTACGGAACCCCTTTTTGCTTAAAAATGGTCAATACACCATAATTTATATGGATTTTAATTGGTATCCTCATTTCAGTCCTTAATAGGAAATAACTTTAGTAATAGCCAGACACCGCATATAAATAGGTAAGAAATCCTTATTTTTCGGGCTACATAGTACAAACTATTAGAATGTTCAAGGAGTACAGAAGAACGAAAAGGTACGGAACCCCTTTTAGGTAAAAATGGTCAATACACCATAATTTATATGGATTTTAATTGGAATCCTCATTTCAATCCTTAATAGGAAATAACTTTAGTAATAGCCAGACACCGCATATAAATAGGTAAGAAATCCTTATTTTTCGGGCTACATAGTACAAACTATTAAAATGTTCAAGGAGTACAGAAGAACGATAAGGTACGGAACATCTTTTTGCTTAAAAATGGTCAATACACCTAATTTATATGGATTTTAATTGGAATCCTCATTTCAATCCTTAATAGGAAATAACTTTAGTAATAGCCAGACACCGCATATGAATAGGTAAGAAATCCTTATTTTTCGGGCTACATAGTACAAACTATTAAAATGTTCAAGGAGGACAGAAGAACGAAAAGGTACGGAACCCCTTTTTACTTAAAAATGGTCAATACACCATAATTTATATGGATTTTAATTGGAATTGACATTTCAGTCCTTAATAGGAAATAGCTTTAAGAATATCCAGACACCGCATATAAATAGGTAAAAAATCCTTATTTTTAGGGCTACATAGTACAACCTATTAGAATGTTCAAGGAGTACAGAAGAACAAACAGGTTCGAAATCCCTTTTTACTTAAAAATTGTCAATACACCATAATTTATATGGATTTTAATTGGAATCGACATTTCAGTCCTTAATAGGAAATAGCTTTAAGAATATCCAAACACCGCATATAAATAGGTAAGAAATCCTTATTTTTAGGGCTACATAGTACAACCTATTAGAAGTTTCAAGGAGGACAGAAAAACGAAAGGGTTCGGAATCCCTTTTTACCTAAAAATGGTCAATACACCATAATTTATATGGATTTTAATTGGAATCGACATTTCAGTCCTTAATAGAAAATAGCTTTAAGAATATCCAGACATCGCATATAAATAGGTAAGAAATCCTTATTTTTAGGGCTACATAGTACAACCTATAAGAATGTTCAAGGAGTACAGAAAAACAAACAGGTTCGGAATCCCTTTTTACTTAAAAATGGTCAATACACCATAATTTATATGGATTTTAATGGGAATCGACATTTCAGTCCTTAATAGAAAATAGTTTTAAGAATATCCAGACACCGCATATAAATAGGTAAGAAATCCATATTTTTAGAGGCTACATAGTACAACCTATAAGAATGTTCAAGGAGTACAGAAGAACAAACAGGTTCGGAATCCCTTTTTACTTAAAAATGGTCAATACACCATAATTTATATGGATTTTAATTGGAATCGAAAATCAGTCCTTAATAGGAAATAGCTTTAAGAATATCCAGACACCGCAAATAAAAAGGTAAGAAATCATTATTTTTAAGGCTACATAGTACAAACTATTAGAATGTTCAAGGAGTACAGAAGAACGAAAAGGTTCGGAATCCCTTTTTACTTAAAAATGGTCAATACACCATAATTTATATGGATTTTAATTGGAATCCTCATTTCAATCCCTAATAGGAAATAACTTTAGTAATAGCCAGACACCGCATATAAATAGGTAAGAAATCCTTATTTTTTGGGCTACATAGTACAAACTATTAGAATGTTCAAGGAGTACAGAAGAACGAAAAGGTACGGAACCCCTTTTGCTTAAAAATGGTCAATACACCATAATTTATACGGATTTTAATTGGAATCCTCATTTCAATCCTTAATAGAAAATAACTTTAGTAATAGCCAGACACCGCATATAAATAGGTAAGAAATCCTTATTTTTCAGGCTACATAGTACAAACTATTAGAATGTTCAAGGAGTACAGAAAAAACGAAAAGGTACGGAACCCCTTTTTGCTTAAAAATGGTCAATACACCATAATTTATATGGATTTTAATTGGAATCCTCATTTCAATCCTTAATAGGAAATAACTTTAGTAATAGCCAGACACCGCATATAAATAGGTAAGAAATCCTTATTTTTAGGGCTACATAGTAACCCTATTAGAATGTTCAAGGAGGACAGAAAAACGAAAGGGTTCGGAATCCCTTTTTACTTAAAAATGGTCAATACACCATAATTTATATTGATTTTAATTGGACTCGACATTTCAGTCCTTAATAGAAAATAGCTTTAAGAATATCCAGACACCGCATATAAATAGGTAAGAAATCCCTATTTTTAGGGCTACATAGTACAACCTATAAGAATGTTCAAGGAGTACAGAAGAACAAACAGGTTCGCAATCCCTTTTTACTTAAAAATGGTCAATACACCATAATTTATATGGATAATAATTGGAATCGACATTTCAGTCCTTAATAGGAAATAGCTTTAAGAATATCCAGACACCGCATATAAATAGGTAAGAAATCATTATTTTTAGGGCTACATAGTACAAACTATTAGAATGTTCAAGGAGTACAGAAGAACCAACAGGTTCGGAATCCCTTTTTACTTAAAAATGGTCAATACACCATAATTTATATGGATTTTAATTGGAATCGACATTTCAGTCCTTAATAGGAAATAGCTTCAAGAATATCCAAACACCGCATATAAATAGGTAAGAAATCCTTATTTTTAGGGCTACATAGTAACCCTATTAGAATGTTCAAGGAGGACAGAAAAACGAAAGGGTTCGGAATCCCTTTTTACTTAAAAATGGTCAATACACCATAATTTATATTGATTTTAATTGGACTCGACATTTCAGTCCTTAATAGAAAATAGCTTTAAGAATATCCAGACACCGCATATAAATAGGGAAGAAATCCTTATTTTTCGGGCTACATAGTACAAACTATTAGAATGTTCAAGGAGTACAGAAGAACGAAAAGGTACGAAATCCCTTTTTACTTAAAAATGGTCAATACACCATAATTTATATGGATTTTAATTGGAATCGACATTTCAGTCCTTAATAGGAAATAGCTTGAAGAATATCAAGACACCGCATATAAATAGGTAAGAACTATTATTTTTAGGGCTACATAGTACAACCTATTAGAATGTCCAAGGAGTACAGAAGAACGAAAAGGTTCGAAATCCCTTTTTACTTAAAAATGGTCAATACACCATAATTTATATGGATTTTAATTGGAATCGTCATTTCAGTCGTTAATAGGAAATAACTTTAAGAATATCCAGACACCGCATATAAATAGGTCAGAAATCCATATTTTTAGGGCTATATAGTACAACCTATTAGAATGTTCAAGGAGTACAGAAGAACAAACAGGTTCGGAATCCCTTTTTACTTAAAAATGGTCAATACACCATAATTTAAATGGATTTTAATTGTAATCGACATTTCAGTCCTTAATAGAAAATAGCTTCAAGAATATCCAGACACCGCATATAAATAGGTAAGAAATCCTTATTTTTAGGGCTACATAGTACAACCTATAAGAATGTTCAAGGAGGACAGAAAAACGAAAGGGTTCGGAATCCCTTTTTACTTAAAAATGGTCAATACACCATAATTTATATTGATTTTAATTGGAATCGACATTTCAGTCCTTAATAGAAAATAGCTTTAAGAATATCCAGACACCGCATATAAATAGGTGAGAAAACCTTATTTTTAGGGCTACATAGTACAACCTATAAGAATGTTCAAGGAGTACAGAAGAACAAACAGGTTCGGAATCCCTTTTTACTTAAAAATGATCAATACACCATAATTTATATGGATAATAATTGGAATCGACATTTCAGTCCTTAATAGGAAATAGCTTTAAGAATATCCAGACACCGCATATTAATTGGTAAGAAATCATTATTTTTAGGGCTACATAGTACAAACTATTAGAATGTTCAAGGAGTACAGAAGAACGAAAAGGTTCGGAATCCCTTTTTACTTAAAAATGGTCAATACACCATAATTTATATGAATTTTAATTGGAATCCTTATTTCAATCCTTAATAGGAAATAACTTTAGTAATAGCCAGACACCGCATATAAATAGGTAAGAAATCCTTATTTTTAGGGCTACATAGTACAAACTATTAGAATGTTCAAGGAGTACAGAAGAACGAAAAGGTACGGAACCCCTTTTGCTTAAAAATGGTCAATACACCATAATTTATATGGATTTTAATTGGAATCCTCATTTCAATCCTAAATAGGAAATAACTTTAGTAATAGCCAGACACCGCATATAAATAGGTAAGAAATCCTTATTTTTCGGGCTACATAGTACAAACTATTAGAATGTTCAAGGAGTACAGAAGAACGAAAAGGTACGGAACATCTTTTTGCTTAAAAATGGTCAATACACCTAATTTATATGGATTTTAATTGGAATCCTCATTTCAACCCTTATAGGAAATAACTTTAGTAATAGCCAGACACCGCATATAAATAGGTAAGAAATCCTTATTTTTCGGGCTACATAGTACAAACTATTAGAATGTTCAAGGAGTACAGAAAAAACGAAAAGGTACGGAACCCCTTTTTGCTTAAAAATGGTCAATACACCATAATTTATATGGATTTTAATTGGAATCCTCATTTCAATCCTTAATAGGAAATAACTTTAGTAATAGCCAGACACCGCATATAAATAGGTAAGAAATCATTATTTTTAGGGCTACATAGTACAACCTATTAGAATGTTCAAGGAGTACAGAAGAACGAAAAGGTACGGAACCCCTTTTTGCCTAAAAATGGTCAATACATTATAATTTATATGGATTTTAATTGGAATCGACATTTCAGTCCTTAATAGGAAATAGCTTTAAGAATATCCAGACACCGCATATAAATAGGTAAGAAATCCTTATTTTTAGGACTACATAGTACAACCTATTAGAATGTTCAAGGAGTACAGAAGAACAAACAGGTTCGGAATCCCTTTTTCCTTAAAATGGTCAATACACCATAATTTATATGAATTTTAATTGGAATCGACATATCAGTCCTTAATAGGAAATAGCTTTAAGAATATCCAAACACCGCATATAAATAGGTAAGAAATCCTTATTTTTAGGAGTACATAGTACAACCTATTAGAATGTTCAAGGAGGACAGAAAAACGAAAGGGTTCGGAATCCCTTTTTACTTAAAAATGGTCAATACACCATAATTTATATGGATTTTAATGGGAATCGACATTTCAGTCCTTCATAGGAAATAGCTTTAAGAATATCCAGACACCGCATATAAATAGGTAAGAAATCCATATTTTTAAAGGCTACATAGTACAACCTATAAGAATGTTCAAGGAGTTCAGAAGAACAAACAGGTTCGGAATCCCTTTTTACTTAAAAATGGTCAATACACCATAATTTATGTGGATTTTAATTGGAATCGAAAATCAGTCCTTAATAGGAAATAGCTTTAAGAATATCCAGACACCGCATATAAATAGGTAAGAAATCAGTATTTAAGGCTACATAGTACAAACTATTAGAATGTTCAAGGAGTACAGAAGAACGAAAAGGTTCGGAATCCCTTTTTACTTAAAAATGGTCAATACACCATAATTTATATGGATTTTTATTGGAATCCTCATTTCAATCCTTAATATGAAATAACTTTAGTAATAGCCAGACACCGCATATAAATAGGTAAGAAATCCTTATTTTTCGGGCTACATAGTACAAACTATGAGAATGTTCAAGGAGTACAGAAGAACTAAAAGGTACGGAACCCCTTTTGCTTAAAAATGGTCAATACACCATAATTTATACGGATTTTAATTGGAATCCTTATTTCAATCCTTAATAGAAAATAACTTTAGTAATAGCCAGACACCGCATATAAATAGGTAAGAAATCCTAATTTTTCGGGCTACATAGTACAAACTATTAGAATGTTCAAGGAGTACAGAAGAACGAAAAGGTACGGAACCCCTTTTGCTTAAAAATGGTCAATACACCATAAATTATACGGATTTTAATTGGAATCCTCATTTCAATACTTAATAGAAAATAACTTTAGTAATAGCCAGACACCGCATATAAATAGGTAAGAAATCATTATTTTTAGGGCTACATAGTACAACCTATTAGAATGTTCAAGGAGTACAGAAGAACAAACAGGTTCGGAATCCCTTTTTACATAAAAATGGTCAATACACCATAATTTATATGGATTTTAATTGGAATCGACATTTCAGTCCTTAATAGGAAATAGCTTAAAGAATATCCAAACACCGCATATAAATAGGATAAAATCCTTATTTTTAGGGCTACATAGTACAACCTATTAGAATGTTCAAGGAGGACAGAAAAACGAAAGGGTTCGGAACCCCTTTTTACTTAAAATGGTCAATACACCATAATTTATATGGATTTTAATTGGAATTGACATTTCAGTCCTTAATAGGAAATAGCTTTAAGAATATCCAGACACCGCATATAAATAGGTAAAAAATCCTTATTTTTAGGGCTACATAGTACAACCTATTAGAATGTTCAAGGAGTACAGAAGAACAAACAGGTTCGGAATCCCTTTTTACTTAAAAATGGTCAATACACCATAATTTATATGGATAATAATTGGAATCGACATTTCAGTCCTTAATAGGAAATAGCTTTAAGAATATCCAGACACCGCATATAAATAGGTAAGAAATCATTATTTTTAGGGCTACATAGTACAAACTATTAGAATGTTCAAGGAGTACAGAAGAACAAACAGGTTCGGAATCCCTTTTTAGTTAAAAATGGTCAATACACCATAATTTATATGAATTTTAATTGGAATCCTTATTTCAATCCTTAATAGGAAATACCTTTAGTAATAGCCAGACACCGCATATAAATAGGTAAGAAATCCTTATTTTTAGCGCTACATAGTACAAACTATTAGAATGTTCAAGGAGTACATACAGAAGAACGAAAAGGTACGGAACCCCTTTTGGTTAAAAATAGTCAATACACCGTAATTTATATGGATTTTAATTGGAATCCTCATTTCAATCCTTAATAGGAAATAACTTTAGTAATAGCCAGACACCGCATATAAATAGGTAAGAAATCCTTATTTTTCGGGCTACATAGTACAAACTATTAAAATGTTCAAGGAGTACAGAAGAACGAAAAGGTACGGAACATCTTTTTGCTTAAAAATGGTCAATACACCTAATTTATATGGATTTTAATTGGAATCCTCATTTCAATCCTTAATAGGAAATAACTTTAGTAATAGCCAGACACCGCATATGAATAGGTAAGAAATCCTTATTTTTCGGGCTACATAGTACAAACTATTAGAATGTTCAAGGAGTA
The DNA here is from genome assembly GCA_963969495.1 of Ceratothoa steindachneri. Classification (NCBI taxonomy): domain Eukaryota; kingdom Metazoa; phylum Arthropoda; class Malacostraca; order Isopoda; family Cymothoidae; genus Ceratothoa; species Ceratothoa steindachneri. The sequence goes on from OZ018338.1 coordinate 25,083,884, forward strand.
CAGAAGAGCGAAAAGGTACGGAACCCCTTTTTACTTAAAAATGGTCAATACACCATAATTTATATGGATTTTAATTGGAATTGACATTTCAGTCCTTAATAGGAAATAGCTTTAAGAATATCCAGACACCGCATATAAATAGGTAAAAAATCCTTATTTTTAGGGCTACATAGTACAACCTATTAGAATGTTCAAGGAGTACAGAAGAAAGAACAGGTTCGGAATCCCTTTTTACTTAAAAATGGTCAATACACCATAATTTATATGGATTTTAATTGGAATCGACATTTCAGTCCTTAATAGGAAATAGCTTTAAGAATATCCAAACACCGCATATAAATAGGTAAGAAATCCTTATTTTTAGGGCTACATAGTACAACCTATTAGAAGTTTCAAGGAGGACAGAAAAACGAAAGGGTTCGGAATCCCTTTTTACTTAAAAATGGTCAATACACCATAATTTATATGGATTTTAATTGGAATCGACATTTCAGTCCTTAATAGAAAATAGCTTTAAGAATATCCAGACACCGCATATAAATATGTAAGAAATCCATATTTTTAGGGCTACATAGTACAACCTATAAGAATGTTCAAGGAGTACAGAAGAACAAACAGGTTCGGAATCCCTTTTTACTTAAAAATGGTCAATACACCATAATTTATATGGATTTTAATGGGAATCGACATTTCAGTCCTTAATAGAAAATAGTTTTAAGAAAATCCAGACACCGCATATAAATAGGTAAGAAATCCATATTTTTAGAGGCTACATAGTACAACCTATAAGAATGTTTAAGGAGTACAGAAGAACAAACAGGTTCGGAATCCCTTTTTACTTAAAAATGGTCAATACACCATAATTTATATGGATTTTAATTGGAATCGAAAATCAGTCCTTAATAGGAAATAGCTTTAAGAATATCCAGACACCGCAAATAAATAGGTAAGAAATCATTATTTTTAAGGCTACATAGTACAAACTATTAGAATGTTCAAGGAGTACAGAAGAACGAAAAGGTTCGGAATCCCTTTTTACTTAAAAATGGTCAATACACCATAATTTATATGGATTTTAATTGGAATCCTCATTTCAATCCTTAATAGGAAATAACTTTAGTAATAGCCAGACACCGCATATAAATAGGTAAGAAATCCTTATTTTTCGGGCTACATAGTACAAACTATTAGAATGTTCAAGGAGTACAGAAGAACGAAAAGGTACGGAACCCCTTTACCTTAAAAATGGTCAATACACCATAATTTATACGGATTTTAATTGGAATCCTCATTTCAATCCTTAATAGAAAATAACTTTAGTAATAGCCAGACACCGCATATAAATAGGTAAGAAATCCTTATTTTTCGGGCTACATAGTACAAACTATTAGAATGTTCAAGGAGTACAGAAGAACGAAAAGGTACGGAACCCCTTTACCTTAAAAATGGTCAATACACCATAATTTATACGGATTTTAATTGGAATCCTCATTTCAATCCTTAATAGAAAATAACTTTAGTAATAGCCAGACACCGCATATAAATAGGTAAGAAATCCTTATTTTTCGGGCTACATAGTACAAACTATTAGAATGTTCAAGGAGTACAGAAAAAACGAAAAGGTACGGAACCCCTTTTTGCTTAAAAATGGTCAATACATTATAATTTATATGGATTTTAATTGGAATCGACATTTCAGTCCTTAATAGGAAATAGCTTTAAGAATATCCAGACACCGCATATGAATAGGTAAGAAATCCTTATTTTTAGGACTACATAGTACAACCTATTAGAATGTTCAAGGAGTACAGAAGAACAAACAGGTTCGGAATCCCTTTTTCCTTAAAATGGTCAATACACCATAATTTATATGAATTTTAATTGGAATCGACATATCAGTCCTTAATAGGAAATAGCTTTAAGAATATCCAAACACCGCATATAAATAGGTAAGAAATTCTTATTTTTAGGAATACATAGTAACCCTATTAGAATGTTCAAGGAGGACAGAAAAACGAAAGGGTTCGGAATCCCTTTTTACTTAAAAATGGTCAATACACCATAATTTATATTGATTTTAATTGGACTCGACATTTCAGTCCTTAATAGAAAATAGCTTTAAGAATATCCAGACACCGCATATAAATAGGTAAGAAATCCTTATTTTTAGGGCTACATAGTACAACCTATAAGAATGTTCAAGGAGTACAGAAGAACAAACAGGTTCGGAATCCCTTTTTACTTAAAAATGGTCAATACACCATAATTTATATGGATAATAATTGGAATCGACATTTCAGTCCTTAATAGGAAATAGCTTTAAGAATATCCAGACACCGCATATAAATAGGTAAGAAATCATTATTTTTAGGGCTACATAGTACAAACTATTAGAATGTTCAAGGAGTACAGAAGAACCAACAGGTTCGGAATTCCTTTTTACTTAAAAATGGTCAATACACCATAATTTATATGAATTTTAATTGGAATCCTTATTTCAATCCTTAATAGGAAATAACTTTAGTAATAGCCAGACACCGCATATAAATAGGTAAGAAATCCTTATTTTTCGGGCTACATAGTACAAACTATTAGAATGTTGAAGGAGTACAGAAGAACGAAAAGGTACGGAATCCCTTTTTACTTAAAAATGGTCAATACACCATAATTTATATGGATTTTAATTGGAATCGACATTTCAGTCCTTAATAGGAAATAGCTTGAAGAATATCAAGACACCGCATATAAATAGGTAAGAACTATTATTTTTAGGGCTACATAGTACAACCTATTAGAATGTCCAAGGAGTACAGAAGAACGAAAAGGTTCGAAATCCCTTTTTACTTAAAAATGGTCAATACACCATAATTTATATGGATTTTAATTGGAATCGTCATTTCAGTCCTTAATAGGAAATAACTTTAAGAATATCCAGACACCGCATATAAATAGGTCAGAAATCCATATTTTTAGGGCTATATAGTACAACCTATTAGAATGTTCAAGGAGTACAGAAGAACAAACAGGTTCGGAATCCCTTTTTACTTAAAAATGGTCAATACACCATAATTTAAATGGATTTTAATTGGAATCGACATTTCAGTCCTTAATAGAAAATAGCTTCAAGAATATCCAGACACCGCATATAAATAGGTAAGAAATCCTTATTTTTAGGGCTACATAGTACAACCTATAAGAATGTTCAAGGAGGACAGAAAAACGAAAGGGTTCGGAATCCCTTTTTACTTAAAAATGGTCAATACACCATAATTTATATTGATTTTAATTGGAATCGACATTTCAGTCCTTAATAGAAAATAGCTTTAAGAATATCCAGACACCGCATATAAATAGGTAAGAAATCCTTATTTTTAGGGCTACATAGTACAACCTATAAGAATGTTCAAGGAGTACAGAAGAAGAAACAGGTTCGGAATCCCTTTTTACTTAAAAATGGTCAATACACCATAATTTATATGGATAATAATTGGAATCGACATTTCAGTCCTTAATAGGAAATAGCTTTAAGAATATCCAAACACCGCATATAAATAGGATAAAATCCTTATTTTTAGGGCTACATAGTACAACCTATTAGAATGTTCAAGGAGGACAGAAAAACGAAAGGGTTCGGAACCCCTTTTTACTTAAAATGGTCAATACACCATAATTTATATGGATTTTAATTGGAATTGACATTTCAGTCCTTAATAGGAAATAGCTTTAAGGATATCCAGACACCGCATATAAATAGGTAAGAAATCATTATTTTTAGGGCTACATAGTACAACCTATTAGAATGTTCAAGGAGTACAGAAGAACAAACAGGTTCGGAATCCCTTTTTACTTAAAAATGGTCAATACACGATAATTTATATGGATTTTAATTGGAATCGTCATTTCAGTCCTTAATAGGAAATAACTTTAGTAATAGCTAGACACCGCATATAAATAGGTAAGAAATCCTTATTTTTAGGGCTACATAGTACAAACTATTAGAATGTTCAAGGAAAACAGAAGAACGAAAAGGTTCGGAACAGCTTTTTGCTTAAAAATGATCAATACACCATAATTTATATGGATTTTATTTGGAATCGTCATTTCAGTCCTAAGGAAATAACTTCAGTAATAGCCAGACACCGCATATTGATAGGTAAGAAATCCTTATTTTTAGGGCTACATAGTACAAATATTAGAATGTTCAAGGAGGACAAAAGAACGAAAAGGTACGGAACCCCTTTTTGCTTAAAAATGGTCAATACACGATAATTTTATATGGATTTCAATTAGAATCGTCATTTCAGTCCTTAATAGGAAATAGCCTTAAGAATATCCAGACACCGCATATGAATAGGCAAGAAATCCTTATTTTTAGCGCTACATAGTACAACCTATTAGAATGTTCAAGTTGTACAGAAGAACAAACAGGTTCGGAATCCCTTTTTACTTAAAAATGGTCAATACACCATAATTTATATGGATTTTAATTGGAATCGACATTTCAGTCCTTAATAGGAAATAGCTTTAAGAATATCCAGACACCGCATATAAATAGGTAAGAAATCCTTATTTTTAGGGCTACATAGTACAAACTTTTAGAATGTTCAAGGAGTACAGAAGAACAAACAGGTTCGGAATCCCTTTTTACTTAAAAATGGTCAATACACCATAATTTATATGGATTTTAATTGGAATTGACATTTCAGTCCTTAATAGGAAATAGCTTTAAGAATATCCAGACACCGCATATAAATAGGTAAGAAATCATTATTTTTAGGGCTACATAGTACAAACTATTAGAATGTTCAGGGAGTACAGAAGAACGAAAAGGTTCGGAATCCCTTTTTACTTAAAAAATGGTCAATAGACCATAATTTATATGGATTTTAATTGTAATCCTTATTTCAATCCTTAATAGGAAATACCTTTAGTAATAGCCAGACACCGCATATAAATAGGTAAGAAATCCTTATTTTTCGGGCTACATAGTACAAACTATTAGAATGTTTAAGGAGTACATACAGAAGAACGAAAAGGTACGGAACCCCTTTTGGTTAAAAATGGTCAATACACCATAATTTATATGGATTTTAATTGGAATCCTCATTTCAATCCTTAATAGGAAATAACTTTAGTAATAGCCAGACACCGCATATAAATAGGTAAGAAATCCTTATTTTTCGGGCTACATAGTACAAACTATTAAAATGTTCAAGGAGTACAGAAGAACGAAAAGGTACGGAACATCTTTTTGCTTAAAAATGGTCAATACACCTAATTTATATGGATTTTAATTGGAATCCTCATTTCAATCCTTAATAGGAAATAACTTTAGTAATAGCCAGACACCGCATATGAATAGGTAAGAAATCCTTATTTTTCGGGCTACATAGTACAAACTATTAGAATGTTCAAGGAGTACAGAAGAGCGAAAAGGTACGGAACCCCTTTTTACTTAAAAATGGTCAATACACCATAATTTATATGGATTTTAATTGGAATTGACATTTCAGTCCTTAATAGGAAATAGCTTTAAGAATATCCAGACACCGCATATAAATAGGTAAAAAATCCTTATTTTTAGGGCTACATAGTACAACCTATTAGAATGTTCAAGGAGTACAGAAGAAAGAACAGGTTCGGAATCCCTTTTTACTTAAAAATGGTCAATACACCATAATTTATATGGATTTTAATTGGAATCGACATTTCAGTCCTTAATAGGAAATAGCTTTAAGAATATCCAAACACCGCATATAAATAGGTAAGAAATCCTTATTTTTAGGGCTACATAGTACAACCTATTAGAAGTTTCAAGGAGGACAGAAAAACGAAAGGGTTCGGAATCCCTTTTTACTTAAAAATGGTCAATACACCATAATTTATATGGATTTTAATTGGAATCGACATTTCAGTCCTTAATAGAAAATAGCTTTAAGAATATCCAGACACCGCATATAAATATGTAAGAAATCCATATTTTTAGGGCTACATAGTACAACCTATAAGAATGTTCAAGGAGTACAGAAGAACAAACAGGTTCGGAATCCCTTTTTACTTAAAAATGGTCAATACACCATAATTTATATGGATTTTAATGGGAATCGACATTTCAGTCCTTAATAGAAAATAGTTTTAAGAAAATCCAGACACCGCATATAAATAGGTAAGAAATCCATATTTTTAGAGGCTACATAGTACAACCTATAAGAATGTTTAAGGAGTACAGAAGAACAAACAGGTTCGGAATCCCTTTTTACTTAAAAATGGTCAATACACCATAATTTATATGGATTTTAATTGGAATCGAAAATCAGTCCTTAATAGGAAATAGCTTTAAGAATATCCAGACACCGCAAATAAATAGGTAAGAAATCATTATTTTTAAGGCTACATAGTACAAACTATTAGAATGTTCAAGGAGTACAGAAGAACGAAAAGGTTCGGAATCCCTTTTTACTTAAAAATGGTCAATACACCATAATTTATATGGATTTTAATTAGAATCCTCATTTCAATCCTTAATAGGAAATAACTTTAGTAATAGCCAGACACCGCATATAAATAGGTAAGAAATCCTTATTTTTCGGGCTACATAGTACAAACTATTAGAATGTTCAAGGAGTACAGAAGAACGAAAAGGTACGGAACCCCTTTACCTTAAAAATCGTCAATACACCATAATTTATACGGATTTTAATTGGAATCCTCATTTCAATCCTTAATAGAAAATAACTTTAGTAATAGCCAGACACCGCATATAAATAGGTAAGAAATCCCTATTTTTCGGGCTACATAGTACAAACTATTAGAATGTTCAAGGAGTACAGAAGAACGAAAAGGTACGGAACCCCTTTACCTTAAAAATGGTCAATACACCATAATTTATACGGATTTTAATTGGAATCCTCATTTCAATCCTTAATAGAAAATAACTTTAGTAATAGCCAGACACCGCATATAAATAGGTAAGAAATCCTTATTTTTCGGGCTACATAGTACAAACTATTAGAATGTTCAAGGAGTACAGAAAAAACGAAAAGGTACGGAACCCCTTTTTGCTTAAAAATGGTCAATACACCATAATTTATATGGATTTTAATTGGAATCCTCATTTCTATCCTTAATAGGAAATAACTTTAGTAATAGCCAGACACAGCATATAAATAGGTAAGAAAGCATTATTTTTAGGGCTACATAGTACAACCTATTAGAATGTTCAAGGAGTACAGAAGAACGAAAAGGTACGGAACCCCTTTTTGCTTAAAAATGGTCAATACATTATAATTTATATGGATTTTAATTGGAATCGACATTTCAGTCCTTAATAGGAAATAGCTTTAAGAATATCCAGACACCGCATATGAATAGGTAAGAAATCCTTTTTTTTAGGACTACATAGTACAACCTATTAGAATGTTCAAGGAGTACAGAAGAACAAACAGGTTCGGAATCCCTTTTTCCTTAAAATGGTCAATACACCATAATTTATATGAATTTTAATTGGAATCGACATTTCAGTCCTTAATAGGAAATAGCTTTAAGAATATCCAAACACCGCATATAAATAGGTAAGAAATTCTTATTTTTAGGGCTACATAGTAACCCTATTAGAATGTTCAAGGAGGACAGAAAAACGAAAGGGTTCGGAATCCCTTTTTACTTAAAAATGGTCAATACACCATAATTTATATTGATTTTAATTGGACTCGACATTTCAGTCCTTAATAGAAAATAGCTTTAAGAATATCCAGACACCGCATATAAATAGGTAAGAAATCCTTATTTTTAGGGCTACATAGTACAACCTATAAGAATGTTCAAGGAGTACAGAAGAACAAACAGGTTCGGAATCCCTTTTTACTTAAAAATGGTCAATACACCATAATTTATATGGATAATAATTGGAATCGACATTTCAGTCCTTAATAGGAAATAGCTTTAAGAATATCCAGACACCGCATATAAATAGGTAAGAAATCATTATTTTTAGGGCTACATAGTACAAACTATTAGAATGTTCAAGGAGTACAGAAGAACCAACAGGTTCGGAATTCCTTTTTACTTAAAAATGGTCAATACACCATAATTTATATGAATTTTAATTGGAATCCTTATTTCAATCCTTAATAGGAAATAACTTTAGTAATAGCCAGACACCGCATATAAATAGGTAAGAAATCCTTATTTTTCGGGCTACATAGTACAAACTATTAGAATGTTGAAGGAGTACAGAAGAACGAAAAGGTACGGAATCCCTTTTTACTTAAAAATGGTCAATACACCATAATTTATATGGATTTTAATTGGAATCGACATTTCAGTCCTTAATAGGAAATAGCTTGAAGAATATCAAGACACCGCATATAAATAGGTAAGAACTATTATTTTTAGGGCTACATAGTACAACCTATTAGAATGTCCAAGGAGTACAGAAGAACGAAAAGGTTCGAAATCCCTTTTTACTTAAAAATGGTCAATACACCATAATTTATATGGATTTTAATTGGAATCGTCATTTCAGTCCTTAATAGGAAATAACTTTAAGAATATCCAGACACCGCATATAAATAGGTCAGAAATCCATATTTTTAGGGCTATATAGTACAACCTATTAGAATGTTCAAGGAGTACAGAAGAACAAACAGGTTCGGAATCCCTTTTTACTTAAAAATGGTCAATACACCATAATTTAAATGGATTTTAATTGGAATCGACATTTCAGTCCTTAATAGAAAATAGCTTCAAGAATATCCAGACACCGCATATAAATAGGTAAGAAATCCTTATTTTTAGGGCTACATAGTACAACCTATTAGAATGTTCAAGGAGTACAGAAGAAGAAACAGGTTCGGAATCCCTTTTTACTTAAAAATGATCAATACACCATAATTTATATGGATAATAATTGGAATCGACATTTCAGTCCTTAATAGGAAATAGCTTTAAGAATATCCAGACACCGCATATTAATTGGTAAGAAATCATTATTTTTAGGGCTACATAGTACAAACTATTAGAATGTTCAAGGAGTACAGAAGAACGAAAAGGTTCGGAATCCCTTTTTACTTAAAAATGGTCAATACACCATAATTTATATGAATTTTAATTGGAATCCTTATTTCAATCCTAAATAGGAAATAACTTTAGTAATAGCCAGACACCGCATATAAATAGGTAAGAAATCCTTATTTTTCGGGCTACATAGTACAAACTATTAGAATGTTCAAGGAGTACAGAAGAACGAAAAGGTACGGAACCCCTTTTGCTTAAAAATGGTCAATACACCATAATTTATATGGATTTTAATTGGAATCCTCATTTCAATCCTAAATAGGAAATAACTTTAGTAATAGCCAGACACCGCATATAAATAGGTAAGAAATCCTTATTTTTCGGGCTACATAGTACAAACTATTAGAATGTTCAAGGAGTACAGAAGAACGAAAAGGTACGGAACATCTTTTTGCTTAAAAATGGTCAATACACCTAATTTATATGGATTTTAATTGGAATCCTCATTTCAATCCTTAATAGGAAATAACTTTAGTAATAGCCAGACACCGCATATAAATAGGTAAGAAATCCTTATTTTTCGGGCTACATAGTACAAACTATAAGAATGTTTAAGGAGTACCGAAGAACGAAAAGGTACGGAACCCCTTTTTACTTAAAAATGGTCAATACACCATAATTTATATAGATTTTAATTGGAATTGACATTTCAGTCCTTAATAGGAAATAGCTTTAAGAATATCCAGACACTGCATATAAATAGGTAAGAAATCATTATTTTTAGGGCTACATAGTACAACCTATTAGAATGTTCAAGGAGTACAGAAGAACAAACAGGTTCGGAATCCCTTTTTACTTAAAAATGGTCAATACACCATAATTTATATGGATTTTAATTGGAATCGACATTTCAGTCCTTAATAGGAAATAGCTTTAAGAATATCCAAACACCGCATATAAATAGGTAAAAAATCCTTATTTTAAGGGCTACATAGTACAAACTATAAGAATGTTCAAGGAGTACAGAAGAACAAACAGGTTCGGAATCCCTTTTTACTTAAAAATGGTCAATACACCATAATTTATATGGATTTTAATTGGAATCGAAAATCAGTCCTTAATAGGAAATAGCTTTAAGAATATCCAGACACCGCATATAAATAGGTAAGAAATCATTATTTTTAAGGCTACATAGTACAAACTATTAGAATGTTCAAGGAGTACAGAAGAACGAAAAGGTTCGGAATCCCTTTTTACTTAAAAATGGTCAATACACCATAATTTATATGGATTTTAATTGGAATCCTCATTTCAATCCTTAATAGGAAATAACTTTAGTAATAGCCAGACACCGCATATAAATAGGTAAGAAATCCTTATTTTTCGGGCTACATAGTACAAACTATTAGAATGTTTTCGGAGTACAGAAGAACGAAAAGGTACGGAACCCCTTTTGCTTAAAAATGGTCAATACACCATAATTTATATGGATTTTAATTGGAATCCTCATTTCAATCCTTAATAGGAAATAACTTTAGTAATAGCCAGACACCGCATATAAATAGGTAAGAAATCCTTATTTTTCGGGCTACATAGTACAAACTATTAGAATGTTCAAGGAGTACAGAAGAACGAAAAGGTACGGAACCCCTTTTTTGCTTAAAAATGGTCAATACACCATAATTAAAAGTGAATTTTAATTGGAATCCTCATTTCAATCCTTAATAGGAAATAAATTTAGTAATAGCCAGACACCGCATATAGATAGGTAAGAAATCCTTATTTTTCGGGCTACATAGTACAAACTATTAGAATGTTCAAGGAGTACAGAAGAACGAAAAGATACGGAACCCCTTTTTGCTTAAAAATGGTCAATACACCATAATTTATATGGATTTTAATTGGAATCGACATTTTAGTCCTTATTTCGGAAATAGCTTTAAGAATATCCAGACACCGCATATAAATAGGTTATAAATCCTTATTTTTAGGGCTACATAGTACAACCTATTAGAATGTTCAAGGAGTACAGAAGAACAAAAAGGTTCGGAATCGCTTTTTACTTAAAAATGGTCAATACACCATAATTTATATGGATTTTAATTGGAATTGACATTTCAGTCCTTAATAGAAATAGCTTTAAGAATATCTAAACACCGCATATAAATAGGTAAGAAATCCTTGTTTTAGGGCTACATAGTACAACCTATTAGAATGTTCAAGGAGGCTGTAAAACGAAAGGGTTCGGAATCCCTTTTTACTTAAAAATGGTCAATACACCATAATTTATATGGATTATAATTGGAATCGACCTTTCAGTCCTTAATAGGAAATAGCTTTAAGAATATCCAGACAGCGCATATAAATAGGTAAGAAATCCTTATTTTTAGGGCTACATAGTACAACCTATTAGAATGTTCAAGGAGGACAGAAAAACGAAAGGGTTTGGAATCCCTTTTTACTTAAAAATGGTCAGTACACCATAAATTATATGGATTTTAATTGGAATTGACATTTCAGTCCTTAATAGGAAATAGCTTTAAGGATATCCAGACACCGCATATAAATAGGTAAGAAATCATTATTTTTAGGGCTACATAGTACAACCTATTAGAATGTTCAAGGAGTACAGAAGAACAAACAGGTTCGGAATCCCTTTTTACTTAAAAATGGTCAATACACGATAATTTATATGGATTTTAATTGGAATCGTCATTTCAGTCCTTAATAGGAAATAACTTTAGTAATAGCTAGACACCGCATATAAATAGGTAAGAAATCCTTATTTTTAGGGCTACATAGTACAAACTATTAGAATGTTCAAGGAAAACAGAAGAACGAAAAGGTTCGGAACAGCTTTTTGCTTAAAAATGATCAATACACCATAATTTATATGGATTTTATTTGGAATCGTCATTTCAGTCCTAAGGAAATAACTTCAGTAATAGCCAGACACCGCATATTGATAGGTAAGAAATCCTTATTTTTAGGGCTACATAGTACAAATATTAGAATGTTCAAGGAGGACAAAAGAACGAAAAGGTACGGAACCCCTTTTTGCTTAAAAATGGTCAATACACGATAATTTTATATGGATTTCAATTAGAATCGTCATTTCAGTCCTTAATAGGAAATAGCCTTAAGAATATCCAGACACCGCATATAAATAGGCAAGAAATCCTTATTTTTAGCGCTACATAGTACAACCTATTAGAATGTTCAAGTTGTACAGAAGAACAAACAGGTTCGGAATCCCTTTTTACTTAAAAATGGTCAATACACCATAATTTATATGGATTTTAATTGGAATCGACATTTCAGTCCTTAATAGGAAATAGCTTTAAGAATATCCAGACACCGCATATAAATAGGTAAGAAATCCTTATTTTTAGGGCTACATAGTACAAACTTTTAGAATGTTCAAGGAGTACAGAAGAACAAACAGGTTCGGAATCCCTTTTTACTTAAAAATGGTCAATACACCATAATTTATATGGATTTTAATTGGAATTGACATTTCAGTCCTTAATAGGAAATAGCTTTAAGAATATCCAGACACCGCATATAAATAGGTAAGAAATCATTATTTTTAGGGCTACATAGTACAAACTATTAGAATGTTCAGGGAGTACAGAAGAACGAAAAGGTTCGGAATCCCTTTTTACTTAAAAAATGGTCAATAGACCATAATTTATATGGATTTTAATTGTAATCCTCATTTCAATCCTTAATAGGAAATAACTTTAGTAATAGCCAGACACCGCATATAAATAGGTAAGAAATCCTTATTTTTCGGGCTACATAGTACAAACTTTCAGAATGTTCAAGGAGTACAGAAGAACGAAAAGGTACGGAACCCCTTTTGCTTAAAAATGGTCAATACACCATAATTTATATGGATTTTATTTGGAATCCTCATTTCAATCCTTAATAGGAAATAACTTTAGTAATAGCCAGACACCGCATATAGATAGGTAAGAAATCCTTATTTTTCGGGCTACATAGTACAAACTATTAGAATGTTCAAGGAGTACAGAAGAACGAAAAGGTACGGAACCCCTTTTTGCTTAAAAATGGTCAATACACCATAATTTATATGGATTTCAATTAGAATCGTCATTTCAGTCCTTAATAGGAAATAGCTTTAAGAATATCCATACACCGCATATAAATAGGTAAGAAATCCTTATTTTTAGCGCTACATAGTACAACCTATTAGAATGTTCAAGGAGTACAGAAGAACAAACAGGTTCGGAATCCCTTTTTACTTAAAAAATGGTCAATACACCATAATTTATATGGATTTAATTGGAATCGACATTTCAGTCCTTAATAGGAAATAGCTTTAAGAATATCCAGACACCGCATATAAATAGGTAAGAAATCCTTATTTTTAGGGCTACATAGTACAACCTATTAGAATGTTTAAGGAGTACAAAAGAACAAACAGGTTCGGAATCCATTTTTACTTAAAAATGGTCAATACACCATAATTTATATGGATTTTAATTGGAATCGTCATTTCAGTCCTTAATAGGAAATAACTTTAGTAATAGCCAGACACCGCATATAAATAGGTATGAAATCCTTATTTTTAGGGCTATATAGTACAAACTATTAGAATGTTCAAAGAGTACAGAAGAACGAAAAGGTTCGGAACAGCTTTTTGCTTAAAAATGATCAATACACCATAATTTATATGGATTTTAATTGGAATCGTCATTTCAGTCCTAATAGGAAATAACTTCAGTAATAGCCAGACAACGCATATAGATAGGTAAGAAATCCTTATTTTTAGGGCTACATAGTACAAACTTTTAGAATGTTCAAGGAGTACAGAAGAACGAAAAGGTACGGAACCCCTTTTTGCTTAAAAATGGTCAATACACGATAATTTATATGGATTTTAATTAGAATCGTCATTTCAGTCCTTAATAGGAAATAGCTTTAAGAATATCCAGACACTGCATATAAATAGGTAAGAAATCCTTATTTTTAGGGCTACATAGTACAACCTATTAGAATGTTCAAGAAGTACAGAAGAACAAACAGGTTCGGAATCCCTTTTTACTTAAAAATGGTCAATACACCATAATTTATATGGATTTTAATTGGAATCGACATTTCAGTCCTTAATAGGAAATAGCTTTAAGAATATCCAGACACCGCATATAAATAGGTAAGAAATCATTATTTTTAGGGCTACATAGTACAACCTATTAGAATGTTTAAGGAGTACAGAAGAACGAAAAGGTTCGGAATTCCTTTTTACTTAAAAATGGTCAATACACCATAATTTATATGGATTTTAATTGGAATCGTCATTTCAATCCTTAATAGGAAATAACTTTAGTAATAGCCAGACACCGCATATAGATAGGTAAGAAATCATTATTTTGGGGGCTACATAGTACAAACTATTAGAATGTTCAAGGAGTACAGAAGAACGAAAAGGTACAGAACCCCTTTTTGCTTAAAAATGGACAATACACCATAATTTATATGGATTTTAATTGGAATCCTCATTCCAGTCCTAATAGGAAATAACTTCAGTAATAGCCAGACACCGCATATAGATAGGTAAGAAATCCTTATTTTTAGGGCTACATAGTACAAACTATTAAAAATGTTCAAGGAGTACAGAAGAACGAAAAGGTACGGAACCCCTTTTTGCTTAAAAATGGTCAATACATCATAATTTATATGGATTTTAATTGGAATCGTCATTTCAGTCCTAATAGGAAATAACTTCAGTAATAGCCAGACACCGCATATAGATAGTTGAGAAATCCTTATTTTTAGGGCTACATAGTACAAACTATTAGAATGTTCAAGGAGTACAGAAGAACGAAAAGGTACGGAACCCTTTTTTGCTTAAAAATGGCCAATACACCATAATTTATATGGATTTTAATTGGAATCGTCATTTCAGTCCTAATAGGAAATAACTTCAGTAATAGCCAGACACCGCATATAGATAGGTAAGAAATCCTTATTTTTAGGGCTACATAGTACAAACTATTAGAATGTTCAAGGAGTACAGAAGAACGAAAAGGTTCGGAACCCCTTTTTACTTAAAAATGGTCAATACCCTATAATTTATATGGATTTTAATTGGAATCGTCATTTCAGTCCTTAATAGGAAATAGCTTTAAGAATATCCCGACACTGCATATAAATAGGTAAGAGATCCTTATTTTTAGCGCTACATAGTACAACCTATTAGAATGTTCAAGGAGTACAGAAGAACAAACAGGTTCGGAATCCCTTTTTACTTAAAAATGGTCAATACACCATAATTTATATGGATTTTAATTGGAATCGTCATTTTAGTCCTTAATAGGAAATAACTTTAGTAATAGACAGACACCACATATAAATAGGTAAGAAATCCTTATTTTTAGGGCTACATAGTACAACCTATTAGAATTTCCAAGGAGTACAGAAGAACGAAAAGGTTCGAAATCCCTTTTTACTTAAAAATGGTCAATACACCATAATTTATATGGATTTTAATTGGAATCGTCATTTCAATCCTTAATAGGAAATAACTTTAGTAATAGCCAGACACCGCATATAGATAGGTAAGAAATCCTTATTTTTCGGGCTACATAGTACAAACGATTAGAATGTTCAAGGAGTACAGAAGAACGAAAAGGTACGGAACCCCTTTTTGCTTAAAAATGGTCAATACACCATAATTTATATGGATTTTAATTGGAATCGTCATTTCAGTCCTTAATAGGAAATAGCTTTAAGAATATCCAGACAATGCATATAAATAGGTAAGAAATCCTTATTTTTATGCGCTACATAGTACAACCTATTAGAATGTTCAAGGAGTACAGAAGAACAAACAGGTTCGGAATCTCTTTTTACTTAAAAATGGTCAATACACCATAATTTATGTGGATTTTAATTGGAATCGTCATTTCAGTCCTTAATAGGAAATAACTTTAGTAATAGCCAGACACCGCATATAAATAGGTAAGAAATCATTATTTTTAGGGGTACATAGTACAGCCTATTAGAATGTCCAAGGAGAACAGAAGAACGAAAAGGTTCGGAATCCCTTTTTACTTAAAAATGGTCAATACACCATAATTTATATGGATTTTAATTGGAATCGTCATTTCAATCCTTAATAGGAAATAACTTTAGTAATAGCCAGACACCGCATATAGATAGGTAAGAAATCCTTATTTTTCGGGCTACATAGTACAAACTATTAGAATGTTCAAGGAGTACAGAAGAACGAAAAGGTACGGAACCCCTTTTTGCTTAAAAATGGTCAATACACCATAATTGATATGGATATAAATTGGAACCGTCATTTCAGTCCTAATAGGAAATAACTTCAGTAATAGCCCGACACCGCATATAGGTAGGTAAGAAATCCTTATTTTTAGGGCTACATAGTACAAACTATTAAAATGTTCAAGGAGTACAGAAGAACGAAAAGGTTCGGAATCCCTTTTTGCTTAAAAATGGTCAATACACCATAATTTATATGGATTTTAATTGGAATCGTCATTTCAGTCCTAATAGGAAATAACTTCAGTAATAGCCAGACACCGCATATAAATAGGTAAGAAATCCTTATTTTTAGGGCTACATATTACAACCTATTAGAATGTCCAAGGAGTACAGAAGAACGAAAAGGTTCGGAATCCCTTTTTACTTAAAAATGGTCAATACACCATAATTTATATGGATTTTAATTGGAATCGTCATTTCAGTCCTAATAGGAAATAACTTCAGTAATAGCCAGACACCGCATATAGATAGGTAAGAAATCCTTATTTTTAGAGCTACATAGTACAAACTATTAGAATGTTCAAGGAGTACAGAAGAACGAAAAGGTTCGGAACCCCTTTTTGCTTAAAAATGATCAATACACCATAATTTATATGGATTTTAATTGGAATCGTCATTTCAGTCCTAATAGGAAATAACTTCAGTAATAGCCAGACACCGCTTATAGATAGGTAAGAAATCCTTATTTTTAGGGCTACATAGTACAAACTATTATAATGTTCAAGGAGTACAGAAGAACGAAAAGGTTCGGAATCCCTTTTTGCTTAAAAATGGTCAATACACCATAATTAATATGGATTTTAATTGGAATCGTCAATTCAGTCCTTAATAGGAAATAGCTTTAAGAATATCCAGACACTGCATATAAATAGGTAAGAAATCATTATTTTTAGCGCTACATAGTACAACCTATTAGAATGTTCAAGGAGTACAGAAGAACGAAAAGGTACGGAACCCCTTTTTGCTTAAAAATGGTCAATACACTATAATTTATATGGATTTTAATTGGAATCGTTATTTCAGTCCTTAATAGGAAATAACTTTAGTAATAGCCAGACACCGCATATAGATTGGGTAAGAAATCCTTATTTTTCAGGCTACATAGTACAAACTATTAGAATGTTCAAGGAGTACAGAAGAACGAAAAGGTACGGAACCCCTTTTTGCTTAAAAATGGTCAATACACCATAATTACTTGGATTTTAATTGGAATCGTCATTTCAGTCCTAATAGGAAATAACTTTAGTAATAGCCAGACACCGCATATAGATAGGTAAGAAATCCTTATTTTTAAAAGCTACATAGTACAAACTATTAGAATGTTCAAGGAGTACAGAAGAACGAAAAGGTACGGAACCCCTTTTTGCTTAAAAATGGTCAATACACCATAATTTATATGGATTTTAATTGGAATCGTCATTTCAGTCCTAATAGGAAATAACTTCAGTAATAGCCAGACACCGCATATAGATAGGTAAGAAATCCTTATTTTTAGGGCTACATAGTACAAACTATTAGAATGTTCAAGGAGTACAGAAGACCGAAAAGGTTCGGGATCCATTTTTGCTTAAAAATGGTCAATACACCATAATTTATATGGATTTTAATTGGAATCGTTATTTCAGTCCTTAATAGGAAATAGTTTTAAGAATATCCAGACACTGCATATAAATAGGTAAGAAATCCTTATTTTTAGCGCTACATAGTACAACCTATTAGAATGTTCAAGGAGTACAGAAGAACAAACAGGTTCGGATACCCTTTTTACTTGAAATTGGTCAATACACCATAATTTATATGGATTTTAATTGGAATCGTCATTTCAGTCCCTAATAGGAAATAACTTTAGTAATAGCCAGACACCGCATATAAATAGGTAAGAAATCCTTATTTTTAGGGCTACATAGTACAACCTATTAGAATGTCAGGGAGTACAGAAGAACGAAAAGGTTCGGAATCCCTTTTTACTTAAAAATGGTCAATACACCATAATTTATATGGATTTTAATTGGAATCGTCATTTCAATCCTTAATAGGAAATAACTTTAGTAATAGCCAGACACCGCATATAGATAGGTAAGAAATCCTTATTTTTCGGGCTACATAGTACAAACTATTAGAATGTTCAAGGAGTACAGAAGAACGAAAAGGTACGGAACCCCTTTTTGCTTAAAAATGGTCAATACACCATAATTTATATGGATTTTAATTGGAATCGTCATTTCAGTCCTTAATAGGAAATAGCTTTGAGAATATCCAGACACTGCATATAAATAGGTAAGAAATCCTTATTTTTAGCGCTACATAGTACAACCTATTAGAATGTTCAAGGAGTACAGAAGAACAAACAGGTTCGGAATCCCTTTTTACTTAAAAATGGTCAATACACCATAATTTATATGGATTTTAATTGGAATCGTCATTTTAGTCCTTAATAGGAAATAACTTCAGTAATAGCCAGACACCGCATATAAATAGGTAAGAAATCCTTATTTTTAGGGCTACATAGTACAACCTATTAGAATGTCCAAGGAGTACAGAAGAACGAAAAGGTTCGGAATCCCTTTTTACTTAAAAATGGTCAATACACCATAATTTATATGGATTTTAATTGGAATCGTCATTTCAATCCTTAATAGGAAATAACTTTAGTAATAGCCAGACACCGCATATAGATAGGTAAGAAATCCTTATTTTTCGGGCTACATAGTACAAACTATTAGAATGTTCAAGGAGTACAGAAGAACGAAAAGGTACGGAACCCTTTTTTGCTTAAAAATGGTCAATACACCATAATTTATATGGATTTTAATTGGAATCGTCATTTCAGTCCTTACTAGGAAATAACTTTAGTAATAGCCAGACACCACATATAAATAGGTAAGAAATCCTTATTTTTAGGGCTACATAGTACAAACTATTAGAATGTTCAAGGAGTACAGAAGAACGAAAAGGTTCGGAACCCCTTTTTGCTTAAAAAAGATCAATACCCTATAATTTATATGGATTTTAATTGGAATCGTCATTTTAGTCCTTAATAAGAAATAGCTTTAGGAATAGCCAGACACCGCATAAAAATAAGTAATAAAGCCAGTTGACGAGAGTGATTTGCTCGCATACTCCGTTTCTTTGACAGGATCCAATTTTACCAATCATTGCATAAAATAAACACGCTTCTTCCCAGGACATGAATATGTAAGAGAAAACACGAATTCTAATTGCAACTGTCCAAAAATATATATAAAAATGAGTGAAGTAAAAAAAAAGTACCTTAAATCACGGTTATAAAACCATAAACTATTGAGAAGAAAAAGATTCGACGGAATTTGAGAACTTTCTTTTTTATTCTCTAAGGGTCCATTAGCATCTGTCTTCCTTGTAATATATCCTTAACCAGTAATAGTAATAGTAACATTATAATTATAATAATAATGGAGATCTAACAACAATTTAATTTTAATTAATTATACTAATGTAATATTACTAAGAACTTTTATTGTTTATGGTTGATTACTAGACAATAGAATATTCTGTAGGGGGGCGCACATATATTATTAATTAATATCATTCTCCTGCCCTACTAAGGGGTTATTTTGACATATGAGATGGTGGGGATGTGTTTCTTGAGTAAAATTTGTCTCATCTTCATTAATTGCCAAATCGATCTCATTTCTTTCTTTCTCTTTCACGCAAACACCACTTTTAATCTTCGCCCAAAATTCTACCTACAGACAAAAAACTTTGTCGTAATTCTTTTAGCAAAATGAAAAGATAAAAGATTTAAGTCCACAAATCGCTAAGTTTTCTCACAATTCTGTTTTACGAGGTGTTCCGAGACCAATTGAGTTCCTCTATATATTGAAAGGGAGAAGAAAAATGGGAGAGGGGTGTTGAGTGATAAATAGGTGTAATAATAATCAAATCTTCCAGTTTATTTGATCATTAGTTTGTTTTTTTTACTCATAAAATTGTGCTGGCCTGTATGCCTACTCTATGTATTATTCGACCTAATTAACCTAATTTAACTGTTAAGGTTTAATAATAATCAACTACTTCAGGCTATTTGATCTTTAGCTCTTTTGCTCAGCAGAAAATTGTGCTTGCTTGTATGATTAACTAAGGTCTCCTCGAAACATGAATTTGTATTGTTCGAACCAATTAACCCAATTTAGCTGTTAAGGTTTAACAATAATAGAATCCTTCATTATTTTATTTTAGGTCCTTTACTCTTTAGAAAATTGTGTTTGCTTTCATGACTAACCTAGGGCTCCTCGAAACAGATAAATTTCTATTCTTCGGCCCAATTAACCCAATTTATCCGTGAAGGTCTAACACTAATAAAATCCTTTAATCTATTTGATTTTTAGCTTTTTAAATTCGGCGAAGCAAAGCAGGTCTATGGGTCATGCAAATCTCTTGTTCTGTTCATCTTCTGTCTGCCTCGAGTCGCTGGCTCAATGTAGCCAACTAAAACTAATGCTACCAAAGGTAATTGAGGTCACTGAGTTCAAATATGATATAAGTTGACCACCAGGTGGCGCTGGATTAATGTAGATAGCTAAAACCAATGCTGCTAAAGGTAATTGAGGTCAGTGAGTTCAAATATGATATATAAGTTGACCACCAAGTGGCGCCACCTAGTGGCTAGAGGTGCTAAATCGGCCATTTTCACCGCAAGCCGACTAGTTTACTCATTAGAAAACTGTGCTTGCGTGAATGACTCCTACTCTGTCTTCCTCTAAAAGGTGACAAAAATGCGTCGGAGACTTAGATGTTTGAGGCTGGCGAATGTTTTCTCGGTAGACCTAGAGGGCGGCTTTTTTACATGGTCAAGACACAGGTGCCTTTTGTCTCCTGACATTTGTACTGGCACCACGTTTTAGGAAGTGAGAGAGGTGTGCAGAAGTTGGCGTATCTGGGATCATGCGAGACTTCAGTAAAGTAATCGTGGGGGTGGAAGAACAGGGATGTTGAGTGTGTTACATGACACATATATAGTTTGGATAAGAGGGCGTGATGGAAACACAAAGAGCAGGAAAAAAAACACTCAGTAAATTACATGTGACAAGCGTGTAAAAATGAGCCTACGTGATCCATGAAATCGTTTTTGGACTTGATTTTCCGAATGCCTTCAAGAGAGAGGAAAAAACCACTCAAGCATAAATGCTGCCTTGATCGATTGCATGATGAAGGGACGGAGGTAGCAGCTGCTGATAAAGGAAGAATCGACTCGATCTCGACGGACAACCTTAGGTGCAAAAGACTCTTGATGATCACGCGCGGATGGTGAGCAAAAGCGGTAAGCAGCATCGGATCCAGGATAAAAATTTGAAGGTGGGGGGGCTAACCTGAATTCCTTTCTCTGAGAAATCTGAGAAAAGGCCAAGGATCATTAATAAGGGTTATAATAGACAGCAATGGTAATAAATAACAGCATCTCATAAAGGAGTGACGTCAACTATTTTTTTACACACATCAGAAAATTAGGAATTGTAGTTTTGGGACGTCAGCTAAGGTATAATACTAAATTTAATAATTATTTTTTAGATTTACCTCTATTTTAGACGTATTATATAAGATACATTCAATCTCAACGGTTTAAAAAGCTGTTTTTAGATTATTCTGTAACTCTTTCTGAATAGTAAAATACAATTATGGCTTGACAAAAAAATGTAAACATAAGCTGGTCTGAAATTGGGGGAAGAGGGCCGGTTTTAGCCCCCTAGCCCTGGCGGAGAGTGTGGAACATCAAGATCGACTTTTATAGGCCTACCTTTCTCTAGTCGAAAGATGGCTTAGCTTGGCAAAAGGTATTTGTTCAAAAACGTCAGGATAATGTTCGAGTACTCGAATCAGGACTTATGTCTATAGTCGAGCCCTATTGAATTTGATCTTTAAGACCTCTAAATGGAATAACGAACATAATAAAAGAAATTTTATCATTCTGGATCGTGGTTTTAATCTATCGTGGGTCGTGGACAGGTAAATAAGACTGGATCTCTTTCTTCGTTGAGTCCTAGGGAAGGATAGATCATGAACGTTAAGTCACGCATAATTCGATTGATGACTAAATAATTTTATCTTGTTTAGAAATAAGTCTTATATCCTTGTCCTACAAGTAACCTTCTACCCATGGGCTGCTAATTTATTTGCATACCATAACATACAATAACAACATAACATAACACCCACCAGGGTCAATCAAAAATCCTCTGGGTCTGCTCATATAAGAGGCCAAGATCCCACTACTGTGGCATAAACTAGACCCCTAAGACCATCCTCAATTCATATCCCTCTAGGGTCATCATATTATTATCTAGGAAAATATCTCTCCCAATCACACAGTAGTAATAATAATGAAACATTTTTAATACGGAGATACTCTATCAAACCTCTACCACACACCTTAAAGCAGTGGTTTTCAATTTGGGTGTTGTAGGTATTAGATAGAATTATCCCGAAATTTCAAATGTATATATATATATGACAAATATATATATATATATATATATATATATATATATATATATATATATATATATATATATATATATATATATATATATATATATATATATATATATATATATATATATATAAAATATCTAAATTATTTTGAATATTATTTGTTCAGTATTATATAACCACTGTTCATATCAAATAACTAAAATTTAAGTTTCTTATGGCATGCTATTCTCCTATTTTAGTTTATTATTATTTAGTATTCGCGCAATATGGGTACAGGAGGGAAGTACAGGAGGGAAAGTAACAAGTACACAAAAAGGTCGAAAACCACTGCGCTAATGTATGAAAATTTCATGCCATGTACCTGCTCTCTCAACACCATGTGGGAGACTTCTTTCACTATACACCCACTAATGAACTAGAGCCTTTAACCACTTATACCTACTTAATTTGTCGCTCACACAGTTACACACCTGTCTAGACATCTAAACAAGCTGTATTGATTGTATTGGATAAGAGAATAAGAGTTCCCAAATTTGGAACGGCAATTAGAAGGAAATCAGGGAGGTCTTTTTGCCGCCCCCTGTATTACATATAACCTTTGAATACTTGGCTAATAACGTATGTAGATGTTAGTGTATGTAAATAACCTAACGATTGTTGTTTCTTTCCTAACCATAATATGTATGTAGATCCAAGGCCTCTTGAATAGGAAGATTCGAGTTGGATTTCCTGTGACTTGACTTCTTTGCTGCTTTGATCATGGTTCAAATCCAGCTTGGATGGTTCCAGTTAGTAGTGTATCGAGTTTAAGGACCCCCCCCTACCCCTCTGCCCCTATTATCCTATGTTCTGTGGTCCTTTCTATAACATGCTCAAAAGATAGTAAATTATTTTTTTTTAAAAAAGGAGATTTCGAACCAGTATTTGTGGATACGATAGAAACTTGGATTCGAACCATGTCTCCCACTATGCCCCTTATCACTTAAGCTTTATGTCTATCCGGTCGAGATCCGCCTGGATAAAGGCAGGTTCGCAAACCACTAATACTACTACTACCAATTAAGCTTCTTAATAAGAGCAATTAAATACTCTATTTTTTGTATAAGAATTTTATGTGGGCACCTGTGTAATCCAACGAGGACACAGTGAAGAAAGAAAGCAGGAATTATCGATGAACTGGGGGAGAGGGGGAATCAAATCTAAGACTGAAATAACCAAAATTTATGCAACCCTAAATGGTAGGGTATGTAGGTCTAACCCCCCCCCCTCTCCTATAACAAATTTCAAGGACAAATCCAGGCATTTTCAAACGAACGCTCCTCCCCGCCTTGCGGAATTCCACCCATCTCGATTAAACAAAAAAGGCCTAACAATTAAGCCTAATAACTCATTCTACCCCACTCGAGTTAATAATACTAAATAATTGTGCAATGGATAATACTATAATCATTTTCCAACTTTGTGGCATGATGCTTAAAAGAATAAATAACTATCATATGATTAAATCCTCTAAATCCAAAATGACCACTGACATTTTTTTTTCGATTCCGTTTACTTTGTTGAAAAAAAAAAATGGTTAATCCACAAAAGATCTTGAGACCATTGCGTGATTTTAAACCATCCATAAAACGTTAAATTATATCTCAAAAGTATAAAATGACTTTAAATATTACTTATCCGGAGCTTTCTTTATCGGGAGATTTGAAACGTGTCTCGAGTTTGAAAATATGTTTAGCCTGCGGAGTCTTTTTGGACAAAAGATTTGAGAGTCGTCGGCGAGATTTTTTTTTAAGCTTTTTTTTAGAAATTGCGCTTGTCTAGCGTCCTCAGGACATCCTGAGAGATTTTTTTTATATAGTTTAAGGAAGTTGCTACCTAGCTCTATGAGAACATCGTCCCGTCCTCCCCTTGTGATGAGCGAAGTTGAGATCGAGGGACAACTCGATTTGTGTCAATTGATGCTTCCTCACTAATATCATCAGTAATCTCACACAACATATAATCGATGGCTTCAACAAGCCCCTACCTCTTCACCCAAAATCCTTGTTGCAATAGACATAAACAAAGTCTTCGACACAGTACCGAAACACATCCTGGCACACAAAATCCTGGACACCAACCTCCCCAACAACAACAAAAAGTGGATAATAAGCTTCATATTTGGCAGATAGGACAAATTCACCCACCGAACAGTTAAATCATACACCCAACCACTCTAAAATGGCTTCCCACAAGGAGCCATATCTCACTCCCACTATTCAACCTGTTCACACATGACATCCTACACTACAAACCTCATCAACAAACCTCAACCTACGCAGACGACATCTCACTCAGCAAGCAAGACTCTCTAACAATATATATATATATATATATATATATATATATATATACTAAAGTGCTGACTCACACAAAACAGCCTAACCGCTTAAGCCCCCTAAAAATCAGCAGTAACACTTTTCACACCCAACTACTACACATCTAACAAACACCCTAAATCAAACTAAACGGACAACACTTGCCACTAAACCAACTCCCACACTCCTAGGCCTCACAGCAGGCACCTACATGACATTCAAAACCCACACAACAAACATTACGAACAAGGCCACAAAGAAAATCAATGCATTCAAAGAACTATCAAACATTACATTTGAACAACAGAAAGAACCTCTCACTACTCTATATAAACACCTCATCGCCAGCGCCCTCAACTACGCAGCACCAGCATGGCACCCAACCACAGCTAAATCCCACACTAACAAACTCAAGACCACAGAACAATACACTCAGAACAATCACAAGTCGTAAACGCAGGACAAAGACACTACACCTACATACTGATACAAAATTACTCCTAAATTAAAATACACCCAGACATGTTTGGAACCCAACACTTCATCAGAGCACTGACCCGTACTCACCTTAGCCCCCACCAGCCAGCCAGACACAAGAAAAATATCCTCGCTCACTACTTCCAACACCTCTACAATAACTTACCTCCCCTACCTCCAAACCTCAACTTAACCAAACACATCCATACTACCTTCACCCAAGGATATGTACTTGAACACACTGAATGAATGAATGAATCGTGTATGTGAGAGTATGCAGGTGAGGGGATAGAAAGGGTGTGTGAATAGATAGCGGAAAGTAGACCAGTGGTGAAAAGAGAAAGAAGTGTGGTAGGGTGCAAAGTGATGCTAGAGCCTGGTGATCAGGCCTATCGCTTTCAAATTTTTTTGATTTGTGGTTTCGTTGTTGTTTTTATCGTTGTTTTATACATATATATATACAGGTATATATATATAACATATAATTTGGCGTTCAAGCCATTTGTCTTTATTGCTAATATTTTTGTTTATGCTATGCGCGTTAGCTGTTGTTTTTGTAAGTCGTTAATAATAACTTACTGTGTTTGATTTAGTATCTTTTTGTTTCTTCGTAATTTTGTAGTGTGTGTATTTCGTGTACATTGTTTCTTCCTGTAGTCTTGTTCGGTGATTTTCGTCTTCTTGTGTAGGTTTCCTTCTTCGGTAGTTTGTCTTAGTTGGTTAATTTTGTCGATATCGGTGAATTTTGTCAAAATCGGTTGGTTTTATGATTGGTATTTTTTTTTCTTGATTGGGGTAAATTGTCTCATCTAGCGTAGAACGGTACTTCTGCTCCGCCAGCTAAAATCCTAGCGGAGCTTGGAAATCTGGCGCGACATACTTCTCTTCTGTTTCGGTCAATCATTTGTATGATATCTTCGTCCAATAAACGATTGACCTTTTCCAGCATATTCCTTGTCCGTTCTTCGATGACACGTTAATGGGGGTTAACCCCGCCTCCCGGTGCAGCTCTTCTTGTGATCTTCTTTCCATTCTGCGTGTACCTGTGATTAGGTACACGCATTTATTCTGCACCACTTGTAGTCTCCTCTTCTGTGTCTTTGAGGCACAGGAGAGGGCGGAAGCGGGGTATAGCAACGTTGATCTAACTAGTGCAGTATAGATCTTCTTTTTGTTGCTTTGACGAAGATTTCTGAACCTGTACAGAGTCTTGACTGCAGCAGTGGCCTTGGTGATTCGTTCTTTGACGTGCTTTGCGTACCCGGTTGAGGTGAACTTCATACCGAGTACGTTGCATTCATTGGTGTAGGGATATCGTCTATCCCCCACCCTGACGTCATCAAGTAGTCTCCTGCCTATGGGGACTACTTTGAACTTATCCTGGTTGGTACGGATTTTCCACCGGGCCTCGTAGGTGTTCAGGTTTTCGATTTCTGCTGCCGTCATGCGAGCTTGCATAGGCGCATTCCTCCATAGACATGTGATTACCTGGGTGAAATCATCGGCGAATTGTAAGTTGAGGCAAGGGGGGTTTACAGGGACTGGGACATCCGCGGTGTAAATCAAGTAGAGAGTGGGAGACAGGCACCCCCCCTTGCGGGAGGCCCGCATTGAGCGGAAACTTTGGCCCGTCCGTGCACCCTAAACTGATGTACGCCGCTCTCTCCATGACATAGTCACAGAGAGTTCTCTCTAAGCTTTCACTTAGTCCCAGTCGTAAGATCTTGTACTGCATTCCCCGTTGCCACACCTTATCGAACGCCTTTGATACATCCCGACAAACAATGTCCACGTAACTCTTTTCCCGTTTTGCTTGGGCTAGCTTTTCCGTAATGACGTTAATCGCCATTTCCGTACTTCGCTTACTCCTAAACCCGAATTGGTGTGGGTTGTAGAGCGAGTTATCTTCCAGGTGAGACACCAGTCTTTTGTTGGGATCTTCTCGAAGAGCTTCCCACCAAATTCCAGTAGTGAAATCTGTCGGTAGCTCTCCTTCAACTTGGGGTTCTTTCCAGGCTTAGGCAAGAAACTCATTTTTGCCGTTTTATAAGCGTCTGGAAAGTACCCCGTATTGAGGCAGGCGTTGAATATTCTTCTCATTCCTTCGATGACACAGGCTGGTGCCTTTTCAAAGTTAAGCTTTGTAAGCCCCGATTGTCCTGGGGCTTTTTGTTGAAATGAGCGAAGCGCGCCGAGTAGTTCTTCTTCTGTAATCTCGGCGACTCCGTCGCGCTGCCAATCCACCTGGTGATGAGGGTGCGTCTTTTCTATTTCTTCATTAAGCTCGTCGATGATGTTGTTCTCGAACTCTAGGTCATAGTCTTCGTTTTCTTCTTCAGTTATACTGAAGATCTTTTCCCAATAACTTCGGAATATCTCTTCAACTTTTTCTTCCTCTTCTTCGATGTTTCCATTTTCTTTTTGTAGCTCGATCTTGTGCTTCTTTCCAGTTGATCCTTTAAGAATTCGGATCTTCTTCCAAAATTCTTTGGGAGTTGCTTCGTGATCGATGCTCTCGATCGCATCCTCCAATCTTCTGTTTTGTTGTTCGAGGATTAACTGGTTTAGTTCTTCTTTGATTTCTTTACTTCTTTGCATCGAGTGAACTGATGCATTCACGATGTTGTGTTCATACATTATCTTCAGTTCACGGTATAGTTCCTTCATATATTCGGTCCACTCGTAGGTTGAGATGGTCCTATATGAGGAACGAGGGATACAAGCCCTATCTGCGTCGATGATTTGGTTATTGAGGTCATCGAGTGCCTCGTCAATCTCCTCGAGAATTGCCTCGTCCAGGTTGGGCGGATCGTAGGCCTCGAGAAGGTGTGCATACCGAGCCCAGTCTGCTCGTCTGTAGTTCTTCCTGACTACTGCTAGGACTTGTATAGGGTTCCTATTGATTGTGAGTAGGATCCCTATATGATCACTACATGGAACCTGGACTGGTTCCGTGTAGTAATTGAACGGTAGCTGACGATTCACCAGACAGATGTCTGGCTTTGTGGCACATCGTTCTCTGACATAGGTGGGGAAGTCGGGGCCTATCCGCTGGGCAATATTTCTGTCCAGCAACAGGTCCAGGCTTCTCCCTATTCCGTTGAAGGCCCTGTAACCGGATTCTCGGCATCTGGCGTTTAGGTCCCCCATTAGAATGGTGGGGGCTCTTCTGCCAAATAGGCCAGTGAGAGTGTGAATAGGTAACACATCTCTCCTTGGTGGTTGATATCCGGTTGCAATGACCAACTTTCCTAAGTCGAGCTCGACCTCAATCGCGAGGTAGGATTCTTCTAAGTTTCTTATCTGCTTGTATTTGATCCCTTTCTTTATTGCAATAGCGGCGCCATCGTACCGCTCTTGCGAAAAGTTCGTGATCAACACATCGTAGTTCCAGATTTTCATTTCTGTATTACGCGTGTCAATCCCGTGCTCTGAGATCAGTATGATATCTGCATCAATTTCTCTTAATACATTTCAGTAAAGAATTCTTTTCGTCGTCCAGCCGTTGGTGTTGATTTCCATTATTTTCAGTCCGTTACGTAGCATGATGAGTTGTTTTACCTATGTTTCTTCTTCCCCTTTTTTGGTCTGGGGGCTGGTTGGGCGATTTTACTCGGCCCAGGGTTTTGTTTTTTCGGGGGGGGGGGGGGGGCTCGGGGTCTTTGACCTGCTTTTGTTTGCTCGCGTGCGAGTGCAGGGGCCCTCTTCGCTGTCAGATGAGGATAATCCATCCTCACTTCCAGCCTTTTCCTCTTCTTCTTCCTCTTCTTCGGTTTCTTCCTCTGATGGTGCTCCAATCATCTCCTCCAAACCGGATTTGGTGCTTTTATTTTGGATGATGGAGTTTTTGAAGGCTTGTGAGCACTCGGGGTCTTCAGGCATGATTACCGCCGGGAGGTTGTTCGCTTTCAGGAGCGCATTGAGCACCTGGTTGTAACAACCAGGTTTCACTGCATTTGCCACATTTGCATGTGTTATGCAGATCAATATTTTAGCGCTCAGATCTCCTGATACGCTGAAAGGTGCAGGTCCTGGTGCAGTGTTCGTCACTGTACTCTTTTTTTGCGGCGCTCGCATACGTCGTCTCTTTTGCTCTTCTGTCTTCTTCTTCTTTTCTTCTTATTATCTCTCTGCGCTTGGGGCAATTAAGGGCCATCGTCCTATGTTCCCCTTTGCAGTTAAGGCACTTCTTCGTGTTGCTCTCGCATTTGTCGAATCGGTGCCCTTCCGTGGCGCTCACTGCACCACAGTTTGTTCTTGTCTGGGCAGGTGGTGGAAGTATGGTCTTTGAGTTTGTAGCATACAAAGCACATCTGTATGCTACTGAACTTTTCCTGTTGGATATTTTCTCCCTGTATTCTCATATTAAATACGAGAATACCATTTTGGGTAGCCTTTCTCGCCATGTCCGTTGTTGCAAAGGTAATTTTGAAAACGTGGGTATGTTCGCGGAATTTGATGATTTCGCGAACTTGTGCCCATTGGTTACTCTTCGTGATCTCCTCTTTTAGCTCTGTTGTACTGTGCTCGCCTACCCAACTTTCAACTTTGCGGCAGATGACGCTCCTATTTGCTGCCACCTGTGGGGGGGTTTTGGCTTCCAGACCGGTCTCCTTTAATACCCTCGCTCCCTCTTCTGAAAGGAGCAGGTCTACATCTCTGGTCTCGGCACACATGGCGATGAAGCCTGACGAAACTTCGATTAGTTTCACCAATGCCACCTTAAGTTCTATGTAGAGGGTTTCGCATAGGTCTTTCTTCGTAGGGGTCTTCATTCCGGCGATGGTCCTTAAGGGGACCCTCTTAGTGAGGGCCTCCATGGTCTTGCTGCTCTTCTAATTCCTTCTTTCTCTGTAATCAAGTGTAATTAATTTTGTTTTTGATGTGTGAAAAAAGTTAGGGTGTGGTAAAGGAGGTATAGGATGGTGTGAGTGGGGCTGGTAATGGGTTTCAAGTAACTTGAGAGGAACGCCCCCGTCCATTTCTCCTGTTGCTCTCCCGCTCGTATGCTGCCAGTATGAGGGATGATAGGGTAATGGGGTGGGTCTCGGGTGGGGACCTCAGAGGGTTGAGCTTGGTGGACTTAATGCATAGCGGCCGAATCAACGACCGCTAAGTTTTTGCCACCCCCTCACGGGTACATACGCCATAACTGCATCCAACTACATAGAGACGGGTGTAACTCCCTCTATGATTCTGGCCGGGTCCCCCGGGCGATGAGGATTCCTCCTCCGTCCGGGACTCGCAGTTATGCTCCAGTATCGAGACGATTTCTGACTTATGCTTCTGCTGTGGGCTAGGCCTCAAACCAGTGTTCACATAAGCCCTTAATTATGCCAAACCAAGTGGCTGACATAGTTAAGACGAAATCAATGAATGGCAGACATCCGAGCGGGTTCACACGCAGGGCGATGGACGGGAGCAGTGAGGCGCTTAAGCCCTCATTGAATTATGAACTTCGACGTACAAAAATATGGCTCTCTTTTGAAGGATGAATCTGGGTTCACCTTAAGACTTCCAGAATAGGCTCGTTTCTGTAGCAGCGCTCAAAAGTCAATCAGACACTAAAACAAGTAAAAAGTGCTGTATCCAAAGTTCTTCAGCTGTACGCAGTAAAACGGATTTTCGGCTGAACACACTACCACACAAGAATATGTTAAACAAGCCTCCCTTCCCCTTCCCGCTTAATAAACCAATCAGATAAATCACTATATATAACACACAGAGTAATCCTATCTCAACTCAAGTCAAGCCACTCTACTATACTCCAACAATACCAGCAGAACTAGAGGGACATTATCTAGTGGACCTGCGGCGAAAATGGCCAATTTAGATATCTAGCTACTAGGTGGTTCCACCAGGTGGTACCCTGACATCATATTTGGACTCAGAAACCTCAATTACCCCTTGTGACATTGGCTTGACATTCATATCTCTAAAAATGGCCAATTTAGCACCTCTAGCCACAAAGTGGCGCCACCTGGCGGTCAACTTATATCATATTTGAACTCAGTGACCTCACTCACCTTGATAGCAATGTTTTTAGCTGGCTACATTGAGCCAGCGACTCGTGGTGGACAGAGGATGAACATAACACGAGATTGGCATCACCCTTAGACCTGCTTCGCCGCAGTTAATAAACCTTGCTTTAACACAAACATGAACCAGATGCAACAAAAGCTCAGGCAACATCGAAAGCCTACTTATAGACTGTCTAAACCTCACAAAAACATCCACTACACAAAATATATATCTACTCTCTTAGCGAACCATGAATCGACCTAGGGAACGTGGCAGCTTTCCTAGTGGTTTCCCACATTGTATAAGGGAGGTAGGGGGAAGGGAGAGTAAGTAAGTTTAACTACGGCATTCACGTGTTTTTGTGGCAACTTACAGGCCAATGAAAATGATATCTATAAGTTCCATAAGTTTTATGCCTCATTACGCATAAAATGCTCGCTTAAAGAAACCAAGAGACGGGGAGAAACGTATAGCAGAAAGCAGTTTAATCGACATCCTAAGAGTAAAAATCGAGTACGATCACCTATCCACCATAGATGAATGGCTACGAGGTACAAGCCATAAGAGAACGGACCCCGCAAAATGGGATCGCAAGGGCCGGGAAGAGGTTCAGAAAGAACGACGGGTAAAAGTGTTTGGTTACATAGCTGTCCGAAAAGTAAAGGAAAACCAAGGGACATCCCGACGACGAGTGGAAACGGAAAGAAAGAGTGCATAGCCATCGAGACAGGAAGAGAGAATACGAATAGCGTAGGAAGTCATTAAGGTCAATTGTTGGAGTAGTGTCCATTGGAGGAAGGACGGAGGCAAAATCCAAGGTCATTTAATCAAGGTGGATGGTAAAAAACCGGCGACCACACAGCGGGGTTGGAGACGGTAAACAAAGTTAAGTGCAAGTGAAAGAAGGCTATGAATTAGTATTCAATGTCATGGACTTGTGTACGTTATAGTGGTTTTCGAATAACTTGATTACTTGTATCCGATGACACCTGGTTCTTTATTACACTCATGGGTCACCACCACAATCCTTGTAATCGTTCCTAGGAGTTACTCTTAAGGGGATATTTCGGTACTAGTCTTTGTTTATACAGGTGTTCTTGAGATGAATATTTGCTTCTGACCTTCTCTTTGCCCCAGTGTGAACACTGTAAGGGGGTGTTAAGTTAGCATGCCGCAGCTGATATCTGAAGGATGCAATCAATGTGTTTGTGTAGTAGTGTTGTATTCATCGCATCTAGTGTATTTGTGTACTAGTGCTAGTTTTTAGAGTAATCGTCTTTGTGTAGTAGTGCTGGTCATTTTTAATTACCTTTAACTCTTACTGCTGTATATTTTTTCCCATCTGTACATATTCCTCCATTGCAGCTTTCTTCGAACCATACACAACCAATGGATGTGGTTTACCAAGAGTAGCTATTAAATTTGAGTTTTCTCGTTTATTTACCGATCGTTTCATTTTTCTTCTCTCTATTTTTCCCACGATTCGCATAAATGTATTCGAATTTGTCACATTAAAACAAATGATTTCTGACCGCCCTCTTTACAGGGGGTTCTATTCCCCCCCCCCCCTAGTCGCCTCACTGCACCCATAATTTAGGAACAATTATAGAAAAGGAAACCCTATTGTTAAAGAACAATGGGTTTCCTTTTAAAGTATGTCATTCTTAATCGTGAATATATCCAACATGTTCTAAAAACACCTTAGTTCTTTAGACATACACACATACACACACACACACACACACACACATATATATATATATATATATATATATATATATATATATATATATATATATATATATATATATATATAATGTATATATGTGTATATATATATATATATATATATATATATATATATATATATATATATATATATATATATATATATATATATATATATAGGTGAAGTTGGGCAATATATTTTCATCGTAGTAAATTTGTTAAAAGCGACGGCTAATTTCGTATTCGCGATTTTCTTTTCTGGGCTGATGGCGTAGATAACTTCTCCGAAATTCATTAGAACTCAGATTCTAAAGTTAATGGGAGAATTGGAGAAGAATCCTTTAGAAAAATACTTTATTTATCTGATGCGTTTCGATACCCTCGTATCATTTTCAGAGATAAACTAAAAATACAATTAAAATGAGAAGAACATTGGTTTATATATCAATGGATGAACACACTTATATACAAATAAACAAAGAGGTCAGCAAGTGCAAACGTACTGACAAACTTGTGAGAATGTTAAGACAAGGTCGAAATGCGGTAGGCTTAGAAACCAAGGTCAATTTCGTGGTCACATCCAAAGAGGTAATGTGCCTTCAAAGCGGGGAGGGGCTTAAGCATCCCTCATAGTTCGGCTCCTAATTCTACCGTTTGGAAGTATTCCGTTCAAATTGAATTGAATGTTAAGCTTGGGTTGTTTTTCTTGTATAGGGATGGCTTCTAGGAAGAGTAGTTGTTGGCGTTTAATTAATGCTTATATCAACCGTGCCTCACCCACTGCCAAACTTGGAAAAATACACAGAATTAAATCGAGAGAGCAACACAAGTACTCGTCAACAATGGATTCAGCAACCACGATGTACAGGTAGCCTTCAAGAAGAAATGGACCAATTTTACTTCAAAGATCAACAGAGCAATGGAAACAGTAACAAAGAAAATAACAAAACTCTTCTACAAGAACACGATGAACACGGCGTACCGAACAGACGAAAGGGTAATTAAGGAAATTATTAACTAATCTATAAAGCCTACAAATTCAGAACAAAAAATATCGTTAACTATATAATATTAAACTAGACGCACCACCAGCCTCGTCATAAAAATAAACAATTACAAGCCCATATTTAAACCTAAACAAAGGACTCATCTAATATATGAGTACAAATGTAACCTAGGAGACAGTCAGCTCCTCCCCCACTCATATATTGGAATGACAGAAACCAAATTGTCAAGTAGAATGACATACCACCTAAGTAACGGAGCCAATTACACAAGTCAAAACAATGAAATTATTCTCAACAGAAAAATGTTAGAAGAAAACACGAAAATTGTTGACTTTGCACAAGATCGCCGACAACTACTTTTCCTAGAAGCCATCCATATACAAGAAAAACAACCCAAGCTTAACATTTGATTCAATTTGAACGGAATACTTCCAAACGGTAGAATTAGGAGCCGAACTATGAGGGATGCTTATTTCCCTCCCCGCTTTGAAGGCACATCACCTCTTTGGATGTGTCCACGAAATTGACCTTGGTTTCTAAGCCTACCGCATTTCGACCTTGTCTTAACATTCTCACAAGTTTGTCAGTACGTTTGCACTTGCTGACCTCTTTGTTTGTATATAAGTGTGTTCATCCATTTATATATAAACCAATATTCTTGTTTTATTTGTATTTATATTTTATCTCTGAAAATGATACGAGGGTATCGAAACGCATCAGATAAATAAAGTGTTTTTCTAAAGGATTCTTTTCCAATTCTCCCAATCTGAGTTTTAATGAATTTCGGAGAACTGATCCACGTCATCAACCCAGACATAAAGGCAACTATACGAAAGATTTAGAGATATGAAAAGAAAATCACAAATGCGAACCGTCATTTTACCAAAACTTGCTACGATAATATATATATATATATATATATATATATATATATATATATATATATATATATATATATATATATATATATATATATTCGTATATGCAACTCTCACGCAGCCGTGATTACACAATTCCCTTTCCGGAATGCGATCCTGAAGGTGAAAAATGAGACACAAATTTCAAGCCAAAGGAATAAAAACAGAAAAATGAGGGGAGACAAAGGCAAGTTTAAAGGCGAAGGGGAAATCACCCCCCCTACCCTCGCTTGGCCTTCATCAAAGGAGAGAGCGACAACTGTAGAGGAAAATTTTTATAAATTATCTGTCAGTCGCTCTGTGCCAAGGTGGATACACGCCTTGAGGGAAACTTAGAGAGGGAAAGAAGGAGCAGAATAAAGGAAACAGGAGGAGGACATAAAAGAGAGCAGTGTAGCAACCCTTGATTAATTATTAGCGTTGCTTACCAGCAGGATTGCTGGGTGATTTCAGCACCCTCGCTCTACACGGGTGAATGGGTCCTGCTTTTCATCTTGTGCGAGTTTTTTGGCACTGCCGAATTAACAGTGTCTATTTTTTAATGGGAAATCTTGGTTGTTAAGCGTTTAGTTGGAGACACATAACCGATGCCCCTCAGATTAAGGTCCCATTCACACACACACACACACACGCGTACACACTAATATGTACGCACTGATTCTTTCTTGCCTGTAATCTGCAACGTTAATATGAAGGCAAACTGTAGACGATCGCCGCTAATTTCACTGCTAGAATGTGCAATTTCAGGTAGTAGATACAGAAGTAGAAAATAGATAGAAGTGAAAATAAAATGTAAGGTGTGTGGTGATGAAGTAGTACGTGATTGTAAAATGGCACTGTTGGTAAGTCTAAAATAACTCGAACCCATAGTCATTAGTAGACAGAACCCCAGTAGCGCCTGATTGCTACGATGGAAAACCAAGCTTTTTTTTATTATCTACCCATACTTCAGGATCAATCTATCTGACATTTGGAAAGATCTACTCAATTCCCTATCAATTTACAGGAACTAGAACGAATTTATGGCAGTACACCTTTAATTCTTCCACATTTTGTTCCCGAACAAATCTTCCGACAATCGCATGTTCTGGATTTATTGAGATTCTACCTAGGATCTTCTGGCGATTTACCAGTAATCCTGATAAATACGGATTCGTGGACAACCATCCACCATTCGTTCGACGATAAATAAATAAATAAATAAAAAATACCTAAACAAACGCGCTAAACGCCGCCATTACCCTCCCTAATGACGTCACGGGAGACGGGATGATAAATGGCAGTGACGTCACTTATGGCCGGATGATGGATGGAGGTGATTTCTTCGTGGCGAAGTGGACTCGCCTCTAATGATAAGAAACGATGTCCCGCTTCGATGCCCCGGCTGGCGATTTTTCTCCCTGACGAGAGAACCCCCTCGTCCGTAAACAAGCGGTCGCGGTAGCCCAAAATGTAGCCACCCCAAACCGACCCAAGTGGGGCTGGGTTGTTGTTTTTGGTGGATAAAACTTTTATTATTAAATAAAAGAACAGAGGAAATTTATTCAACCAACGAGCGAATTTTCACTCGCTGTGACATACGAGAGGAGGAAGCATAGATAAAGTTAAATGTAAATAAAAAAAGGGATAGGGAAAATGGATGAACATAACAAAGAACGCAATGGCAAATCTAATCAATCAAAAATACTGAGGGCAGGAGGGCACGTTATAAACCTCCATGAACAAGTTCGTACAACGAGCGCAAAGGTTTGAAAGTAGGAAGTGGATGTACGTAACCCTTTAAGGATCGGTGTGAAAGGCAGACAGATAAATGGATAGATAGCCTGGTAGACATAGGGATAAACAAATAAATATACATAGAGGTAGATAGCCCGCTAGTCTAAGAAATGGGCAGATAAATAGATAGACAGATAGATAGCCCGGTAGACATAGGGATAGACAGGTAGATAGCCGGGTAGCCATAAAAATAGACGGATAAGCAGACACATAGGTAAATAGCCTACTCATCGTATAGATAGACATATATATATATATATATATATATATATATATATATATATATATATATATATATATATATATACAGACAAGTAGATAGCCAGCTAGTCTTAGAGAGAAATAAATAGACACAGGTAAATAGCCTACTCGTTTTATAGATAGACAGATAAATAAACAGACAGGTAGATAGCCGGCTAGGTAAGGGTAATAATAATTCCTTAATCCGTTATAAAAGTCTCCTGGAGTTCCTCAACCCTTTCAGGAGCGTTACATATACGTGAAGGCAACAATCCATTTCTTTAAAAAGAGAAATTTCAAGAAGTCTTTTGTATAAGCTAAGGTTTAACTTCAACAGAAAACGGCGAATGTGAATTTTTCCGCGGATCTTCGCCCTTCTAGCGGATTAAGGAATTCTTATTATTACCCTTATCTAACCACATTGACTAGAACGTTATTGTTCATTCATCAATATATATATATATATATATATATATATATATATATATATATATATATATATATATATATATATATATATATATATATATATACAGGTAAATAGCCCGCCTAAACTTAGGAGAAACAGTTAAATAGACAGACAGGTAGATAGCCAGCTAGTCTTAAAGATAGATAAATAGGCATACCGGTAGATAGTCACTCAGAGACAAACACTAATAACCAGCCATAAATACAACTTTGTACCCGTCTTATATGCCCCCCTTGCCCCTTGAAGTCGCCTACTGATTGGGTACCCCAAAGTTGCTTGACCTTAGAGAAGGTGAGGGGTCAGATAGAATTCCCCTTCCTTAATCGACGCCCGACGCTCGCTATTATTGACATTTTGTCACCGGAATGCATTAATTTATACCCCTAAATGCACCCTTTAGCTCCCCTCAACGAACACGCGAGGAAATAGTGAAATAAGTTATTAAATATTTTATTTATCCATTAATTTTAGTGAATATTTTTCTTTCTAACATTTTTATCCATGAAAATGTTGTTCCAAGATAGAAAGGAAGTCCATTAGCAATTGATCGTAATTGAGTTAATCATTAATTGATGATGATTCCATCATTATACACCGAGGTGATACTTGAGTTATTGAATCGGTAAGTGGTCATTATCGAATGTATAACTAATTAATTAATTGACGATAAAACGTGGGTATTTTGTATAGTTATTACATGGTAATGATGGCAGAATATTGGATTCTGAATAAATACTAGTTGAAAGGAAATCCTCTCTTTTATTAGTAATTGTCATGATATAGGTAGGACCGAGTGATGGAAGGAGTTGGTACGTATGGGTTGTTTACGTACTACAAAAAAGACTCCTTGACTAACGTTATACCTCTCTAAGAGTGCTATATATGTTTGATTATTATTATATTGATTATTGACGTCTTTAAACTTTAAGGGTTCTTTGTGCCATACTTAGCGATTAGAGGATAGAATAAAAAAATTGTTAAAACAAACTAAAACTTTAATTAAACCACAAAAAAAATAAACATGAACCAAAGAAATATTACGAAGTAAATACCCAGTGTAGAGGAATTGCAACATAAAGCCTCCCGGAGGGCCAGGCGGACGTTTACATTAAAGTCTTCCCTCTTGTGGAGAAAGCCGGAGAATCGAGCCACATGAGGAGACTCGTGGAAACGGTAGTCGGCGAATAACAGTCTAACTGCCTACCTTGTTTGATCTCCTCGCCGCATAGGTAGTTGGAGCGACCATTTGTGTTAAGGTAACCACCAAAGGCCCTTAAACGGCGATCAAAAGATCCAATTACCTACGAGATCTGTAGGCCCGTGGTTATATCACCAAAAAGCGGTGCCAGTCAAAAGGCACGCCAAGGATGGTGACGGTTGGTGGTGTGTCTA
This sequence comes from Ceratothoa steindachneri, assembly GCA_963969495.1. Taxonomy (NCBI): domain Eukaryota; kingdom Metazoa; phylum Arthropoda; class Malacostraca; order Isopoda; family Cymothoidae; genus Ceratothoa; species Ceratothoa steindachneri. Next base: position 25,123,068 of record OZ018338.1, read on the forward strand.
ATTAACAAGCCGACTTGGGCACCTCGGTGCCAACTTCCTCACCCCTCGCTCTCCCAGATGCGGCCTTATCCTCGCTCTCTCCTCTGCAGCCTCGCCCCTTCCCCCTTAGATGGGGCGGTCGCCAACCTATAAATAAGCCCCTGAAGGAAAGTAAAGGAGATTATTCGGTGAGAGGTGATAGAGGATCAGTTCGAGAAGATCGATCCTTCAGCCAGTCAAGATTATTCGAGGAGAGACGATAAAGGATCAGTTTGAGAAGATCGACTCCCCCCCGTATAGAATTAAAGAGCACGTTAAGTTTTGTATCGGTGCCATACCGAAGAATCCTTTACAGACTTAGAAGAAGTCTGACTGGATAAAATAAAACCCGCTCACACTCGAGTGACTCTCACAACGCAAGCTCCGTAAGAGTGAAAGTAGAAGAACCAATCCCCAACAAGGTTCCATTTGTTAAGTACGGAAGAAATCCCCTCGTATACCCCAAAACTAGTTGGGCACCCGGCGTTAAAGACTAGGATACTAATAGGCTTCAATAGCATCCAGAAGAGGACTCCTTGAGATAGAGAGCACAACAACTTTCTCAGTCTTTTAAACGTAACAGGAGGCAAAGTTGCAATAAGAAGTTGACATCCCCCCCCCCCTACCCTCCTTACCTCCATCCTATCTCGAAGAAAATCTACCATCGGCCACTCCAACTCTCCGAAGCGCGAGAAAAGCTCTCCAGTGACATCCGGCAACACCTGATCCTATCTGTCATGTAAGTTAGAATGACCATTTGTATTCGTATGGCTTTAGTATGATTTTACTACGGTACTCAATTTAACGGGAGTAGAAACCATTGTGCGTGAACTCCGTCATATTTACTAGTAGAAGAGTGTAATTTAATTTGATGTTTAACGCTTATCAAAAAGGGTCACGATAAAATAACTAATCGGCAATTGGTTTGTTTACGTGGAGCCTATTTTTTATTTTTGTCATGACTAGAGTTTGTAAGAGGCCCAGTTGCCAGCATGTTTAGCCTCGGTTAACTTAGTAGGTGAATATAAGTATTTTTACTGGGTTTTTTTTTAGTTAATTGTTAAATTTAAAATATATGTTTATATTTTGGGATAATTCCTGGGCGTTTCACTAAATCCTTACGTGTTTGAGACGGTTCTTCCTTAAAACAACAAAATAGCATTCTTCGACACACAGTAAGGACTTCAATAATTTCTAACTGAAGCTTTTTAACTTGACCTACTTGACATTATAGTAATGGTTGACCCACCACTCACTTCAATTTAAAAAAACAAATGCTAACGGCCTTTACCGGCCGCAACTACCTTTGTGGATACCCCTTGGAATGGGTTTGAGTCTGACCTTGAAATCAATGAGCTACTTTACCTCGAGAATGTTATTGTCTCGAAGACGCGTACCAACCGGCCAGATGGAGGTTGCGGGAAAATAACCTGAAAGCCACAAAGGACTTTGGCGAATGTGGCAGCTGGGGAGCCACACGGGACTCAGGGGGGGGGTCTTCTTCAAGGGTGAGGACTATCCCTGTGCTTTAGGATGTACCAGGATAGGAGGGGTATCTCTGACGAGAGTAAGTTGAACTTGGTTCTTAAACCAAGTTAACTTGCCGTTCGGTGTGACCACCGGGCAACGGGCGCGAGGATGAGCTTTTTCTTCTTCATTTCAGAATTCCTCAAGGGCGAGGACTATCTCGGTGCTTTGTGCTACTCCCGGATAGGGAGGGCAGTGTTTTCTGACGAGACTAAGTTGAACTTGGACAAGTTAACCTAAAGTTCGGTTTGGTAACCAGGAACTAGCTCGAGGATGAGCTTCTTCTTAGTTACAGTCTTCCTCAAGGGCGAGGCCTATCTCGGTGTTTTAGGATACACCAGCATAGAGGGGGAGGGGTTCTCTGACGAGAATAAGTTGAACTTGAACAAGTTAACTTACAGTTCGGTTTTGATAACCAGGAACTAGCTCGAGGATGAACTGCTTCTTAGTTCCTTCTCTTGGTAGCCCGGCCTCTCTTGTGCCGGGGACTTCGTAGCCTGGCTGACTCACGTATTGTACCCCGTTTTTCCCAAGTTTTCGGTATATATACCGTCACCCCACTGGGGTAGGGGTAGGAGGGGGTGGCTTGTGGACGGGCCGCAGGAGGGTTCTTACTTCAACGGTTTTTCTCAGGAAGTCTTACCTCAGGTCCTGCTGGGTCTTCGAGCTTGAGAGAAACGCGTCTTCAATTTCGTACTTGAGGTGAAATTGAATACACACTCGTAGGGGAGATCTTGCAGCTTTAACCGTTCTGCTTTTCATAGGGACGAGGGGCGAGGGGCGAGGGGCTGTAGTTACGAGATTGACCCAAGATCTTTTGCGGTCAACGTCCAGTGTCTCAACTGAGAGAGGAGGGAGAGGGTCGGTTCCCCTACAGTAATGATGGCAGAATATTGGGTTCTGAATAAATTCTAGTTTAAAGGAAATCCTGTCTTTTATTAGTATTGATGGCAAAATATTTGGTCCTGAATTCAATTCAGTTGAAAATCATAGATCTTATAGATTTTTCTATATTCATTTATATTTTCTTATTATATATACCAGGTAATGGCTTCGCCACTCCCTCCTACGGGAGGAGCTTGTGCTTCGCTACTAAGATTAAAATTTAAGATCTAAAAAAAACAGCCATGGTTAAATTTTCATAAATTTTCTGAACTTCGCCAATTATAATAATTTTAAAAGGGAACTCTAAATTAAATTTCCCCCCTTTCAAAATATCACTTTGCTAAAATATAGTTATAGAAGAAGATATATATAAATAAATTTTCTGAACTTCCCTATTGGTAATTCTGTGGGTTTTAAAAAATTCACAAAATTTCGATACTTATATTTATTTCTGAAGTCCACCATTTTGTTTTTTGATATTACAAAAGAATTATTAGAAATAACTTTGATAAAAAAACATAAGTCATAACCAAACTAAGATGAAATTATTATTCAAATAATCAAAAAAATTTCTTTCTTAAATTATAAAGTTAGTGATGATGATGATGATGATATAGATTTTTTTTAATTTATAATATTAACTTAATTTATAAATCCCTCAGATTTGATTTATTTAGATTGTCACCACCTGTTTATCATTTCCCTTCTTCTCTTACATAAATATGTTTATTTGCATGTGTATGTATATTGTATCTGTATTTATGTATATTTAACATAACTTTTTATTATGGCTTACCAAAAGCTCTCTTCTCTTAATTTTTTTTCTCTTCTCTCCCTATCTCATTTTTTATTTGGGGGGGAGGGGGTACGGCTGGTAGACAAGGTGTAATAACCCTTAAGCCATTTCTGTTATTATTCCTGGATTATGATGGAATCCTAATTAAAAATTATATTTGTAAAACACTTTCCTAAAAAAAACGCGTTTTTTTATCTTTTTATTTATCATTAATGATCGCATTGATCTTTTAGATAATTATTTACTTGTAATCACTAGTTGCATAGATCATCCATCTCCCGCTAATCCATTCTGCCTGGGTGATGGTACTTGACACTTATATAATGCAAAAGAGGGCGAGTGTTCAACCATTTAATTGTCATTTTGGTATAGAAAATAAAACACGAACAGAAAGAAAGAAGCGAGAGATAAAAATAAGAAAATAAAACGACAAATTGAAAAAATATATATATATCAATAGCGAGGAATTCTTTAGGATATAGCAAGCCTCGTACGGCAGGAAGGTACGTTAACCAAAATGATGGCGTTTGGGAAGTTATGTTACTCTTATTTGCCCATAAATGAATTTATAAATATTAAAAATACTCTTCCGGAAGAAAAATACAAGAAAAATATCCCCCATTTTTGTCCATCACCTTTAATTTCCCGCGAGAAGGGAAAAATCCCAACATCCTGTCAATACTCGAGCCAAATTTGTTGAAATTCTTGTCGCTTCTTTGTAACGATGGTTGAACGATCTTTCGTTCGATCAACGTATTCGATTCTCTCCATTTGTGGTCGTGTCGCGCGTGCAACCGAGCAACAGAAAAAAAATAACCTAAGCCAAGTCAGGCATCTGCTCCCTCGATCGGTTGAGACAAGCGGATCTCGTGATTCGGTCGATTATCGACAATTAAAATAATTAATCGGCGATGAAGATTAAGCTTATTTCGTTTTCAACGTGCTCGCGTACCGAGAACCTCTGCGTTTCATCCCCTCTTCCTCCAGTTCTCCAGTCCTTTGGTCCTCCATTGATGGCGGGGAGGGGGGACTAATCCAGTCTCCATCTCCTTCTCTGGTCTCTTCTCCCCTAGTCCTGCTAGTCCAGCTCCAAGCCCCGACTAAATCAATGTAATAAGCGGTATAAACAGTCCTAAGTTCTGCTCTCGCCCAAATGATGAAGCATTGCCTACGCACTGTGATTACGCGCGAAGCGGAACTTAAATAAGCGACTCGGTTTGGCTGTGTTGACGATTTATTTGCAAAGACCTTCTTCAACCAACTGTTTCTGGTCTCTCAAATCGTTTTGCGATACACTATAATTATTTTAAATTGTGATGGAATACTATGGTTAATATACTGCCTGATAACAACGATTTATACCCTCCGCTAATCGTTTGATTTCTCATTAAGAGACGCGTACAACAATAATAAAGTTCCAAACATTTTATTTCATTTTCTACACCTACTTTTATATTTTTTTAATTCGACTTTTTACTGTGTTTTCAAATTATATAAAATAATTATTACGTACGAAATATAGAATAATTAGGATCATAATTATATGTGGTAATATAAAATATCAAATTTAAGACTATTGGAAACTCAAAAACGGAAAATGATAACATTCCCGTTTTCCCCCCTAAAAAAAATCTCCATTGGGAGCGGTAACTGACAAATAAATTATATATTTATAAATTCGTCTCAGACATATGAAAATTTCTTTCCAAGAACATACGCTCTCACCATAAAAAGTTAAATATTTCTTTACCATTAATGTTATTTCGTTGTCACATTAAAAGTTATAAAAGACAATGCGAGCAGATCGACAACTAAATTAGTAGTTTCAGAGACAGATTGACGTAAATGTAGCCAAATTGGCTACTTTTCTGAAACAACTTCCGTGGAGAAGGGAAGAAGCAGTATTTTAACAACGCTGGCGAAACAATGAGAGTTAAGAAAAGTTAATTCATTCCCATTGTGTTTAATGTTAAATGTGCGTAAGCAAATTGTGTAGGTATTTTGTAAAAATGATATTACCCGGCCCCATATGTGTGGATAAAAAAAATCTGGAACTATTTAGGTCTTCATACAGATATGGAGAAATTTCAAATAAAAAAAAATGTATTGATCAGAATTGTTCGGGGTGGCTTTGCAATTTATATTATATGGTCTCTTAAGGCAATACCGGGTAGTGCAAAAGTTCTGTTAGACTTGGGGGAGGGGTATCTTTCGATAGGTTTACGTGAGTAATAGAAAAAGTTCCGTCAAAAAAACTTAAGGGATACTTTGCCAGCATATGTAATCAAAACCTCTTTTTTATTGTGTAGAAGTGTTTCGAGGTGAAAGTGAAAAGAATCGAGATCCCTGCTCTCTTCCGCGCAGGCCACAACAAGTCAGACATCGCAAAGCGGCTCAACGTCAGCCAGATGACCGGTCGCCCACAGAGTCACGGTGAGGCTCAAGAACGGGAAAGACCTCAAAGATGGACCTCATTCAGGCAGACCTCAAGTTTTCAACCGTTTGGCTGTGAGAACGGCTTTCGAAAATGATCTGAAGCTCAAAATGACTGCGCTCGCGAAGAAGAAAAATATTTCGGTGGCCACAGTATCTAAGGTCATCAAGGATAGAGCGGCAAGAGCTTGAGGTGAGTGGAAAGCCCTCTGCTCACAGACTGTGTGCGAGAAAAACGCCGGGAGCGGTGCCGTTGCCTTCTCAAAGACTAGAAGAGTCATGGCAATCGAATTCTCATTTTTTTTCTGATGAAAAGAGACCTTCACGGTTGATCCGCTCATCAACAAACAGAACGACCGCGTGATAAGCTTCGGCCAGGATGTCTCCGAGGTCCGCTACGTATCGACGGCCAAGCGCCCGGCCTCCGTGATGATGATCAGTGCCATGGCTTTGAAAGGCGAGAAGATGACGCCGGTGGAGTTTGCGGCTGATTTCAAGGATATCTTGGCCACGAAAGTCCTGCCCTAGGTGAAAAAGATTACAAAGATGGTGGATTGCGTAATCAGGGGTGCCTTGGCCCACACGGCCAAGACCGTACAAGAGTGGTTGGGGTCGAACATGAACTTCAGGTCAAAGGAGTTTTGGCTGCCGCAGTCGTAATCCTGAATCTTTTCGACTACATCCTGTGGGCGTATCTCGAGAACAAGGCCTACAAGGTCCGCCACAACAACGTCGACGAGCTGAAGTTCTCCCTAAACCGTGTGTGGACTAGCATGAAGAAGGACTTCAGCCGCAAGGTGTGCGCGGCCTTCAGGTCTCGCCTGGAATGCGTGCTCCCCGCCGAGGGCAGCCACATTAATTAATATTTCAACTTAAACACATATGTATATGTTAAAACAATCAAAACATGTCTAACTGCATCAAAACTATCATTGTGTCCCCTGTTGAGAGCGTCGTAACGAGTATAAGAGGACTTTTGCAATACCCGGTATCAATTCAATCTCGAGAATTCATTTATTACGCGGAGTTATCTCGAGCTTCTAACATAAAATTGTCACCATAAAAGTAAAGCGAAATAGTTAAATCTATAACTTAAAAAGATTACTTCGCAACCCAAATTTTCGTCTTATCGATAACGTAAGAGACCTAAATCTACATTCTTATGTGTACTAGCCTGTGGTTTTCACAGCATAGAGGGACAATTCTTACCCAAATTTCACGGTACATAGAGGATAACAAAGATATTGTAATTAAAAAGGTGGTAGTCTAGAGATCGAGGTTATACCCATCAGGAAAAAAGATATGTTCAGCTCCGAGGGAGATTCGAAGTACGAACTTTTGAGACCACACAACCATAACCGAAGAAACTAAAAAGCGCTCATACAGCGCCCACATCCGCCACTCTTAGAAATTACCTATTTCGCACTGTTAAGGAAAGCGAATAGTTGATCCAGAATTCATATCCAAATCTCGATCCACCCCCAAATTTAATTGACTGTTCATTAATTTAAGTCTCATACCAGTACAAAATTTCATTGAAATCCGTCTCAATAATATTTTTAGATATCTTGTATACAATCGAACAGTGATTCAAAATCCGTATCCGAATCTCGATCCACCCTGTAGGATTTTCCCCTTACTCTGCTTTCGTTATCTACTCTTCTTTCTTCTATTTGTCCATTGTCTCTCTACTAGATCAATCTACTATAAAGAGAGGGTCAAATTCTATCGCTGAGGCTGACCAATTTTATTAGAGTAATTGAGTACAGATTTGACTGCCTTCTATAGGCCCCTTGTAGCGTTCTTAAGACGCGTTTACAACTCGTTTTTGCCCTACTTAGTGTTGGATGGTGGACGAGGACGCCGATTTTGAAACGTGGAACCAGGGGGACGGTGTTCCCTCGATCTTGGGTCTCCCACCTCTGGTGGTAGAGTATGGAGTCTCCTTTTTCAATACGTTAAATATTTTGAAAATAAGAAAGCAAAGAGATTCTATCAGGACCACCCACTCGTGTTTGGAGGAGGAAAAAGATCAGTATCGTCTTCAAAATACCTTCATCTTCCTAAGTATTTACATATCACCTTTCCAAATACCTTCTTTTATTTTCAGTATATATTTTAATATTGTATGTATGTGTATTAATGGTAATTTACTGTAATTTTATTACTAGAATTAGGTGAGTGTCTAGTTTCTTGTTGGGTTTTTCGTAGTGTATCCATTTATCGTCAACTATTGTTACGTCGCAGTAAACTTTGGTTCTCTTTTATATACTTCAAATCTTTCAAGTTCCTTTCAGGGTGTAATGTGCAGATTCTTTTCTAATTCATTGTTATTATCGAATTAGTAACAAGTTCCTTCTCTTTAAACAATTTCTAGCTTTCAATCGAGAGACTTTGCCACCTGCAGCAAACCTCTCTTTCAAACGCTAAAGCTTGTTGTCTAATGCAATTTACTTTTAACAAACTTCTAACACATTTATCTTCAAACAATCAAATTCATCCCTTCATGCAACGACCTGCCAACTCACAGGAGAATTTAGGACTCAACTCATCTTAAAGTTTCTCTGGAGAAGGCATTTAACTTTTTCAAAAACTATCAATCCAAATATTGACTACTCTAAAAACTACCCCCCTTACAACGGAGGAGGTTTCCATTGCTTTAGTCCAAAAAGATATGCATAACTCAAAATATTAAACTAGGTGATTTTCAAAATAATAGGACGCATTAATCCCTAGTAACTAACTAGCTAACATCTGAAACAGTTTTCCCTAAGCCAGATCTCACCAAATTGTTTTGTGATAATTATCTCATCGGTCCCAGAATTGATTGGTAACAAGGTTTGATACAGAGATCTTTTCTCATATATTCACTATTCATGATTATTCTATTCACTTGGGTCTATTTATCCATTGTTCTTTCCCCTCATTCTTTTACCACTGTTTGTAGTGCTTTATTGAGTTACCACAGAGGCAAGTCTGATAGAGTTTCTCGCTTTACCCTTTCCAATCGCTTCAAGGTTTCTACCCTATTTATCTAGTTTTAATATACTTTATCACCCCTAAGTTCCCTTTTTCAAAGACTATCTATTTAGAGTATCCTAGAGCCGAGCACACGTTGGTTTTCACTTTTTTTATACGACGCTTTCAGTAGTGAAATCTTTCTTGCAAGGTTTAAAATTAATGAGTGACCAAATTCCCAAAATTTCGGGCTGAGGGGAGATAAGAATTGCTAGAAAAATGAAGTTAATCAACCTAAAATATTTACTCGAGGGAAAAAGTACATTTCAGAATTCTAAAAGAGCATTTTAAAAATTCTAAAACATCATTTTCAAACTTCTACAGGACACTTCAAGGATATTTTTTTTGGTCTAGCCATACTAAAAACACAACCGGGCATTATATCCAGTATCACAAACAGCCGTGATTCAATTGACGGTTTAAAGTCTCACGAATCACGAGGTCATCTATCAGTGCGCTAAATCGAGCCGACCGTGATTCAATGGACGGTTTGAAGTCTCTAGAAGCCCGATATATTCTATCAGTGCGCTAGGCCGAGCCAGCCGTGATTCAATGGACGGTTTAAAGTTTTTCGATGGACGATGACAGCTATCAATAGTCTAAGTCCATCCGACTGTATTTCAATGGACGTTTTGAACTCTATTGAAGCAGTTTATCATCTATCAGTAGACTAAGTGCAACCGACGGTGATACAATGGACAGTTTGAACTCTCTCGAAGCAGTTTATCATCTATCAGTAGACTAAGTGCAACCGACGGTGATACAATGGACAGTTTGAACTCTCTCGAAGCAGTTTATCATCTATCAGTAGACAAAGTCCAACAGACGGTGATACAATGGACAGTTTTAACTCTCTCGAAGCACGATGTCTTTTATAAGTAGGCTAGATTGAGCCAGCCGTGATTTAATTGACGGTTTGAATACTCTCAAAACACTATATCATCTATTTTTACGCGAAGTGCAACCAAACGTGATTCAATGGAAGGTTTGAACTCTCTCGAAGCAACTATATGACCAATTAGTAAGCTAAATCCACCTGACCGTGATTCAATGGACATTATGAACTCTCTCGAAGCATGATGTCATCTATCAGTGAGTTAGTTCGAGCCAGCTCTGATTTCATTGACGGTATGAATTCTCTCGAAACCAGATCCATATGACAACATTCTATCATCAGATTAATTAACCCTCTTTGATAATCAATTTCTTCCTATTATGTGTTCTAAACTTATTTAAGGAATAGATAATTACAATATTAACCCAAAATAATTTTGGACCCTATAATTTATCATAATAGATATATTTTCTTTCCCTCTTCTCTCCAAGTATTGTAACAATGCTCTAATGGTTAATAGCAATTAACTCTTGAGACTCCGAGTTGGAAAGTTAAAAAAATATTAACTTAAAACTCACTTAATCCAAGGAGGAAACGAAATAAAGTATTAAAAAGAAAAAAACTTAATGAATGGTTCAACAAGGGCAAAAACAGCTGGACTAAACGTCAAAATGCCTCCGCCTGTAACGACTATATTTAAGAAACGAGTTCGTATGAAGAGGATACTCAGAAGTACGAACTTTAGCCTTATTTTAAAGGAAAGCTGCTCAGCATTCCGTCTACCCGTCTACGATAATGTGGAGTGGTTGTGATAATAAATAAACCCCCAATTTACCAAGATCCCTGAGTGTGTTTTTCTCAAGAGGAAAAGAATTTGATAATCATCCGACTTAAAGGGGCTTAGAGACCATAAATTTTCCCTCTTGGTTCAGGCGAAATGGAGACAGAAGGGGATGTTAGAGGAGATAAAAGTGTTGGGGGGGGGGAAATGGATAACAACAACAGAACATAATTCCATGGTTTGTTCCAATTAAATATTATATATAAATATATATATATATATATATATATATATATATATATATATATATATATATATATATATATATATATATATATATATATATAGAGAGAGAGAGAGAGAGAGAGAGAGAGAGAGAGACGAATGTAATGTCCCGCAGGAAAAATGAAAAGGTGCTTCCAAGTACTTTCGAACTTAATTCAGTTTATTCTCAAGGTTAACTACAAGAGAAAATAATATAATAAGGGTATACTCGTATATAAGCTAGTAAAAGATAAAGGACCGCCTCTAAGATAAGAAATCACCAATGAGGAAGTAGGAGAGGGACGGGTAAATTCCTGCGGGACATTGCATTCATTGAGAACTTCACGTGCTACTTTTTATTTCATATATATATATATATATATATATATATATATATATATATATATATATGAATCAAGATTTTATTTATAACTATCGGGCTAGTTTCGGCAAGATGCCATTTTCAACTAATAATGAAGAAACTAGGCAAGGAGCACAGTATATATAAGGTAAGACACATCCTAAACAAAATGAAACAGCAGGAAACAATCTGGGAAAAAACAAAAAAAACTCGAGTGAATCTGGCGTGAATGACAAGCTAAAAAAAATGAAATGGAACCGGAAACAAACTGAAGAGTTGCTAATCCCCGAGACGCATTGCGTCTGGGGGCTTATATATATATATATATATATATATATATATATATATATATATATATATATATATATATATATATATACGATTGGTGACTCTATTCGTTATATATTTATTAAATTTGTATTGCCCTTCAGATAAATTTAAATTATCAACTTTGTTGATGATGATGGATTCCGTAATTCTCCTCTCAATATAATTGTTTGATTTATAAATGATTTTTGCTTGGTTAAAAGCAATTCTATGGTCGGCTTTTGCATGTGCGTAAAGAAACTTGAAGAGTTCGTACACCTTCTGATATCAGCTAAAGTTCTTTCATTCTCTTATTTAAAGTGGCCTGACTCTCCGATGTATGTTAATTTGCAATTATAGCATGGTATATTGTAAACTCCAGCATCGAGATTGATTGGGCGCAGTCTAGTTAAGGATTTTCGAATGGTATTGGATTTGTTATTTCCGTTCGCATATGATTTTAGAGGAGCCAAGGCTGGAACATATGGGAAACTAATACATTTTTTTTTTTAAATCGTCCCTTCGTAGTGTGGAGGTGGCATATAAGTTTTTTTTTGTGCTTTGGAATGGCGTCGATTTATGAGGCGAATTGGATATTTTAGTTCAATGAAATTTCAGTTAAGGTGGTTGATTTCATCCTGAAGGAAGATTGAGTCGCACGTTCTATAGGCTCGGAGAAAGAGGGAAGAAATAACTGATTTTCATTTCTGCACTACGCATGTCGATCCCGTGTTCCGAAATTAAGATGATGTTCGCATCAATTTCTCTGAATACTTTTCCGTAAAGAGTTCTTTTCATCGTCCAGCCGTTGTTATTAATTTCCAGTATCTTCAGTGCGTTCCGTAACATGGTGAATTATTTTTACCTATGCTTCTTCTTATTCTTCTTTTTCTTCTTGGGGGCTGGCTGGGTGGTTTTACTGTGCCCAGGGTTTTCCTTCTTCGGAGGGGGACTTGGGGTTTCGGACCTGCTCTTTGTAGCTCGTATTTGGGTGCAGGGGCCCTTATCGTTGTCAGAAGAGGAGGATTCCTCCTCATTTTCATCCTTTTCTTCTTCCTGGTAATCGTCCTCTTCGGATTCCTCTGATGAGGGAGTTTCGACGATCTCCTCTAGTCCAGATTTGACATTGTTGTTTCTTATGACTGATTCCTTGAATACCTTTGAGCATTCAAGGTCTGCAGGCATGATTACTAAAGAGAGATTGAAGGCCTTTAAGAGAGCATTGAGTACCTGGTTGTAACAGCCAGGCTTTACTGTATTAGCCACATTTGCGTGGGTAATGCAGATCAGGATCTTGGCACTCAGATCTCCTGTGATATTCATCTATGCAAGTGCAGTCTTTACTTCACCATTCTTCTTGGCGGCGCTCGCGTAGGTCATTTCCTTATCTTTCTTTCTCTTCTTCTTCCTTCCTTTTAATGATATCTCGGCGCTTTGGGCAGTTCAGGGCCATGGTCCTGTGTTCTCCTTGACAGTTGAGACATTTCTTCTTAGTGCTCTTGCACTTATCGAATCGGTGTCCTTCTGTGGCGCATTCACTGCACCACTGTTTGTTCTTGCCCGGGTATGTCGTCGTTGTGTGGTCCTATAGTTTATATTATACAAAGGGATTCTCATATTGAACACCAAGATCCCGACGTCGTCACTTTCCGGGCCATGTCGGTGGTAGAGAACGTTATTTTGAACACGTGGGTGTGTTCACGATATTTGATTACATCCCGGACTTTCGCCCACGGGTTGCTCCTCTGAATCTCCTCTTTCAGGTCTTTGGTCGAGTTATTACTGACCCAACTCTCTACTCTGCGACAAATGACATTGCGGTTCGCTGCCACTTGTAGGGGGGTCTTTGCTTCGATTCCGATGCGTTTCAGTGTCGTAGCTCCTTCTTTAGACAGGAGCCTGTCCATATCTTTGGACTCTTCACAGATGGCAATAAAACCTGATGAAACTTCAATCAGTTTCACCAGTGCTACCTTGTGTTTGAGGTAGAGGGTTTCACATAGCTTCCTCTTTTCCGGGGCCTTTTCTCTTTGTATGGTCCTGAGGGGGGACTCTCTTAGTGAGGGTGTCCATGGTCTTCTTTGTTCCCTACTATGTCCTCTTCGTTTCTTTTTGTCCTCTGTAACCAATGTATAATTATTTTTGTATTTTGTGAATGAAAAAGAATGTGAGTAGATAGTAAAGGAGGTAGTGGTTAGAGAAAAGTTCAAAAAACGTCAGTGAGGGCGACCCGTCCATTTTCCAGTTGCTTACCCGCTCGTTGCTGCCAGGATGATGTGTGATGGATGGACGGGATGGATCTCGAATGGAAACCTCAAGAGGGATGAATTATGCTGGATTTGATGCAGTAGCGGTCGAATCAACGAGCGATAAAGTTGTGTCACCCATCTCGGGTACTTGCACTTTAACTGCATCCAACTACATAGAGACGGGTGTTACTTCCCTCTATGATGTTGGCTGCGTCCCCCGGGCAATGAGGATCTCTCGTCCGTCCGGGACTCGAAGCTATCCCCCAGTTTCGAGATAATTTATGACTTACACGTCCGCTGTGGGCTAGTCCTCAAACCAGTTTTTACATAAGCCCTTAATTATGTCAGTCCAAGTGGCCGGCATAGTTAAGACGAATTCAATGAATGGCAGACATTCGAGCAGGTTCCCACTCAGGGCGATGGACGGGAGCAATGAGGTGCTTAAGCCTTCATTGAATTATGAATCCTCGATGAAAAATAGTATTCTCTCTTTTTGAAGGGTAAAGCGAAATTCACCAAAAGACTTCCAGAATAGACTCTTTTCTATGTAGGTGGTGCTCAAAGTCCGTTACTAAGCAAATAAAAATGCTTTATTCCGTCGGTAGTCAGCAGAGAGTATGAGTCGAATATTCGGCTGTGCTGATCATTGATTTGATGAGCTAGGTAGTGAAATGTGTTATAGGTGTGATATGGGTGAAGAAGTTTATTAGTTTTTGTTACCCTGGTTGCGAGGACATCGCCTTCGTTTTACTACCATCTTTTTCCTCTTTTGTTGTCTTTTTTTTATTTTTTTGCCTCTAGTGTTCCCACTGTTGGCATTTTAGACCGGTCTGAATCTTCCTTTTAAATATATTTATTTAATTTTATTTTTTCCTCCGTCGTAGCTTTCTAGCCTTTCAAGTTTGTGTTTTGTTAACTTTAATTAACATAATATTATTTTTGCGGCTATTTTTCCTCTTTTGTTTTCATTTTCGTCTATTATTAATTTATTTTGTTTCTCTTTTTTTGCGGACACTTCGCCTCTTTTGTTCATTTTTTATTTTATTCATACATTAGTTTGTACCTTTTTATTTCGTTTTCTTTTGATGGGCTCTTTTATTTATTTTTATTTTATTTTAAATTAGTTTGTTTGGTTTGGTTTGGTTTTCTTGTTCTGTTGTTGTTGTTTTTTCCAATTGAAGGGCTCTTCGCCTTTTTTGTTTAGTTTTATTTTAGAAAGAGGTATTTCTCCTCTTTTTATTGTTTGTCCTTTTATTTCTCTATTTTATATGGTCTCATTCGTTATCTCTTCTTTGTTCTGGTTTCATTTTGGTTGTTCTTCTGTCTTTATGATCGTATTGCTCGATCTTGGTTATTTATATATCGGGTTTGTTGCCTCCAGCGTAGATTCTTCCGCTTGGGAATAATGCTGACTTTGCAACTTTGTGTCGCTTCTGCTGTGGAATTGCAATGTTGAGGTTGTCGAGTGTGGGTATAATAGTTTGCTCTATCTTATCCCAAGTCTTTCTCCCTAGCCTTTGAGCTTCCGTATTAATTGGCTTAAGCCCTGCTCTTGCGTGCAGGTCTATTTACCTAATACGGTCGCTTCTTCTAGCTCCAGCTATTAGCAAGGTGGCTTTATCTTGTACTCTTTGCATCGTCCTGAGAGAAGTATAACTTGCCATCTGCGTTATCATTGCCGAGTACACCAGGAAGGAGGGTACCAAGGCAGTATATAGGTTATTTTTGTTTGGAGCGTTAAAGTTCCGGAACCTGTATAGTTTCCGAAGTTGCCTTTTGGCTAGGGAGACTCTGTTGTTGATGTGGGTTTTGTACCTAGACTTGGTGAACCTTAAACCCAGAACGGTACCCTTTTCCGTGTAGGGGTATAGGTCGTCGTTCACGATGATGTCATCTATTTTCTGGCGGTTCATTGGGATTATTTTGAATTTTTGGCGGTTGGTTTTTATTTTCTACTTCCTTTCATATCTATTTATGTTGTTTATTTTGGCATCTGTATTCCTTGCTTGAACTCCGGCGTTCCTATAGAAGTTTGGGAAGATTTGTGTGATGTCATCTGCAAATTGCAGATACATCGTATCGTTCCGCACCGGAGCAGAGAGGTCTATTGTGTACACGAGGTACAGCAACGTACTCAGGCAGCTGTCTTGTGGAACTCCCGCCATGAGTTCGAATTCGGATCCTGAAAAGCCCTCGATGGAGATTTGGGCTTTTCTCTCCATAACATAGTCACAGAGGACCCTTTCCAGGAGTGGGTTCAGCTGAAGATTTAGGATCTTGAATTGGAGACCCCTCAGCCAAACCTTATCGAAGGCCTTTTGTACATCGCGCAGCACCACATCTACGTATTTTCTCTCTGCTTTGCAGTGGGCTATTTTCTCCGTTAGGAGGGCGAGGGCAGTTTCCGTTCCTCGCCCCTTTCGGAACCCGTGCTGCAGGGGGTTGTGAGCTCTCAGTTTGGCTAGTTGTTGTTGAAGCCGGTTTGCTATGATTTTTTTCGTAGATTTCACCCACAAACTTCGGAAGGGAGATTGGTCTGTAATTCACCAGTTTATCTGGGAGATTACCATCCTTAAATATAAAGATGATTTTGGCCACCTTTAGACCATCGGGGAAGTAGCCCGTGTTCAGGGAAGCGTTGAAGATGTTGGTGATTCCCTGAATGATCTGATGTGGGGCATTTTCCAGATTGCTTTTGGTGATGCCCGTCCAGCCTAGTGCTTTTTGTTTGAAGGATTTCACAGTGGCCATGACGTCCTCTGTTGTTATTAGACGACCATGGTCAACCATCTCCTTTCACGTGTCTTTATGGTGGTGTGGATGCGTGCGGTATATTATCTGATTCAGATCGTCAATCATACGGCCTTCGAATTCCTGGTCGAACTCTTCGTTGTCTTCTTCGGTGATAGAGAAGACTTTCTCTCAGTATGTTCTAAATCTTCCCTCCAGAACCGCCGGGTCCTCTATATATTTCCCATCCTCTTTGATCAGAGACTTTTTCTTTCTTTGTAAACCTTTCAGTTTCCTGATTTGGTGCCAGAATTTGGTCGGGCACAGCTCACTGTCTATTCCGGCTATAAAGCTGTCCCAGATGTCAGTTTTTAGATGTTTATTGCATCCTTTAGTTCGGAGCTTAGCCGGCGTAGTAGCGTGCTTCTTTCTCGGTTTGGACCTTCCCGTCTAATCTCCTCGTACACTTCTCTATGCACATGTGCGATCCTCTTCATATCCTGTGTCCATCTGGGCTGAGGTAGCGTTTTGTGCCTATTTCTAGGAACACACTCGCGGTCAACTTCGATAATAGAAGTCGTTACTCTTTCGTGTTCATCGTCTATCTCCTCCAATGTAACCTCTCTCAGATTGGCTAGGGCGTATTGTCGGAGTAGAGTCTTGTATAGGTCCCAGTCGGTGGCGGCGTAGTTCTTACGTGGTGTGACCAAAAGGATTTCTGTGCCAAAACCAGGCAAGTCAACAACGGAGGTTAACGGGTACAGACCCATCTCACTGCTCAATTTTATAGCCAAAGTATTTGAAAAAATTGTATGTAGCAGATTGATTGATCACTTAGAGACCAACCGTAAGTTCAACCTCCAACAGTACGGTTTCAGGAGAAAGAAAGGTACGGAGATGGCCCTAGCGCTGATTACAGAGAAGCTGGCCAAAGCAAAGGCTGAAGGTAAGATGGTTGACCTAGTGGCGCGCGACATGCAGCAGGCGTTTGACAAGTTTTAGAGCAGGGTTGTCCAACCTTTTGTCCCAACGGGACAACTTAGAAATTTAAGTATATTCACCGTGCCACAGAGGTACTTAAATATAATTTTTAAAAGTTCAAAGATATATATACTTACAAAAAAATACTGTATATTAAAAGTAAAAATTAAATTAGACTAATACAAAATAAAATAAAATCAATTTGATTTGGGGGATTTTCTTCCTTTTATGATATTCTCAATTTCTGGTTTTCAAAGTAAATGAAAATATTCCTAAAAAATACCTCGTAAAAATAAAATCTGAGTAAGCAGTGGGCCTCATGAAAATAGTAAGTGGGCTGCAATGCCGCTCTCGGGCCGCAATGCCGGCCGCGGGCCGTGGGTTGGATGCCCCTGGTTTAGAGAGATGGTCTCAAATATAAATTAATAAAGATGGAGCTTGAGGAGAAAATGACTAGGCTGTTATTCAGTTTTATTAGCGACAGAGGGGCCTATATGGTGTTTGGATGCTATGAAGGCCCCCGCCTTTAATTCAAAGGGAGGGGGAGCTCCCACAGGGGAGTTGCCTCTCCCCAGTCCTCCATCATTTCTCCTTAGCCGAGAAACAGCATTATGTACAGTTCGCGGATGACGTCACACATATTATTGCGACCTCAACTAGAAGAGCAAAGAAGGCAGCCAAAAACACAGCCAAAGAGATCCTGAACTTAAATAGATACGAGAAGAAATGGAAGATAAAGAGCAATAGTGATAAATTCGCAGTGATACCCATCGACGGGAGAAAGGTAGAGAGCATTAGAGTTGAGGGCAAAGGACATGAATATAAGGACCAAGCCAAGGTATTAGGTTTGAATTAAGTAAAACCGGGTACAAAACACATGTAGCGGATAAAATAAGAATAGCTAAGGTGAAGTTGGCGCAACTAGGGAGGTTTTCACGGTTATCGCCCAATCACAAGAGGAAACTCTACATAGCGATAGTCAGAGCTACCCTACTGTACCCAGCTGTTCCGCTACGTAGTACTCCTAAGAGTGTCATAATTAAAATTCAGAGGGTACAAAACTAGAGTACCCGATGGATTACAGGCACCAGGTGGATGGACATGAGAAGGCAAGAAGAATTACCAAGGGAAGTAAAAATGAAACCGGTCAATATAGCCTTACATGAGAGGGCAGTGGAAATCTGGAGATAGAATGAGGAAGAGTTGGGAAATGGTTGGTAGGACAGACTGAGACTAAGAGAGGGGATCGAAATGAAGCTTCAATTCCCTAGTAACAGGAAAAAGATAAGAACAAATCCAGTCCCGGGGTTTGTATAAGCCTGAGAACATAGGTTGTCGTTATCGCGATAACGATATCGGGTTATCCGATATTTTTTTCCGCGTTAGCGATTAATCGGTATCGCCGATAATTTTGGTTCCAAACTAGCAATAATCGATAATTTCAGTTCAGTTTTTGGTTCCAGTTTAGCACAGGGGCGAGCCGCGCGTGCCTTGGAGGCAGAAATAGGTAGGTCCGAGCTGTGAGGAGGATCCTCAAAACCTATGAGGAGATGAAGGAGAGCCTCACCAGGTGAGAAACTAAGAAATAGTATTCAAATATTCTTACTATTGTATTATAAAATAACGCTATATATAGTCAATAATCAATATTGTATTATAATTTTGGATTTAACGATTATCGATTTATCGGTTATCGCGCCCACCTATGCCTGAGGATAATAAGAGAGAGAAAAACGGTTTATAGAGTAAATGGAAATTATAGAGAAATGGTGAAATCCAATTTAATATCGATTATTTAGTCGAGAAAAAAAAGAGTCTGAATGTGATAGGAAGTGAGAAAAAATGAAAGTAAAGGACCACCGAGTCACTTGGTAACTACACACACACCACCTCACTACCACATCCCTACACCTACTTCTAATTTCAACACTATACTGTCATATCTCCCGCTAAATTCTACCTTCATACACCTTAAGAACCTTAAGATTTTTTCATCCTTTGCCCAGAAGATGACCTTTAAAAGGGTTGAAAGATAGAGCGTGGTGGCGTGAGTTCATTGAGGCCCTATGCATCCCCCTGGGTGCCACAGGAAATGATTGTTGATTGATATATATATATATATATATATATATATATATATATATATATATATATATATATATATATATATAAATAGATATATATATATATATAAATATATATATATATATATATATATATATATATATATATATATATATATATATATATATATATATATATATATATAAATTTCCCTAATGAAATTAGAACTGACTAGGTGAATTCATCTTCTATAATTCCATGTAGGAAGAGAACTCCTATTCATTATTTCACTCCATTCGTGATTGAACAACCAGCAAATGATTATAAGTACTTACTTCTGAAACCTACTCGTTCCGATGGTTGGTTGCAGTCGAGTGCTTGTGTTTGTCTGTTGTCTGTGATATTTTGTAAATATTTTGTGTTGATTTTAAAAGGCTGATTGTTTTTCGGGTCTTACATTCTTCACTGGTACCTCTGTAATAAAAAAAAAACTTAGAACAAAAGCGCAAAAACAACCATTCGAACCTTTTTCTTTTAGTGTGAAAGAAGCCTCACCAGGAAGGAAGTAGGAAAATTTGTACTCCCCCGACGTAAAAGATGGTGAAACACCAAGGAAATATAAGGTACTATTAAACGTTATAAAAGCTGAGGGGGAACGACTTGCCTTTTTACTTGTCAATCTGTTTATATATGTTTAGAAGAAAGGGTAGATTGTAGATTACATTGACATAGTACAACACTTCAGATGTACTTTTTTCATTAAAAGGAGAAGAGAGAGAATCAGAATCATATCGACAACATATAAACACAAATTCAATCCACCACCGAAATAAACAAGTTTAAAAACTAACTTAGTAGATAGATCATCTTCAGTGTCTTCAAGAATTATTGCAGCGATTTAATAAATTCAAAATACCTCTCTCACTACATGGCACATGTGACTATTAAAATCTTCAACTGACTCAATGAAGATTCACTTCTACGAGCACATGGGTAACCAAGAATTATTAAGCTCCAAATTGTAAAAAGTACCCTGCTTTGATACTTAAGTAAAGGTATTGTTACCCTAACATTTTTTTCCTCAAAGTACAAGTAAAAGTACCTAAACTTAATTGTACTTAAGTAAAAGTAATAAAATATCTTGTTCATGAAGTACTCAAGTAGTGATACAAGCTTTTCATTACATTGAAGTGGGGAGAACAGAAAGGAATCAAATATAATAAAAGATATTTAAAACCCAACGCTGGTTGGTGGCGATATCTTGCTATTTTCTTCAGTCAATGACGATTTAGTTATAAAAGCTCAACGGTAATCAGGAATTAGTAAGTTCTACATTGATATACTGTTTACATATTCAATTCCGCGCCTTTCTTCTTTATGCCAGATTCAATCGAGACAAAAATACAAATTACAAGAGGAACCAGACAGGGAGACCCACCCACCCCACGACCAACTCTTCAAGGTAGTGATACAAGCTTTTTATCACATTGAAGTGAGAACAGAAAAAAATGAAATATAATAAAATATATTTAAAAAACACCACCGCTTCGTTGATAATATCTTGCTATTTTCTTCAGAAAAAATGCATCAAAACGATGACATATTTTAAGTCTAAAAAAAGAGGTTGAGAGTGAAGATTAGAAAGCCGAATATAATAAACAAGGGTTTTGCAACAAATAAAGCAATTAGAAGTGAAGATGAAATATTAAAACTGGACCATGAGTACGCATAATTAAGTCAGTTTTTTTACTCTTGATGATAGCAGGCAAAAGAAAAGAAATCGCTAAAACAAAAATAGTACGGAAACTGGTACAGTGGTAATCAACAGCTCCAGAGCTCCAGAACCATCATGTTTCTATGCTTAAAACCCAAATTATTAAATCATTGCATTTTAAAAGTTTTGACTCATTCGAAGTGAAACTTGGACACAACTGAGCGCAATTCAGAGAAACATGAAACGATAAGTTTAAATAACTCGCAGAGAGCTTGAAAGACATACATAGATAAAAATACAAACACAGGAGAATAGAAATAGCAAAGATAATCAAATTTCTGAAATGAAAATGAAGAGGACACATCTCTAAAAGAAACGTCAGAAGACAGACGAAAGAAATTCTATACTGGGCAGCTACTGGAAAGTTTTGTCATTTTTTTATTAGGAAAAGTAATTAATAAAAAACACTATTGGAACATATTCATTGCTCAATAAAATATTCACCATCGTTAGATATAACCTTTCTCCATTTTATGGGGAGATTTTTTTATTCCTGTGTCAAATGATTATGGGTATTTAGAAGCAATAAAGGAAGTGAATGCTGTTTCAACTTCGTGTTTACTTGCGAATCTTTTTCCACTGATGAAATGCTCTAAAGATCTGAATAAATGAAAGTCTGATTGAGCCAGCTCAGGTGAATATGGAGAATGAGGGAGAACTTCCCAGACTAAGGACTTTACTTTGTCTTGAGTTTGTCTCGCAGAATGTGGTCTTGCGTTATCATGTTGCAGAATGACTCATGTTTTATTCACTCGAGCACAACATTTTCGACTCGATGATGCATTGAGACGATCGAGTTGCTGACAATAAAGCTCTGAAGTAAGAGTTTTTCCTTGTTCCAATAACTCAATGTAAACTACACACAGCATAATTTTCTTTTGGTGTAGTCCTGTTATGGGTGTTGGCACTGGGGTCTTATTCTAGGAAAGCCATTGTTTCTTTCGTTTATGTGGGGTAAAGACAATCTTGTTTTCATCTCTAGTAACAATTTGATCGAGGAACGGCATTCATTCATTCTTTAAAAGCAAACTATTGAAAATTGTTAAACGCAATACTTTATTGTTGGGCGACAGTTCATGAGGCACCCAAAAACCCTCTCTATACACCTTACCAAGTCTTTTAAGATGTCTCTAAAGAGTGGACCAAGGTGTATGTATTGGCTCTTAGATCATTCTTTGATGAATGGACGAGGATTTTCTTCAACTACAGCTTTCAAAAGTTCGTCATCCAGAAGAGTGGGTCTTCCTGATCGATCCTCAACAGAAAGGTCAAAATTGCCTTCTCTAAATTTCGAAAACCATCTCTGGCATTTTCGAAAACTTACTCCTTCATGATAAATAGTGCAAATGTTTTTCACTGTACTTGTTACATAGAAGCATCTGCGAAATCCATACAGCATGCAACAGCGAATATGACATTCTTTAACTTTCTGTCTTCCATGGGGTATTGATGTGTCGGGATGGACATTCGGTGTTGGTGAATGATACGGAAGATGAATTGCTTATCATCCTCATCCTTTGTCAGCGTCTCATTGCACGCCTCTGGTAGGGCCACTCCTCGTTCAGCTGCGTCGTTCATCACCCTCGGACTTTTGTCTTTGACCTGAAAGTCCTCGTACAGCTTGTCGCTCTTCGAAGCCAAATGATCCATCTGCAAGAGGGCCCCTCTTCGCTTCCTAGGCTCCGCCTTTCTTCAGGACGTCAAAAACACGGTGCAACCTTTTGGTGAAGAAGGTATCAAGGCGGATGTCCCCTGTGTCTTCGATTTTTGCCCAGCGTTGGTGATCTTTGGTCAGATTTTCCGTCTTCATCTGAGTCACGCAATCGGCCTCCATCTTGTCAGGAACCCGGTCGTCCCCCAGGAAAAGGCGACCAAGTCCTCTGCCAAATACCAGAGATGCCGTTGGGGGGCATTGCTCATGGTTGCAGCAACGTTCATCTGGTTCCTTTACTTCTGGAGTTCAGTCAGCAAGATGATGGCGTTGTATGGGGCGTGGAATGACAGAGGAGCTTCGTGCCAAAAGCGGGCGTATACCAGGGTAATGAACAGCGCCATACCAGTCACATTCCGCTCCTCTCGTTTCGTTGTCTTAAACTGGTGTCGTAACAGGAACATCTTAAGGCTGTAGATTTCCTTTGACATCCACCTTGCGTGGTGGATGGCACCAAGGGCGCAAAACGATGGTTGAGTCGTTGTGCTCTCTCTGATGAACAGGGCTGCGAGCTCAAAATAGTCATCGTGCGGAAACTTTGTTGGATTAGCCAGGGCAGGTGCCAGGTAATCCTTCATCTGGGAGCGGAAGTGCTCCAGATGTCCTTCGAAGAGGGTATCCTCGGCTACCGTGTACTCGTGTTGGTTGATGGTCGGCTACTCCTTCTGAAAACTCTGGAAAAGGGCGACTTCTGCACTTTCAGGGTGCTTAAAGAAGACTCAAAAGACGTCAGAGAGAACAATCTCCAACACATGATGGCGGCACGCCAACATCGCCAACACTTTGCAAAGACCTTCCTCGATCCGGACGTACATACCATTGTAGAGGCCAGTGTTGCTTGCAGTTGTATCGAAGACCAATTCGACTACTTCGTCGCGAATCTTCCAAGACTCGAGCAATTCCAGACATGCTGCCTCCTGAGCTTCTCCAGTACTTTGGACAGCGCTTCTCGAATCCTTAACCAGTTGCCAGAATCGCAACCCTCTCTACTTTCTTCCCTCCCATCTCCTGCAGCATTTTCCCGTCCCAATGTAGGAAAAGGGAACAAGCTGCTTGAAAGTTCTTCCGCGCTTCTTCGTCTTGTATTTGGCGTGTGTGATAACGCGACCGTCGTATCGAACTTTGGGACAACGTCAGGTCAGATATATCTGGTCCCATGGCTTGTGCAACAGCGCCAGTGACGAACGATGCACCACGACCTGGGAGATTGATTCGATTTAAGGCGCCGGCGTCTTCAGGAGATTTGAAGATGTTCTTGGGTCTCTTTGAGGGAGGACCAGATGTACAGGCTTAATTTGAAGGTCGGTAGTCGTCTCTGACAATGTGGAGCTGGAACTGAAGGCAGCAGCAGCCCCTTGAACTTTGGCTTCTCATCCGTCGTATCTCCGCTTGAGAGCAGCTTCTTGGTCATTTCTCTTCTCACGCCTGGCCTCGACTCCTGATTTCTTCACATCAATTCCTGAAATACTGCACCAGAAGTTGTTCTCACGCTGCCTCCTGAGGAACTCCTTGCCTTCTTGGTTAGTCATGGTCTGGAGGGTATCTCTTGTGACAACATCGAAGAGATCCTGAAGGTTATCCAGAAACATCTCCTTGATACGGTCCGACTCTCGCTCACGAGTCGGTGTTTCTCGAGTGCCTGGTATTCGTCTTGAATTCCTCGAAGTTTCCGGGCATAAGCATCCACCCGCAGTGTCGGGATCCTGGCCCTCCCCCATACGGTAAGGACCTCGTCACATGCCAAGTTCAGACCTTCCGATACGGTCTTCTTTTCCACCACGTGATGGAACAGGTACAACGACAGCACATCCCGCTTACTTGGAAGATGGGCACATGACATGGAATCAACATGCTTCCAGAGAACCCAACACTCGGGGCTCGAACGAGTACCGATTGCCATAACCTGAAAAGAAGAAGAAAAAGGAAAAGATTAAAAGTGGGGATGACCTCTAAATATCATTGCATTGGGATGAAATTCTGCAAACAAGTAGAGGAATGCAACACGAAAAAAGCAGTGTAGAGAAAGGATCAGTCTACTTTGAAATTTTAACCCCATTTTAGACCACCTTAATATATATATATATATATATATATATATATATATATATATATATATATATATATATATATATATATATATATATATATATATATATATATATATACATATATATATATATATATATATATATATATATATATATATATATATATATATATATATATATATATATATATATATATATGTGTGTGTGTGTGTGTGTGTCTGTCTGTCTGTCTGTGTGTACTTAGGTGTAATGTGCATTATTTTTTATTGGAGTCGGACTACATTTTCGCTTCGCGAGGGTGATCACAAACGCGAGAGACAGTCATCGTAAAATCAGCCACTGTTAGATTGATGCTCATTTAATTCCTCGAGAAATGCGAGAAAGAGAGAGAGAGAGAGAGAGAGACGGGGAGGGGGGGAGCCAGAGGGAATGGGAGAGAAAGTGAACGAGTGAGGGTCGTTCCTAACCGCTCTCCTTATTTATCGCTCCTTTACATTTTTTTCCCCCTTTCTTCCAACTTTCCCCTTTTTTTTCCTTCGATTTTTTTTTTATTTTGTTTTATTGGTGTGCATTATATTGGTTAAATTTATGTTATTCCGAGACGCTGTAAAACTCAAGTTTTTCCCCATCCTTGATCATCCTCTTTTCCTCATCGAAAGACTAGTCGCTGAGACATCTTTTTATATCGAATGTTCCCCTCTGTTCATCACATCCGTGGAAATGCTGGACCTTCTATCTATCTACGTAACGCTAATGCCAGAGGATGACGTAGGATGCTAGTATTTAGATAGAATGTCGCTTCATTTCAAAAGAGTTATTAAGGAATATACAGGGTGATCAAAAAGCCACAGTGCACTTTTAATTATTTTTTTTATTCCAGACAACTAATGGCGGCTTATAGAAATAAAATAAAAAGGATCCAAGCCTGTATTTATGATAACGGGGGATCACTTTCAACATTGTTTATAAACTTTATTCTTATTCATAATATTCTCCAGTTTGTTTATTATTAAAACATGTTTCTTTTAATAAAAATATATGTGCACAGTGACTTCTTGATCGCACTGTATAAATTGATGATGGAAAATGGGCCTGCGTGCCGTGGATTGCTATGCCATAGTTGTTCTGTACCCGAATATATTTTTCCTCTTCCCGCGAGGCATGTTATGACCCAGGGTTAACCATAAGGAAGTTAGTTCCTTAATGGATTGGAACTGATTCTCAGTGATGTTGCCCCAATTACCATCAAAGAAACCATAGCAACAGAACAATAAAAAAGCGCTTCTCAAGTCTTCGAGCAAATGATTCATAAATATGGTTTCTGGTAATTTCTTCCATAGAGAAATACAAATCAAAGGAATGTTGGACGATTCCACAAAATAGCGTGTGGAAGCATGTTTTGCAAAACTAGGGAATGTTTTTAGTCGCGTGCACGCGATTCTATAAGTTACTATGGTGGTTCGTATTGTGAGCTAATACTCTCATCAGTATTGTGAGCTAATACTCTCATCAGTAGTGTGAGCTAATACTCTCATCAGTAGTGTGAGTTAATACTCTCATCAGTAGTGTGAGCTAATACTCTCATCAGTAGTGTGAGATAATACTCTCATCAGTATTGTGAGCTAATACTCTCATCAGTAGTGTGAGCTAATACTCTCATCAGTATTGTGAGCTAATATTCTCTTCAGTATTGTGAGGAACTTGTTATTCCATTATAAAAGCGTTTGCAATATTTGTTTTTCAATAATTATTTAAATATAGAAACGTTATTTTGTTATAATATAACAAAAGAATTTGTCTATAACTAAGGGCTTGAATGACTTCGTTCATCTCACCCAAGATTTAATCTTTTTATTTAACATAGACAGAGAACTAGTGCCCATTCTTTTCTAAAAATCAGTACGAGATCAAATAATTATGCTCTGCATAAATTTCAGATTATTCACTTCATTGGAAGTGTATTAATTAACATAAATCAGAATGTGCAAGATGAGAGCATGTGTTTTATATACACATTTTTTTTAAAGAGCAGGTTGAATTTCGCCCTTACTAGCTTAATTCTACTTCTTTCCAACAGATAAATGTAGTGTTTAATTATGGGGTTGAAACTAAAATTCTGCTTAAAGAAATCCAGTTTTTAAAAGGATCTTTGGAGTGAAATCAGGAAGATTTTCTGATGATATTTGTTGAACTCTATTTTCTTTACCTCCTTTGCCTTGAAAAGTGGGGATCGAGGCTATACTACAAGAACTTTGTTTTTTATTAGCTTAATTATACTTCTTCCAACAAATAAATGCAGTGTTTAATTATTAGTTTGAGACGAAAATTCTGCTCAGAGAGATCTAGCTTTTAAAAGCATCTTCAGAATGAAATCATGACGATTTTCTGATGATATTTGTCGAATTTTCCCTTTTTTTTTACCTCCTTTGCCTTGAAAAAGTGGCGATAGGGATTTCACTACGAAAGGGTTGTTTCTTAACACATTTACAAAGGGTATTAAAAGTGGTGGACACCCCCCTCCCTCCTCTGAAAACGCTTCATCAATGCTGTACTACAAAAGAAATTAGCTGAGCAAAATTGTCTTCAATATCAACTACAACTTAATATGTAACTCCCAGTTTTAGCTTATTACAATGATATGTGGTCACTGAATGTAAAAAAAAGTATTTTGAGTAAAATTCAGAGAAACATACATGTTAAGAATAACAAAGACCCAAACAAGCACATGGTTTAATAAAACATGAACTCGAATAAACGCTCTGAAGTGGAGATGCACGCGAAACCTTCCCAGCAGAAACAATGAAAGAACGAGACAAGAATCTCTAAATAGACATCTTTATACATATTCGCACCCTGAACACTCCGCACAGTACGGGCGAGGAGACTCACCCATCAATGGCAGTTGTGGAATCGCAAACCCCAAGGCCTTCCATTACTTATCTCCTAAAGCATCAAACAACCAATTATAAGTCGCCTCATGTTGGTTTATAGCTTTATTAGCTTAGCTAACCGCCGTTGCCCCGGATTAAAAAGTCATGTCGCAAATACATAAATACAGATGCATATTATTTAAAATTCTTATATTGTGGCGCAATAATATCTATACTTGCTGATTATTATTATTATTTATGGGTTGAAGGCATATTCAGGAGAGTTGCGCAGTCTCCCTGTCATATAATATACTTACAATGAGTAAACGTTTCCGCACGCTCGCCCGGCAGTTTACACGTACGCCTGAATGACTGTTAGTTATGCGCGAACAACGTCGTGGCCGCTGGAACAGATCGAACGTCTCGTACATACAGATCATATAATATCCTATAATAATATCATATAATATACTTACAATGAGTAAACGTTTTAGCACGCACGCCCAGCAGTTTACACGTACGCCTGAATGAATGTTAGTTATGAGCGAACAACGTCGTGGCCGCTGGAACAGATCGAACGTCTCGTACATACAGATCATATAATATCCTATAATAATATCATATAATATACTTACAATGACTAAACGTTTTAGCACGCACGCCCGGCAGTTTACACGTACGCCTGAATGACTGTTAGTTATGAGCGAACAACGTCGTGGCCGCTGGAACAGATCGAACGTCTCGTACATACAGATCATATAATATCCTATAATAATATCATATAATATACTTACAATGAGTAAACGTTTCAGCACGCACGCCCGGCAGTTTACACGTACGCCTGAATGACGGTTAGTTATGAGCGAACAACGTCGTGGCCGCTGGAACAGATCGAACGTCTCGTACATACAGATCATATAATATCCTATAATAATATCATATAATATACTTACAATGAGTAAACGTTTTAGCACGCACGCCCGGCAGTTTACACGTACGCCTGAATGACTGTTAGTTATGAGCGAACAACGTCGTGGCCGCTGGAACAGATCGAACGTCTCGTACATACAGATCATATAATATCCTATAATAATATCATATAATATACTTACAATGAGTAAACGTTTTAGCACGCACGCCCGGCAGTTTACACATACGCCTGAATGACGGTTAGTTATGAGCGAACAACGTCGTGGCCGCTGGAACAGATCGAACGTCTCGTACATACAGATCATATAATAT
The DNA here is from genome assembly GCA_963969495.1 of Ceratothoa steindachneri. NCBI lineage: Eukaryota > Metazoa > Arthropoda > Malacostraca > Isopoda > Cymothoidae > Ceratothoa > Ceratothoa steindachneri. Next base: position 25,151,961 of record OZ018338.1, read on the forward strand.
CCTATAATAATATCATATAATATACTTACAATGACTAAACGTTTCAGCACGCACGCCCGGAAGTTTACACGTACGCCTGAATGACTGTTAGTTATGAGCGAACAACGTCGTGCCCGCTGGAACAGATCGAACGTCTCGTACATACAGATCATATAATATCCTATAATAATATCATATAATATACTTACAATGACTAAACGTTTCAGCACGCACGCCCGGCAGTTTACACGTACGCCTGAATGACTGTTAGTTATGAGCGAACAACGTCGTGGCCGCTGGAACAGATCGAACGTCTCGTACATACAGATCATATAATATCCTATAATAATATCATATAATATACTTACAATGACTAAACGTTTTAGCACGCACGCCCGGCAGTTTACACGTACGCCTGAATGACTGTTAGTTATGAGCGAACAACGTCGTGGCCGCTGGAACAGATCGAACGTCTCGTACATACAGATCATATAATATCCTATAATAATATCATATAATATACTTACAATGACTAAACGTTTTAGCACGCACGCCCGGCAGTTTACACGTACGCCTGAATGACTGTTAGTTATGAGCGAACAACGTCGTGGCCGCTGGAACAGATCGAACGTCTCGTACATACAGATCATATAATATCCTATAATAATATCATATAATATACTTACAATGAGTAAACGTTTCAGCACGCACGCCCGGCAGTTTACACGTACGCCTGAATGACGGTTAGTTATGAGCGAACAACGTCGTGGCCGCTGGAACAGATCGAACGTCTCGTACATACAGATCATATAATATCCTATAATAATATCATATAATATACTTACAATGAGTAAACGTTTTAGCACGCACGCCCGGCAGTTTACACGTACGCCTGAATGACTGTTAGTTATGAGCGAACAACGTCGTGGCCGCTGGAACAGATCGAACGTCTCGTACATACAGATCATATAATATCCTATAATAATATCATATAATATACTTACAATGAGTAAACGTTTCAGCACGCACGCCCGGCAGTTTACACGTACGCCTGAATGACGGTTAGTTATGAGCGAACAACGTCGTGGCCGCTGGAACAGATCGAACGTCTCGTACATACAGATCATATAATATCCTATAATAATATCATATAATATACTTACAATGACTAAACGTTTTAGCACGCACGCCCGGCAGTTTACACGTACGCCTGAATGACTGTTAGTTATGCGCGAACAACGTCGTGGCCGCTGGAACAAATCGAACGTCTCGTACATACAGATCATATAATATCATATAATATACTTACAATGAGTAAACGTTTCCGCACGCTCGCCTGGCAGTTTACACGTACGCCTGAATGACGGTTAGTTATGAGCGAACAACGTCGTGGCCGCTGGAACAGATCGAACGTCTCGTACATACAGATCATATAATATCCTATAATAATATCATATAATATACTTACAATGACTAAACGTTTTAGCACGCACGCCCGGCAGTTTACACGTACGCCTGAATGACTGTTAGTTATGCGCGAACAACGTCGTGGCCGCTGGAACAAATCGAACGTCTCGTACATACAGATCATATAATATCATATAATATACTTACAATGAGTAAACGTTTCCGCACGCTCGCCCGGCAGTTTACACGTACGCCTAAATGACGGTTAGTTATGAGCGAACAACGTCGTGGCCGCTGGAACAGATCGAACGTCTCGTACATACAGATCATATAATATCCTATAATAATATCATATAATATACTTACAATGAGTAAACGTTTCAGCACGCACGCCCGGCAGTTTACACGTACGCCTGAATGACTGTTAGTTATGAGCGAACAACGTCGTGGCCGCTGGAACAGATCGAACGTCTCGTACATACAGATCATATAATATCCTATAATAATATCATATAATATACTTACAATGACTAAACGTTTTAGCACGCACGCCCGGCAGTTTACACGTACGCCTGAATGACTGTTAGTTATGAGCGAACAACGTCGTGGCCGCTGGAACAGATCGAACGTCTCGTACATACAGATCATATAATATCCTATAATAATATCATATAATATACTTACAATGAGTAAACGTTTCAGCACGCACGCCCGGCAGTTTACACGTACGCCTGAATGACGGTTAGTTATGAGCGAACAACGTCGTGGCCGCTGGAACAGATCGAACGTCTCGTACATACAGATCATATAATATCCTATAATAATATCATATAATATACTTACAATGACTAAACGTTTCAGCACGCACGCCCGGCAGTTTACACGTACGCCTGAATGACTGTTAGTTATGAGCGAACAACGTCGTGGCCGCTGGAATAGATCGAACGTCTCGTACATACAGATCATATAATATCCTATAATAATATCATATAATATACTTACAATGACTAAACGTTTTAGCACGCACGCCCTGCAGTTTACACGTACGCCTGAATGACTGTTAGTTATGAGCGAACAACGTCGTGGCCGCTGGAACAGATCGAACGTCTCGTACATACAGATCATATAATATCCTATAATAATATCATATAATATACTTACAATGAGTAAACGTTTTAGCACGCACGCCCGGCAGTTTACACGTACGCCTGAATGACTGTTAGTTATGAGCGAACAACGTCGTGGCCGCTGGAACAGATCGAACGTCTCGTACATACAGATCATATAATATCTTATAATAATATCATATAATATACTTATAATGAGTAAACGTTTCAGCACACACGCCCGGCAGTATACGCGTACGCCTGAATGACGGTTAGTTATGTCTTTATTTTCATTCCTTATATCTCTTGGGTTTTTGTTGCATACATTTAATTTTATGGTAAATCTCTATCCATTTAGTTGCTACCAATCTTATCTGTGTCATTTGTATCAATATCTTAAGTTCTTCCTCCCTCGTCACCTTGTAGAACATATTCTTTACTTCCCTCCTCATTTGAATCATGTATAATTTTGACGTTACATATTTGTATTTTTTTTAGATTTCTCATTAAATAGAACGTTATGTAGGATATAAAACATTTTTAAACACAATCTATAGCGAGTTAAACATATCATTTATAATATATCCTGACTGAATTGCGAACCCATTCCTGTCCTTAGGAAACTTTGAAAACTTTGTATTTAGTAAAAAGTACATATGAAAAGTACCTTCTTTCCTGCCATTCCAGGATAGTGAGAAGTGGAGTTGAGCCTTGCTTTATCAAGCATTCGGCAATGCTAAGGCCAAATTAGAGAAGGGTCCTATGCTAAGCATTAGCTGTGTTGTGCTTCATGACGAAAGAATTTCTTCATTTTTATTTTAGGGGGGATCATTTCCCCTATATTTCTATGCTAAGGTCATCTTCAGCTCTTATTTCAAGTAGCTCTACGGCATTTTCCTCTGTTGGTAAACCATATGTAACAAACTCATTTCCAAAATCATCATCGAGAACTTGCATCTCAATTTCCGACATTCTTTTCTTTACCAATGGCCCCTACAGTTATATAGATGTAATAAATATATAATTAAAATTATCAAGCAACATTTTTTAAAAAAAAAAAGCTAAGAAAAAGATTGAAAATAGTCCCAATACAGCTGCTAATGCGCTTATTTAGTCATGATGTATCATACTAAGATACATAATCCGCAAAATTAAGTAAAATCATAGATAACTGCTAGAAAACACATGTTTCCGGGTTTATCTACGTAGAAAAATATTGTAACTCAAATCCAAGAAACCCTCAAACAAAGTTTACTCACAAAACCAAATTCCAAACAGAAATTAGGGCAACAAAAGAGAAAACCCTTGTCATGTGAGTGCTCCTCGAATTCTGATTGCCTGATAGATACGATACATCATGGTTGAATGGTTGTAAAGTAATATCTGGCATTAGAAAGGTAGGCTAAAAAAAATATATCATATATGATACAAAACGGATCATAAGTTAAAGTGTTACGAATTATTTTTTTTTAAATTCAGTTCCAAAATAAGCGAATCTCTCATGTTTTTTTGCGATGTAGTCTCTCTATAGCCTAAAACTGGGGTTCTTAACCTATTACCTTTCATTTCCCCCTTCAGCCAGTTCAACTGACGTAATGCCTCACCTTCATGTGGATAAGAAACACATATCCAGAACACAAAATATATTTACTTGTTTAATAATGCAACCAATGTCCTAAAAAAAATTCTAAATTGATGATTCCTTTCTTAAGTCATTCAGTCACTTAGTAGGATGTCTGAAATTGCTTCTCACTCATTAGTGCCTCAGTGTCAAGGAGAAGGCACAGGTCATGTCACATTCCAATTCAAGCTGGTTTCGTACTTTGGGTTTGATTGTGAGTAAAGTAGAGAAACTAAACGCATGCAAATAAGTTTTATTCGTTACCCTTAACCCAGAAGGCCTCGAGATCTTGTACACGAAACTCATCCTTGGCAGATGAGTCGTGTGAAAGATCCAAGAACTCCCTCCGTCTCCGTTTTCCTCAAGGACATCATCAATCCAATAGGTGATTGGGTTCCTCGCCAACCCTCTTTAAATATCTAAATGTTCAAAATAAGCGACGCTCGTCCCTTTGGCTAAATTCCTGACCTCGTCCTCACTCTGTGTCGTTCAGACACTGAAACGATGTACAATTCTCAATCTTTTCACCCAAAGCTGGAGTTTTGCTATGGAAGCATTGATAGCATCAGTGTGCACAATCCTGTAACTCCTTCATCCCTTTAATTTCATTTCAGGTCATCCAGCGTTTCAAAGATATCATCTAGATAAGCCAACCCTTTTCGAATCTTTCCTTGGCTAAGCCAGAACACATATTCTTTTTAGTGGTACTCAAAACAATCTAGATTTTTTCCTCAGATCGAATTCCAGAGCAAGTATGTTTCATTTTGATGTCCATCGAATTTGTGTGTAAACTAGAAGACATTAATATCTTTAATACCACATCTTCCTTTATATTTTCAGACAGTTCAGCAATTTTTCTCTTAATTATATTGTTCCTTGGGGAGATCTGCTTCGTCTTTGATGCCTCCTCTCCGAACACAATCCTCATACTTATCATGGTGCACAGTTCTAAGAAGCTTTCAACAATCATACGTGTCTTGATTACCTTGGTCACCTTAAGAGCAATTACATATAAACCTCGTACGATGTTCATGCTGGTTTGTTGATAAGTCCCAGTTTCTTCCTTCATTCACTTCAAGCTGGATAACTTTAACTCCAAAAAGATGTGGTTCTCATAGTTCAATCGCGAATGAGCATTTGCCAGATGTTTCTCCAGTAGAAAAGATTTCATAGTACAATTTGTGAACGTTGTTAAACACGGCACATTGTAGGATACCTACACCATCCTAGACATAATTCGAATAACTATCCTGGTAAAATTTTCTCATCTGTGATATTTGAAAAAAAAAAAACATTACAAGAGCCTATCAATTTGTCGACAAAAATTCGGTAAGCATGCATACTACAAATATCATGTCTAGGTGTATACCAATTAGTAATATTTTTGTTTCTGCTTGTAAATGTAGGAAATTAATAGTGCCATCTTGTGATCATTTTGCGAGATATATTTTGTACTGTTTTGAGCTTGTTTGCATTAATTGTGGGGTACCAAGTTGGCGCAGAGTAATTGATAGTGTGAATTAATTGTTTGTATAATGTAATTAGTGACTCTTGGCGTCCAAAGGTGTGTACTAGTACTTTTAGGCCATTGAGTTTCTTTGTGACCTCGTTTTGTGCGGTGAGATCATATGAGTATCAAATGTGATTCCCAAAAGGGTAATGGAGTTGTTTAAAGGAAAGAGATTCAGAGCAAGTCTGGTGTGAAGTGTAACTGATGATTTGGGAGCGGAAGTTATCATTCTGTTTTGTGTAAGCCATATTTTTAGTGTGTTTATATATCTTTGTATTATTGTGGATGTGTGTTGAGCCTGAGATGTTATGCAGACTTCGATATGTCATTTACGTAGGTGTTTTGATAGGATATTTGTGGATTTTAGCTGTGGAAGTTCGTGTGTGAATAAGTCGAAAAGTAGGGGCGAAAGTATGGCGCCCTATGCGACGCCGTTTTGCAATGATGCTACGTATAATTTGTGTTTTGTGCATGACTTTTTCTTGTCTTAAGATAAAGCTCTTTTTGTCGTCTAACTCAACGTGTTCGGGGTAAATATAGTAGTTTGGCCTTTAGTTCCGGGTGTGTTTCTTTGTCCCTTTGGATTTGTATATTTTGTTTGTGTTGGTAGGAAGGAATCTGGTGTTTAATGAGTTGCATAAGTATGTTGCAGTGTTGTTTTGATGAGGCTATTTGGTAATCAGGGATTCGTGTGTAGGAGAAGGGATTGAATGTGATGATGTTTTTTTTTTAATTTTGTTCTGCAGAATTCTAATGAATTCTTTTTAAGATTATATTCCAGATGTATGTATGAAAATGTTTGATTTATGGGTTGTTTTTTTAAATTAGGTTCTGCAGGATTAGGTCTTTATTAGATTATATTGCTGATGTATGTATGAAAATGTTTGTTTTGTAAGTTTTGTTGTGTAGGTGCTATATTTTGTTTTAGTGTTTCTTTTTTGATGCAATCTGAAATGTCTTGTATGATGTTTGGATTGTTTATTTTCCTTCGCCCACGGTGTTGTTTTTGTCTTTGTTTTATGGTTGATGTTTTATAATTGATAGGATTTGTATGTTGAGTAGTAATTGTAGAAGGAAAAATCGTGTAATTTTTCTATTTGGTAATTAATAAACCTTTTCTAATTTGCTTGTTTGTAGTGTGTGCGTGAGAGAATTCCAAAAGGATCGAAAGGAGTGATTAATTTTGAATGTTATGATGATGAGCAGTTGCTCAGAGGAGATTTCAACTATTGTCTTCCTTGTAGTTGAGGTGTATAAATGAGGTGGGCAGAATGTTATGTCCGGGACAGTTTCAACTTTGCATGTGTTAAAGGAGTTACCTGGTCTCTAGTGCTGTGTTGTTTAGCGTGGTTGTGTGAAATTGTTCTCCTTTGTTGTCTGCTGTTTGTGTTTTGAGTCATGAGATGTGCATTGGAATAGCAATAAATTAAAAGATTAGCAAGGTGTGTGAGTGGTTCGACGTTTACTAAGTAGTTTGGCGGTGTTCTTCTGGATGTTATGTTGTGTGTAAATTGATTATAGTGGATTGTATTTTCAATTTTTCTTCGTTGTTCAGTGAGTGTTTTGGCGATTAATGACATGTAGTGAAAGGAATTTAAGTGTGCATTGTGTGAAGAAGTCATATGTATTGGGCGGGATATCTAGGCTTTGTGTAGTGTATTGGAGGAAAGGAAAGAGGAGAGGGTTTTTTGAGGTGTCAAGTTTTTTCTTGGATTAGAGCTATTTATATGTTTTTTGTGTTTTTTTTTGTAAATCTTAGTGTTTATTGAGTTTTGTTGTGGTTTGGTGGTTATTTGTGGTGAGTTTCTTTTATTGTGTTGTACACTCGGGAGCCGTGTAAGTGTTTTTAGTATATACAGTTGTTACATTTTATATATCCCTGGTTCATGTGTATTTTGTGCTGGGAGATATGTGAAGTTGACTCTACCTGGAATGAAGTGGAGTGTGTCCAATGAGTAGAAGAGTAGCGTTGTCTGGAATGAAGTGGAGTGTGTCCAATGAGTAGAAGAGTAGCGTTGTCTGGTTAATTGTTACACATTTGAAAAACAAAAAAGAAAATGAAAAGGGGAGACGGTGAAAGATTGGGTCGGAACCAATATATACACACATGATTGTGTGTATATAATAATGTGAGTGTGTCTCTAAATTAACTTGTTTTGTACCGGGAATCTTCTGTAGGTCTCGTCCCTTTAATGAATGGTTTCTTGTATAGAAATGATTTGGCGCAACGAAGACGCCACATCAATGGACGACAAATGTCAACATAAAGGACGTTTTCTCATCTCTTGTTTGCTCGTGGATTTCGGCCGAAATATTGACGAGTCGTCAAGGGAATTGACGCTCGTTTTGTCTCGTTCTCCAAAGGGACTTCAACGAACAAAGGTTTTTATACCCGAATATGACGTCGTCTGCATATATAGATACATAGATGAATGGCTGAGTAAACAGACATTTCAGAATAGATATTCCCCTTGTGGGGTTGAGAGTGGGCGAGGATAAGGAGAGGAAGGGTTGAAAGGGTATCTCTGTCTTTTACGTGGAATCAGGCAAACAAGGAGGGAATCCTGAGAGTCCTCAATAGCGCCAGGATACTAGGGAGTGTATGAGTGCCGAATAAAAAAAAATAGAAGGGGAACTAAAACATAGCCTTGAAGTATCCTTGAACGCGACACTTGGTCCAAACAATAGATTTAGTAAAGCGTTTACGGCGTTTCGATAGCTGTTGTTTGTTTCTTTCCACAAGAGGGTCCAAAGTTCGTACTTAAGAGCCCCGGGGTTTTCTCGGATACGCTGTTAATCCTACTGGCTGTTCTTACGGGTCTTTCTGGTTAATTTAGAGGTTGATGTGGGTATCGGTTTAGGCACAATTGTCATCAATGATTCTTCTTCACTAGTAGACTATCGTCTTCAGTAGACAGGTTTAACAGAAAATAGAGATCTTTGGAAAGATAAGGGAGAAATGCTTATTGGACTCGAGGGCAGGGCCGGATTAAGATGTTTGGGGGCCCTAGGTCATTCATTTTAGCAGGGCCCGATGGGTATAGGTGATAATTTCTTAAACTACTGTTATCATATACCCATATCATAAAGCATATCACAGTTATCACTTAGCATAAACACAAGCAGGATTACTATTTGTATTAACATTTGAGATATCATATTAATCTAGTTGAAGTAATATATTTAATACTTAAAATAAGTAGAGTATTGTTAGAAGTTAGATTATACAGTGTATTAGTTAGTATTGCTGAAATATATAAACATAAATATATACATATATATTATAGCATACACAGGACATATAATAAAATAATATATATATTTTAATGAGAAAACATAGTGTATATTTTAAATAGGTGGTCAATAAACTAACCACTTCCAGATAAAGGGTTAAATAATAATAATAAAAATAACACGTATTGCCATTGAAGCACGGAGCCGCCAAATGTGCGAGGCCCTAGACCATGGCCTATTTGCCTATGAGGTAATCAGGCCCTGCTCGTCAGTCACGTTGAGTGATAATAACTGTGGCTGTGAGCTGATAATCCAATGAGGACAGCTCACGGTAATGGGAGTCGAAAGAGCTAGGTGGGAGGGTTAATCCGAGGAGGTTATAGTTATTTAACCACTTATTTTATGCTCTCGTCTTCGGCTGCCAGCGAAGCTACAAGAGCAGAAATTACACAGAAATTACAAAGAAACATATCTTAAGGCCAAGTAAACTATATGTATGTATGTATACATATATATATATATATATATATATATATATATATATATATATATATATATATATATATATATATACTAAAAGACAAAAACAATAGAGAAGAAACACTAAAAACAAACAAACAAAACAACAGCACATTCAGGTGCCGGATAGAGACCTACCTCCCTCAGCGGCTTGAGAATAGAGGAAATCCAGCCTTCTCCAAACACTCCACCACACTACAGTCTAATGTACAGGAGTATCTCCCAAGGAGTCAGGGAAGATCAAGTGACCCCGGCTGGCAAGGTACTAAGACAGGTACCACACACGAAGCTCACCCAGACTACGATATTCAACCAAATGGTGGCTTAGAGTTTGGGTGATCAATCTTGACAGAAAGGTTGAATGGAGAACTCGATTAAATGACGTTGCGTCTTGAGAGTGTGTCCGATTCGGAGACAACAATAAAAATATATCATGACGTCAATGGATTGGGGGGTAAATCCAAGGGAAAAGTTGGGGTGCAATGGCACGCTAATTTAAATTCCCGGGTGTTGTCTCCCATATTCTTTGCCATCTAACTCGAAGGACTGATCTAATTCCTACCATGTAGTCAGAGTTGGGAAGAGAAAAAAGTCGATGTGGTTGCCCAGTCTGCGTAGACTTCTTGGCAGTCTCTTCAGCGCCTTCATCCCCGCAACTCCTGCAAGTCCAGCAAACCAACAGAAGACAATCTTGACATTCTCAAGGCACGAGGAACGGGGAATTACTTAAGAGGTCAACCACAAGAAATACCACAAAAACGTATAATAGGTCCAATTTGAAATTATCCAATAATGTTCCTACCTACCTGTTAGGGATTGATTAGTATTAAAATTGATGGTAGTTCAAGATGTCCACAAAAGAAGGGACTAATTTTAAATGGGTCTAGAGCATTAAAATTTAAATTAGGTATGGGGTTAATAAAAGAATTCTAAGGAAGAATATCTTAAGTTTATTTAACATTTTTTTCCAAACTTATTTATTTAACATTTCATAAATTTATCAGACCCAATTAGATTCGAGTAATCGGTGCATCTGTTTAAGGTAATTTTGTAACACTTATTAAATTGTGGGTTATTAATAAGTGCATTGAATGCATGAAAAAGAACGTTATAAAAATATAATAAAGATCAATAATATTTTAGAATTAACTATTTGATTATTTTAATACAGTCTTAGAGTTTCAAAGTTTAGGAGTTAGAGGCTATTCGAAACAATGCATTTAGGAGGTCAAACTTCCTTTCTGTGCGGTCAAACTGCATTTCTTTGCAGTCAAACTGCATTTCTTTGCGGTCAAACTGCATTTCTTTGCAGTCAAACTGCATTTCTTTGCGGTCAAACTGCATTTCTTTGCAGTCAAACTGCATTTCTTTGCGGTCAAACTGCATTTCTTTGCAGTCAAACTGCATTTCTTTGCGGTCAAACTGCATTTTTTTGCAGTAAAACTGCATTTCTTTGCCGGGAACTTGCACTGCTTTACAGTCACACCGCATTTCTTTGAGACACCCTGCATTTCTTTACAGCAACCTTACATTTTTGGGCGGTCAACCTGCATATGTTTGCAGTCCCTCCGCCTTTTTTTTGCGGTGGACCTGCATTTCTTTATAGTCAACCTGCAGTTCTTTGCAGTAAACCTGCATTTCAATGCAGTCAATCTGCATTTATTTGGAGCTAACCTGCATTTCAATACAGTCAATCTGCATTTATTTGGAGCTAACCTGCATTTCTTTAGGGTCAACCTGCATTTATTTGTAGTCAACCTTCATTTATTTGCGGTCAAAATGCATTAACTGGCAGTCAACCTGCATTTCTTTACAGTCAACATTACTTTATTTGGAGTCAACCTGCAATTCTTTACAATCAAACTGCATTTCCTAGAAGTCAATCTGTATTTATTGACAGTTAACTTGCCCTTCTTTACAGTCAACTAGCATTTCCTTGCAGTCAACCTGCCTTACCTTGCAGTCAACCTGCATTTCTTTACAGTCAACATTACTTTATTTGGAGTCAACCTGCAATTCTTTACAATCAAACTGCATTTCTTAGAAGTCAACCTGCATTTCTTTGAGTCAACCTGCATTACTTTACCATCAACCTGCTTTTCTTTACAGTCAACCTCCATTTCTTTGCAGTCAACCTCCATTTCTTTACAGTCAACCTCCATTCTTTACAGTCAACCTCTATTTCTTTTCAGTCAACCTCCATTTCTTTAGGGTCAACCTTCATTCCTTTGAGTTAACCTGCATTACTTTACAGTCAACCTGCCTTTTTTACAGTCAACCTGCATTTCTTTACAATCAACCTCCATTTCTTTACAGTCAACCTGCATTTCTTTAGGGTCAATCTGCCTTTCTTTGCAGTTAACCTGTATTTCTTTAGAGTCAACCTTCATTTCTTTAGGGTCAACCTGCATTTCTTTGAGTCAACCTGCATTACTTTACAGTCAACTTGCTTTTCTTTACAGTCAACTTGCATTTCTTTGCAGTCAACCTGCATTTCTTTAGGGTAAATCTGCCTTTCTTTACAGTTAACCTGAATTTCTTTAGAGTCAACCTGCATTTCTTTGATGTGAACCTGCATTTCCTTCAGTCAACCTGCATTTCTTTAGGGTCACATGGCATTTCTTTTTAGTCAACCTGCATTTCTTTTTAGTCAACCTGCATTTCTTTAGGGTCATCCTGTATTTCTTTGCAGTCAACCTACATTTATAGGCAGTTAACCTGCATTTCATATTAGTTGACTATTTACCTATTATTATTGTATGGTTTGTAGTTATTTTTTGTTTATTATATTTTGCCTTTCTGCCTAAAGTCATTGTCTGTTTTTTTAGTTATTTTAGTCTATTTTTATATTCTGTTTTTGAGTTATTATTGTCTTCATTTAAATTATTTTGGTCTCTCATTATTGTCTGCTTTGGAGTTGTTATTTATCTGTTACTATTGTCTGTTTCAGAGTTATACTTGGTTATTATTAGTTGACTATTTTCCTATTATTATTGTCAGTTTTATAGTTATTTTTGGTTTGTTATTAGTTGCCTATTTGCCTAACGTTAATGTTTGTTTTGTAGTTATTTTTGTCTAATATTATATTCTGTTTTGGAGTTATTATTGTCGGTTTTGGAGTTACTTTGCCTATTATATTATTAGTCGCCTTTTTCCCGATTATTATCGTATGATTTGGAATTACTACTCGCCGAGTACTATTTTCTGCTTTAAAATTATTATTTGCCTATTATTATTGTCTGATTGTTAGTTATTTTTCTTTATTATTAGTTGCCTGTTTGCCTAAGCCCTTAAGTTATTGTATGTTTTGTAGTTATTTTTGAATCTTATTATTGTCAGTTTTGGACTCATTTTTGTCTATTATTAGTTGACTATTATTATCATATGATTTGGAGTTATTACTTGACTAGTATTATTTTTTGCTTTGAAATTATTTTTTACTTGTCATTATTACCTGAATGTTAGTTATTTTTTTATAATTAATTGCCTATTTGCCTAAAGTTTTTGTCTGTTTTGTAGTTATTTTTATATATTAATTATTATTGTCTGTTCTAGAGTTATTATTTACCTTATATTAATATTTGTTTGAGAATTATTTTTGTCTATTAGTATTTGCCTATTTGTCTGTAATTATTTGTTTTAGGGCTATTATTGTTTAGGTTTAGATTCCCTATCAAAGTAGATTAAAGGTCTAAGTGGCATAGGTTTAGATCCCTATCAAGGTACATTAAAGGTCTAAATGGCATAGGTTTAGATTCCCTATCAAAGTGCATTAAGGTCTAAATGGCATAGGCTTAGATTCCCTATCAAAGTACATTAAAGGTCTAAATGGCAAAGGTTTAGATCCCTATCAAAATAGATTAAAGGTCTAAATGGCATAGGTTTAGATTCCCTATCAAGCTAAATTAAAGGTCTAAATGACATAGATTTAGATTCCTATCAAGGTACATTAAAGGTCTAAATGGCATAGGTTTAGATTCCCTATCCAAATATATAAAAGGTCTAAATGGCATAGGTTTAGATTCCCTAACAAGCTACATTAAAGGTCTAAATGACATAGGTTTTGATCCCTATCAAGGTACATTAAAGGTGTAAATGGCATAGGTTTAGATTCCCTATCGAGGTATATTAAAGGTCTGAATGGCATAAGTTCAGGCTCCCTATCCAAATACCTAAAGGTCTAAATTGCATAGGTTTAGATTCCAAATCAAGGTACATTAAAGGTTTGAATGGCATAGGTTTAGATTCCGTATCCGAATATATTAAAGGTCTAAATGGCATAAATTTAGATTCTCTATCCGGGTATATTAAAGGTCTAAATGGCACAGGTTTAGATTCCCTATTCAAATACATCAAAGGTCTAAATGAAATAGGTTTAGATCCCTATTAAGGTACATTAAAGGTCTAAATGTCATAGGTTTAGATTCCCTATCCAGGTATATTGAAGGTCTAAATAGCATAAGTTTAGATTCCCTATCTAAATACATTAGAGGTCTAAATGGCATAGGTTTAGATTCTCTATCAAGGTACATTAAAGGTCTAAATGGCATAGGTTTAGATCTTTATCAGGGTACATTAAAGGGCTAAATGGCATAGGTTTAGATTCCCTATCAAGCTACATTAAAGGTCTAAATGAAATAAGTTTTTATCCCTATCAAGGTACATTAAAGGTGTAAATAGCATAGGTTTAGATTCCCTATCCAGGTATATTAAAGGTCTAAATGGCATAAGTTTAGGCTCACTATCCAAGTACTTAAAGGTCTAAATTGCATAGGTTTAGATTCCCTATCAAGGTACATTTAAGGTTTAGATGGCATAGGTTTAGATTCCGTATCCAAATATATTAAAGGTCTAAATGGCATAGATTTAGATTCTCTATCCGGGTATATTAAAGGTCTAAATCGCACAGGTTTAGATTCCCTATCCAAATACATTAAAGGTCTGAATGACATAGGTTTAGATCCCTATTAAGGTACATTAAAGGTCGACATGTCATAGGTTTAGATTCCCTATCAAGGTATATTGAAGGTCTAAATAGCATAAGTTTAGATTCCCTATCCAAATACATTAAAGGTCTAAATGGCATAGGTTCAGATCCTCTATCAAGGTACATTAAAGGTCTAAATGGCATAGGTTTAGATCCCTATCAAGGTACATTTAAAGTCTAACTGGCATAGGTTTAGATCCCTATCAAGGTACATTAAAGGTCTAAATGGCATAGGTTTAGATTCTCTATCCAAATATATTAAAGGTCTAAATGGCATAGGTTTAGATCCCTATCAATGTACATTAAAGGTCTAAATGGCATAGGTTTAGATCCCTTTCAAGGTACATTAAAGGTCTAAATAGGATAGGTTTAGATTCCCTATCTAAATATATTAAAGGTCTAAATAGCATAGGTTTAGATTCTCTATCAAGGTACATTACAGGTCTAAATGGCATGTGTTTAGATCCCTATCAATGTACATTAAAGGTTGAAATTGAATAGGGTTAGATTTTCTATCCAAATATATTAAAGGTCTAAATGGCATATGTTTAGATTCTCTATCAAGGTACATTAAAGGTCTAAATGGCATAGGTTAATATCTCTATCAAGATACATTAAAGGTCTAAATGGCATAGGTTTAGATCCCTGTAGAGGTACATTAAAAGTCCGAATGGCATAGGTTTAGATTCCCTATCCAAATATATTAAAGGTCTAAATGGCATAGGTTTAGATTTTCTATCAAGGTACATTAAAGGTCTAAATGGCATGTGTTTACATCCCTATCAAGGTACATTAAAGTTTTAAATGGCATAGGTTTAGATTCCTTATCCAAATATATTAATTGTCTAAAAGGCATATGTTTAGATTATCTATCAAGGTACATTAAAGGTCTAAATGGCATAGGTTTAGATCCCTATCAAGATACTTTAAAGGTCTAAATGGCATAGGTTTAGATTGCCTATCCAAATATATTAAAGGTCTAAATGGCATAGGTTTAAATTCCCTATCAAGCTACATTAAAGCTCTAAATGACATTAGTTTAGATCCCTATCAAGGTACATTAAAGGTGTAAATAGCATAGGTTTAGATTCCATATCCAAATACATTAAAGGTCTAAATGACATAGGTTTAGATTCCTATCAAGGTACATTAAAGGTCTAAATGGCATAGGTTTAGATTCCCTATTTAAATATATTAAATGTCTAAATGGCATAGGTTTAGATTTTCTATCAAGGTACATTAAAGGTCTAAATGGCATGTGTTTACATCCCTATCAAGGTACATTAAAGTTTTAATTGGCATAGGTTTAGATTCCCTATCCAAATATATAAATTGTCTAAAAGGCATATGTTTAGATTCTCTATCAAGGTACATTAAATGTCTAAATGGCATAGGTTTAGATCCCTGTAGAGGTACATTAAAAGTCCAAATGGCATAGGTTTAGAATCCCTATCGAAATATATTAAAGGTCTAAATGGCATAGGTTTAGATTTTCTATCAAGATACATTAAAGGTCTAAATGGCATGTGTTTACATCCCTATCAAGGTACATTAAAGTTTTAAATGGCATAGGTTTAGATTCCCTATCCAAATATATTAATTGTCTAAAAGGCATATGTTTAGATTCTCTATCAAAGTACATTAAAGGTCTAAATGGCATAGGTTTAGATCCCTATCAAGATACTTTAAAGGTCTAAATGGCATAGGTTTAGATTGCCTATCCAAATATATTAAAGGTCTAAATGGCATAGGTATAAATTCCCTATCAAGCTACATTAAAGGTCTAAATGACATTAGTTTAGATCCCTATCAAGGTACATTAAAGGTGTAAATAGCATAGGTGTAGATTCCATATCCAAATACATTAAAGGTTTAAATGACATAGGCTTAGATTCCTATCAAGGTACATTAAAGGTCTAAATTGCATAGGTTTAGATTCCCTATTTAAATATATTAAAGGTCTAAATGGCATAGGTTTAGATTCCCTATCAAGCTACATTAAAGGTCTAAATGAAATAGGTTTTGATCCCTATCAAGTTACATTAAAGGTGTAAATGGCATAGGTTTAGATTCCCTATCCAGGTATATTAAAGGTCTAAATAGCATAAGTTTAGGCTCCCTATCTAAATACTTAAAGGTCTAAATTGCATAGGTTTAAATTCCCTATCAAGGTACCTTAAAGGTCTAAATGGCATAGGTTTAGATCCCTATCAGGGTACCTTAAAGCTCTAAATGGCATAGGTTTAGATTACGTATCCAAATATATTAAAGGTCAAAATGGCATAGATTTAGATTCTCTATCCGGGTATATTAAAGGTCTAAATGGCACAGGTTTAAATTCCCTATCCAAATACATTAAAGGTCTAAATGACATAGGTTTATATCGCTATTAAGGTACATTAAAGGTCTACATGGCATAGGTTTAGATTCCCTATCAAGGTATATTGAAGGTCTAAAAAGCATAAGTTTAGATTCCCTATCCAAATACATTAAAGGTCTAAATGGCATATGTTTAGATTTTCTATCAAGGTGCATTAAAGGTCTAAATGGCATGTGTTTACATCCCTATCAAGGTACATTAAAGTTTTAAATGGCATAGGGTTAGATTCCCTATCCAAATATATTAATTGTCTAAAAGGCATATGTTTAGATTCTCTATCAAGGTATATTAAAGGTCTAAATGGCATAGGTTTAGATCCCTATCAAGATACATTAAAATTCTAAATGGCATAGGTTTAGATTTCCTATCCAAATATATTTAAGGTCTAAATGAAATAGGTTTAAATTCCCTATCAAGCTACATTAAAGGTCTAAATAGCATTAGTTTAGATCCCTATCAAGGTACATTAAAGGTGTAAATAGCATAGGTTTAGATTCCATATCCAAATACATTAAAGATCTAAATGACATAGGTTTATATCCCTATCAAGGTACATAAAAGGTCTAAATGGCATAGGTTTAGATTCCCTATCCAAATATATTAAAGGTCTAAATGGCATAGGTTTAGATTCCCTATCAAGCTATATTAAAGGTCTAAATGAAATATGTTTTGATCCCTATCAAGGTACATTAAAGGTGTAAATGGCATAGGTTTAGATTCCCTATCCAGGTATATTAAAGGTCTAAATGCCATAAGTTTAGGGTCTCTATCCAAATACTTAAAGGTTAAAATTGCATAGGTTTAGATTCCCTATCAAGGTACATTAAAGGTCTAAATGGCATAGGTTTAGATCCCTTTCTAGGTACATCAAAGCTCTAAATGGCATAGGTTTAGATTTCGTATCCAAATATATTAAAGGTCCAAATGGCATAGATTTAGATTCTCTATCCGGGTATATTAAAGGTCTAAATGGCACAGGTTTAGATTCCCTATCCAAATACATTAAAGGTCTAAATGGCATAGGTTTAGATCCCTATCAAGATACTTTAAAGGTCTAAATGGCATAGGTTTAGATTGCCTATCCAAATATATTAAAGGTCTAAATGGCATAGGTTTAAATTCCCTATCAAGCTACATTAAAGGTCTAAATGACATTAATTTAGATCCCTATCAAGGTACATTAAAGGTGTAAATAGCATAGGTTTAGATTCCATATCCAAATACATTAAAGGTCTAAATGACATAGGTTTAGATTCCTATCAAGGTACATTAAAGGTTTAAATGGCATAGGTTTAGATTCCCTATTTAAATATATTAAAGGTCTAAATGGCATAGGTTTAGATTCCCTATCAAGCTACATTAAAGGTCTAAATGAAATAGGTTTTGATCCCTATTAGGGAACATTAAAGGTGTAAATAGCATAGGTTTAGATTCCCTATCCAGGTATATTAAAGGTCTAAATAGCATAAGTTTAGGCTCCCTATCCAAATACTTAAAGGTCTAAATTGCATAGGTTTAAATTCTCTATCAAGGTACATTAAAGGACTAAATGGCATAGGTTTAGATCCCTATCAAAGTACATTAAAGCTCTAAATGGCATAGGTTTAGATTTCGTATCCAAATATATTAAAGGTCAAAATGGCATAGATTTAGATTCTCTATCCGGGTATATTAAAGGTCTAAATGGCACAGGTTTAAATTCCCTATCCAAATACATTAAAGGTCTAAATGACATAGGTTTATATCGCTATTAAGGTACATTATAGGTTTAAATGGCATAGGTTTAGATTCCCTATCAAGGTATATTGAAGGTCTAAATAGCATAAGTTTAGATTCCCTATCCAAATACATTAAAGGTCTGAATGGCATAGGTTTAGATTTTCTATCAAGGTACATTAAAGGTCTAAATGGCATGTGTTTACATCCCTATCAAGGTACATTAAAGTTTTAAATGGCATAGGGTTAGATTCCCTATCCAAATATATTAATTGTCTAAAAGGCATATGTTTAGATTCTCTATCAAGGTATATTAAAGGTCTAAATGGCATAGGTTTAGATCCCTATCAAGATATATTAAAATTCAAAATGGCATAGGTTTAGATTCCCTATCCAAATATATTTAAGGTCTAAATTAAATAGGTTTAAATTCCCTATCAAGCTACATTAAAGGTCTAAATGACATTAGTTTAGATCCCTATCAAGGTACATTAAAGGTGTAAATAGCATAGGTTTATATTTTATATCCAAATACATTAAAGGTCTAAATGACATAGGTTTAGATCCCTATCAAGGTACATAAAAGGTCTAAATGGCATAGGTTTCGATTTCCTATCCAAATATATTAAAGGTCTAAATGGCATAGGTTTAGATTCCCTATCAAGCTAAATTAAAAGTCTAAATGAAATATGTTTTGATCCCTATCAAGGTACATTAAAGGTGTAAATGGCATAGGTTTAGATTCCCTATCCAGGTATATTAATGGTCTAAATGCCATAAGTTTAGGCTCTCTATCCAAATACTTAAAGGTTAAAATTGCATAGGTTTAGATTCCCTATCAAGGTACATTAAAGGTCTAAATGGCATAGGTTTAGATCCCTTTCAAGGTACATCAAAGCTCTAAATGGCATAGGTTTAGATTTCGTATCCAAATATATTAAAGGTCCAAATGGCATAGATTTAGATTCTCTATCCGGGTATATTAAAGGTCTAAATGGCACAGGTTTAGATTCCCTATCCAAATACATTAAAGGTCTAAATGACATAGGTTTAGATCCCTATTAAGTTACATTGAAGCTCTAAATGGCATAGGTTTAGATTCTCTATCAAGGTATATTGAAGGTCTAAATAGCATAAGTTTAGACTCCCTATCCAAATACATTTAAGGTCTAAATAGCATAGGTTTAGATTCTCTATCAAGATACATTAAAGGTCTAAAAGGCATAGGTTTAGATTCTCTATCCAAATTTATTAAATGTCTAAATGACATAGGTTTAGATTGTAAATCCACGTATATTAAAGGTCTAAATGGCATAGGTTTAGATTTCCTATCAAGGTACATTAAAGGTCTAAATGACATAGGTTTAGATTCCTTTCAAGGTACATTAAAGGTCTAAATGGCATAGGTTTAGATTCCCTTTTTAAATATATTAAAGGTCTAAATGGCATAGGTTTAGATTCCCTATCAAGCTACATTGAAGGTCTAAATGAAATAGGTTTTGATCCCTATCAAGGTACATTAAAGGTCTAAATGGCATAGCTTTTAGATTCCCTATCCAGGTATATTTAAGTTCTAAATAGCATAAGTTTAGGCTCCCTATCCAAATACTTAAAGGTCTAAATGCATAGGTTTAGATTCCCTATCAAGGTACATTAAAGGTCTAAATGGCATAGGTTTAGATCCCTATCAGGGTACATTAAAGCTCTAAATGACATAGGTTTAGATTTCGTATCTAAAATATATTAAAGGTGCAAATGACGTAGATTTAGATTCTCTATCCAGGTATATTAAAGGTATAAATGGCACAGGTTTAAATTCCCTATCCAAATACATCAAAGGTCTAAATGACATAGGTTTATATCCCTATTAAGGTACATTAAAGGTCTAAATGGCATAGGTTTAGATTCCCTATCAAGGTATATTGAAGGTCTAAATAGCATAAGTTTAGATTCCCTATCCAAATACATTAAAGGTCTAAATGGCATAGGTTTAGATTCTCAATCAAGGTACTTTAAAGGTCTAAATGGCATGTGTTTACATCCCTATCAAGGTACATTAAAGTTTTAAATGGCATAGGGTTAGATTCCCTATCCAAATATATTAATTGTCTACAAGGCATATGTTTTGATTCTCTATCAAGGTACATTAAAGGTCTAAATGGCATAGGTTTAGATCCCTATTAAGGTACATTAAAGGTCTAAATGGCAAAGGTTTAGACTCCCTTTCCAGGTATATTGAAGGTCTAAATAGCATAAGATTATATTCCTTCTCCAAATACATTAAAGGTATAAATGGCATAGCTTTAGATTCTCTCTCAAGGTACATTAAAGGTCTAAATGGCATAGGTTTAGATTCCTATCAAGGTACATTAAAGGTCTAAATGGCATAGGTTTAGATTCCCTATCCAAATATATTAAAGATCTTAATGGCATAGGTTTAGATTCTCTATCCAAATATATTAAAGGTCTAAATGGCATAGGTCTAGATCCCTATCAAGGTACATTAAAGCTCTAAATGGCATAGGTTTAGATCCCTATTAAGGTACATTAAAGGTCTAAATGACATAGGTTTAGATCCCCTATCCAAATATATTAAAAGTCTAAATGGCATAGGTTTAGATTCTTTATCAAGATACATTAAATGTCGAAATGGCATAGGTTTAGATCCCTATCATGTTACATTAAAGGTCTAAATTTCATAGGTTTAGATTCCCTATCCAAATATACTAAATGTCTAATTTGCATAGGTTTAGATTTCTTATCAAGCTACATTAAAGGTTTAAATGACATAGGTTTAGATCCCTATCAAGGTACATCACAGGTCTAAATGGCATAGGTTTAGATTCCCTATCCAAATATATTAAAGGTCTAAATGGCATAGGTTTAGATTTCTTATCAAGCTACATTAAATGTCTAAATGACATAGGTTTAGATCCCTATCAAGGTACATTAAAGGTCTAAATGGCATAGGTTTAGATTCCATATCCAAATACATAAAGGTCTAAATGACATAGTTTTAGATCCTTATCAAGGTACATTAAAGGTCTAAATGGCATAGGTTTAGATTCCATATCCAAATACATTAAAGGTCTAAATGACATAGTTTTAGATCCTTATCAAGGTACATTAAAGGTCTAAATGGCATAGGTTTAGATTCCCTATACAAATATATTAAAGGTCTAAATGACATAGGTTTAGATCCCTATCAAGGTACATTAATGTGTAAATGACATAGGTTTAGATTCCCTATCCAGGTATCAGGTATATTAAAGGTCTAAATGGCACAAGTTTAGGTTCCCTATCAAAATACATCTAAGGTCTGAATGGCATAGGTTCAGATTCCCTATCCAAATACATTAAAGGTCTAACTGACATAGGTTTAGATCCCTATTAAGGTACATTAAAGGTCTAAATGGCATAGGTTTAGCTTTTCTATCCAGGTATATTAAATGTCCAAATGGCATAGGTTTAGATTCCCTATCCAAATATATTAAAGGTCTAAATGGCATAGGTTTAGATTCTTTATCCAGGTATATTAGAGGTCTAAATGGCATAGGTTTGGATCCCTATCAAGGTACAGTTAAGGTCTAAATGGCATAGGTTTAGATTCCCTATCCAAATATATTAAAGGTCTAAATGGCATAGGTTTAGATTCTCTATCGAGGTATATTAAAGGTCTAAATGGCATAGGTTTGGATCCATATCACGGTACATTTAAGGTCTCAATGGCATAGGTTTAGATTCTTTATCCAGGTATATTAAAGGTCTAAATGGCATAGGTTTAGATCCCTATCCAGGTATATTAAAGGTCTAAATGGCATAGGTTCGGATTCCTATCAAGGTTCATTTAATGTCTAAATGGCATAGGTTTAGATTCCCTATCCAAATATATTAAAGGTTTAAATGGCATAGGTTTAGATTCTCTATCCAGGTATATTAAAGGTCGAAATGGCATAGGTTTAGATTCTTTATCCAGGTATATTAAAGGTCTAAATGGCATAGGTTTAGATCCCTATCCAGGTATATTAAAGGTCTAAATGGCATAGGTTCGGATCCCTATTAAGGTTCATTTAATGTCTAAATGGCATAGGTTTAGATTCCCTATCCAAATATATTAAAGGTTTAAATGGCATAGGTTTAGATTCTCTATCCAGGTATATTAAAGGTCTAAATGCCATAAGTTTAGACTCCCTATTAAGGTACATTGAAGGGCCTAAATGGCATAAGTTTAGGAAACTTAGGACTAAGACAACCTAACATCACTCCCACGGAGCAGGGGGGGGGGGGCAGATAATGAACTGAAAAGGGTGACCCTTGCCCCATTAAAATTCGCCTCGGTTTATCTGATCAAACCTGTCCTTTATTGGGGTTAGACAACTATATATGCATCTATGGGGATAAGGAGACATTTAATTCAAAGAAGAGATAGTTATAATCCGAAGAGGTGTTTTTATCTATATCATAAGTATGTATTACCACTCCTAGTTTAGGTTTGGATGCCAGTTGCTGCTTATTATTATTGTGGTTATTATTGTTTTCGGTATTATTATTATTATTATTATTATTATTATTATTATTATTATTATTATTATTATTATCATTATTATTATTATTATAATTATTATTATTATTATTATAAATGTTGTTATTATTATCATACTTATTTTTGTTTTCGTTATTATTATTTTATTATTATTTTTATTATTATACTTATTATTACCTTCGTTATTATTATTATTATTATTATTATTATTTCCGTTATTATTATTATACTTGCTAAGAGATCGATGTAAGGGTAGAGGGACTAAAAGCTTCCGTCTCATAATATAAATTAATTAGTTCCCATATTCGTTCTCTGCACGCATGTATTCACAGGACGTGTGTGTGTATCTTCGAAAACGTGTGTGCGACTGTCCTAAAATCCTGCATGGACGTATAATGCAAAGAGGCGCGTGCGTGAATGCGCAAAGACCTTCAAATTATTTGTTAATTTATTGGTAAGATGTTATTAAATGGAACAAAGACGTCGGGTAGCAAATAAACTAAGTTCCCCTTTGTGTGGACCGACTCCCCGGCGAAGGATGACGTTCAGTGACGTCCTCGGCCGTGGGTGAAGTAGCACCTTCTATTCTCGGCGCTCCCTTGAGCGTGGAACGACCCTGTTGTGTCGCCTAATTAGATTTAATATTTTTACAGGTGTCTGCGTGTGTAAGGTTTCGTGTAAGCGCTCTTTCTTTGCTCTTATTGCAACTGTGTTTTTCACTTGTTCCGCTGGACAATGTTTGGCTGTGTTCGGTCGCAGAACGAAGCGCAGCTGCGAGACTTGTGTACACAGGCGCACACGTAAACATAGTCTCATCTGTGACTTAGGCCGACAGCAAACATGAAAGGAAAATACGTCTTCGAGAGATCAAAGTCACGCTGGGTTCAGAGAACGTGAATACTCAGATGCGTGAAAGGAATGAATATAAAGGAATCAAGCATGAATAACCCATCTCTACCTCCCTTACACAAATACATACACCTCACCTATCCCCCCTGGCACACCCTCCTGGCCTACAAACAAACACTATTACACTATCGACATCCTATATCAGTTCTCCATGCAACGTACATATCTTGCCTACACTCTATATCTGCTATACACATGTACCTTAAATATCCTTAATACATACACACGCAAAAACGATTATTTTCCGACTGAATGCTTGGGCATGTATGAACGAACACCTAATCTGATGTTGACCCTGACGGTAATCATGCGACGAATGCCTCGTCACACAAAACAAAAGAATACCTCGTAACGTCCACAGACAGAATCGAAATATGGGTTGGACACTTTTTCAGTTAATTGCCCCTGATGATGTTTTCTTTAGCCCTGGAAGAGTGAGAACAAAAGATTTAGCTGAAAAGAAAACAGTCTCCAGACAATTACTTTTTGACCCAAGAAGTCAACTTGAGGAACGTCAGAGATTTGGCTGAAAAGAAAACAGTACCCCGGACAATTACTTTTGGACCCAAGAAGTCAACTTGAGGAACGTCAGACTAAAACCATTTTTTTTTTAAGCTGGGTTTTTTTTTATTGATGTAATGAACAGTAAAAAAAAAGAACCTTGAAAGTAATGTTCACACTTCAGTTTCAAGAACAATTTAATGTCCAAATGAACTTTACAAGAAGTTGAACTTCAATGGTCTTATAAAAGAGAATATTGGATTGTTCAACGCCTTGCGAGAGCGAATGACAATCAAAATTGTATTTTATTTAATCCTTTTTTATTTCAGTTAACCACAGATTATTAAAGTGGGGAAGTAAGGTTGAATGAAAATCTGTGAAAGTGGATTGCTCAAGTGGCCTAAAGAGGAGACTACTCGTAGCAAAATTCTTCAGGTCTTCCCCCGATCATCACTAAAGGCAGGTTCCCTTGAGGAAGGACTACCTCTGGGTGCAGGTTCCTGGGCCAGAGGGCACTCAGAAACAGTCGACCTTCGAGTGACCTCTCTCTTGACCTAATTTCCATGGGAGGAGACCTAACCTATCTTTTGATCTACCTAGTTTTCTAGTTACTATTCTAGAGAGTGGGCGATGCCCTCGTTTGTTCCATTGCTTTCCACTCTATCCACCGGGCTCAACAATCCTGTCCAGGGGGTCATTGCTCAAATGAGCTTAGGTCTTGGAAGGACCTATAATTAATAGTATTATCGTAGTAGCATTAGGGGTAGTAGTGATGGTGATAGTAGTAGTAGTTGCAACAGTAGTGTGGTAGTAGTAGTAGTAATAGTAGTAGTAGTAGTAGTAGCAGTAGTAGTTGTGTTAGTAGTAGTAGTAGTAGTAGTTTTGTTAGTAATAGTAGTGGTAGTAGTAGTAGTAGTAGTAGTAGTAGTAGTAGCAGCAGTAGCAGTTGTGTTAGTAGTAGTAGTAGTAGTAGTAGCAGTAGTAGTAGTAGCAGTAGTAGTAGTAGTAGTAGTTTTGTTAGTAGTAGTAGTGGTAGTAGTAGTAGCAGTAGCAGTTGTGTTAGTAGTAGTAGTAGTAGTAGTAGTAGTAGCAGTAGTAGTAGTAGTAGTAGTAGTAGTAGTTGTTGTAGTAGCAGTAGTAGTAGTTGTGTTAGTAGTAGTAGTAGTAGTAGTAGTAGTAGTAGTAGTTGTAGTAGCAGTAATAGTTTTTTTAGTAGTAGTAGTGGTAGAAGTAGTAGTAGAAGTAGTATTAGTAGTAGTTATAGTAGCAGTAGTAGCAGGAGTAGTAGTAACAGCAGTAGTAATGGTGTTAGTAGTAGTAACAGCAGTAGTAATGGTGTTAGTAGTAGTAGTAGTAATAGTAGTAGTAGTAGTAGCAGTAGTAGTTGTGTTAGTAGTAGTAGTAGTAGTAGTTTTGTTAGTAATATTAGTGGTAGTAGTAGTAGTAGTAGTAGTAGTAGTAGTAGCAGTAGCAGTTGTGTTAGTAGTAGTAGTAGTAGTAGTAGTAGCAGTAGTAGTAGTAGCAGTAGTAGTAGTAGTAGTAGTAGTAGTAGTTTTGTTAGTAGTAGTAGTGGTAGTAGTAGTATTAGTAGCAGTAGCAGTTGTGTTAGTAGTAGTAGTAGTAGTAGTAGCAGTAGTAGTAGTAGCAGTAGTAGTTGTGTTAGTAGTAGTAGTAGTAGTAGTAGTTGTTGTTGTTGTAGTAGCAGTAGTAGTAGTAGCAGTAGTAGTTGTGTTAGTAGTAGTAGTAGTAGTAGCAGTAGTAGTAGTAGTAGTAGTAGTAGTAGTAGTAGTAGTAGTAGTAGTAGTAGTTGTTGTTGTAGTAGCAGTAATAGTTTTTTAGTAGTAGTAGTGGTAGAAGTAGTAGTAGCAGTAGTATTAGTAGTAGTTATAGTAGCAGTAGTAGCAGGAGTAGTAGTAACAGCAGTAGTAATGGTGTTAGTAGTAGTAGTAGTAATAGTAGTAGTAGTGGAGTGGGAGTAGTAGTTGCAATAGTAGTGGTAGTAGAAGAAGTAGTAGTAGTAGCAGTAGTAGTAGCAGCAGAAGTAGTAGTAGCAGTATTAGTTGTAGTGTTAGTAGTAGTGGTGATGTTAGTAGTATTAGTAATAGTAGTATCAATATGAATGAGTTTGTATCCATGAATGGGTATGTAGGTATTTGCATATGTGTGAATGTTTTTTTGTGCTCGAGTGTGTATGTGTGTGTGGTGTGTGTGCGTATAAGTAATACAATACCCCCCCCACCCCCACCCCCACCCCCCGACCCCTGACCATGAATTCCATCGTGGCGTTCCTGCAAACGAAGGCAGATCAGGAGCTTTCTCGAGCGGGTCGGGAAATGTCTGACTTATTTGTCTGGTTGTAATGAATGGTTCTACGAGAGTTGTGGTCTAGTGGCGTCGCTCCAACTCCCAACACCTCTCCTCTCTACCACATCCCTCACACATACACACCCAGTAGTGTACACGCCAGAAACGGTACTTCTACACACAGGTGTCACAGCGCGTTGGAGATGCAGCCATGAGAAGAAGCTCAAATGACGACGGTTCGATAAAGAAACCGAAACAGACAAAACAGACGATAATTTTGCGGGCAAATAAAGAGAACGAGAAGCAAACTGATATAAACAATAGGAAAGACTAAATCAATAGAAGTAAAAGGAGATAACTATGAAACTAATACTAGGAACAGATAGACAGACAAACAAGCAGAAATAGATTAACAGACAAGTTGTGACACGGAAGAGAAAAATTAAAAAAAGGAAAGAAATGAACAGATAAACGAGTTGATAAAGGGGTGACTCAGAGACAGCTAATATTTTGTATTATTATTATCAGGATTGTTAGTAATAATATAATTATTATTAGTAATAGTATCATTATCAATATTACCATTAGCATTAGTAGTAGTAATGTCATTATAATTATTATTAGTAGTATCATTATCTTAAGTACTAGTCATTATCATTAGTAGTAGTAGTAGTAGTAGTATCGTTATCACTATTATTGTTAGTAGTAGTATATTATCATTAGTAGTAATAGTATTAGTATCATTAGTAGTAATAGTATCCGTATCATTAGTAGTAGAAGTTTTTAAACTTTACGAAGGCTTACAGAAACTTCATCTTCCTGGTGCCAACTAGTGAGAATGAACCCCAAATTTTTAAGTCACTAGTTAGATTCGTCTTCCCATCTACGTATTCATCACGCAAGCCTGATTCACCTTCCCACCCATGTACTCACCACGCAAGCCTGATTCACCTTCCCACCCATGTACTCACCACGCAAGCCTGATTCACCTTCCCACCTATGTACTCACCACGCAAGCCTGATTCACCTTCCCACCCATGTACTCACCACGCAAGCCTGATTCACCTTCCCACCCATGTACTCACCACGCAAGCCTGATTCACCTTCCCACCCATGTACTCACCACGCAAGCCTGATTCACCTTCCCACCCATGTACTCATCACGCAAGCCTGATTCACCTTCCCATCCATGTACTCATCACGCAAGCCTGATTCACCTTCCCACCCATGTACTCACCACGCAAGCCTGATTCACCTTCCCACCCATGTACTCACCACGCAAGCCTGATTCACCTTCCCACCCATGTACTCACCACGCAAGCCTGATTCGCCTTCCCACCCATGTACTCATCACGCAAGCCTGATTTACCTTCCCACCCATGTACTCATCACGCAAGCCTGATTCACCTTCCCACATATTTACTCACCACGCAAGCCTGATTCAACTGCCCACCCATGTACTCACCACGCAAGCCTGATTCACCTTCTCACCCATGTACTCACCACGCAAGCCTGATTCACCTTCCCACCTATGTACTCACCACGTAAGCTTGATTCACCTTCCCACCCATGTACTCATCACGCAAGCCTGATTCACCTTCCCACCCATGTACTCACCACGCAAGCCTGATTCACCTTCCCACCCATGTACTCACCACGCTAGTTCGGTTCCCTTTCCACCCAAGTCATAATCCAACGAGTTTAGTTCTCAAATACTAATGGACTCAAAATAACAACAACCTGACTCAAACCCGAAATTCTCAAGCGTCGGATGAAGGGGAACCATCCAGATCTCATATCAAATTCAAAAAGTCATTAAAAACAGAGGCGTCCCTTCCGTTTACGCCC
The DNA here is from genome assembly GCA_963969495.1 of Ceratothoa steindachneri. Lineage (NCBI taxonomy): Eukaryota > Metazoa > Arthropoda > Malacostraca > Isopoda > Cymothoidae > Ceratothoa > Ceratothoa steindachneri. Next base: position 25,180,525 of record OZ018338.1, read on the forward strand.
CTTCCCCCACACTCCCCAAAACACCGTGTCAGGTGATCCCCCTGGGAGATGCGGGAGATCCGTAGTCTAAACTTTACTCCCAGATTCCCTCGGCTCGAGTATGATTGTCCCGAAACGAAAAATAGAGCCAGGAACTTTCTTTAATGACTCGCATCCAGCCTCCTCGGTTCGAGGAAATGCTTCTGGAGTAATTCAAGTGATCCTTGATGGAACGAGGGACAGTCGTGTGTCTTCCTTGAAGTCATCAGTCACTTGATTCTTAGCTCATTTTCATGGAGAGACGAGGGAAAGGGGGACTGAAAAGAAGAATCGGCAAAGGGGTGAAAAATATAGTAGCAAAATGACATTGGAGCAAATAATGATAAAAATTTATAGTGGGAGAGTACTGGAATTTAAAGCGCAATAACAACGAGGCCGTATCACGGAGTGAGGGGAGATATTTAAAGAAACTGAAGGTAAGCGATGTGAAAATATGAGAGATAGCCGCAGGTCCTCCGGGAGGGTGCGGAGCTACGGGCTCTGAGACCTGAAGGGCGTGACATTCCTACATGGTTTTAATTGTAGCAGGGACATTACCCCTCTTACATCACCCCCATCCCCACCCCCGCCCACCTTGCGAGCCTAATAAAGAGGAATCAACAAAAAACACTCAGAGAAACCCCAAAAGAATGACTCGACATAGGCAAAGAATCCCAAAAATATAATATTGACTTCGAAATAAATTAATAAACAGTTAGTTTTAAACAACAGGGAATTTTTTTTAAATTTAGAATGAGAAATAATTAGCCAACGAGAGGAGCATTTTCCCCTCTGCTAAGAGAATGAGGAGAGAAGGATGGACAGGAGTCTATTGACTCAAAAAGCAGAGTCAAGAGAAAGAGACCAAGATTGAGAGGCACGACTCTATCAAACAAACTCAGCCCTATAATCTGGGTGTTCTCCGCCTTCTTATGAAGCCTACAAATAAATCAGCTGCGACGAAAGATATGGATTACAAAGGCTACGGATGACGCGAGTCATGGTGGCACAGGTTATGGATGACAAAGTTTAATGAGACAAATGTTGGATAGCAGGTCATAGATACCATAGGTTATGGATATCAAAGGTCATAGATGACACAGATTATGAATGACACAGGTTATGGATGACAAAGGCAATGGATCTCAAAGTTTATAGATGACACAAATCATGGACGGCATAGGTTATGGATGAAAAAGGTAATGGATGTCAAAGGTTTTAGATGACACAGATTATGGATGCATAGGTTATGGATGACAAAGGTAATGGATGTCAAAGGTTGTAGAGAACACATATTATTGATGGCACGGGTTATGGATGACAAAGATAATGGATGTCTAAGGTTATAGATAACACAGATCATGGATGGCATAAGTTATGGATGACAAAGGTAATGGATGTCAAAGTTTATAGAGAAGACAGATTATGGATGACACAGGTTATGGATGACAAAGGTAATGGATGTCTAAGGTTATAGATGACACAGATTATGAATGGCATAAGTTATGGATGACAAAGTTTAATGACACAAATTATGGATGGCAGGTCATAGATATCATAGCTTATGAACGAGACAAGTTATGAATATCAAAGGTTATAGATGACACATATTATGGATGGCACAGGTTATAGATGACAATGGTAATGGATGTCAAAGATTATAGATGACACAGATTATGGATGGCATAGGTTATGGATGACAAAGGTTGTAAAGAACATATATTATTTATGGCACAGGTTATGGATGACAAAGGTAATGGATATCAAAGGTTATGGATGATACAGATTATGGATGGCACAGGTTATGGATGAAAAAGGTAATGGATATCAAAGGTTATAGATGATACAGATTATGGATGGAACAGTTTATGGATGACAAAGGTAATGGATGTCAAAGGTTATATATGACACAGATTAAATGGCACAAGTTATGGATGGGACAAGTTTAAGGATGACACAAATTATGGATGGCAGATCATAGGTAACACAGGTTAGGGATGCCAAAGGTTCTGACACGTGTTATTGATGCCAAAGGTTATAGATGACACATTATGGATGGCACAGCAATTCATGGATGACAAAGATTATTAAGGACAAAGTTATAATGACAGGCTAGAGATTACACAGGCTGATAGATGACAGCTTTATAGAGGACAAAAGTTATGGGGGGAAGAACTTATGGATGAGAATGGTTATGGATAACGGGTATCGGTGACAAAGTTTTACACGGTAAAGTTATGAATGACAAAAGTTATGGATTGAGAAGTTTATAGATGACAAACGTTAAGGGTGATAGAGGTTATGGATGGCAAAGATTATGGTTGAAAAAGATAATGGAAGATTAAAGTTATGAATGCCAGATATTATGGATGACAAACGCTGTGGATAATAAACTTTATGGGTGATGCAAGTTATGGATGACAGAGATTATGTATATTAAGAATTAAGGATGAGACAGGTTTGGGATTACAGATTAGGTATGATAAAGATTAAGAATTAGACAAGTTATGGATGACAAAAATTACACAGGGGAACAATTTTAATCATATTTCCTGGTGACTTAGATTTATCTGCCAATTTTAATTCGTTTTTTTATGCTGATCTCAAATATATAATCCATTTATAGCTACATGCTATAGTTATTCAGTAATTTCTATTTTCTCGTTTCTCCGAAAACTGCCCTCCGGACGGACAGAGAGGGTGCTTGTAGAAAGCAAATACTTCACAGTACATAGTAGTAAGATAGTAATAAGTGTTATTGTGCAAAATATTGACATTATTGTTACTTTTTTCAGGTCTCATGTTAGAGTGATGGCTTCGTCAAGAGGAAATTGCGTTAGATACCTTCTGCTACATACTCGTATGTGGCTGTTACATGCTAATTCGTCAAAGGCACAATATATCAAACTTTGTGATCCGCAGTTATAAGGCATATTTTGATGTTTCTCTTGGCGATTAAGATAAGAAGTGGGCCCCACATGCTGTTTGCCATAGTTGGGTGGAACATCTTCGTGAGTGGACTAAAGGAAAGAAAAATGGCCTTCCTTTTGGTATCCCCATGGTGTGGCGAGAGCAAAAGGATGATTTATCGGACTGTTATTTCTGTCTGGTGAATACTAAAGGGATTGGAAAGAAAAATCGGCACAAGATCGACTACCCCAACATTCCCTCGGCGATCCGGCCAGCCAGTACCTCGTTCTGAGTTTTTACCAGTTCCGATTTTCAGGGGATATGCTTCCTCCGACGATGAAAATGATGTACCTGATATGGACGTCCATGGAATGGATTCAGAGTCTGCAGATTCATCATCAGATTCTGAACAGTCATAAGCTTCTCACTGTTTCAATCCAGAGGATTTGAATGACTTGATACGTGATTTGGCGCTCTCCAAGAAAGCTGCAGAACTTCTAGCCTCCAGGTTGAGTGAAAGACATATGCTTGACAGGTCGGTACGGGTATCATATTACCGAACAAAGGAGAGTACACTTGTTAAGTATTTCTCTCAGTACAAACAATTTGTATACTGCCACGATGTTCCTGGTCTGTTTACCGAGTTGGGACTTGGCATCTATAGCCCTGCTGAGTGGAGACTGCTTTTCGATAACTTCAAGCGTAGCCTCAAGTATGTCCTTTTTTCATAATGGCAATGACTTTGGTGCAGTTCCTCTCGGTCACTCTGTCCATCTGTGAGAAACTCACGATGACATAAAAATGGTCATGGATTTACTTAAGTATCATGAACACAATTCGATCATATGTGTAGACCTTAAGATGGTCAACTTCCTCCTTGGCCAGCAGAAGGGATATACAAAGTTTCCATGGTATATCTGTATGTGGGACAGTCGAGGCCGTCACAAACACTGGTCCCCAAAAGATTGGCCAGTTCGGGAAACTTTGGAAGCAGGAATGACAAACATTGTTAATGAGCCAATCGTAAGTCGAGAGAAGATCGTTTCCCTCCACTTCATCTCAAACTGGGGTTGATGAAGCAGTATCTCAAGGCGTTGAGCACTGACAATGATTGTTCTCAGTCCATAGTATCGATGTTTCCTGCTTTGCCAAACAAAAAAATAAAAGCAGGAGTATTTGATGGTCCCCAAATCCGAAGACTTCTGAGTGATTCTAGATTCGTGAACACCATGAATGAAAAAGAGAAGGCAGCCTGGCTCTCATTTTCTGCCGTTGTTCGTAACTTCTTGGGAAACAAAAAAGCGCATAACTACGAGGATCTGGTTACTAATATGCTTTTAGCATATCGTGATCTGGGATGCAACATGAGTGTGAAGCTGCATTTCCTAAATAGTCACCTCGACCGATTCCCAGAGAATCTGGGAGCCGTGAGCGACGAAGAAGCGGAACTCTTCCATCAGGATTTGATGACGATGGAAGAGCGCTACCGAGGTCACTGGGATAGACACATGATGGCGGACTACTGCTGGACGATTAGAAGAGATCAGCCAGAGAAGACTTACAAGAGAAAGTGTTACAAACGAAAATTTTACCCGATTGAAATCAAGAAGAGGTCCTCCATCCTGATGTACGGTCATTAATAAATTACCATCTATTTGATTACAGTATTTGTAATTCTAATGTGTAATTCAAGTTTCTTCTTATATGCAATAAAATGTTTGTGCAAAAAAAACCTGCTTCACTATAAATAACACAAAAGGATGATTCAAAATTACTTCAGGGCATGATGATAGGTGTGATAAACTGAAAATTATTGTATAATATTAGTTATTAATATTACGAAAAATCTGTAGTATTTAGAGAGAATCTGATTTCAGATTTGAATTTAGTATGTTCGAATTAGGTAGAAAAATGTACTTTTGTCAATTCACCAAATTCATTGTTCTCCAGTGTTATGTATGATAAAGATTAAGAACAAGATAGGCTCTGGATGACAGTGATTATGTATCATAAGAATTAAGGATGAGACAGGTTCTGGATGACAGATTATATATGATAAAGATTAATAATTATACAAGTTATGGATGAAAAAGATTAAGAATGAGATAGGCTCTGGATGACAGAGATTATGTATCATAAGAATTAAGGATGAGACAGGTTCTGGATGACAGATTATATATGATAAAGATTAATAATTAGACAAGTTATGGATGACAAAGATTATGTATGATAAAGATTAAGAATGAGATAGACTCTGGATGACAGAGATTATGTACCATAAGAATTAAGGATGAGACATGTTCTGGATGACAGATTATATATGATAAAGATTAATAATTAGACAAGTTATGGATGACAAAGATTATGTATGATAAAGATTAAGAATGAGATAGGCTCTGGATGACAGAGATTATGTATCATAATAATTAAGGATGAGACAGGTTCTGGATGACAGATTATATATGATAAAGATTAATAATTATACAAGTTATGGATGACAAAGATTAAGAATGAGATAGGCTCTGGATGACAGAGATTATGTATCGTAAGAATTAAGGATGAGACAGGTTCTGGATAACAGATTATATATGATAAAGATTAATAATTATACAAGTTATGGATGACAGAATATCTATGATAAAGATTAAGAATTAGACAAGTTATAGATGACAAAGACTATGTATGATAAAGATTAAGAATGAGATAGGTTCTGGATGACATTAATACTAATCTTCACTACGGATTTGTTTTTTGTAGAATCAGTCATGTATAGCGACAAGTGTTTGTTTTATTTAATCCCTTGTTACAAGCCCTTGTTGAATACTTTTTATTAATCTTTTGATTTTCTTGAGCCAGTCCTATATAGTGTCCAGTGTCTGCTATATTTGATCCCTTGATTTTCTGGAGTCATTCCTATATAGGTATGTATCTCTACTTTATTTAATACCTTGTCAATCCGATTTTTCAATCTTTTGATTTTGTAGAGTCTGTTGTATATTGCAACCAGTGTCTTTTTTATTTCATTCCTTGTTTTCGATATTTAAGAGTGAATGTAAACTGCCAATTACCCCGAAAATAAGGGAAAAGGCTAGTTATAGAGGTTCGCAGTGGCTATAAATCATGAAGACTCAATTAGTTGTAGATTACACCAGTTTTACTTATATTTATAGTGTGAATTCCAATATTTCTAACTTTGATGGCTTCCTTCTATAACCCCGACTTTCTTATTTAAAAGTCAACCTGGAGTGGTTTGCTTGTCTATGAGTGTTTGACGTGTGTATACGAATGTGTTTAAATCCAACTGGATGTTATAACTTGTATGTGTGAATGTGCGCGTGTGTACTTCTATGTATCTGCAATAAAAAAAGAGTAAATAAAATTCTTTCCACTATCTCTGATGGTGTCACGTTCTGTCCATGAATTATGGGCTGCGTCTCTCTTTGCTGTCGTTATCCCTGTGTTCCGTTTTCTAATTCACACATTCGAAATTCAAAGAAAACGGGGAAATATAATGCCTCCACGAAAATTTGAAGAATTGCTAGTTACGTCTAACAAATCCAAATACTGTCGTCTGATAAAATGAAGTTATACGGAAAGGGGAGAGACTTCGTCGAAAAGTAAAATGAAGTAATAAAAAATATATATCTTTGGAAGGAAAGAGAGTATTAGAATGGGCGATTGTGTCATGAAATATAGATGAAAGCCTTTGCATCTTAAGGAGAAGTTATTGACAAAAGGCATCTTGAAGTAGGCCCAAGAGAGGAAATGTCGTTGCTTCAAAGTGAAATATTTCGTCTCAAAAGAGACATTGCGGAACCGGCATCAAAAGCGAACGCGTGTACTGCATTCCACAGCAGGAAAGAAAACAACATTGAGCCCTCCAATTATTTACGTATTTTAAATTCTTTATACTTTATTGTAAGCATTTCAGAGCGTTTTTTAGTGTACGATAGCGGGTTGGCGGGCGCTCAATAGAACGGCCAACTCGTCTTCCCAGCTTTGATACAAAGGCCAATTGGTATATAATTAATGGATACGGTTTTTCCAAATAAAATTACCAATTTAATGACTTTCTCCCTCCTTTTATTTTTTTCCTCCATTTGAGGGAGCATGGGCCAGGAAAAGGTCACTAGACTGTCATTAATATCAAATAAAATCCGAACTAATTGGTAGACATATTTCAACTCTCCCTTCACATCTACCGAGGCCCCGTGCAATTCGGAGAGAATGAAAGAATTAAAAAAAATGTTATGGTAGCTACATATCAAAAGGACAATTTAATCTGCATCTTTTTTTTGTAAATAGGCTATCCTCCCATTATATGGAGGACAAAATTTATGAATACATCAGAGCAGTTGTGTGCAATTCGTTATTATTATTGCCTAGGTGGTTGAGTAAGTGATGGAAGCGAATGAAAGAGAAGGATTAAACCTCATTAAATTTTATTAAGGAATTTTAATCTTCCAACTAATCGTTCTTCATATATAACAGAAGGAAAAAGACGTTGCAAAAAAGGATTACGCGGGAATCAGGCCTAAAATAGATATAAATTTTGAATATGGAAAAAATATTGGAACATTTTAAAAGAAGGAAATAGTTACAACATAGACAACGGTTCTTATATTTATGCACATAAAACTAATATCTAATTCACTTATGTATGTGACTTATGTATGAGCCCCTGTGTTTTTTAATATTAAAATGAGTTTTGCTATTAAGCATCAATGATTTGTTGATTTAGGCGATCAATCTACTGAGCTACTTGACACTGTATTTATAAAGAAGCAAGCTGTATGTTTTCGTATGTCCATGCCTTATACGTGTGTATATATGTGTGTGCACGTGTTTTCCCAAGGGGGAAGGGGAGGAAATAAAAAGAGAGGTAAAGTCTATAGAAGAACCGAAATTGTCCAGTTCAAAGAGATATTCATGAAGACATTACGAAGCGATTTTCGGGGAGGTTCCGCAAAGAGAAAAGTGAAAAGTCAATTAAATATATATATATATATATATATATATATATATATATATATATATATATATATATATATTAGTGTAGTTGAGTAGCAGTCTTTCTTAAATGCAAATTTTGTTGAAGACCATTGTTGTGTATTTTGCCTTAATTAATTTCCTTTGGTAACTTTCTCTTCTCCTAACTATCTTTTTTATTCCATCTTGTAGATGGTGGATTACTTGTCCTGTATTCATCTCTTATTTTTAAATGAATGTGTTTGGTAAAAAACAAACTAAATTGCTGAGCTTTCGATCTTATTCGATCATCTTCGGAGCGTTTTGATATTTTCTTGCCTCCTTTACGGATGTAATGAGTGGAGTTCGGATCTGACAGAGTGAAAGAATGAATGAAATGAAAAGAGAGGTGGGAGATAAATAACAGTTCTTCCGACCCTCCCCCGCGCCTTTGGCGCTCATGGAGCGGCCAAAGAGGGAGGGAGGAGGCCCGGTACTTCTTTATAGACCCCCATAGGCATACTGTCTAGAGCCAACGTAGGCTCGAAGCCCTGTGAGTACGGCAGTGCGGAGTGAGAGGGAGAGGAAGAAGAAGGTTTTAGGATAAGACAGTGAAGAAAATAGTAGGAGACAAAAGTGGACTTAGTTAGTCATGGGACCTACAGCTTAACGTGGAATCCGAACCACGATTCGTCGCTTGTCTCTAACTATAACTATAACAGTTTATCGTGACCCCTGTCCCACGTATCACTGTGAGTCCCGTGTGCGAATGTGATAGTAGAGAACGAATAGATGCTGAAGGCTGAAGGAAGTAAGAGAGATGCTAGTTGCCTGGAGGTCAGGCTTATCCCTGTCCATTTAGGTAGTATAGCTAGCGTGATAAAGTTAGAAAGTAGTAGTGGTATTTATGAGGCGTTCAAACCGTTATTAGTAAATATTCTTACAAAAACTGGTGTAAGTTTATATCTCTCTATCTATTCTTTCCTATTCCTATCCTAGTTATAATTGACTATATACTATTCTCTGGTTTGCTTCGGTTATTTAATTACTCTTAGTCGTCGTCAAGTATTATTCTCCTTCTCTGGGTGTAGATTTCTTCTTCTCCTCCCTCATCTATCCTTGGGAATAATCTGTGTGATTTCCATCCTTCTCTTTGGGCAATTTGGTTGGTTAATTCAACTCCCCCTTCATTCTGTGTCTTTTCTAAAACCTTCCTTGCTCTTTTTGCAATTATTCTGTTAAGTGGCTTTATCCTCTTATTCCTGTGCAGGTATCGTAATCGTCTTCTTTCTCCTCTTCTGGTGTTTGTTATTAAGTAGATAGCTTTGTTTTGGACTTTTTACCTCTAACGTTATGCTCACCTAAGCGGAATAAATACCCCTTTAAAATCGTTTTCTTTCATTCTATCGGATCCTCACTCCACTCATTACATTGGTAAAGGAGGCAAGAACATTTCAAAACGCTCCGAAGATGATCGAATAAGATCGAAAGCTCAGCAATTTAGTTTGGTTTTTACCAAACACATTTCATTTAAAAAAAGAGATGAACGTAGGAGAAGTTGTTTACCATCTACAACATGAACTTAAAAAGATAATAAAAAAAACGGAAAGTTTCCAAAGAAAATTAATAAAGGCGAAATATACTATTGTCCTTAACAAAATCTGCATATATATATATATATATATATATATATATATATATATATATATATATATATATATATATATATATATATAAAATACTTGTAATTGATTTGTTCCTTGGGAATCTGATATGTAGTAGGAATATGAAGACCCAGGTGATTACACTAATCTCAATAATTGTCAAATTCTTGGTCACGTCCAAAGAGATGATGGACCTTCATAGAGGGAGATAAAGTATCACTCGTAGTTCGGCTCCGAATTCTACCGCTTGGCAGTATTCCGTTCGAATTAAATTGAATGTTAAGCTTGGGTTGTTTTTCTTGTATAGGGATGGCTTTTAGAAAAAGTAGTTGTCGACGATCAGGTGCAAAGTCAATAATTTTGGAAGATATTAAAGGAACCCTTTTTTATCGTCTTTAGTGTAAAGATTTGTCATAGCTATCAACAATAGACGACGAAATGAATTTTGGAAATCATTATTTTCTAGCCGACACGCAAGTAAATGTAGCGGAAATTATTACATGAATAAACAAGATGGAATAATCCAAGGTACCTGTGCCAGACGGTGTCTACTCAACTTACCTTAAAGATTGGTAGAATAATTAATAAAACCGCTCTGAACGATTCTTGACCAATCAATCGAGGAAGGGATGTCCCAACGAGCTAATGATAGAATCAAGATTAGCAAGTACTCTTAAATCCGTTCTACGGCTACTCTTGAAAGAGTAGAGACGGTAGATAAGAAGGTCTTGAGAGGAGCTTTAGTCTTAAAAAAATTAAATATTGTTTTATTTCGTGTACTTTAATAAGTAAAAGCTGCCCATCCAATTTATTTTTTTAAATTGTTTATAGATGTACTTTGATCTATATTCGGTGGCAGAGAATTCCAAAGTTGAGATGATTTTATAAGTAAAAAAGTTTTCACTTGATATTCGTCTGATGTTGCTTTATTTTAATTTATGGCCATTTATTTTTGAAATGTTTTCAGTACGTTCAAAAAGTGAATCAGAGTTTATATTATCGAAACCTTTTGTAATTTTGAAGACTTCTATCAAATGGCCACGAGGATTCCTATCTTCAAGAGAGAGCAATTTCAACTCCTTAAGTCTCTCTTCATAGGGTAATTTTCGCAACTCTGTAATGAGATGTATGTGGATGAGTGTGGTTGCTTTCCCTTTTTGGAACGCATTCTTTATCGTACACAATAAATATTTTCACAATGTGTTCGGACATCGCAGCGATAATGTTTGTAGTGAGGACTTCCATGGAGTTGACCTGCGTCCTCATTTAATATAAAATGCATAGAAATTTTCTCTTCTAAAATTGGGGATATTTTATCTCTTTGAAAAGCCCCTTTTAGGTTAAAACGAATACCATTGTGTTCGCTTTTGCCTCTGTGTTCGCTGACAGAGGCATCTCCAACAAAATTTGCTTCCCATGTTATAATAAAATTAAGAATGTTTTGCTCTCGCGTTGAGTTGTTTACTATTTGGTTTGAGAGAATCTTTGTTTACGAAATTTATCAAACTCTTTGTTTCATTATCAGTACTTTCCTTAAAATTTACATTTGGAAAGTTATAATCGCCACATTTGACTTTCAATCGCTTTCTAACGAAATTCACTAAAAAAAAACTCAAAAGATTCCTCGTCATTTTGTTCGTTTTGCGCTGGTGTCTGTATACTACAGCAAAGTTAAAATTATTTTTTTTGTTACACCACTATTCAAAAAAGGGGAGAATTATGATACTAATAACATCCGTCCTATTAGTCTAACTTAGAATAGATAATTTGCGATAGGTTGGTGGATCATTTCGAGTCAAATAACCTAATCCTGGACACACCGCAGGTTTCTACGAGGTACGCTCGTGTTTAACAAATTTAGAATTTGTTCATGAATTGATTTCCATCTACGGCGACACTAAAGCAGTAGACACAATTTACCTGGGCCTCCAAAAGGCATTTGATACATTCCGCAGGAGAGTATCTTGCTTAAACAAAAGCGCGATGAGTGAGAGGAAAAAGGATTAAGTGGATAGAGAACTGGCTCTCAAATCATTCACATCGGGTTGGTGTAAATTGGCCATAATCAGACTGGGCCCCAGTCATTTGTAGTATACCTCAGGAGTCAGTCCTAAGCCCACTGTTATACATTGTATATATCAATGAGTACATGAAGCAGAGCTCTTTCTAGATCATACATGGATAAAATGCAGAGACCTTGATCAAATTATCGAGTGAGTGGATAAATGGCAGAGGAAATTTAACATACGCGAATGCAAAGTCATGCACTTAAGATGTAATAACTTGCAGGTAGATCACCAAATGAACAGACAAATTCTAAAATACGTTTAATTAGAAAGAAACTTTGGGATTTTAATTTCGGAGAGCCTCAAAGTGCCAAAACAACCAGTTGAAGAAACCAAGAAGGCAAACTAAATGCTTTGATACATTACACGAAACTTCACTTTCACTTACAGAGACATAATCTTGCTGCAATATGAATCGCTTGTCCGACCTCATCTTGCGTTCCCAATACAATTTTGGTCCTCCTGAACAAAGACGTAGCACTGAGAGAAATCGTGCAATGTAAAGCAACTAAACTAATTCATGGTCTTAACATTAAAACGTACGAAGAGAGACTTTGTTCCTTAGACCTATTATCCCTTTCGAGTAGACGATTGCGCCTACAACCGATCGAAGTGTTTACATTTTTGAAAGAAGTTACTAATAGAAATTATAGATTATTTTTTGAAATGGACGATAAGGAAAACAACCGCCAAAATGAGTTCAAATTGATAACACACGCGCTTCAACCCGGCCGTAGTCCAGAAGAACTAATCTTGCTGCAATATGAATCGCTTGTCCGATCTCTCTCGAGTTCCCAATACAATTTTGGTCTTAACATTAAAACGTACGAAGAGAGACTCTGTTCCTTAGACCTATTATTCCTTTCGAGTAGACGATTGCGCCTACAACCGATCGAAGTGTTTACATTTTTGAAAGAAGTTACTAATAGAAATTATAGATTATTTTTTGAAATGGACGATAAGGAAAACAACCGCCAAAATGGATTCAAATTGATAACACAAGCGCTTCAACTCGGCCGTAGTCCAGAACTTTATTTACAATATCACGTTAGTTAATGTTTAAAAACCGACTTGAATATTCTTTGCGTGTAAAAATTTATATAACGAGGCACATAGAAAAATTCCTCATATCAGAAAAGGTTTAGAAAAATAAAAAAATTGAGAAATAAGAAAGATGCCAGAAATTAACTGTAAAACATATGCACAATGCGTTTTTTATGTCATTATAAGTGTGTCCGATAGTCCTATGATAGTAATAGTAGAAACGAAAACAAACTAAAAAGCATTGATATTAATTATTGTATGTGTAGATAAGTGTGTACCAGCCTCCATTACTAACATAGAGTTGCCATCATCTTCCAACTTATCTAATTAATAGGATAGTTAATCTGGCAGTCACTGATTTGATTTATTAGCAAAGCTTTCAACTTTTGCTAATCGGGTTAATCTTGAGTGAACCTTAGTGTTTTTGTTAGTCTAGTTCTCTAATTCTCTCCTAACCCAGAGAGAGAGAGATGAAAGTGCATGTGCTAGCGCAGGATAAAATTTGGCGGGAACTAACCTAAATTCTTCCTTCTGCGGAGTCTAAGAAATCGATCATTAATAATTCGTTCTTACACAGAATTGATAATAAATAACAAAATCTCGTAACGAGGTGACCACTAATTCTCTCAGATTCGATTTTTTTCCCACACATCAGATAATTATGAATTGTGATTCCTTGTAGTTTTTGGACGTCAGCTAAGGTATAATACTGAATTTAATCATTATTTTTTAGAATTACCTGTATTTCAGACATGTATCATATAAGATACATTCAATCGCAACGGTTTAGAAAACTGTATATATATATATATATATATATATATATATATATATATATATATATATATATATATATATATATATATATATATATATATATATATATATATATATATATATATATATATATATATTTATATATATATAATGAAAAAACTCACAAAGTGGCACGTGAGGAAAGCAATAATATGAAAATTAACACACAGGAAAATGAAAAGATGAATCCAAGCACTTTCAAACTATATTTGCGAGTTCATTTTCAAGGAATAGCATGAAAATGGAGAAGACAACCTCATATAGGGTACAAAGATACGAAGGAAACGCCCATCAGATAGCACAAACCAATGGAAAAACACAAAAACAAGACAGAAAAATACCAATAAAAAGAACAATAAGCAACTAATAAGACATATGCATCCCTCAAACGATATACACACAACAACGCCGTGTATATGAATGGAAATGGTGAGTGAAAAAACAAAAACATTTTAAAGGATTATCATCAGAACGAAAACATTTAGGGCTAAGAGTTAATCCACGATCCTAGCAGAGACACTGGTGGGGGAGGCAATGCGAATGATATTACACTAATAAAGAGTGACGACAGGCTGCATTATGAAGTTATTTCATTTAGTACAAGTTATATATATATATATATATATATATATATATATATATATATATATATATATATATATATATATATATATATATATATATATATATAAATATATATATGTTATTACATAACTTTCGGAGTAGCAAAATACATGTATTGCTTAAAAAAATATATATATATATAAACATAAACGGAGCTGAAATTTGGGTGGGAAGGGGCTTCAGCCCCTGAACCTCCCTCCCCTGGATCCGCGTTTATGCTAGTGAAGATGTGTGCGCTAGAATTAGAAATTGAAAGTAGAACGCTAACTGAAGGAGCGGTGATGGGAAACGTAAACTAGAGGGCTAAGGGACTCCTATCTGACCTAGTTACTTAGTGCAAATAAAAATTCCATGGATAAGACGGAAATAAAAGTGAAATGAGTGGTTTAACAAGGTTTAAAAAATAGAAAATGAGACATTTAGAAGAAGAATGATGATCCAGATGGGAAGAAAAATGAGAAATGTGAGAAACCCAAATAATAATAGTTATGTGAATATCAAGAATAAGAATGGTAGAGGATTTGTGAACAATAATGAGGTCGAATGTAGATGGCGCGGTTACTTTGACGAGGCGTTTAATGTAGACGTGGAAGATGAAGTGAATATGATAGGTCCCCGGGTGAAAAGTGGTTTGGTATTAGGGTATGGAAGTGACAAGTAGTCCAGAGGTTAATGGTGTTGTGGCAGGTCTTAAAAATGTGAACGTAGCTGATGGAAATGATATTGCTCCTTAGATGCTAAAACGTGGCGGTGATTGTGTGATAGACTATGTTCTGTGGTGGTGTTGGAAGGGATTTGAAAGTGCAAAATTGTCTGAGAACTGGAAGAATTCTGTGATAGAACCCTTTTTATAAGAATTCGGAAAGGTGAATGCAAGAACGACAGAGAGATAAGTCTGCTGAATGTCGTAGCAAACTATATGGAAAAATTCTGATCTGGTATGTAAGAAAGATAACTGAAATATTGATAGCAGGTGAGGATGGTGGATTTAGAGTGAGTAGCGGTGAGTGAATTGAGTATTTTCACTAAGCCATCGAACTAGTTTGGACCACAAGGTCTGTTGGGACCTGTTCATCTATGTAACTCTATGTAACTAAAAAAAATAAGGAGATATGGGAGTATATGGTAAATTCATAGATCGGGAGAAATCTTTGATTGTGTAGATTTAGCAGTGATTTATTAGGCTCTAAAAATGGGTGAAACGTGTAATCAAAAATTCACTGCACTTCTTTTTTATTTCAGACAATTTATGGTGGTTTTTAGAAATAAAATAAAGAGGATCCAAGCTTACATTTATGATAATGGGGGTCACTTTCAACAATCTTTATAAACTTTATTCAAATTCATAATATTCTCCTGTTTTTTTATAATATTAAAACGTGTTTCTGTTAATAAAGATATAAGTGCACAGTCACCTTTTGATCGCATTGTATTTATGTGCGTGTAAGACACGCATTAGGGTTAAAGATGACATGAGTGCTTTCATATAGGTGTAAGTGTAGGTAGGGTTATGCCAGGGTGTGTGATATTGCTGTGGCTTTTTAATGTGTGTATGGATGGAGTACTGAGAGAAGCACGAATGATAATGTGAGGGTGGGAGATTGCCGAATGATGAGGGATGGGTTATATCTATGTTGGTATACGTTGATGATATGTTGTTAGTGGCTGAGTGCTTTCATATAAGTGTATGTGTAGGTAGGGTTATGCCAGGGTGTGTGATATTGCTATGGCTTTTTAATGTGTTTATGGATGGAGTACTGAGAGAAGCACGAATGAGAATGTGAGGGTGGGAGATTGCCGAATGATGAGGGATGGGTTATATCTATGTTGGTATACGTTGATGATATGTTGTTAGTGGCTGAGTGCTTTCATATAAGTGTATGTGTAGGTAGGGTTATGCCAGGGTGTGTGATATTGCTATGGCTTTTTATTGTGTATATGGATGGAGTACTGAGAGAAGCACGAATGAGAATGTGAGGTTGGGAGATTGTTGAATGATGAGAGATGAGTTATATCTATTTTGGTATACGTTGATGATATGTTGTTAGTGGCTGAGTGCTTTCATATAAGTTTATGTGTAGGTAGGGTTATGCCAGGGTGTGTGATATTGCTATGGCTTTTTATTGTGTATATGGATGGAGTACTGAGAGAAGCACGAATGAGAATGTGAGGTTGGGAGATTGTTGAATGATGAGAGATGAGTTATATCTATTTTGGTATACGTTGATGATATGTTGTTAGTGGCTGAGTGCTTTCATATTAGTGTATGTGTAGGTAGGGTTATGCCAGGGTGTGTAATATTGCTATGGCTTTTCAATGCCTTTATTGATGGAGTACTGAGAGAAGCAATAATGAGAACGTGAGGGTGGGAGATTGCCGAATGATGAGGGATAGGTTATATCAATGTTAGTATACGTTGATGATATGTTGTTAGTGGCTAAGTGCTTTCATATTAGTGTATGTGTAGATAGGGTTATGCCAGGGTGTGTGATATTGCTATAGCTTTTTATTGTGTTTATGGATGGAATACTGAGAGAAGCACGAATGAGAATGTGAGGGTGGGAGATTGCCGAATGATGAATGATGGGTTATATCTATGTTGGTATAAGTTGATGATATGTTGTTAGTCGCTGAGTGCTTTCATATAAGTTTATGTGTAGGTAGAGTTATGCCAGGGTGTGTGATATTGCTATGGCTTTTTAATGTGTTTATGGATGGAGTACTGAGAGAAGCATGAATGAGAATGTGAAGGTAGGAGATTGCCGAATGATGAGGGATGGGTTATATCTATGTTGGTATATGATGATGATATGTTGTTAGTGGCTGAGTGCTTTCATATAAGTGTATGTGTAGGTAGGGTTATGCCAGGGTGTGTGATATGGCTATGGCTTTTTAATGTGTTTATGGATGGAGTACTGAGAGAAGCACGAATGAGAATGTGAGGGTGGGAGATTGCCGAATGATGAGGGATGGGTTATATCTATGTTGGTATACGTTGATGATATGTTGTTAGTGGCTGAGTGCTTTCATATTAGTGTATGTGTAGGTAGGGTTATGCCAGGGTGTGTAATATTGCTATGGCTTTTCAATGCCTTTATTGATGGAGTACTGAGAGAAGCAATAATGAGAATGTGAGGGTTGGAGATTGCCGAATGATGAGGGATAGGTTATATCAATGTTAGTATACGTTGATGATATGTTGTTAGTGGCTAAGTGCTTTCATATTAGTGTATGTGTAGGTAGGGTTATGCCAGGGTGTGTAATATTGCTATGACTTTTCAATGCCTTTATTGATGGAGTACTGAGAGAAGCAATAATGAGAATGTGAGGGTGGGAGATTGCCGAATGATGAGGGATAGGTTATATCAATGTTAGTATACGTTGATGATATGTTGTTAGTCGCTGAGTGCTTTCATATTAGTGTATGTGTAGGTAGGGTTATGCCAGGATGTGTGATATTGCTATAGCTTTTTATTGTGTTTATGGATGGAGTACTGAGAGAAGCACGAATGAGAATGTGAGGGTGGGAGATTGCCGAATGATGAATGATGGGTTATATCTATGTTGGTATAAGTTGATGATATGTTGTTAGTCGCTGAGTGCTTTCATATAAGTTTATGTGTAGGTAGGGTTATGCCAGGGTGTGTGATATTGCTATGGCTTTTTAATGTGTTTATGGATGGAGTACTGAGAGAAGCACGAATGAGAATGTGAGGGTGGGAGATTGCCGAATGATGAGGGATGGGTTATATCTATGTTGGTATATGATGATGATATGTTGTTAGTGGCTAAGTGCTTTCATATTAGTGTATGTGTAGGTAGGGTTATGCCAGGGTGTGTAATATTGCTATGACTTTTCAATGCCTTTATTGATGGAGTACTGAGAGAAGCAATAATGAGAATGTGAGGGTGGGAGATTGCCGAATGATGAGGGATGGGTTATATCTATGTTGGTATACGTTGATGATATGTTGTTAGTGGCTGAGTGCTTTCATATTAGTGTATGTGTAGGTAGGGTTATGCCAGGGTGTGTAATATTGCCCTAGCTTTTCAATGCCCTTATTGATGGAGTACTGAGAGAAGCAATAATGAGAATGTGAGGGTGGGAGATTGCCGAATGATGAGGGATAGGTTATATCAATGTTAGTATACGTTGATGATATGTTGTTAGTGGCTAAGTGCTTTCATATTAGTGTATGTGTAGGTAGGGTTATGCCAGGGTGTGTAATATTGCTATGACTTTTCAATGCCTTTATTGATGGAGTCCTGAGAGAAGCAATAATGAGAATGTGAGGGTGGGAGATTGCCGAATGATGAGGGATAGGTTATATCAATGTTAGTATACGTTGATGATATGTTGTTAGTGGCTAAGTGCTTTCATATTAGTGTATGTGTAGGTAGGGTTATGCCAGGATGTGTGATATTGCTATAGCTTTTTATTGTGTTTATGGATAGAGTACTGAGAGAAGCACGAATGAGAATGTGAGGGTGGGAGATTGCCGAATGATGAATGATGGGTTATATCTATGTTGGTATAAGTTGATGATATGTTGTTAGTCGCTGAGTGCTTTCATATAAGTTTATGTGTAGGTAGGGTTATGCCAGGGTGTGTGATATTGCTATGGCTTTTTAATGTGTTTATGGATGGAGTACTGAGAGAAGCACGAATGAGAATGTGAGGGTGGGAGATTGCCGAATGATGAGGGATGGGTTATATCTATGTTGGTATATGATGATGATATGTTGTTAGTGGCTGAGTGCTTTCATATAAGTGTATGTGTAGGTAGGGTTATGCCAGGGTGTGTGATATTGCTATGGCTTTTTAATGTGTTTATGGATGGAGTACTGAGAGAAGCACGAATGAGAATGTGAGGGTGGGAGATTGCCGAAAGATGAGGGATGGGTTATATCTATGTTGGTATATGTTGATGATATGTTGTTCGTGGCTGAGGTTGAGGTAAGGTTGCTGAGACTGAGGGTGAGTAGAATTAGCAAATGTTGATCAGAGCCTATGACAGGATAAATGTCTGGAAGATAAAAGTAAATGCATAAAAGAATAAGGTGATGGAGCTTAGGATTAAGAATTAGTTAAGGTTTACAATTAGATTGCGTGGTACTAGACCTGAACAAGTGCGGTATTTTTAGTACCTTAGATCTATCGTGTACAATAGTGGTACATAGAAAGTGTATTGTGTTCAAAAGGTTTTGAATCGTAGTGAATTCTCAGGGACGCTCAGTGTTGAGAATGCTAAGGTTGAGTGTGGAAGATGCCAAAAAGCTTTGCAATATTATGTTGAGTGTCACATTTATGATTTATGGGAGCAAAACTATGGAAATTAGATCTAGAGTGACAGCAATAAAAATGGAGACTACGGGGCTTGAGAACGGTAGATCTCAAAGGGGTGAATAACTGGTTGAGAGAGATATTTATTATTATTATCATTGTCATTATCATTATTATTATGATTATTATTATTATGATTCTTATCATTATTATTATGATTATTATTATTATGATTATTATTATTATCATTAATATTATTATCATTATTATTATTATTATTTTTTTATTATTATGATTATCATTATTATTATCAGGATTATTAATATTATTATTATGATTACTATGATTATTATTATTATCACTATTATTATTATTATTATTATTATGATTATTATTATTATTATTATTATTATTATCATTATTATTACGATTATTATAATAATTATTATTATGATTTGTATTATTATTATTATGATTATTAGTAGTAGTATTTTTATGATTATTATTATTATTATGATTATGATTATTATTATTATCATTATTATTATTATGATTATTATTATGATTATTATTATTATGATTATTATTATTATCATTATTATTATGATTATTATTATGATTATTATTATTATCATTATTATTATTATGATTATTATTATACTTATTATTATTATTATCATTATTATTATTACGATTATTATTATAATTATTATGATTAGTATTATTATGATTATGATTAGTATGATTATTATTAGTAGTAGTATTATTATGATTATTATGATTATTATTATTATTATTATGATTATTATTATGATTATTATTATTATTATTATTATTATTATTATTATTATTATTATTATTATTATTATTATTATTATTATTATTTCGATTATTATTATTATTATGATAATTATTATTATCATTATTACTATAACTATTATTACTATTATAATAATAATACAAAAGTAAAAATTAATTAGTGTTTATTTTAATTATAGTGATCGTGGCATTATCGTTCTCCCCTAAAAAGGAGATACTAATACAAGCCCCAGAATGTGGGATCCCCCCC
Source organism: Ceratothoa steindachneri (assembly GCA_963969495.1). Classification (NCBI taxonomy): domain Eukaryota; kingdom Metazoa; phylum Arthropoda; class Malacostraca; order Isopoda; family Cymothoidae; genus Ceratothoa; species Ceratothoa steindachneri. The sequence continues at coordinate 25,200,988 of OZ018338.1, forward strand.
CCTCTTTCCCTCGTCCATCACATCTTCCGCTTTCCCGATTGATTCCCCGAAGGAAACAGCCCCGCGCCCTGATGATGGCTTGTCATTGTGCTCGCCCCGATTTATGGCAGCAAATGGCTACTTAGCTGCCATAAATCGACCGAATCGCGACTATCTCGTAGCCGGCGACTAATGTGGCCCGATTCGCGATTTGGCCCTAACCCCCCCCCCCCCCCCCCAGGAAGGCAGAGATAGCGGGTGAACGAGGCTTTTAGCCAGTGCCAGCAGCGTCTTTCGATCCTCTCCACTAATACTCTAAATAATAATACTAAAAGAGAATGGAGGAGAAGAAGAGGAAGAGGAAAGAAAAGAAGACAAGAGTGAGGGGAAAGAAGGAGACACCGAAAGAGCCATCTTGAACCCTCGGACGGCCACTTGGATATTAGCGCCAACCGGGTGATAAATTGAATTCCAATTAAATTAATTTCAAATTCATTTTTAATTCAAAATCTCTTTTGAATGGGTTTGAATCAGACAGGATCAGGATAAGCTTGGATTGGTGGCGCCTTCCTTTTTTTAAGGCTTGGCTTTCGAAATTAAAGCAATGTCCGGGAAGTTATTTATTACCTTCTTTTTACCTTCATTTCTCACTCTTACTCTCTCTCTCTCTCTCTCACACACACACACACACACACTCAGTCTCTCACACATACAAACTAACACTCTCACCTTTAATCTCACTCTCCCTCTCTCTCACACACAAATACACACTAACACTCTCACCTTTAATCTCACTCTCTCTCTCACACACACATACACACTAACACTCTCACCTTTAATCTCACTCTCTCTCTCACACACACATACACACTAACACTCTCACCTTTAATCTCACTCTCTCTCTCACACACACATACACACTAACACTCTCACCTTTAATCTCACTCTCTCACACACACACACACATACACACTAACACTCTCACCTTTAATCTCACTCTCTCACACACATACACACTAACACTCTCACCTTTAATCTCCCTATCTCTCACACACACATACACACTAACACTCTCACCTTTAATCTCACACACTCGCACATGCACTAACACTCACATTCTTGGCTTTATTCTTTCTCACTACCTCTCTCCCTCTCTCTCTCATACACACTCCCTCTTACTTACTCTCTCACTTTGCCTCTCATCAATTTGCCTTCATACGAAGATCATCTCACAAAAATCGAGCTGAATCTTCAGACCTTGAAGATTAAAGATCCCATTTTCATCCTTATCCTTCCCTTTTCTTTTTTCCTATTTGTATTATTATTTCCTATTTTTTTATTTTTCATTTTACTTTTTCTCTTTATTCTTGCTTTCTTTTTCTCTTTTCTTCATTTTTCTTTTCCACTTTTTCTTTTTGTTCAGATTTTATTATTTTATCTTTTATTTTTATTTTTTTTTCATCTTATTTTTATTCTTTCCAATTTCTTCTTCTTATATCTTTTTAAATCATTTTCTTCTTTTTCTTTTTCTTCTCTTTTCATCTTTCTCCTTCATGTTACCTTTTTTCCTTTATCTGTTTTTTACCTTTTCTTTTTCTCATTTTTTATTTTCCCCCTTTTCTCTTTCCCCTCCTTTTCTTTATCTTCTTTTTCCCATCATTTTTCCAGCTTCTTTTTTATTCTTTTTCCTATTTTTTTCACCTTTCCTTCTATTTTCCTCTTTTTTTTCCTTTTTCTCTTCAACCAATTTACAAAGAAGTGAAAAAGAAGAATCCTGGATTTGCATCGCTTTTCTTTTTTCTTCCTTTTTCTTTTCCACTTTTTATTTCGGATTTTATTATTTTATCTTTTATTTTTCTCTTTTTTATTCTTTCCACTTCATTCTTTTTTTATTTTTCCTTTTCTTCTCTTTCTCCTTCTTGTTACCTCCTTTCTGTTTTTACTTTTTCTTTTGCTCACTTTTTTATTTTTACCTTTTTCTCTTTTCCTCTCCGTTCCTTCATTTTCCTCTTTCCTATCATTTTTTCTTCTTTCTTTTCTAGTCTTTTTCCTGTTTGCTTTTTTTTACCTAACCTTCTCTTTCCCTCTTTTTCCCATTTTTCTCTTCAACCAATTTACAAAGAAGTGAAAAAAAAAGAATCCGTGATTTGCATCTTATAAAATAATCCCATGAATCCGCTTCACCAAATCCCTGGGAGTGACTCCAATAAATCCTCCTCTCCCCTCGCCCTCGAGACACCGAGATGTCCTGTAAATCTCTCGAGGAGGAGCATCTCCACCTCCAGCTCTCCGAAGGAAAACACCCCTTCCCCCCATAACAATTAACCCCCTCTTTTCCTCCTATATAAGGTGTAGGGGAGTGGAAGGACGCAAGTGGTTATTAAATTACAATATTTTATTTATTAAAATAAAACGAAACCAACGAAGGCATCGCTGGAAAGGTTTGGATGGAAAATTCGGTTTAAAAATGGTGTAGTTAGTCGAAGTGTGTGCGGAATCTGCGTTTGAAATACACTAAATAAAGGGATAAAGGTCTGGAGATAATTTACACATCCCTGTTAATGGAGCCTTAGAAATGTGCTGTATAAACTATATCAACAAGCCTCTAGAACCGTAGACCTCCCATACATTCACTTCGACTAACTTCATCATTTTAATGGAATCCTCTTTTTTTCGGTTCCCAGGGAAACCTCTAAATTGTCATCTATTTTAGTCAATACTAATAACCGTTTAGCCCCGGAGACTGTCATTTATCCCATAAAATATTCGCATATTTACTTATATAAAAGTTACTAATTAATTCCTGGTTATGAATTGGCCCAACTTTTGCAATTAATCGGGCCGAAAACGAATGGTAATCGTAACAACGCAAGAAACTATCTTAATTTATCCATAAAGGATTATCCGCAAGTCGTTATAAATCAAATGAGAGAAAGATAACTCTGTCTAATCATTTTTATGCCTCTGAATCTAATTAAAATGTACAAAAAAAACGGGGGGGCGGTTCTTTTATTTCACCTCATTCTTTTAACGGCACACATTTCCCCTTAAATTTAAGGGTGAAATTGTAGGAAAATAAAAGGGGGGATTGTATCGGGATAGAGTTAAGGTGTAGCAATTAAATTGTGGAACAAAACTTATAAAGATTTTCTGCCCCGAAGATTGTATGTGACAAAATAAAACGAAGGGGAACCGTTTCTAGTTAAAACCTTTTGAAATAGTTACTTAACCTTCCAATATGGGGGTATGATATAGTAGACCTAATTGCGTTACTCATTAGAGCCTATTATCAAACGGAACTCAGCTAGGGAACGTGTAACCGTCTCTATACCCCTGGAACACTAGGGTTATTTTAACATATCGCGTCCTAACGAAGGATAGTGTTAAGGCTTGCCAACCTTACGGTAGAAACGATTAGGGCTCGTAATTCTTCGTCAGGAGTCCCTAGCATAATCCAGGAGGACACAAGACTGCACTCAGTAATTAAAACTACTCCCGAACTCTCATTATCTCTGTTTCTTAATTACCATCTCGTAGCGAAACAATATTTAAAGGAAGAAATGTGAATCCTGGATTAAGGAAAGATAGAGGATTATAAAATATTCCGACCTTTATAGCCGAAATATTTTACTCCGATTTTAAGCCTAGCCTTAATAATGACGCACAGAATGGGATTAGGGAGAAAGGGTAGAAAATGGAGGGAGAGAGGGGGGGGGGGATGGAGAAACCAACCGCCTGACCGACTAACTAACATACGTTCTCTATATCAATTACCTTATTTTGAGAAGGGAAAATTAGCACATACGAAATAAGACAGTTAGGGGGAATCTCATACACGTGTCGCAATTGGCACAGTGTAGCCTTTTAGTAACACGCATGGGAAAACACTACTCATATTTATATGGGTGAAGTATGGACAAGTTTGGTGCTTTCACAGGATTAGCGAAGTTGAATTGTCAATCTTTTCATCAACATACTCATGTGGAACATTATTTAATAGTACAGACCACATAAACGTTGTAAAACGGCCAGTTATTCATCTGATCTGATGAAGGTAGCTAGGTTCTGCTTTGTCATCAGCCGTGAGCCTTTACTATTTTTAGTCGCGTGCGAGTCTAGTAGCAAGCGACTCTATATCCCATTATGTCGATCAGTCGGTCGGTCCCCGTTTTGCTTTTTTTTTGTAATAACATTGTAACTATTAGGCCGATTCTAACGAAATTTGAAACACTTATATTGTTTTAAATTCTTTTTCGAATGATATAATTATCAAGGTCCCCCCAAGGTTAGCCAGGGAATTACTTTGTTTTAGCAATAACATCATAACTATTCGACCGATTCTAACGAAATTTGAAACTCATATGTTGTTTTGCATTGTCTTCCGAACGATATAATTGTCAAAGTCCTCCCAAGGTTACACGGTGAATTATTTGGCAATAACATCATAACTATTCGGCCGATTCTAACGAAATTTAAAACCCTTATGTTGTTTTACATTCCATTTTGAATGATATAATTTGCAAGGTCTTCCCAAGGTTAGTCTTTGAATTATTGAATGTTTTGAAGGTCATAAGGTCAGAAATCAGAATGAGAGCATGCGATTTTTGGTCAGCAGACCTTGTTCTTTTCTTCTGTGATGTGGTGTCTTAACTCTTATATACCTTATATTTCTTCCTTCACTATATTAATTGTCCTTCATAATCTTAATCTTCTTAGTCTCCCCGGTTATGATGTTCTTGTGTAATAGATTTTCTATAACTCCAAATTTTATTTAAGTAACTTTACTTCGGTAAATTGTTTGTTGTCAACTTTTATTTTCTCCAAAATTTAATATAGTTTCCAATGTTTCATTTTCTGATGTGAAGTCCTTTCTCATTTATATTAGTCCATTACAATTAATTACAAAATGTTCCACTGTTTTTTCTATTTCTTCATTACAAATCAAACACTGTGTGTTTCGTCTTGTTAATGTTGCTCTCCAATTTAAATGGCAGTCTTTATATGTCACCTTATAAAGGAATACTCGAAACGGAGGAACATAAAGTTGCCATCAACTTCAATAGTATCATCTCATGCTAGTGTTAATGGTAATTCATGTGCAGATGACACGTCACTATCAGCATAGAACTTCAATGTTTTAATTGGAAATCTTTTCCAAATTTAAACAAAATATCACTACAAAAGAAATTAATAACACTGGTTATATTTATTCAATAATATGCACCAACGACATTGATAAAATAATCTGCATATGAAAGATGAACTTGTGTCTGTTTGTCAATTCAAATCTAGACGTGGGTCATTAGAACGTTATAGATGGATTCGATATCGAGAAATCTGACGTGGGACGTTTATTTTCTTTTACTACGTCGTTTAAGTGGTTAAATAAGGATTAAAATTAAAACAAATTTGCACTTTCTTAAAATTCAAACCATTGCGAAGAAATTTAAAACCTTATATGGGGGTTGCTTTTTAAAACACTGAAAATTTTAAGCTGAACCGCGCGACCAAAATTATTCCCACTTTTTTCTGAGACTGCCAAATATAATGGACAGCCGCGGCCAAATGTTTTCGGACACCTCATAAAATTAGGTCAAGTTTTTTTTATTTGCATATCAATATGAATTTAACAGAATGAGGAGGCATAAATAACAATAAGTTATATATGCCACAAACAAACAAGAATTAACCAAATACAAAATTTGACAAAACATGTGATATCAGCAACATATAATAGATAAGCAGATGAGGCTTTGTGATAATTACAGCAACATCAAACTGAAAAAAGGAAGCTCAGTAGCGTAGCGACAAGTCCCTTATCAGTAATGATAGCATTTTTTTCGAGGCATGCTGCCTACGAGGGTTCGATACCCGACGGATGTGATGATGACACATTCCTGAATGATGATTACCATCATTTGCTCATTGGAGACTGGGTGAAGATACCCTACGGCCTCTTTCAGGTCTTTCCAAAGAGGTCTTCCTGTTGATTCATATCCGTGATTTTGTCGCCCCGGAACCACCGTATGGAGGACGCAGACTTGCGACATGGGGCATCGCCCTGCTGAAAAAGGACATTCTGGGCATTTCTCGAAAGGTATCGGGCAGAGGGCAGCCTGTAATCTCTCAAAACACCTTGGTACTTCTTTGACTTAATGGTTCCATCACAAGAAAAGAATGATTTTCATCTCAAAACCCAAACGGGGCCGATCTTAGATTAACGAAATTCGTAATTTCATCATACAAATAATCACAGATTATAATTTAACGTCAGAAAATTTAAAATATAAAATGCAATAATATAAATTAGTTTTTACCACTAGAAAAAGTTTAAAATATCAAATTTAATAATATAAATTAGTCTTTTACCACTAGAGAAAGTTAAAATATAAAATTAAATAATATAAATTAGTCTTTTACTGCTAGAGAAAGTTTAAAATATAAAATGTGATAATATAAATTAGTTTTTTACCACTAGAGAAAGTTAAAATATAAAATCTAATCATATAAATGATTTTTTACCACTAGAGAAAGTTAAAATATAAAATCTAATCATATAAATGATTTTTTACCACTAGATAAATTTTAAAATATAAAAAGTATTAATATAAATTAGTTTTTACCACTGGGAAAAGGTTAAAATATAAAATGTAATAATATAAATTATTTTTACCACTATATATAGTGTAGTAAGTAAAATCTAATAATATAAATGAATTTTACCACTTAAAAGTTTAACATGTAATAATGAGTTTTACCATTAGAGAAAAGTTTAAAATATAAAATCTAATAATATAAACCAGCTTTTACCACTAGACCAAGTTTAAAATATAAAAATCTTAGTGAATTTTTGCTATTATATAAAGTTTAAAATATAAAATGTATTAATAAAAATTAGTTTTGACTACTAAGGAATAGTTTAAAATATAAAATGTAATAATATAAATGAGTCTTTACCACTAGAGAAAAGTTTAAAATACAAAATGCAGTGATATAAATAAGATTAACCACTATAGAATTTGAAATCTAATAATATAAATTAGTTTGCCTCTAGATATATTTTAAATATAAAACCTAATAATATAAACGGATTTTACCACTAGAGGAAATTTAAAATATAAAATGTAATAATAGAAGTTTTTAATCCTTATAGATAGAGTTTAAAATATAAATCGAATAATATAGACGAGTTTTTACTACTAAATTAAGTTTAAAATATAAAATTAATAATATGAATGAATTTTTACCACTAGATAAAGTTTAAAATATAAAATCTATTAATATAAATTAGTTTTTACTACTAGAGAATAGTTTAAAATATAAAATGTAATAATATAAATGAGTTTTTACCAATAGTCCGAATCTTATTTACCTTCTACATTGATATGTATGGATGTATAATATTCATTTATACGAACAAAATTCTGTGTGTGTGTGGGTGGGGGGGGAGAGGTCTCATAATAATATAATAGGTTAAATGAAACGTGATTTAGTTTATCCAGAGAGTTTTAAGCTCCTCTAGGTTAAAAAGTTGAGACAGAAATGAGAAATAGGGAATGACATAAACCCAAAAGAAAAAAGGAAAAAAAATCTGATTCCAAGCGCTTTCGTCTTTAATTTCCAAAATATTTTTGACAATAAAAACGAAAGCACTCAGAATCAGAATTTTCCTTTGCCCTGTTATTGTTGTTGTTTGTTTTTTATTGTATAATTTTGCCAACGTTTGGACATAAGAATTTGAATAGTACATACCTATATTTTATGTCTTAATTCATCTCATAAGTAATGCGTGATTTTTCCCGGTTCATCAATATTTTATGGATAAAAATCAAACAACTGTTTGAAGTTATTTATTAGTTTCCATTAGTTTCTACCACTAATCTCCATCTTTATAAGATGTTCGTAAAAATCGTTTGAATTTGATTTTAAAATGTTCTCGAAAGTTGTTCGACCTCTTTTGCTGTTGACATCTTCATTCTCTTCAGGTGATTCACTAAACTCCGACAAACGATACTAGTCTGCTGGGGCTTAGTCGGGGTGCGTACGGAGGAGGACTCATTAGTTCCCAATCGAAATAGTTACTCTTTTGTATGGTATCTCTTGCGATACGAGGTCGGTCGTTGTCTTGATGAAATAACTCTTCTTCTATTGATTAATTATTGCTTGCCTTTCTTTTTATTCAGATGCTGCGTGTAAACGGTTCAAATGAGGAGAGTAAAGATCTTTGGTGATAGTCTGATTTAGGTCAACGAGTCCAAAAATGGATTATGCTATTCATATTTCACCAAACGCACAAGAGAGATTTGTCCCTAGATCAGTATTGTTTTTTTCCCCCCAAGACAAATTAATTCCTTGTCTAGAACAAAGTTGGTCCAAGAGCGGCCGCGAAGGCTTTTCATGCGGCCCGCGAAGGCTTTTCATGCGGCCCGCGAAGGCTTTTCATGTGACCCGCAAAGGCTTTTCATGTGGCCCGAATTTCACTTCAGAATTCGTTAAAAAATATTGAAAAAAGGTTATTTAACATTTCTGCCCAAATTTCATCGCATTATTTTTTTTAAGTAAGCGCCAGAGTCACAAATCAGTCATTTTTAAATATATTTCATTCGTAGTTAAATGTTATTAAAAAATAGGATACTTTATAAATACTTATTCTCATTACTCTTATCTGCACGCTCTCTTTCGCTCGTGGAAGTTAAGCTATATTGACTGTGATTAGTACTTGAATGGGAGTCGGCTGGGACCAGGATTATGATCACATGATGTAGAATTGTAAACCGTCGTTCGGATTTCACTTTAAGTTGTAGGTCTTCACTCTAATAAAGTCTGGAAACAGTTTAAAAGGGGTGGCAAAACTATGCGAAAAATATTAAACTTAGTTATTCATGACTATGTAGTATATGCAAATAAATGTTTAAAGTTAATTGCAGTTAACTTATATGTATTCGAAATTTGGATATAAATTTATATGTATTCGAAATTTGGATATAAATTTATATGTATTCGAAATTTGGATATAAATTTATATGTATTCGAAATTTGGATATAAATTTATATGTATTCGAAATTTGGATATAAATTTATATGTATTCTAAATTTGGATATAAATTTATATGTATTCTAAATTTGCATCTAAACTTATATGTGTTCAAAATTTGCATCTAAGCATATATTTTTTTTCGAAGTTTGCATCTAAACTTATATGTGTTCAAAATTTGCATCTAAACTTATGTGTTCGAAATTTGCATCTAAACTTATATGTGTTCGAAATTTGCATCTAAGCATATATTTTTTTTCGAAATTTGCATCTAAACTTATATGTGTTCAAAATTTGCATCTAAACTTATGTGTTCGAAATTTGCATCTAAACTTCTATGTGTTCGAAATTTGCATCTAAACTTAGATGTGTGCGAAATTTGCATATAAACTTATATGTGTGCGAAATTTGCATATAAACTTATATGGATTCGAATTTTGCATATAAACTTGTGTTCGAAATTTGCATCTAAACAGATATGTATGTGTTCGAAAATTTCATCTGTTTAAGTGCGACCCACAAAGCCTTTACTTACATAAGCTTCCATGTAGCCCGCTGCTTAAAATTATTGCCCCTTCCTGGTCTAGAACGTTCAATATTATTGTACACAAGTCACTTTTCATCTCTTGTAACAATCCTACTCGTACAAAAAATGATTTATTTTTTAACCGAAGAAAAAGAGATGAACAAATGTTTGTTCTTTGTTGCAAATGTACCTTTGACAGGTCGGGATGGTCTATTGCCCCAATTTTGAAATATTGCCGATATCCTTTAAATGAGGATGGACAGTAGAGAATGAGGTGAGTGTATTTTTTCAGAAAACCTTTTAAAAGTTAAATAGAATTTTCTGCCATTAATTTTTAAAAGATGATGAAATTCAATTGGTCGTCTTGAACGGGGTTCATCTTTGAAATTAACATTTCTTGAGTGAAAATTCGGAAACCATCTTTGTCATTGTCTCACACTAATTATTCCTTTACCGTATACTTGATCCAAACTTTCTGCTGTTAACTCTCCATTGTTACCTTTCCCAGACTCCCAAAGCTTAACATTACGAATGTTCTCTTTTAACACTTCATAATCTTCAGCATTTCAAAATAATGCACATTAAATTAACAATATTAATACAAAAACAACAGTTCTGAAAATGACGACTAAGATATGACAAATTTAAGCCTTGAGTTATATTTAAGACATGCCGCTACCTAGGCTGCGAGTTTAGTAGACTACGCCATTATAAAAACAAACCCGCTTTCGATATTTCTGGCAATAAAATAATGATAACCATGAAAAAATGCCACATTTACTTATGGAATGACCTAATATATGTACTGCAGACAGCCTGTACTTGACATAATAACCAGGACGTTTCTTTTTTTACAGATTTGTGCATCAGTCGGCAAAATATGCCACTTTTCTGACTTCCAAAGCGGGCAAATTGTGTGAGCGCGAATGACCGGCGCTTCGGTAACAAAATCTGCCGAGTTGTTTAACGTTTCAAGAGGATCTGTTTCTAAATTTATTCTGGCATACCAAATAGAAGGAAATAATACATCTGGGAAGCGGAACCGAGGACAGGAAGCAAACCTCGGGGACAAAGACCACAGAGCATTAAAACGCATCGTGTCGTCAAATCACAGAATCACAGACAGGTACTAAAGTGATTGCAGAGCCTAAACCAAAATCTTGACACCACACAACTAAACAAAACAGTTCGTTCAGAGTTCAATGCAGCTGAATTCCATAGGAGGTCTGTTTTTATCCCCCCCCCCCTCACTGTTAAAAAAACCCTGAAATATGGAGGTGCAAAGACCACTTATTTTAGTCTTTACGAAGTCTGTTTTGTTCCGCAAATTCTACACCACTTTAGAGTCGATTGTCTGACTCTGGGGTAATTTTAGACCAGAGGAAGGTCAGAGACAGGACAAAAGAGCGAATAGGTACACATGAATTACTGGGCAACCTTTTTTTCCAATTTGACGAAGGTTAAGGAGAGTTGGGTTCATTATGTGTCCAGAGCACCCAAAGTAATCTCTTCGTTAGACTACTCAAGCAATCTCCCTTCTACATATTTTCATTTCTACCATGTCCACCATTTTCTCTACGAACAACTTCTCTTATTATTTCGAGCGGAACTGCCCTCGTTAGTTATCGCGTTTTAATCTTAAGTAAATAATCAGAATAGACTTCATTTGCGACCTAATTTCAATGCGGCTGATACCATAGGTTCTTCTCGGAGGCTCTGTAGGGGCCCTGGTCTTTCTTCTTGGGCGGAAGTACCTTTTTCCATTGTTTTGTGTACTTTTGGAGGGGCTTTGAGGGGTCAGCAAGAGGCGGGGCCTTTTGACAGCAGCGAAATGATGGGGAGAACTGGGAATGGTTGCACCCTTTTACCGGAAGAAACAGGCGAATGCCAAACGCCTTGGCAGTGAGCCGTTCTGAGATAAATCCTGGCGTCACTCCTTTGATTATTTATTGGGAGGAGGGGTTCTTTCACTATTCATTATTTTTTTTTGGGGGGGGGGCACTTTATTATTGATTATTTTAAGGGTCTCTTTCATTATTTTTTGAGGGGACTCTTTCACTATTTTAACGGCCTCTTTTATTATTCATTATTTTTGAGAGGGGGTTCTTTCGTTATTCATTATTTGGGGGTTTTCTTTCTTAATTCAATATTTGAGGAGCTCTTGTATTATTTTTTAGGAGGGGGGGGTGTGTATTTCATTACACGGGACAATTCCAACCTTATTGTCTATCGAGTTTTTCAAAAGTTCTATTACACTAAGGGGGGGGGGTATGTTTTAGAGTTTTATTACATGTTTGCTAGAAAAAATTCCGTCAGAGAAACTGAAAATTCTACTTTTCCACCACGTTTCATTAAGCGTCTTTTGCTTTGTGTAAAAATGTGTCGAGATGGAATTAAAAAGAATCGAGACCTTTGCACTCGTGCGCGCGAGCCATAACAAGTCCGACATCGCCAAGCGGCTCAACGTCAGTCGGATGACCGTCCACAGAGTCTCGGAGAGTCTGAAGAACGGGGAAGAACTCAAAGATCGACCTCTATAAAACAAACCTTAAGTTGTCAACCGTTTGACTGTGAGAAAGGCCTTCGAAAGTGCTCCAAAGCTCAAAATGACTGTGCTCGTGAAGAACATCTCAGTTGCAACTGTGGCCAGGGCCCTCAAGCAGGAGGGCTGCAAAAGATTGAAAGCGTGGAAAGGCCTTTGCTCACTGACCGTATGCGAAAACAACGTCAGGAGCGCTGTCTATCCAGTCATCAACAAACTGAACGACCGTGCGGTGAGCTTCGGTCAGGACTTCTCCGAGGTCCTCTACGTCTCCACGACCAAGCACATAGTCTCGGTGATGATGCCAGGCGTCGTGGCTTCGAATGGGGAGAAGATACCTACGGTGTGGTTCGCGGTCGGTTCAGATTCACCGCGGCCGATAACAGACAGGGCTAACTGCGTGTGAGCCAGCATGAAGAAGGACTTCGTCCGCAACGTGCGCGCTGCCTACAGGTCGTGGGGGGGTGCCTGGTTCAAAGATCTTAAGTTAGCTCTTTTATAGAAATGTTGAGATTATAATCCTTGTCTATGGTGTGGGGAATGGGTACGAAAATGAACCCTCTGATGAGGCCTTTGACATCGGGACGAAGTTGAGGGCTGGCTTCCGGCAACCAGTTTCCTTTTAAACAAAAAAGAGTCGCCACCCGTAAAGGAAGTCGAGCAGGACTGGGCAAGCTTACCTACCAATCCGCACCATCATCCCCGGACATCGGTGGGTGAATGAGACATGGGAATTCCAAGAGAAACTGCGGGCCTTTTTCACGCAGCGACGTAGAGGAGCTCTGGTGTAATTCATTTAGATCTTATTTGGAGTAAGACGGTAGCAGTAGTATCGACGAGTTGCAGCTTCTTCGCGCGAACTTCTTCACTACACTCGGAAGATAAATAAGTCGATGTGAATATTAGAAAGTTGAAGAAGTCTTAGGCTTCATCAAACAGAAGAAAATCATAAACCTTATGGGAGTGGTTCTTGGTGTCATAATCACCACCCAGTTCTCCCCACGAAAGTGATATCTCTGTCAAACGACAGTGGAGCTTGGGTGGAGAAGAGAGAGCGAAACTGAGAGATAAACTCAAGGGCCCATAATGCTTCATCAGAGACAAGAGGGACAGGAGAGTGTCGGTGAAAGGATAACAATAAGAGAGCGAACTAGAGTTCATAGATGAGAAAGAAATCTCCTCCACGAGGGAGAGGCGCGAGGAAGGTTCGGTAACAGTCGACCCATGCGGATTACCTGCTGGTGAAATTTCCCAATAAAAAGTCTTAGGGGGTGGTGTATCAGATAACGAATATAATAAAAATATAAACATTGGTAATGATAAATGTAGAAAACGTACTATTTAGTGTTGTTCTAGAAAAAAAGGCCGACAAGGACCCCATAAAGACAGTACAGAGATATGGGGGGGTATGTTATGGATGTGGCATAGGGCTGACACCCTGACGAAGATGGCTGTTCCACTTAGCCCGGATATGTCCTAAATCTGAAGGCCATCCATAATCAGTTCAGGAAACGAACTTAACTATGTTGATGTTACGTTAGGAAAGATCTAACTCTTTCCCAGTTAGCTAGTAAACCACAGCGATTCTAATGAAGTACTGTGGGAGAGACGAAAGGGAAAGTAGGAGAATGGCAAATTACGATATTCGTTTTAACACAAGGGCGGGGATAAGCTGCCCTGAAGGATGGCCAGATGTTTCAGAGGCTTTAGCATGTCTAAGGTCACGGAGAAGGTCTGTGGGCGTTGGAAGACGGGAAGCTGATCACTATCTTGGGGTGTACTTAGAGAGTACAAGGGTAGGTTGGAGTTGGAAAGGAGAAGTAGAATGAGGAGATGAATTCGAAAAATCAGAACAAGCGGCGAATGGGAGGAACCGCAATAAAGAGTGAACGCTAGAGGCAAGTTTTTTTTAAGGGATATAGAGGGAGAAACTTTGGTACGGAGAACTAGAGGAGTAAGTTTTTTGAAAGAACCTGTGTCGGTTGGAATAAACTTGAGGGGGATCGGGACGGACGTATAGGATGGTGGTTTGGGGATGCCTTTGACATGGCGGCTTTGGGAAGGTTGAGCGAGAGGGCTTGGGGATAAGCCTTGGGAAGGTGTTACGAGGACCTAAACGTGAAAGGGAGAGGGCAAGAACCCCTCTCCAAGAAAGGTTTCCTGATTTTTTTATTAAATAAGAAGACTGTGGTTGTCTTGAAGAGCAGAAGGGATGGAACACACACCTACAAAACAGTCACACTCCCCATGTGCATATACTGAAGATGCTTCGAAGCCAGGAATTCCCTCAATGTGGTGACATCTAGAACCACCCTTGGCATGACGCTTAGCAGTAGAGGTGACTTGTGAGGCTGGTTAAATACACCCCATATTCGAGTGGCAAGCGCTAAGCTTCCGCCGGTGATGGGACGTGAGTGGAGTCAAGTGAGCAGGGGCCCGGAACTGTTGAGAGTAATGAAGATTGGCAGCTTTTGATAGTGATCTTAAGAGCGACCACTTATAAAATGTTGGAGAGATGCAGGATGCGGGACGCAGACAAGACCATAGGACGAATATAGGGCGTAGTTGGGTGCATCAATTTTATGATAGCAGATTGGGAGAGAGCCTTAACATAAGAGCCCAATTAGGCATGGCGAGACGGTAGATGCTTTTTTGCCTCTTCATCGCACAGAAAGGCGGAGTAACGAAGCGAATGCATCTCCGATTCACATTCCAAAGTAGTGTAATCGTGCGAAGATGCTGGGTGGCATACAGAGAATTTCTTGCAGCGGGGATTTGCTCAAGAAGAAGAAGGGAATAAGACAGAGCTATCAATTCTCGGGAGGCATAAATAAAATGGCAGAATCTGTTGCATTTGAAGCAACGAGTATGATGTAGAACATACAGAATGACACTAAACATGCAGTTCTAAGGGTCACCTACACTCCAGTAAATGTATATGAGTTGGTCCAGGGATGGGAGGTCAGCAATAATCTACAGATAGGCTCCTTTGCCTTTCCGGACATTTAATTTGAAATGGTGGAACTTGGTGAGCTCTGTAAAGTAAGATCATCTAGGTGATCTGCCTATAAGATATATCAGAATCCCTTAACAAAGGTGTAACTTTAGCATCGGTTGAGGTGAGGATATTGGATTAGCGTGAACGCACAACTCATGAACTGTTGGAGTGCAGATGGGAGAGTTCGGTCAGCGATCCAAACGGGACTTTGTAAGTCAGATCCGTCCGACTGGGGCCAGAAATCAACCTCTCCATTGAGGTTTTGGAATGGAGCTCCTGGAAATGACGCTCATTCTTTGATGTCAGAATGCTCAGGCATGTCGATGAGGAGGCCGGTCTCAGATACAGGAAACGGTTGATAGAGGAGATGGATATCAAGGTTCTGTTTTCAAATAGGGGGATCATGTTGCGTTGGCCTTTAGACGAGTGTGTTTGTTTCGGGATAGTTGGGAAGAAGATATTTAGATGGGTAGGGTAATGGCGGGAATATTGAAGGACAGTAAGGAAAGGGGCACGAAAGAGAACTACAGGTGGAAGTGGGTATAAATGTGTGAGTCTTGGAGGTTGACGAGACAGCAGAGGTTGGGAGGAATTGAGAAGGATAAGTAGTGATTGTGGAGTAATCCACATCTAGAGTTGGTCGATCACCACTGTGAAGTCAGTTTTCAATTTAGAAATTTCGGTCACTCATTACGGGAATAATAGCACAAAAGAACCTCGCTTAAAATAACGTTCCTACATCAGCGACCTCTCAGTAAGGCGCTTCACCCGATGCTACAGATTCCAACCAATAGATATAGCAAATACATGAAATGTTGTCACTCAAGGATATTTCAAAAGCACAAACAGCACAAATATCGTGGGCACTACTCGCGCATACACGCATCTTATCCAACAAGGTTCGGTCTGCATTGGCGACACTCCCAGGAGGAAAGAAAATCAGATATATGAACACCTCTACTTTCATCACAATATCTTCAATAACTTTTGACAGAGAGAATCCAAAAGCTTTTCCAAATAGCTCTATCATATATCTGCAGGTTACACGTATAAACTACGCATGGTTGAAGGTTATACATATTTGGATGAATAAAACGAAAGTTATGAGCAGATAAGCAATTTACTAGAAAGATTGAAGTGTCTAAAATGATACGGACACTCAGGTTCCTTGTAGAGAATCGGCATTGCCTAGCAAATAACTCCAGGAGAAGTTCGTGTACGTTAGGTCATTTTGGTGCCAGCTTTCGTCCAGGTAACCTACCTAAGAATTCTATCATGCTTCTCTCTGTTTACGAGCTGATCGTAAAGCTGCACCACAAAAATGTTCCTTCAATTGGAGCTAGTGCAGAGACTGTCAAGCCATCCAAAAATGTATTCCATAATATTCTGTCGAAACTGATTTATGTATGGCTGGCAAATCAACCGGTATAGGCCAAGGAAGACCAAAAAAAAAAATAGAAGGTCAAGCCATTTACCCAACTTTTGAAGAACGGTCGTTCCAAAACGGTTGCAAGAGTTTTTCGAGAGATTAGTGAGAGCTAGACCATCAATGTCTCCAAGCACACTGTGTCATATCAGGAAGAAGATAATCTTCACGCTTACACACTCGTGCCCAAGCCATTGATCAATCCGAAGGCTCTTCTTTACATTCGCCACTTAACACGTTACATTGATGGATGAAAAATGGAGCCAAGTCCACTTCAATAGCGAATTTAAATTCGATTTGTTCGGATACCATAGGAACTGGTTCGTTCGTCGCAGAGCAGGCGAAATATTGTATGCTAATTGCATTAAAAATAGTGTGAAATTTGGGAGATGAAGTGCCATGGTCTGAGGTGTGATTTATGTGGAGGACCCTGAGCCACTTGTGCGCTTACGGTGCACAGTGAATGAAACAAGTGTACAAGGAATTGCTGTGACAGCATGCTTTGCCCTATTTGCGAATCTCGAAGGTCCGACCTGCAATTTTCACCTAGGATAACGATCCGTGCCACACGGTGAACTGGGTAAAGAATTTCCTGGACAACGAGTACATCACTGTTAGTAACTTGCCTGCACAGAATCCGGACCTGAATTCCCTTGAATATGTTTTGAAGGAACTCGGAGAGAGGTCTACAGCGAAAAATCCGAAAACAGTTCAGGAACTCTGGGAAATTCTTCAAGATGAATAGCGCAAAATTACTACGTAAGTGTTAACAGTTGGTTCGTTCTTGTGGCAACAGATATCAAGGCATCATTAAGAATGATGGCCTTCAAACTAAATACTAATTTCTTGTAACTATTACAAATAATTTACACTAATATTTTAATCGTTATATTTCAATATGTCGTTCGGATATTTTATATACTTCAATATTTCTAGTGAATTGCTTCTCTGATGCTAACTTTCCGTTTGATTTATCCAAATTTGTATAACATTTAACTATACGTAGTTTATACTTGGTTATCATATACTAATTTTAAACACCTTGGATTTTCTTTGTGAAAAGTTAAGGAAGATATTGTAAATATACAATGTAGAAATCTTTCATGAACGCGAAAGAATTGATGAAATGAATCTAGCAAACCGCAAAAACAGAAAAACACGATATATATATATATATATATATATATATATATATAGTTTCACGGTGAATGTAAGGACACATAGGAGGCTGAGGTACATGTCATAGGAGGCTGAGGTACATGTGATTTATTTATGGAACAACGTTTCGGGCGTATCACCCATCTTCAGGTTCTAAAACATAAATTAATCTAATACAGTTAAAGAATATTAAAAATAATTAGGTTAAGACTATGTAGGTAAATCAAAAATTAGAAAATAACTAAGGAATTTAAAAGTCAAGAGAATCAAATTATCAATCTAATATAACACTATTGAAACGAAAAAAACAAAAAAACAAAAGTAAATAATTACAGTATAATATTGCTTACCGATAATTCAGGAATTTAAAAAGTAAGAGAATCAAATTATTAATCTAATGTAATCACTATTGACACGAAACAAAGAAGAAAAAACATAAAAGTAAAAAATTACAGTATAATATTGCTTACCGATGAAGTTCAGGAGAAATCACAAAGTGAAGAAATTAAAAAGGATGTGGCTTAAAGAAGGATAGGAATTTGATTGGTTGGTTGTTAAATAAGAGAAGGTTGGTTGGTTGTGGAATGAGGTAATTAAAATTAAGAAATAAGAAGAGGAACAGCGGTATTATCTATGTTGAGTGTAGGAGATTTTGTACGTATTAGAAGGGATTCCAAAATTCTTAGACTATATTCATTGTTATTATGACCAATTAGTTTGAAGTTGTTAATGGAACATTCTTTCTTGCATTGTATACTATGATTTCTAATTACAGAAGCTTCCTTCTTTGACAATATTTTACCAGTGCGATCGCTTATTCCCATGTGAGAACAAAACCTCTCTTTCAATGAGCGAACCGTGCTACCAATATAGGTTCCTTGCAAACAACAAGGACAAGTAAAAGCATAAACAACACGGCTGCTCATTTCTAGAGGAAGTTTGTCTTTTGACGAGAAGAAACTTCCTATGGAAAGTGGGTTAACAAAAGTGATTTTGAAGTTGGTATGAAAGAAATATTTTTTGAGTAATTTGTTGCATTTTCTAGTGAATAATTTATTGTAAGGTCCCATTTCTGGTACTACGATAAAAATTTCATTTTGGGGGGAACATTATATGAGAGAAAGGATGGAGAGTAAATTTTGGTAAGAAAATTATTGATTAGTTTGTCAACCAAATGGGGGGGGGGGAGTAACAATTATTTTTAAATTAGACTTTAGAGTTTGGAATTCATTGTGCATTAGGGAATAATTGGAGGAGAGATGGTAACCTCTATATATTAGAGATTTAATTGCACTGAGTTTGTGTGACAAGTCACAATGGCTGAAAAAGTTGATTTCTAGGCCACTAAAGGTAGGCTTTCTGTATATTGAGGTAATTAGTTTGTCGGTTTTTCTATAATGACGTCTAGAAAAGGAAGTTGATAGTTACTCTCTAATTCAATGGTATATTTAATGTTGGGATGATAAGAGTTTATAAAATTAAAAAAATGGTGGGCATGTTCTATATTATCAAAAATAGCAAAGGAGTCGTCAACATACCTACGATAAAATATGGGTTTGAAATCTAAAGGGCAATGTTTCATAAAGTTATTTTCAAGATGAATCATGAAAATATTAGCTGCTATTGGAGCAATTGGTGAGCCCATTCCTACTCCATCTATCATTCTTTCAGGAACGCGAAAGAATGGTGAAATGAACCCAGCAAACCACAAGAAACAGAAAAACAGGATATTTTTTCTTCGGAAATGTTATTTCCCAATTCGCAAAAATTCCGTACAGGGGTGGGATTCGAACCGCATCCGTGTACGAAATTTTTGCGAATTACGAAATAACATTTCCGAAGAAAAATTATCCTGTTTTCTGTTTCTTGTAATTTGCTGGATTTGATTTATATATATATATATATATATATATATATATATATATATATATATATATATATATATATATATATATATATATATATATATATATATCCCATTTTCTTACTTTGTGTTAGCTTCACCCTCAATTAGTACACTATATTCATCATTTATTACATATTTGAAGTAAAAAGAAGTGAAACATTAATTGATCCCTGTTTGATTTCAATATTTACCCTGGTTGTAAAAATCTTTCGTGAATCATTAAAGAATCGCTCATCTCCCCAAGGCAAGAATCGGAGTCTCATAATTAGAAATATTGGATATATATATATATATATATATATATATATATATATATATATATATATATATATATATATATATATATATATATATGAAAAATGAAATAAATGTATCTGTAGAATTTAAGTGAATTTTGTTTGTGTATGCTCCAGCTTCCGTGGATAGGAAGCGATGCGAAAGCCAAATATGCAAAGCATACATCCGTGGCTGCATTTATTAAAATGAAAAACCTCGAATCATAATATTTTTCTTCGTTGAAGACAAAGAGCTGCTGATTGGAGGTCGGTCAGGGCGTGTGTTTTGACAATGGATTGATCAAACAAAGATACCGATGGAAGAAGCCGCGGAAAGCGATCCATTCACCCAGAGTGATTCGATTAATTTGTGCAATTGCAGACCGCACTGCAGCTCATTACCTGAAGATTACCTCGAAGAGGAGTACTCAATGAGGAGAACTAAATTGCGAACGAGTGCTAGTATTTGTTCTCTTTATATCAATGCGGTCGATGCGTCGTTTCTGTATAGAGTTTGTTTGATCTCATTGCTTATGAGGCGCTATTTCCTTGAAGAAAGTAAACGTGAGGAGCTAATGTGAACACGGTTTATGCAGAAAGAAAAAGATGAATGAGGTGAAAGAAATTGATAGAGTAAGAGTAATACAGATTAACGATGGTACACAAACAGCTTGCGTCTACATAGGTCATTGACGCACAACTTCACACGCAAGAGGGAGATTAAGTTTAAGTATGGGCAGCCATGCTACAGCTAACATCAGGAATTGCGTGTTCTTAGTTTGCCCTTCTGTCCCCAATTCCGGCAGGATTATTTGGGGCTATATATCTTCCACACTTTTTCACTGCCTCTATCTTCAACACTATTTTTACAGTTCTCTCTTTACAAACTTTCTGCGATAGTTATGGTTGATTTTTGGTTAATATTTAATTGTGGCACTAACTAACCTCCTCATCTTTGGTTGGTAGATGGGTTTAATTAACAAAATCATTAAGTTAAATTCCTCTTTTTGTTTCGTAAGCGAATTCTAAAAGGTTGGTCTGATGTTGATCAATAGGTTAGGAATGAGGTCCTTTTAATTGAAACTATATTTGAGAATAACAACAGATTTCAATTGTATTTACAAAAGGGTTGATTTAAAGATGCAGAAGGCAATATATTAGTCAAACTTATAGTATTAATATGGTTGGATTAATTGTAGACTTACGATCTCTAGACTATATCGTCCGACACTGGTTATGTTGAGCTCCAGTTGAATATGGTACGCATCCCTTACTACCCAAAAAGTAACGCGTACCCTCATGAAGGAATCCCCGAGAAGTGTAGTTGCTTAGTATTTAGATTCTAGGGCGACCATGCGCAATAATTCAGCGTTATCTTTGCTAAATACATTTTAAAGAACGAAAAAATTCCAAGACAAATTGGTACGGTTAATGTATCGCAAAACTAGACAAAGCTGAATTATTTTAACAAATATTTAGTTTTCTACGACGATAAACGAGAATAGCAAAAAGGGGATCTTTGGAAATGTACTTTTAGGGGTACATTAGAAGAAACTCTTAAGTGTTATCTCCCAGTTCGAGGATTAGGACGTCCCGATGGATCTGAGGTAGTCAGTCGTTTAATATTGTGATACATTGACCATACCATATATATATATATATATATATATATATATATATATATATATATATATATATATATATATATATATATATATATATATATATACATATGAAAAATTATTGCAGTAACGCAATTAATTATGCGGTTAAACGGCTATTTTTGGCAAACACAGTCTTCTGCAAAGACCTCGGAAGGAGCTCTTCTCACATACACGAGAAGGTAACACTTAAAATAGGCATTCTCTCAGATAGCTTATTTTAAGTGTTACCTTCTCGTGGATGTGAGAAGAGCTCCTTCCGAGGGCTTTGAGGAAGACTGTGTTTGCCAAAAATAGC
This sequence comes from Ceratothoa steindachneri, assembly GCA_963969495.1. Lineage (NCBI taxonomy): Eukaryota > Metazoa > Arthropoda > Malacostraca > Isopoda > Cymothoidae > Ceratothoa > Ceratothoa steindachneri. The sequence goes on from OZ018338.1 coordinate 25,222,791, forward strand.
CTTCTATATATATATATATATATATATATATATATATATATATATATATATATATATATATATATATATATATATATATATAAACAATGTTAAGTTTTACAATTTTTATAATGTTAATGTTGAGTTTGGGTGTTTCTAACGAGGTCTTCAATGTTTGGTGCCATTTTGCAAGTCACTGCTCTTAAAAAATTCTTTTCAAGATGGATGTCCGTCATCCGTTATCTGGTTTTGGATTTAATGAAACTCATTTTGGAAAATAATTGTTCGTACTTAAATTTGCTTCCGAAAATTGATGCACCCTTCTTATCAAATTGTATGATGTGTGGGAAGTCTTCTTGCGGGAGATTCTTATAGAACTGAAGAAAGAAAGAGTCTTTTGTAAATACATTTAAGCAGTGCCGGTTTAACTTAGTAGCACATGTAGCAAGTGCTACGGGCCCCGTGCTTCAGGGGGCCCGGCGGGGATATCAAAAATTAGTAATAATTAAATTTTTGCCCTTAGGCACAGAAGGCCGAGACAAAATAATTATTCATTTTCCTGATTTTGTTGTATTATTATTATATATGATATTACTATATCTAAGAAAAATATAGAAAACCAGACTAGAGCATACTGCATAGTATAATAGGTTTGGCATTATGTTATAGTAGTACAGGGTGATGCCCTTTAAAAAAGAAAAAAAAGTGTACATAATAAAACCCTCTTTTTTTCAGTTAGGTCCTCCCAGCCATACGAGCAGTTCTTTTAAATTCCTCACATAATTTTGTCCCTCTCTGCAGAGGAAAATGGGGGTTGGGGGTGAAATACAATATATATCTATATATATATATATATATATATATATATATATATATATATATATATATATATATATATATATATATATATATATATATATATATATATATATATATATATACGGGTGCGGACCCCGCTGTTCCTTGTGCCACGGGCCCGGCAGCTCTTTAAAGCGGCCCTGCATTTAAGACATGCATTGCTTTGCAGATCAATTAACTCCATTTGTAGTTGTTTCGGTGCCTGATCAATCATGGCGTTATCAAAAGGATTTGAAAAGATTTTAAAATTATTCTCTTTTTGTTTGAAATCTTGAAATTTGTTGGTAAATTCTTTTACATAGGATTCACAGTCACGCATCCTGTCATTTTCTAAAGTTGCAAAATGATAGGTTTTATTCTTCCTTTAGATGACTTTGCCAAAGTTGTCTTTTAGCTTAAAAGGATTTAACATGACTATATAATTCGCTTACTAATTGTCCTCCTCGTTTTAGTTTGAGGTTAAGGTCATTTAAGTGTGATGTAAGATCAACAGACCTAAGACGCGGGCTCTCAATTATTTCAAGAATTTTGAGAACAAAAAATAATTAACAAACGTATTATCAATTAACAAATATATCATCTGATGACCTTGGCAATTATATCATTTGAAAGAGAATGTAAAACAACATAAGGGTTTCAAATTTCGTTAGAATCGGCCGAATAGTTACGATGTTATCACCAAATAACTCCGGGACTATCCTCGGAAATACCTTGGCAATTATATCATTCGAAAGAGAATGTAAAACAACATAAGGGTTTCAAATTTCGTTAGAATCAGCCGAATAATTACAATGTTATTGCAAAAGAAATTCATTGAAAAGTATATTGGTTACCATCCGACGGACGACCTACGGACCCACATGTAACTTATAGTCACGTGCACCGACTAACAAGAAATGCTAGATCTCGAACTAAATTATTTTTTTTTTTTAGTTCAGGGACTGGTTTTCCTTTCATTTCTATGAAGATAGAAATTCCATATAAGGTTATAAAACCATTTAAGCATCTGTCCTTTACTCAACCAGCGAACCTCACAATGGTAAACAAGGTTTCCGTATTCACACTCAAAAAGCTCTTGGATAAATTCTGCGAATTGGCGGTGATGAAGAACCTGTAATTTTATACAATTTACAGTTGAAACAACTATGCTCATTACTGTTTTGACTATCAGTGATTGGGCACATAAATTATCTTGGTAGATTATGCATTGCTAGGTTGCAAATTCCTTTGAAAAAAGGTCAAGAGAATCTAATTCTGATTTGATATGAGAAACTAATCCTTCTTTCTTGCCAACCATTGCAGAAGCCCCATCCGTTGTAATGCTTTGAAATTTCTTAAAATAAATATCATACCTTCCCAATGGTGTTGAGCCTTCTATTCCAACCTTAATGAAGCCTGATGGTAGTGTTACATATCAACCTCTTGATAAAGCCAGCATTTTTGCTGACAGTTTTAACTACAAGTAAAGTAGGGAAGAGATTCAGCTGCCCTTAGGCTTTCACCCACTACCTAGTTTTAATACATTTGCCTTCAGATCCTCTGAAATAAAATTTCTTTTATCTAACTTGGACGAGTATGGGGTAACTCATCTTATTGGTCCGTTTCCATTGATTTAAAAAAAAAATCTAGCAGTCAGCTAGCTCCAAAAGTGGCTGTTATATTTCGTATTTTAGTTCGTCGGGGGTCATTTCCTGAATGCTGGCGTTGAGGCAACATTACCTCAATTCCCAAAGGATCATCAACGTCTCCATCTCCCAGTGAATATAGGCCCATTTCCATCACACCGATTTTATCTAAGACTTTTGAACGTCTGCTGTCCAAACCTCTTACTGTATATTTGAGACAGTTACTTCCAGTGACTCAGTTTGGCTCTAGAAAGGGGCTAGGCACTACTGATGCACTATTATTACTGGTACATGAAATGCAGTCTGCTTTAGACACTAATTATGAGTCTAGGCTTGTCTCTCTTGACTTTAGTGCTACCCTTGACGCTGTCAACCATAATGATTTTATTTTTAAATTAAAGTCTGTTGGCATTGGTGGAGAGTCTTAAGTATTTTAACAGAGTTTTTAACTAATAGACAACAACGTGTTGTTGTCGATGGGTGTTTTAGTCCTTATTCTAGAGTATACTCTGGAGTTCCTCAGGGTAGCGTTCTTGGGCCTTTGCTTTTTATATTATATACATGCGACATGTGGTTTAATATCACTAAGAAAATTCTAGCATATGCTGATGGCACCTCTCTCTATGTTTATGTTCCATCTCCTGCAATGAAAGTGAGTGTTGTATATAGCCTCACTGAAGATTTAAATAAAATTAATTCCTGGTGTCTTCAGTGGGGTATGAAATTGAACCCTAGTAAGTCTAAGGAAATGATTGTGAGTCGTTCTAGATCTCTCTTACCTGAACATCCCAATTCGTTAATAAATGGGGCTTTAATTAACAAGGCTAACCAGCTTAAGTTTTGGGAGTAACTCTAAGATTCGAAACTTTTGAAACGCATCTAAGATACATGTCTCGGGATATCTCGCAGAAATTGGGCATTCTTCGTAAATCTAAGAAACTTTATGAGGATGATGATGTTCTTCGCAATTGTTTCTTTCCTTTTATTCTACCTCATTTTGATTATTGCTCTGCTGTATGGAGTTCTGCTTCAGACTCTCATCTGAGATTGTTTGATCGTGCATTTAATTCTGTAATCTTTTTACTATCAGATTTAGATTTAGACATTGGGCATCGTAGAGATGTTGGAGCTCTTTGTATTCTATTTAAAGTAGTGAATGATGTAAATCATCCTCTGCATAAATTTTTGCAGAGATTTTTATCAACTAGCCAGAGTTACTAGGTATTCTGAGACTGTAAATGCCATGGCACTCGAAATTGGTCATCATTCTACATCTCAGTTTTCTAAGTGCTTTCTACCGAGCCTATTTAGATTGTGGAATACCTTGCCTACAAATATTGTGACTGCTCCTACGCCTGATAAGTTTAAAAGATTGGCTAATGTCTTTTTGTTGGGTAAATGTGGGACTGTTTAATTCTTTTTCCTTCATTTCTCGCTGTGCTTTGACCTGCACTGACACCTCTCGGTGGTATAATTTCCAAAATTTTCAGTGTGGCTCTTTCCACGGTCTATATAATAATAATAATTGAAACATATCTTTTTCGTAGTTCCTTTCATCGACTGAATGCAGAACATTTCTGCTGTAACATTAAATGTTCTATGAATTCCACATATGAAAATTGCAAGCTGAACAGTATCAGAAGCATCGGTACTTTCATCAACAGCTAAAGAAAATGAATCAAACTTTTGAGACTTTTCAATCATAGCCTCAAATACTCTTTGATGAATTATCCTCACGAATATTTTTTCGAATGTTTAGCAATTTGGGGGGGTAACAATATAACTAGCATACAAAATATCAGAGTTGTGCGGTCCGCTACATTAGTCCGCAACTCCGCTTGTCGTGGACTCTCTAAATGGTATCGGAAGCGGTTTCTATAAGCAAAATCTAGCGGAGTAGTGGGTAGCGAACTAAAAAATCAAAACCGCTACCTATTTTACGTTTCTTTACAATAAAACTGCTAATTTTAGATGTAATATATAGTAGTTTTCCTTGAAATTTATTAAAAAAAACAGTGAAAAGCGGGGGGGGGAGCGTTTTAGTAGCGCTTTACAATATAAAGGAGCGATAGTGGAGTAGCGGGTAGCAGTTTCGCGATTTTTAAAGAGTAGCGATAGCGGAGTATCGGATAGCGCTTTCAAATATTTGGTAGCGGCGCCCACCTCTGCAAAATATTATTAGTCATTCTACTACTATTAGAGAAAAAAAATGATGCTGCATCATTTTTTGTAACTTATTATTTCTCATTTCATCTTTAAAATGATCAGACTGAGGACGTTTAGTATTGTAATGGCGTTTCAGTTTGCATTCTTTATATGCGGCAATGGACGCCGAGCATATCAATTACACAAGTTTGGATTTTAATCCTACAAAAAAATATCATTTTCCATTTTTTGCTGAAATACTCCCTTTTTAATCTATTATTTTTCGTTTCTGGGTTGAAGAAGTCATTACGGGCGATAAATGGAATAACTAATAAATACTTAGCAGACCTAGTGCACAAATAGAAAAAAAATAACCTCCAGCAACGGAGGAAATAGTGTTTAAATGCACGTAAAGAAAGACTAAACATTTCCAACGAGACTAAATAGGAGTCGTTAACGTGCGCCAACAACATAGAAACTTTTCAAACGGCATAATTTAGGTGGACATAATTCCGTTTGCGCAAAGTTCAAAGTAATTCCTGTCTTTCCATAAAAGTGAATGACTCTATAAAAGTTATATATATGATTAATTGTTTCATCTTAACTTTAATATTTTTGAAAGTATAGTAGGAATTAGTTAAAAATACTGTGCTGTCTAATATCAGTAGTAGTAATAATAGTTATTCGCCAACCTACTTTTATCCAGCAGGATCCTCAAACGAATAATGAAATATAGATAAAGGTCAGTATGACAATCGCTGGTGAGCAGCCCGAGGGCACCAGCGGCCGGTCCTCTTTGGTGAGAGGTGGCAGGAAGTATTATGTTTTGACACCATACAGCGTTCAGGTGGAAGCCTTCGTCCCTCCGGGGCAGAGGGAACTGTTCCGCGTCAGAGGTATGTGGATATAAATACCCATCAGCAGGATTCCTTGGAACAGTGTGTGTTGTGTTGTGCTGAGAAGGCTGGAGAGGAAAGAAAGCAGTATTGTAATTGAGTATGTGTGTGATGAGAATTATCTCCCAATCTTCATCCCTCTAAACAACATGAGCTTCAGTATATTCGAGTGTCGCTTTCTGGTTCTTCTTACTGATGATTGGTTCGGTTGCTGGAAAACGAGCTTTCAAACCAGATGCAATGAGGTGACGAGACTCTGAGAAACGGCGTCCTTTTTTGCCTCTGTTGGTCTTAATTTTTCAAGAAATTCCTGCTGCAGTCTTGAATCGAGACGTCATTGGAATAAATACCATACTTGGCAACCGCAAACCAAGCACTTACGACGGTTTCTAAATTTAATGTTTAGAGACTATTTTTCCTAAATATTTCCACGGCGGAATCCGGTTTTAACATTTGGCTACTCAGATCTAAGCGACCTTGGTACTTTTGAGGGAGAGTTTCTTTAATTTATCATAATTTCATTTTAAGTTATTTTAAAACATAGAAAATGACAAAAATAAATGTTAATTTTTGATTAACGAGTGCTTTCTAACGTCGCTTTCGTAAGTCGATGGTGGCGTGTTTGTATTAGGTTATTTCATATATTTTGAATAGTAAGTTGAAGAATACATAGAAAATCAATAAATAGCTAATATTTGATCAAAATATGAGCTGTTTTGCATCAATATCCCATCTCTCTAAAATTCCTCAAGTCTATTGGCTACAAATTCCTCAAAAAAACGAATTATGTCTACAATAATATTTCATTTTGTCTTTAAATTTAACTGTTTTTCTTAATGTTCTCATAAATGTATCCGAACCTCGGTTTGCAGGAGGGGTTTCAAAAGTAAGGAACTACCCAAGCCACCAAGATCACTCCACCAGGAACCACCTTTAGAGATCTCTTAAGAGGAAACTGAAATGACTTAGATGTGAGCAAAACTGAAATAAAAAAAATATATAATCATCATTTAAAAACACCATGTGATTTCCATTGCTATAATTAAGAGTTAAATTGAACTTAAGAGATTAATTGTCATACGTTAGAAGAATTGAGTCAAGTTTAATCGAATAACTTTATCATCTTCAGAGAAATTTCGCCAGTTCACAAATAGTTCTGAAACATTTATTCGGACATCACATAAATAATGCGGCATTTATTCACTAACTCTATAATTTAAGAAAGGGATTTTTTTGAGTATTTGAATAATAATTTCATCTTAGTTTGGTTATGACTTATGTTTTTTATCAAAGGTATTTCTAATAATTCTTTTATAATATCAAAAAACAAAATGGTGAAGTTCAGGAATAAATATAGGTATCGAAATTTTGTGATTTTTTTAAAACCCAAAGAATTACAAATGGTGAAGTTCAGAAAATATAACCATGGCTGTTTTTTTTATTTTAAATTTTAATCTTAGTAGCGAAGCGCAAGCTCCCCCCGTAGTGGCGAAGCCATTGCCTGTTTTTTTGTTTCATTATTTTATGGATAGAAATAATCGAAAGCAATTTTGTTCTTAGACTAACCTTACTCCACTAAACTCGAAGACCACACGTATGTGTGTCTAGATTCAATTCACTCTACTGTAATTCGTCATTTAAAGGAGATGGACAAAGTTTCACAATTGGGCCAATGGATTCTTTAGGAACTGACAGGGGTGTACACTTGCAACAAAGAATCACTATTTGTTTATCTCTACTTTCTCACATAAAAAGAACCATTTTTAGTAGGATTGCTACGAAGAACGAAAATTGGGCTATGTACAATAATATTAAACGTTCTAGTCAATAGATTTGTCCTGGGGGAAGAACCAATACCTCATCCAAAACCGGGAACATCTTCTTGTGGGTTTGGTGGGATATAAATGGCATAATCCAGTTTGAACTTCTTAACCCAAATCAGACTAACATCAAAGAGGCTTAATATGCTCATTTGAACCGTTTACATGAAGCAGTTGAATAAAAGAGGCCCACAAACTCATGAACCTCACGCTAGAATCTTATTTTACTGGGATCTCCGTTAAAGCCGCCACTAGCTATCAAAGTGTCGGCCATCTCCCGGTAGTGATTATTTCACTCAAAGAGGTCAAAGACACTAAGAAGCTAATACAGCACACACACACCATCATCCTAGGCAAAATAAATATTTAGTATGAAAGTGTGCGATTCACCATCGTTAATATTGAAACCTAAAATATGATCATTATTACAAGAGCAGCTGATTCGTTACTCCTTACAGGAGTAGCTTGCGCTTCGCACGCAGACCTTTGTTCTGTGGCCTACGGCTAATCCGACTTTGGCAACAGCCTTTTGGTTTAATTTTTTTTACAAGTTTGGGAAAAAACTTTTGCCGGAATTCTTTTTAAATACGGGAAAAATACAATCCTCACGATTCTTTCTTTTTTCTCTCCATCTAAATCTGCTCTAATAATTTCATTTTGACCTATTCGTTTTAGCTATTCCCTCCTGATAAAGATTAAAATTGACAATCTATTTTGAAAAATAACGTCGATAAAACTTTCGAATATACGAAAAAATAAAATTAAAAAAGCAGCCATGCCTAAATTTTAATATTTTTTCTTCACTTTACCATTTAAAAACAAAAATTAATCAAAAACATTCGATAATCATATTTATTTATTCGGAAGTTCACCATTTTGTTTTTTCAAACTCTAAAGAAACTCTTAGACTATACCTAGGTCATGACCGACCGAACTAAGAGAGAAAAAAATCTATTATTCGTCAAAACTTCCCATACAGTGTTATGGATAAAATTGAGTTACTACATTCCAAATTGTTCTCTTAAATAATTCAAGCCTTTGGGCCGCCCCCCCCACCCCATGAGCGTTGACGTATATATACAGGGTGACGGAAAAGTTAGTCTCGATTAATTCACCCCCCAAAAGTAGTCTTCCATCAGGTCACATCACCATATTTACACACCGTTACAATTAAGGGAATTTATTCTAACTTTCTCCATAGATAGATAGATATTAATAAAATTCGGCGACTCATTGATGACAACGATTGAACAAAAGGGTTATTGACAATGTGTGGAGTGGGTAAATGGGATAGGTAGAGGAGAATGAGTATGTCCATTGGAGGTTGGAGTGTTGGGGCAGCGCTGACAGGTGACGACTCTTTGTCCGTCGCTTTGTCAGTCCGTGTGTCCGTGAAGGACCCGACCGGTCACCTCGCCGCCATTAATGAACCACTCTCCCCGGTCGCTTCTGTTTGCTCTTTCATAGTGAGAGAGAGACGAAAGAGAGAAGGAGAGAGATACGAAAGAGAAAGAGAGAGAGAGAGAGACGAAAGAGAAAGAGAGAGAGAGAGATACGAAAGAGAAAGAGAGAGAGAGAGAGAGGAAAGAGAGAAGGAGAGAGAGATACGAAAGAGAAAGAGAGAGAGAGAGACGAAAGAGAGAGAGAGATACGAAAGAGAGAAGGAGAGAGAGATACGAAAGAGAAAGAGAGAGAGAGAGTCACAATAAATAGATGTACCTCAAAAAACCTTTCGATCCATTCCTAAAAGGTATTAGAGAAAAAAGAAACGTGAACGAAAGAAAGGAAACGAGGGAGAGAAAGACGAAAGGGAGAAGTAGAGAGAGATGAGAGCAAGAGAGAGATACGTAAGAGAGAAGGAGAAATGGAGATGAGAAAGAGAAGGGCGATAGACGAGAGATGAAGAGAGAGGGGGAAGATATGAGAGAGAAAGAGAAACGAAACAAGAGAGAGAGAGAGAGAGGGGCGAAGGAGAGATTGAGAAAGCGACAAAAGAGAGAAGGAAAGAGAGTAAGAGACGAGAGGTAGAGAGTCACAGGGAATAGATGTACCTCAAAAGATCTTTCGATCCATTCCTAGCAGGGACTAGAGAGAGAAAAGAAACAAGAGCGAAAGAAAGAAATGAAACGGGAGAGATATATATATATATATATATATATATATATATATATATATATATATATATATAGAGAGAGAGAGAGAGAGAGAGAGAGAGAGAGATAGAGAGAGAGAGAGAGAGAGAGAGGGAGAGGGAGACGAGAGCAATACAAAAATGAAACGAGAGAGAGAGAGAGACGTAAGAGAAAAGGAAGGGAGACAAACGAGAGAGATAGAGACAGAGATAAATTAAACGAGAGCGAAAGAGAGTAAGGGAAAGCAGCGAAATAAAGGAGAGAGAGAGACGAAAGAGTAAATGAGAGAGAGAGAGAGAATAAATGGAGACTGTACTTGAGTGGACACACCTTTGTGACCTATCAGAGAGGAATCGTGATGTATCATTATATTATTATTGTCATTAATAATTATTCCATGAAATTATGGGAGGGGCCTCAGATTGATTTATTTTTTTAAAAGGGGAATTTTATATTAATTTATTGAAATAAAAGGCGGGACTAACGAGGACAAAAATCGCCAAGATATTTTCAAAGAGGTTCCGCAAAGAAACTTTTAACGTTCGGGACAGCGAAATCGGGTCGATCCTTCGTAGCCATGTTACCCTAAGATATTTAATAGGCTCTCAAGAAATTAGTGTCGTTTAAGATTCTTTTTAAATTGTTTTAAATGTTAAAAGCTGTTTAAAGCTAATTGTAGTAATGCCTCTCTTTTTTTTAAGTTATAGTAATGTCTAGGCCATTTTAAGCTAGTAATAAATAGGCCTTTTTAAGCTAGTATTGCTCAAGCTCTTTTTATTGCCAAGGTCTTTTTAAGCTAATAAGGCCTAGGCTTTTATAAGCTAGTAATGTTTATGAATTTTTCAAGCTAATAATATCTAGGCTTTTTAACGCTAGTAAGTCGTAGGCCTTTTTTTTAATCTATTAATTTCTTGGCATTTTTAAGTTTCTAATGCCTAGGCATTTTTTAAGCTAGTATTGTTTAGGCATTTTTAAGCTAATATTGCTTAGGCCTTTTTTATTGCCAAGGTCTTTATAAGCTAGTAATGTTTATGAATTTTTCAAGCTAATAATATCTAGGCTTTTTAACGCTAGTAAGTCGTAGGCCTTTTTTTTTTAATCTATTGATTTCTTTGCATTTTTAAGCTTCTAATACCTAGGCCTTTTTTAAGCTAGTATTGCTTAGGTCTTTTTTATTGCCAAGGTCTTTTTAAGCTAATAAGGCCTAGGCTTTTATAAGCTAGTAATGTCTATGAATTTTTCAAGTTAATAATGTCTAGTCGTTTTTTAACGCTAGTAATTCGTAGGCCTTTTTGTTTAATCTATTAATTTATTTGCATTTTTAAGCTTCTAATGCCTAGGCCTTTTTAAAGCTAGTAATACTTAGGGCTTTATTAAGCTACTAAAATGATTTTTGGTTTTCCTCTTAACTTTTTGCACAACACATTTTACAACGCGTAAATATTATTTCATCTTTAACAATTGCTCAACAATTGCAACGCGCCCTTGACCTATGATAAAATTGTTATGTTGGGAATTGCTTTCTCATCCTTTATATTCATAGGACCTCGCGCCATATGATAACCGTTCATTTGTCATAACAAAATCATATAAATGACGAAGTTTACTCTGATATGAATTGGAAAATATCAAATTATATTTTTTCATCAAAATTGAAAGAACCCAATACGAAAGTTACCATTTCAAACTATAGGAGATCATTGTTAATAATTATGGAAACTACTTTGCTGAACAATTTTTGGGGGGTATATTAAAAATGGCTTTGTTTTCCATTGCCCCCCCCCCTCTAATTTCTTGACATAAATTATACTAGGTCGGCTGGGACAGGGAGAGCGCGCAATTCTCCTGAATCTACCCACATTCCATGTTATTAACTTCCTTTAAGTTTCTCTTTTCATTTTTCCTTTATCTCAATCTTCATCTTTTTCCTCCATAGATGTTTCTTTTCTTCAGTATTTTTTCTGTTTACTTTTCTGAAATATTCATCAGCACTCATCTGTCTCAAGCGGATCGTTTCTTAAATACGACGTGACAGGTCTGCGATAGAAGGCATTTTCGCTTGTCATTCTATTTCCAGCTGAAGCTTGTCGGCTACCAGGTGGCGCTGTCCGTGTCAGTGTGACGAGTTGGAATTAATAAGCCGGCTCCTGGGTGGCAGGGCCGCAGGAATCAGCAGGGTGACATGGGAAAGAGTAGGAAGATTGCATATTAGGGAAAGGGCATAGTACGGAGATGATGGAATGACAGTGGAAGAAACTATAAAAAAGGAAGATTCTAACCTAACCATCGGCCCAGTAGTCTTCTGGGTATCTTTATATACGTGCCCTGTTGAGGATTTCTTTTTTTTTATCTTATGTTGTTTCTTCAACAATTTCTTTAATTAGAGAGAAGATAGTCACACAAACGTTAAATCAGTACAATAACATCTCGTTAAATCTCGCCACCATTATCTCTAATCCTTTTATTCTCGACGACTTTCCTTGTCAATTCCACTGACTCACCCATCCAAAATAAACTCATTACTGTCTACCTTCCCCCCACCCCCCATCCCTTACTCCCACCCCGCGTTAGGCTCATAATTATAATAAAAGCTCCCTCACCCCCCACCGACAAAAAAATACCCTAAACGAAGTGCGGTGGTGTGACGCCATCTTGTTAATTGACAAAACGACGGCAGTCATTTAAGCCGCAAGGAAAGGTTCTAATACCTTTCTCGACGTTGTAATAAAGTCTTCAGTCCTTTTGAATAAGAGATTCGATCGCGCGCGATGCGACCTCATTACCATGATTGTTCACCGAGAAGCCAGGACAAAACACACAAAGAAGATGGTTCCGTTATGACGTCGTTGACAAGGCAGCGGGAACTTAATAGATTCCATGACGTCATATTTCCGTTATCCCTCCGCGCGCTCGAGGAAAGGAAGAGGGAGAGAGATTTTAATATATTTATTCTACCGTTCCAAGGTTTTTATTTCTTATAAAAACAGAGGTATCTCCACCGGAAAGTTTGTTTTGGCTCCAATGAATGCTAAATTTATTTATTATTATATTTATTGCTATGTCCCTTGGTCCATAGCTTGACCCTGCTATAATATATATAGCCGCAGCTCTCCCTGTAGGTTTTGGGAAAGGGAGGGTGCACAACCCTGCAGTTTTAACAGACTAGGCAAAAGGAGACAAATGATGGAGTATTACAGAAACAAACTTTAGGATCTTTTCTGTTTGGCGGCAGGCGGATGTTTTGTACCAAATTTTCACCAATAATGCAGTTTTGAGTGCTGAATATGAATATAAATTTATTTTGGGGAGAAATGAAAGGAGGTATTAAAAAAAAATTAATGCGCACTAGTTTAGAACATTATTCTATAAACAATTATGATTATGCCCCCCAAACCCCCCCAATTGATTGAAACTCAGGATAATTGTAAGGGGGTTCCCCCACAGTGCTCAACCCCCCACGAGCAGTCCCCTTGAATTTACTCCAAAAAGGTGAAACATATTGTAACACGATTCCTACTTATGTGAATTTATGTGATGAAAACGCAATAGAAATGAAAATTTGTTTAAAAAAATATTATGGGATATCTAAATACAAATGAATGTTTGAAGAAATAATAAAGGGAGTGAACAATAATATTGGGAAATCATATGACAGTTTAAGCGCGTTTCATTTCTATTTCGTTTTTATCAAAATATATCGGACAAACCAAAATTTACAGTTTGAAATTTCTTTTTCATTTCTCCCCAAAAGAAATGTTATATTCGTATTCAGCACTCAAAACTATATTATTGTCGAAAATTTGGTACAAAACATCCGCCTGCCGCCAAACAGAAAAGACCCCAAACCTTAAATGTTAAACCCCTAAAGATGACCTAAAAACCTCCAGGGTTAGGATAGTACGTTCTTGGAATTAAAGTTTTAACCCGGTCACTTAAGCGAAGGCTTTGATTTTAGTCGAAGAAAAGGGCAGCCAACTGATCTGACTGAGGAGAAAGGGCAGCCAACTGATCTGACCTAGAGAAGAAAGGCTGCCCCCTAAATATTTTTAATTCCATTATTTTCTATTATGAAGAGATCACTCTAGAGTGTAGACTAAAGGGAGAAATGGAAAGGGATATAAATCAAGTTAAACGATGTAATTTTTTTATTTCCTGTGAATACCTGGTTCATATTATTACCTGCAGCCAATCAATGAATTCAATAAATTTCAGATTTTTTCACTCCTCAAAAATATTCTCTAAATGCATCAGTATTTTTTTCACGGAGCTTTCTCCTGCGTAACCATATTTAATTAACCACCACAACGACCATTATATCTGAGGAGTGGGAGGCAATTTTATGTTTGCTTCCAGATTATATTTAATTACTGTTTAATTCCCTATTTTTTGATATCTTGATTTTCAGTAGGTTACAGAATGCATACGAGTTTTGTACGACCAGAGAGACTACATAGCCTAAGCATAGCGAAAAATGAATCGACCGAGTTTCCGTTACCATCGAGACCACATAGCCTACGCATAGGGTTTAACATCCTCTATCACCCATAGTAGAGTCTAAGCAGAAAAAAGGGAATAAAATAGAAATAAAACAGACAACTCAAAATGAGAGTGAGAACCGTTGGGTTGTAATTATTATTGCTGGTTAAATATATTTTTTGGTATCGCACCCATGGTATGAGCAGCTGGAGCTGGATAAAACAAAGGATATGCATTTAATCGATCAGGATTCAATGTTTTGTAAAATGATTGTATACAAATTTTTTTCCGTTAATAAAACCAGATATTCATGTAATGATGTGGTCTCTATGACAACGCGAATTCAGTTGATTTTTTTTAACGATGGCGTAGGCTAGGTGGTCTTATGTCAACGGAAACGCGGTTGATTCATTTTTCGCTATGCGTAGGCTATGTGGTCTCCAAGGCAACGCAAATTCAGTTGATTTTTTAGAGCGCTCCAGAAACATGACTTAGTTGAGTAGAAACACCGGTCCAATGTTAAAAACACAGTAGCATCAGGTTCGGTTGGTCGCTGGATGGAGTCCCAATTTGAGAAGGGTCTGAGTTGGCTGATATATGCTGTAACAACCATAACAACCAGTTAATCAAATTCCACGCTAAAACTGTCGGATATTGCCACTGATATAGGCACCAGACGGTGTAAATGGTGCTAAACCCTTCAGTAGGCGTCAAAGAAATGAAATATTGCAACGAAAACATTTACATCCAACACATTTCAACAGAGTTAAGAAACAAGAGGAGAAAAGAGAAATAAAATTAACGATGGTAGTAAGATAAACAGCAAAAATTAGGAATAGTAGTGAAATAAACACCCCCAAAATAATGATAATAGTAAAGTAGTCAAAATTAAGAGGAAAATTAAAGATAGTAATTACATAAGGAGCAAAAATTTACGATATTAGTAAAATAAACACCTCAAATAAATGATGGTAGTAAAATAAAGAGCAAAACATAACGATAATAATAAAGTAAAGAGCATAAATGAAGGATAGTAGTAAAAGAAAGATAAAAAATTAAAGATAGTAAAAAAAGAGCAAAAAGGAACGATAGTAGGAAAATACAGAACAAAACAAAAAGATAGAGGTAAAATAAAGAGCAAAAATTAATGATAGTAGTAAATTAAAGAGCCAAAATTAACGATAGTAGTAAAATAAAGAGCAAAAATTAATGATAGTAGTAAATTAAAGAGCAAAAATTAACGATAGTAGTAAAATAAAGAGCAAAAATTAATGATAGTAGTAAAATAAAAGGCAAAAATGAACGATAATAGTAAAATGAGGAGCAAAAATTAACAATACTAGTAAAATAAAGAGAAAAATTAACGATAATAATAAAATAAAGAGCAATAATGAACTATCGTAGTAAAATAAAGAGCAAACGTTAAAGATAGTAGTAAAGTAAAAAGCAAAAATTAACGATAGTAGTAAAATAAATAAAAAATATTATTTTTTAGAAATGTCATAAACACCATATATATATATATATATATATATATATATATATATATATATATATATATATATATATATATATATATAAAGGAGCAAATGCAAGTTCTGCGGGTGATAACAACCACCACAGGGCTTTCCCGGCCAGGAATTTCAAACTTTTTTTCCCCTGGCGTTATCTCTGTCTTCTCGGTAAAGGATTGCCTTCATTGTGCCGCCCTCTGCTCTCTTTGATTCTAGTCTTCTTCTAATGTCCCTTTCTCTTACCTCTAAAAAACTCATGTTTCTTGTCTCATTGCTCATTCATGTCCAATTTCTCCTTCTTGTATATATATATATATATATATATATATATATATATATATATATATATATATATATATATATATATTAGCGAGCAAAATAGGAGAACGATCATTCACAGAATTATTAGCAAGCAAATACTCTAGAAACAAAGCGAGATTTGACAACGATGAAACTTAGAAAACCTAATATGATGTGTTGAAGCCTTTGTTTTCTATTACTTGAGCGCAACGACGACCACAAGACCTCACCAGTTTCTTGCAAAGTTCTCAGTTATTTTGTTCCATTCTTACTCAACTTTCGTCCATAAATCCGTCAAAATTGAAAGCTGCTGGTATCGAACTTTGTCTCCAATGAGCTTCTAGATCTTCTCAATCGGGTTCAGGTCCGGCCTCTGAAGAAGCCAATTCATTTCTTCGATATTTCCATGTTCGAAATAGTATTTTACTTGCTTTACAGTATGGCATGGCGCGTTGTCCTGCCATAATACTGCTGGCTGGTTCAGAGTTGCTCGGAGTGAAGGTATAACATGTTCTTGTATGAGGTTTAGGTAAATATTCGCATTGACCGTGAAAATTATTTGCACTAGCGCACTAACTCCTTCAGACGAAAACATCACTCATACCATAGTGCTACCTCCTCCATATTTGGCAGACTTTTTAAAACAGTTAGGGTTGTCTCTTACTTGCAGCGCGTCTAACAAAACGCCTGTTATCA
Organism: Ceratothoa steindachneri; assembly: GCA_963969495.1. Lineage (NCBI taxonomy): Eukaryota > Metazoa > Arthropoda > Malacostraca > Isopoda > Cymothoidae > Ceratothoa > Ceratothoa steindachneri. The sequence goes on from OZ018338.1 coordinate 25,239,232, forward strand.
GATCAAACAAAATTAAATTTACTTTCGTCGCTGAAATTAATTATCTCCCAATCTTCATCCCTCCAAACAACACGAGCTTCAGTGTATTCGAGTGTCGCTTTCTGATTCTTCTTACTGATGATTGGTTCGGTTGCTGGAGGACGAGCTTTCAAACCAGAGGCAATGAGCGACGAGACTCGTGCGGAACGGCTTCCTTTTTTCCCTCTGCTGGTCTTAATTTTTTCAAGAAATTCTTGCTGCAGTCTCGAAGGGATCCTTAATAGAGAAGGACCTAATAGCTTTTTCTTCTCGGACGTTAGTTACGCGGGATCGAACGACTTTTGCATGAGAGTTATAGGTTTTGTCTTCATTGTATAACTTCAGAACACGCGAAACTCCATTCCTGGACCTTCCTACCTCTTTTGAAATCTTCAAGCGAACAATTCTCTGGTGGAGCTCAAGAGTCACTTTCACGTGTGATGGCATATCTAAAGTGTGAATAAAACAATGGCGGTTGTACAGTTCTTACCTACTAGGCAGAATGTTGTCAGATGATTTCAAGAGACCTTTAGAATGTTCCTGGAAAAATCGTTCTATTATTATTTTGCTCGGTAGTATATATATATATATATATATATATATATATATATATATATATATATATATATATATATATATATATATATATATATATATATATATCGCAATAATCCAATTGTGGATGCGAATGGGTGGAGAATCAACAAACCCACTAATCAATCATGTTGGAACCCATGAAAATGCGAAGACGAAGATTACAATGGAATAACGATTCCTTTTCGTCAAACTTAACAGTATCCAACATTCTCCCCAACTTAATACAACAGAGAATTCGTTTTTAGTCTGTTTTAGCTGTTTTTGTTTTTTTTGTCTGTATTCTATTAGTTTTAAGTCGGTTCTCATCTATTTCCGAGGTATTTCGATGTTGATTTTACGAAGTAAATTGATTTCAGGCGATATGTGAAGGGGCTTCCTTCATATTGCACGATGACATGAAAACAAGAAGGTGAAATATTAATTTCGAGAAATTGTGATTCGCTCCCAACACATATACGATTTCATGAAACGTAAATTTGTAATGGGAGAGAATGATTAACTTATCTACTCACTCATTGGAAAAGAAAATTAAAATTCACGCTCATATGAAGATTGGTTAGCGTGGTTAATATTGATGGTAAAGAAGATTCAGCCACCCGAATAGTTTATCAGTTGGATTATACATTTTTTTTGGCGATTATTAAAATGTCTTTGGCTTTGCGCTGCCTCCTGTCGTGGGACCTTTGAATTTACATAAGAGTATGGACACAAGATTTAAGTTATTATTTTTATTAATTGAGGCTCAATTCAAGAATATAATATTTTTTTAAATATATTTCGCAGATAATTTATTACTTCAAACCTATTTATAAAATAACATCGCATCTACTTAGCCATTATCTTTTTATATATTCATATAATATGTATTCCCACTAATGTTAACAGTATAATGCGTTGCCATATTCAGGTAGAATATATAATATATAATATATATATATATATATATATATATATATATATATATATATATATATATATATATATATATATATATATATATATATATATATCCAGCAAACCACAAGCTACAGAAAAACAGGATCATTTTTCTTCGGAAATGTTATTTCCTAATTAGCAAAAATTGCGCACAGGTGTGGAATTCAAACCGTGCACACTGAGAGAGGGCAACCGCTTTGATCTCAATTAACCCGTGGTTTAGACCACTCAGCTATGCCGAAGACAAAAAAAAACCTTCCGAATAAACAAGTTTTTAAGGTACGCTTCGCAAGGTCGATCGGAACTATGATAGAGAGATAAATTAATTGGCAATTCAAAGGAGAATTGCGGTAAACACGCGGCGAATATACAATGTATAAATCTTTCATAAACGCAAAAGAATGATGAAATGAGTCCAGCAAACCGCAAGAAACAGAAAAACAGGGTCATTTTTCTTCGAAAATGTTATTTCCTAATTCGCAAAGCCCTTACTCGCTGCCTCAATGTGCACGGTTCGAATCCCATCCCTGTACGCAATTTTTGCGAATTAAGAAATAAGATTTCCAAAGAAAAATTATCCTGTTTTTCTGTTTCTTGCGGTTTGCTGGATTCATTTCATCATTCTTTCGTGTCCATGAAAGATTTATATATATATATATATATATATATATATATATATATATATATATATATATATATATATATATATATATATATATATATATATATATATATATATATATATATATGAGTAAAAATCACTGAGTGCATCAATTGACCTTTTTTTTATTAGTATATATATATATATATATATATATATATATATATATATATATATATATATATATATATATATTCATGGGCAAAGGTTGAGCCTAATTTCTATAATTTTTCTTTCGTTTTTTTTTAATTAAGTGATAATCATAATTATTCTAATATTTAAATTATTGCATATTTATTAAAAAGTCAGCATTTCAAAAATGTGCTCTGGTTCTGTTCCTGTAGAAGGAGAGTTTCAGTCCCTAAGGCATGGATGGCTATTCGATCAAAAAGGTAAAATAATGACAATTACGGGGTAAATTAAAGACGGTGTGGAATTATAATCTATTTAGTAACATTTTTTGTTAAAATAAATCTTTTATTCTTTTTCAATTCCGATAATGGTTCTTTCCAAAGAAAAGTCTGCAACCATTGTTGCTCTGCGCCATGAAATGCAACGAGATAGTTGCTAAGGGTATCGCATCAAAGAGCCACCATCTTTTGCATCGTTACTGAGGTTAAAAAGACTGGTTAGACTTCTGTGAAGAAGTTTTATGAGAGCTTAAGAGCTTCAAATGAACACCAGGATCGCCTCCTGGTAATATCACAACTCAAATATCGAGATGCCGCCAGTGCCAGACTCGCTCACGATTGGAAAGAAGCAAGTGTAAACGCTTCAGAGCGGACAGGGAGGCGCAGACCTTTCGACAAAGGTGCCAAGAGAAGAATGGCTGCGGAAGAGTCTCATTTAACCAAGAAAACCCCTACGGATAGTCTCCACTTTTATATAAAATATAAAGAATGGGTTATTAAAGACTGGGGCAAAGCGATATTCATTGATGAAGCTCCCTTCCGCTGATTTGAGGTTCCTGGAAGATCCTCGTTAGGAAAAGAAAAGGGAAGCGATTTCACGAGTCTTGTGTCGCTCTCACGGAGAAGCAACTGTTTTGGGGCTGTTTCTCATCTAAAGGAACTGGAACAATTTTGAACAATTCAGGATCAATTTGGGGATGATGAATGTATTATCAGCATGATACAACACATTGCAATAACAAAGTTCTTTGCTGAAATGGCTGAAAATAACAAAACTTTAGACACCTTGGCATGAAAATTCATCGGATGTGAACCCAATAGAGAATTTGTGGGTGATGGTAAAACTAGCATCTAAATGTAACCAGTTACGGGTCCTTTTTGAACCAAAATGGAGCCGTATCAGTCAAGGTATTACCACAAATTTGCTCTCCACTCTCCCAAAACGAAGTGAAGCAGTTCTGAATAACAAAGGACAACAGTGTAAATTTGACTGCGCGCATCAATTGACTGTTTTTTTATTAATAAAATTGGTTTGCGATCTAAATTTTTATATTATCTTCTTCAAATGATGATCACAAACATACTAAAAGAAAATTCAACGTTTTATTAGTTCTATTAATTTTTTATACAGGTAAAATATAGTAGTCTCAAAATTTTTGGCCATGACTGTATTTACAGTGGGTCGCAAAAGTTTAGAACACAGTTAGAAATGCAAATTTACATACTTTTAGTTAACGCAGGTTAATGAAATTTACAAAACACATCGAACTTTATATAATAAATAGAATGGAACATTCTGAAAAACAAAAATTATATCACAATAATGAAATTTGATTTCGCAAAAGTTTACAACACATTCATTACAGACAGCCTCAGAGACAGCAGTTACCAGTCACAGCGAAAATTCTACAAGTAGTGGAACATGCAACTGTGCAGACAGGTAGCGCCCGCTGTCCAGGAAAAGGCTAATCTAACATTTACTAATTTCTACATCAATTTTCACACGCAAGATGTTAGAGAGATTGGGCGAATATCAGCAGGGTTTGAGATATCTCTCCTTGGTTTGCGAAAAGCGAGCACCAAAGCCATTCACCAGGAGTCTAGGAGGTTACCCCCTGTCCAGACCTCTTGAAAAAATATAGCAGAAATGCCATGCCTTACTCAACTAGGTGTCGAAGTATGGCATGCAGGATATCGTCCGGATCAGGGGCAGTGTCCGCGCACGAAGCGAATGTGGAACGCAACTCGCTAACGTAAACCTATCATTGAAAGGTTCTGCGTCCCTGAATTATAAAGTCCGATCGGCGGCCTTCAGCGACATCACAACGTGCATTGAATGCTGGTAGAACAGCATCACGATTAGAGAATGCGGAGAAAGCAATCGCGAAGCATTCCGTCACGGAAGCGAGGTCCTGTAAGAACTTGATCAAAATCCTTTTGACTCGCTTCCACACCTCTGCAAGAGGGGTCTTTCCCGTTAAGTGAAGACACGTATGTTAGCCAAGAGGAGCGGCGAGCGTGTTTCGAAACATACAGGAACCTAGCTCTAACCCTATCCCGACGAAATTTACCGTCAGTAAAATTGTTCGGGCGGCGTTTATTTTTGCATGTAGGCATAAGGATTTTGTCTACGAGCCGTCTAACACTCGATTGACCACCAAGGAAGCAGTCTGCGTGCAAAACGACCAAATGTTCTAGGAATAGTAGTTAGTCTGACGGCGATGAAGATGTCGGAGAACTCAACGGCCTCATCCACCGACCTAAACTCCTCAACTGGAGCAGAGAAATTAGTCAGTTCCTGAAGTGCTGACAAATATCCCGCCCCCTCCAAGCGCCACCAGGATGGTCAAAATTTAGGCGACAGTGGCACAGAAAAGGATATTTGAATGGGAAAGTGATCACTACCATGAAGGTCATCGATCACCACCCACCCAAAATCAGGCTGTGGATCCGAAGAGCACAAAGATAGATCAATGAAGGAAAAATATGTGGTTCTAGGACTGATGCGTAAACTCATCCACATTTAGGACACCTATCTCAAGCTCTTCGATCAGGTCAGCAAGGAACTGACCATGGAATTCATCGTGTAGTCCCCCTACAGTAGTAGTTGTTCGCCAACCTGCGGCACATCCCGACCGGATAATGAGATTGCCATAAAGGTCAGTATGACAATCGCTGGTGAGCCCGAGGGCACCAGGGGCTGGACCTCTTTGGAGAGAGGTGCCAAGGATGTATTATGTTTTGACGTCAAACAGCGTTCAACTGGAACTTTCGTTGACCCGCGGCAGAGGGACCTTTTTTACGTCAGAGGTATGTGAATATAGATACCCATCGGCAGGATTTCTTGGAACAGTGTGTGTTGTGTTGCGAAGACAAGAGAGATAAGAAAGCAGTGTTGCAATTGGCTATGTGTGATGAGAAGTGTAAGATCTACCCACCCGAATACAGGGCTGAACACAGCGTGTCCACCAATTGGTAGCCAGATATTTACGTGTGCTGAGGTTTGTTTCCGTTCATGCCGAGATCGAACCCAGTACCTTGACGTTAGTGGGTCAACGCCGTATCCACTCGGCTAGCAAGAGCTGTACCTGGTCACATTAAACCTCTTTGGTGATAGTTTGATTTGGGTTAAGAAGTACAAAATAGATTATGCCATTCATATCCAACCAACCACACAAAAGAATCTTTGTTGGATGAAGCCCTGTTTGGGCAAGGGTATTGGATTGCCTACAGGAGTAATCCCTTCGTCTAGAAAGTTTAATATTATTGTACACAACACACTTTTCATTGCCGATAGCAATCCTACTCAAAAGTGGTTCAATTTTAGTCGAGAAAGTAGAAATGAACAAATGTTCATCTCTCTAGAACTTTTGACACGTCCTGAGGAATCCATTACTCCAATTTCCTTTAAAGAACCTTGCACAGTTGAATATAGCTTTACATCCAATTGTTCAGCAGTTAAAATCGGATTTTCTCCCATTGTTACTTTTAAAATATCTTGATCAAATTCTACTGATCATCCTGAATGGTCTTCATCTTTGAGATCGTTTCCTGAGCGAAAGTTCTGAAACTATCTTTGACACTGTCTCACACTAACAGTTCCTTCATTGTATACTTAATACGAACTTTCTGCTGTTAACCTAGCATTATTGCCTTTTCTAAACTTTTAAAGCATAACGTTGGTAATGTGCTCTTTTAACACTTCTATAATATTCATCATTTAACGATAAAACACATTAAATTAACGATAATAATACAAAATCAATAGCCTATAAAATGACGCTTAAGGTGTGTCTAAATTTAAGGCTTGGTTTAGCCTAAGTCATACATGTATCTAGGCTTCGAGTTTAATAGACTAGACCTGTATAAAAACAAACCTGCTTTCGATTATTTATACCCATAGACGATTATTTATATCCATAGAATTATGATAAACATAAAAAAATGCTGCATTATTTATATAATGACCGTTGGTGCACGCACGCCCCTCCAAGTATCATGAGAAACAATCTAAAAAAGGAACCCTTTTGGTGGGTGTGGCCGAGATAACCTCTTGAGATTTTGTTACGAAATTAATGAATTTATTCATTATTTTATTAACTGCCTTGTGAAGGTTATCTTAACGTAATTGCATTATTAAAAGTAGTAGTAGTATTGATACTATGACTATTTGTACCTTCGTTCTTTTATTTTGAATTGGATTTTTTAGTTCGTCATTAATTACATTTTTCATTAAAACACTCTTCCGATCTTCTCTAAATTTCCATTAATATACCAAAATTAAATGTATATTAATTCTTTTATTATTCATAGTACAAGAAATTATTGATATATTCATCTCTCGCGTGTATCCATGTATGTACATTTAAAAGGATTTAAGACACATGTGCGTATTTACGATCGCGTTCAAATTTATTATTAATATTACGGGGTTTTTTTAGGCAATTTCTGAAATAATTTGCCAAACATTTGCGTCATGACATAATTCGAGGTGATTTATTTTTTCTATTAGAGCAATTTTTTTGTAATTGATTGTTCTTAGGTATTATTCAGTAGATATTCAGGGATTTAAGTCTTTCTTTATTATATCTTTCAGAGGGAGACATAATGAGAGTCAATCTGGAGTCATCTTAAATAAATATGAGTCACCTTACAGTGTCGTCATCTTCAATAAATCGGAGTCACTTTGTATAGGAGTGACTTTACATAAGAGTCACTGCACGAATAAGAGTGACCTTACATAAATAGGAGTTATCTAACATAAATAGTAGTCACATTGACTATATAGGAGAAACCTTACATAAATAGAAGTCACTTTGCATAGGGATCACCTTACATACCAGTTACCGTACAGAAATAGAAACCACCTTACATAAATAGCAGTAGCGTGCGGTGATTTTTTGAAAATGAGGAAGCAATTCAAGTTTTACAAAAATAAATATGTTAATTGAAGTAAATATTTTGTTCATTAAAAATAACTATAAAATTGTAAGCTAATCACTTTATTTAAATGTGAATTCTATTTTTCTATCTTATTTCTTTAAGTAGGTTTTTTGGGGGATGAACTTCCTTTTTAATAATTTTTTTTCAATAATACAATCGCATTTTCTCCCAACTTCATTTGCATCCATTTTGTTTAAAAGGGGGTCATCACTTAAAAAAATGAAAAACAATACGTCACACTTATTTTGTAAACAATGCAATCACAGTGACTCACAGCTACTGATCTCAAAGATACGAGGGGTGACTCCAGTAGGGCTGCCAGAATCCAGGAAAAACGGGCAAAATGCTTAAGACACAAGGGCATAACCATACAGAGTTGATGCTATGTAGCTGCTTTCATTCTTAGAACAAGTATTTAAATATAACACTAAAATTGTTTAAGCTTCAGAGCACAATAATAGTACGTCATTGTGACTTAGACCTTTTATTGCTCTTTTCTGGATTCTGGCAACCCAGCAGGATTGCCAGATGGAAGCTCCTGACTGCAAAGCTAAGTTTGCTTCCTTTTCCGTATAAAAATAGGGTTTTTTTTTCTTAATTCTAACACGGCGTTGAAATATCTAGATAAAAATCATAAAACTCTAATGAATGCATATTATTGCTAAGAAAAGCAAAACATCTTTAAACTATTCATTCCAAAGCACCAAGAAGCAGAACTATTAATGAAATTAAGAGGAAAAAAAAAAGAGTAGAAATTTCGACGAAAAGGATGCATTTCTTCAATTCCAGTCGGGCTAATCAGGGTCTAACGCCAACTCGATTGAAAGTGAACGGTACCGTATATAAATAGGAGTCACCTTATATAAATAGGAGCCATCTTATATAAATAGGAGCCATCTTATATAAATAGGAGCCACCTTATATAAATAGGAGCCACCTTATATAAATAGGAGCCACCTTATATAAATAGGAGTCACCTTATATAATTCGGAGACGCCTTATATAAATAGGAGACACCTTATATAAAGAGGATCCAGCTTATATAAATATGAGCCACCTAATATAAATAGGATCACCTTATATAAATAGGAGCCACCTTCTCTGCAGTTGTGTATATATAAAAGTTATTAAAAGAAATCTTGGTAAATAATTCTTCCTGTCAGAAACGTCTTAGAGTTCATTTTTCAACTGAGGACTTCAGAAAAGAACCTGGCTTCATTTTTGCCTAAGTCAGTGATCTTGGCACCCCTGTTAGTCTGTTTATGGTTACAATGTATTGATATCCTTAATTTAGCACTAATAGTCCCCGCATTGCAGCCTTGAGCTGGCGGAATAAAAAGTAGTCACTAGGGGCTAGATCTGGACTGTAGGGGGGATGTCTTGTTGGGCATCAGCGGCCTTCTACTCATCCCGTTAACTTGTACCCGATGTATTCGTACATCAGCTGTCTGATAGTGGACACCCGTACTTGGTGATGATTGGCAATAACCACCATCGACTTGTTGAGGTCGTCGTTGATGATGACCTGCTCCTGCTATTGAAGTCATCCTTCCTGATAAGGTGTGACCTCTGAGAATCATCTTTTCTTTCACACTCCCGTACCAGAAGAAGCCAGTAGCTCTTTTCTGACCTTGAAAATAATGGAGCTGGTGGCGTTCATGGAGGTTGCAATATCTGAGTTACTGTAGTAGGCAGTTTAGGAGGGAACATTCTTTTATTTTCTGTTTACTTATTTATCTTGCATTTTATCTTTTATCGAATCTATTTACTTTCTGAATTTTCCTTTATCTTTAAGTTAGCCCTTTAAACATTTGTCTTCCATTTATCTTGACTCCAGTATTCTTATTGGCTGGGTTAGTTCTTGATCTTCGATTTCTTTCTTGATGTATCTTCATATTTATTGCATTTATCTTGAGTTGATGATTCCTTCTTGATTCCTGATGAATTGATGAGTTAGTCTTTGAAGCGTTTTCTTTCCGTTTTCCTTGACTTCCGTTTTCTCTTGAATCGATTTCTTGGTCCTTCTTAATTAGTTAGTCCTTGCAGCATTTTCCTTGATTCCGTTTTCTTCTGGAGATTTCTTCATAAAAGGTTGTGGACTTTGAGTTTCGAACGCGGTACCTTTAGATCTAAACGCCTATGCTCTTAGCCATTACGCTACGGCGGAGTCCGTGATGAGTTGCTAATTTAATGGGCTATTTATATTATCGATTTGGAAGGAATTTTTCTCTGATACATCTTCGCACCCCTACAAGTTAAGTCAAAGATCTGGGCGTGCCATTCCCTGTGTCAGGCTGGAAACTGCCGTGTTGGGGTTGAAATGGAATGATAATACAGTTTAGGGCATTTATGGCTGGCTAAAGTTGTGTTCTAAAATACATGCGCACCTCAGGGTAGTGGCAAATTGTCACACTTTTGTACTTCAGAGTAGTATCCATTTCAATCCGCATCTTTTACACTCTTCTTTTTATCCTCATTTATTTTTTTTTCTTCTATGTAAAATCCACCTTTCTTTACTATACCTAGATAGACCCGCCCTTGCCTGAAAGAGGAAATTAAGAGTCTTGTATTCCATCGTGATAATGGTTGAAAGCTTTTCAAATGTTTGTTTCTTAAACGGTATCCATAGATTTCAATCCATTTCCTTTATATATTTGTTTTGCTTGCATGTTTATCTATACATATAATATACCATTTCCTCTTGTGTCCCTTTCAGAACCATCTCAAAGGAAATAGTTATGGTTTTTCATTAGACAGTCTTCGCAGGAGGGATGCCTCAGATATATATATATATATATATATATATATATATATATATATATATATATATATATATATATATATATATTATTATATTACGAATATAATACATAGTTTTATTTATTAATTTTAATGATTATTTATATTTCTTTTTCGGATCGTGGTATAGATGCTAAGATGCGTGACCTCACTGAGTTCAAAAAAGGGCAAATTGTTGGAACTTGAATTGCAGGAGCTTCCGTCACCAGAACAGTTAAGCTCCTTGGTTTTTCGAGAGTTACCGTATCAAGGACCATGACAGAATTTAAGAAGTTGGGCTTAACCTCCAGCAGGGGAAATAATATCGGCAGGACTTCGAAGCTCAGTGAAAGAGATCGACGAGTGTTGAAACGCATTGTGATGAAAAACCCCCTGACAACTGCCCCTAAAGTGACTGCAGAGTTGAATCAACATCTCACTAGCCCAGTTTCGACCAAAACTGTTCGCCGTGAGCTCAATAAAGCCGGATATCATGGAAGAGCCGCCTTCAAGAAACCGCTGCTTTCTCATCGAAACATTCAGAAAAAGCTGAACTGGTGTAGAGATCACAAGGTCTGGTCGACAGACCAATGGAAGCAAGTAATATTCTCCGACGAGTCCAGTTTTCCTCTTTTCCCCATTGCAGGGCGAGTTTATGTGTGGAGGCAGCCAGGGGAAGCTTTTAACCCTAGCTGCCTTCTTTCTACAGTGAAGCCCGGAGGAGGGTCAGTGATGGTTTGGGCAGCCATATCTTGTAATGCCCTGCATGGTAGGTTCAACAGCAACGAATATCTGAATATTTTGGAAGATCAAGTCCATCCCATGGTCCAGACATTATTCACTGATGGTGAGTGTTTTTTCCAAGCTGACAATGCCCCAATACACACCACTCATGTGGTTAAGAATTGGTATGAAGATTATAGAAGTGAGCTACAACACATGGATTGGCCTCACAATTTCCGGATCTTAATATTATTGAACATTTGTAGTGCGTCTTGTAACGACAGGTTAGAAGTCGTTACCCTCCACCGCCGTATCTGAAACAGCTGGAGCAAGTATTGCAAGAAGAATGGCTCAAGATTCCTCTAAATGAAGTCAGGAAGATGTAGGAATTAATTCTAAGACGCATCGACGCTGTTTAGAAAGCAAAAAAAGGACCAACTCCGTATTAAATAAATATTCATTGAATTTAACACGTGTTTCAATTATTTTCTCCAACCCTATATATATATATATATATATATATATATATATATATATATATATATATATATATATATATATATATATATATATATATATAGGGTCTTTCAATAAGGTCGCTCTATTTTCAAATGTAAATAAAACAAGTTGTGTGTGATATATGCACTCAATTTATTTTAAATTTGAAAGTACATTTTATGGCATTAAGTGTGGAATATGACGTTCAAATGTCTGCCACGGCTTTGCTTGGTAGAACGTATTCGGGAGGCTCAATTTTCGATGACTTTGTCGTATATATCTGGCTAAATTTGCTGGATGGTGTTCGTTATGTTGACTTTGAGGACATCAACTGTTTGTGGATTATTCGCATAGACCTGCGATTTAAGGTAGCCCCAAAGAAAGTAGTCTAATGGCGTTAAATCACATGATCTCAGTGGCCAGTTGACGTAGCCGCCGCGCGAGATGACCTTGCCCTGAAATCGCCAGTGCAAAATGTCTATCGTGGTGTGCGCAGTGTGGCACGTTGCGCCGTCCTGTTGGAACCACATGTCGTCAGTATCCATATAATCCAGTTGAGGCCAAGAAAAGTTGCTTATCATCGATCTGTAGGTCTTGCCGTTGACGGTTAGGCCAATCCCATCTTCGTTCTCAAAAAAACAGGGACCGATGATTCCGTTAGGCAAAAATCCGCACCAAACAGTGACTTTGTTGGGATGCAATTGGTGCTGGAGTATCTCATGTGGATTGTTTTCGTCCCAAATCCGACAATTTTGCTTGTTCACAAATCCATTCATCCAAAAATGGGCCTCGTCGCTGAAGATGATTTTAGGGGAAAAATTGGGTCCACTTCCAACTGCTCTAGAGCCCAGTCAGTGAACACACGGCGTTGTCTATGGTCATTTACCTTAAGTTCCTGGGTAAGTTGGATTTTGTACGGGTGCAGACCCAAGTCCCTCCGCATAATTCGCCAAACTGAAGTCGCAGAAAGGCCAAGTTCTTGTGAACGACGAGAAATTGACTGCCTCGGATTTCCCGTACACTCTCATTTACAGCAGCAATGTTTTCAGCAGACCTTGCGTTTCGGCGACGTACGGGTGTTGGTTAATTGTTGATCGACCCTTTTGCCTCGAATTTGGCCACCAAGTGTCGAACAGTGGACTCGGCAGGACGATTGTGGCGAGGATAGATATCACGTAATGCGCGGAACATTTGTCGAACGGAGCACTGAAATTGCTAATAACATTTGATGATTTACACACGCTGTTCAACGCTATAACCTTCCATCGTGACTTACGAAGTACTACTTAACATTTTACAGTGAGATTGCTAGATGTCTCTTTAACAACATGGCTACTATCGCCTGACAAAGCTCGAGCGTCCTTGTTGAAAGACCCTTTATATATATATATATATATATATATATATATATATATATATATATATATATATATATATATATATATATATATATATATATATATATATATATATATATATATATATACGAGGGGTGGTCAATAAGTTTTGCAATTTGGATATAAAGAAACGAGATATGATTAAAAGTGTTTTATTATTTTTCAATATAACTACCCTCGACTTCAATGCACTTGCGCCACTTGTCCCTGAGGCTTCGAATTCCCGACAACCAGAAATCTCCCGACTTCTGTTCAATCCACTCCTGGACGGCGAGCTGGACATCTTCATCGTCCCCAAACCAGCGTCCACGCAGTGCAACCTTGAGCTGATGGAATAAAAAGTAGTCGCTAGGGGCCAGATCTGGACTGTAGGGGGGATCGTTGAGCTCCTCGAATCCGCACTCGCGCTGGGAAGCTTGTGCAACTCTAGCCTAATGGACTTTGACGACGTTGAAGTCGATCATGGGGCGTGAGGTTTCTAGGGACCCAACGGGCAGAGACCTTGGTCATGGCCAAATTGTCGTGGGTGATGTTGATAACACTTCAATGTGATATTCCAAGTTCTCGCTCGATTTCTTTGACCTTCACCCTTCGATTTTCGAGGATCATCCTCTCCACACGGGCTATATTGTCTTCGTTGTTCACGTCTGACGGGCGTCTTGGACCGGGGTCATCTTCAAGGGACTCACGACCATGGCGGAACTCCCTATTCCAGCGAGCAATGGTTGCCTAGGAAGGGGCGGTGTCGGTGTACACTGCAACCATGCGTTCATGGATCTCTTTTGCATTCTTGCCTTCCTTGGTCAAAAATTTGATCACTGCGCGGTGCTTAACCTTCTCCATTGTTGAAAAATTTGGGACTGATAATCTGCGATCAGCTACTGTTTCTTAAATAGATGAGGCAGGAGCGTGCGGCGACAGGTCCGGACTTGTCATAACTTGTCCTAACACCCCCACAAACAGTCATCCCCCTTCCTCTGTTTTGCCCTACCTTCCGATTCGCAAAACTTATTAACCACCCCTCGTATATATATATATATATATATATATATATATATATATATATATATATATATATATATATATATATATATATATATATATATATACACTGCAATAACTTTTCTTAATTTATAAAAGTTTGGCGAAAATGGAAAATCAAACAAATTTTCCATTCTCTTCGAAAAGCAAGGGTGACTCTTGAAGAGGCCAATCGAAAGATACTTTTTTTGGCTATCTGAGAGAACACCTATTTTAAATGTTATCTCCTCGTGTATGTGAGAATAGCTCCTTCCGAGTGACAGGCTCTAGCACTAAACTTTCCTTCACCTCTATACTTACTCAATGACTGGAACATCTCAGTTCCTTGGTAAGCATCTGGGATATCCTTCCTGAGAATCCTGCTCATTGAAAAACCAAAAGCTACACAAATTCAGCTCGCTCTTCAAAAGCAGTAGCCCCCTTTAATTTCAAATTGGTGATCCCAAAATGACCATCAACATCCTTAACGCAGGATTTAAAAAAAAACACAACAACTCTACGGAGCTACATCATAACACCTATAAATAACCACAACATACACACCACGATAAGTACAACCTATGGTACCCTTTACCTTGGGGAGAATGGCATGTGACACTCCAAAAGTCAAGTCATTGCTACGAGAACTGTCACACGCAGTAATTAATTGAATTTCGCTCCTTCTAAGAGAAACCGCAAACTTGAGCTATCAAACCATCCAGCCACTATTTTAGAAAAGTTCTTCCCCTCACGATAAAAAGAATAACTTTTGGCTCATTCCACTGAACTATTGCATATCTCCTTAGGAGATTGAAGATCACACGAGAAGATACTTGGAGTCCGGATTTTCTGGAAGAAGCCTTGAAATTCTAGTCCCGGATATCCAACTTGAGCAACTCGCTATGACTTCCTCGCGAGCTCTCAGTCGCATCTCTCAGGCAAGAGTGACTTCTATTACAAAGGATCCCCCACAAAAGTTCTGCGAGCAGATAGAGGCAGCATTGGTCCCCATCAAGGAATATCTCGCAATTCTCTCGAAAAGACTGACCACTCTCGAGAAGTCGAGAGACTACTTCAAGCGATTTTCAGCATTCCCATACGCGCAACTCTCCCGCTGGATTGCATAACTCTCCTGCTGGATCACGTAACTCTCCTGCTGGATCAAGCAACTCTCCCCTGTTTCAAGATGGCTTCTGCTGGTCAGTGTTAGATCCAGAAAAAAATTGGTGGGAGGGCGCTAACCTGAATTCTTCCCTCTGAGTAGTCTGAGAAAAGGGCATTGATAATTAATAAGGATTATCTTACACAACATTGATAATAAATAACAGTATCCCATACATGAGTGGGTACTAACTCACTCACATGCTGAATTTTTTTCCACACATCATACAATTATGAACTCCAGTTTTTGGTCACATCAGCTAAGGTATAATACTGAATTTAATAATTTATTTTGAAATATACTCGTATTTTAGACATGTATCATATGAGATACATTCGATCGCAACAGTTATAAAAACTGTTTATACATATATTCTATATTATTACATAACTCTTTCTAAATACCAGAATAGAGGTATGGCCTTAGAACGAGATATAAAGATAAACGGGTTTGAATTTTTTTGGGAGGGGGAGCTTTAGCCCCCAGGTCCCCCCTTTGGATCCGCGCCTGCTGCTGGTACCACCGGTAGTACTGCAGCCAGACACATTGCTGTGCACCTGGTTGCAAGGAGAATGGTATCTTGGGAATCTTCTGAGGGAAAGATAAATGAGGGATGTCGCATTTGTTTCATCAGCTTCCACGCTTGTACGTTATCAAACCCCATCACTGGATAAAAGGTCCCTAGTCACCACAGCATCAGTGATCTCAATCCCCAAGGTATGTCCAACTTCTCAGACAATTCAACCTCCGTCGCTAGTTTAAATCGTCAAGTAGCGCGAGAGACAGAGGTCTGGAGGGATGTAGAATCCAGAGGTCGTTGTGTTTATTCGCCATTTGCACCATTGCCCGCAGTTTTTAGCATTAGGTCCAAACCAAAGATGAGTCCGGCACATTTTTCTTCATTGATAAGAGTAGAATGGGTGGATGTTCCGTAGTGGTGGATGATGGTGTTTGGCTACGAAGGGGCGGGCGATCTGGGTGGTCGACCCGACATTGATGTTGATGATGGTTGGTCGCCCGGGGAGACGGCCAAGCACGGTGCTTGCACCAAAGGCACCAACTCATCCAGTAATTTTCCGACTTGGGCAAGGAGAAATTCTTGTTGAATAGCCGTGGCCGGAGCGATAGCAAAGGGCAGGGACTGCAGAAACCGGTGCCAGACTAAATCTTTCCCCCACCTCAACCTTACCAGTGGTTTGCTGAATTTCTTGGAACTACTCGGAGGGGTGACCGGTCATTAGTGTGAAAATAAAAGTTTTTCGAAAATATTTGACTTAGTTTGCTCGAACAGAGCAAAGATTTCTCTCTTGAGATGGCTAGAAGAGCTTGCGGCTCTGGTTGGCGAAGGGAGGCGAGTAACTGTGTCTGGCGGAAGCGCTGACAGAGCATGGTAGAATTTGGTCTGTTTCGAAGTTATATTGGAATATTCGAACTGAGCTTCGAGGATCTCGAAGTATGCCATTGTTGACGATCCGAGGAGTATACCAACAGCTTCACCGCCAGGTGATAGGTTCCGGCAACCGTTTATTGCTCCATAAGTGAGGCATGTGAAGGACAGATGGGGGAGGGGGGGCTATGGCATCAGGAGGGCGTTTTAGTCTCTTTTTAGCCGCGACCTGGATGTAGGCAAAAAGTGGAAGGTGGAGGGAGGGTCCTGGAGACAGCTTTTTTACAATTTTGCTTACCAACATCCTATTACAGGAAGCTATAGTCCTTTCGTTTCCTCTAAACATTTTTTTATGATTTGATCACCGTCAATTTCGTTTTCGTCTTAACTTATCTGTCTCCAATTCCTATTTCCTTTTTTAATAATGATCTTTACTTACAAGAGGAATGGGTTGGAATGGCATTTCCCCATGGACCAAACTTTGCAAATATCTTTATGCGCTTATATGAAGCTTCCTGGACCCATACCTGCCCACTGGACTTCTCTTCCGTATTTAATAGATGTTTTGTTGAGGACTGTCTAATCATGTCCTGTAAAGAAGAACATACCCTCAAATTTCTGAAATTTATTAACCACCGGCACCCAAACACAATTCACAATGAAATTAGAAAATAATGTCTCTCTGCCATATTTAGACATCAATTTGAGCCACACCACCAGTGGTCTTTCCTCTACTGTACACCGCAAGCCTACCTTTACTGGTTTAGGAACCAGCTTGTTTAGTTACATTCTTCGTTCGTTTAAACTAAATTCTATTGGTACCCTTCTTCGAAGAGCCGTTAGGATCTTCTCCACTTATAAACATTGCACACGAAGAGTTCTCTTTTCTAAATATTTTTTTTCCGAAAATGGATTCCAGGGTTTTCTAATAGACACCCTCATAAGAAAACACATTAACTTTTATTTTAATCATGTAATTAGATCTACAGCCAGTAAACTAATCCGCCTTTTCTCGGTAACCTTCTTTGAGTCACGAACCTCAAAAATGACCACCGAAATCCGCTCCATAATCCAAAACACTTTCCTTTTTGGGATCTTAAGATCATCGCAGACAATAGCTATACAATCGGATCACTCTTTCGTTACAAAGAAACCTTTCCAACTGCTTACCATTTTTCACTTATCTATTAATTCAAGTGTGTGAGGTGCGACGTAACCTACATCGGCCCAACGAGACGAACCTTTCATACGAAAGTTGAAGAGAACCCTGGAAAACCATGCAGAATGGTCTTTCACTGGCTAAACCCGATCATTCTACAATAAGACTCCATGCCAAAACTTCTAATTTTCAGATAAAGATCGACCAATTATCATTACTTTACTCCGTAAATAACCTTTACGTCCTACATATCCTTGAATTGCTATATATTTTGAAAGCTAAACCTCCCTCAATGACCCAATTTCCTCTGTTCCGTTACTCGTTAAATCCACCCTCTTTATCAGTATTTTTGTATCTACAAGATTTAAAATGATGATTAAACAACATAGACATTATAATGCCGTAAATTAGATGCCCTTGTGTTATTTTCAGTACCCTGATGATGAGGGTGGCCCTCGAAACGTCGGTGTATTAATAAATTAGAAGAATCAATCTGTTTTCTTTTGCCCTGGTTCTTCTAATTTATTAATATACCGACGTTTCGAGGGCCATCCTCATCATCAGGGTACTGAAAATAACACAAGGGCACGTAATTTACGACATTTCAATATATATATATATATATATATATATATATATATATATATATATATATATATATATATATATATACATATATGGGCTTCAAAAAGAAAAAGTTCGTGGAAAAAGTACATAACTAAAAATCATATGAAATGATTTTGATGTCAATGCACCTGAACATTCTTGTACCAACATGTTATAACGTGTTCTAACATGAGCCCTTAAATGCATGTTACAACGCGGCGGCGCCAGTTGGAAGTCAGTACCCGTTCAAGCAACATGGCCTCCTCCAAAATCGAGACAAGACAAACATCAAATTCATGCTGCAGCTCGGATGGGACAACAGCCAAATCATTGACTCTCTGGAACAAGTTTATGGTGACTATGCCACAAAGAAATCAACAACCAACAAATGGATGAGTCGTTTCAGAAGTGGGAGAAATGGGATTGAAGGTGATCCCCGCAGTGGCAGGCCATCCATGTCAATTTGTGTGGAAAACATTGATGCTGTTCGCGACCTGATTGAAAAGGATAGACGAATAACCACTGAATTAGTAGCAGACACACTCAACAACTCTGTGGGTTCTGTACACGCAATTCTGGTGCAGAGTTTGGGGTTAAGCAAGTTTTCCGCTTGATGGGATCCTAGGCTGTTGCGCTCAGATCAGCAGCAAACAAGGGCAGACCTTTCAATGGAAATGTTGAACAAGTGGGATGTGGACCCTGAAGCTTTTATGCAGAAAATTGTGACCGTGGATAAAACAGGGCTCTACCAATACGATTCCGAGGACAAAATTCAATCGCAGCAGTGGCTGCCCAGGGGTTGAAGTGGACCAGTCAAGGCAAAATCTGAGCGTTCAAGAGGAAAGGTCATGGCCACTGTCTTCTGGGATACAGAGGGGATTTTGGTGGTTGGCCTCATGCGGTTAAAAGGCTGTTTTTGGCAAATTTTGTTGAAGACCATAGTGTATTTCGCCTTAGTTAATTTCCTTTGGCAACTTTCTATTCTTCTAACACTCTTTTTTATTCGATCTTGTAGATGGTAGATCACTTGTCCTGTATTCATCTCTCTTTTAAATGAATGGGTTTGGTAAAAAACAAACTAAATTGCTGAGCTTTCGATCTTATTCGATCATCTTCGGAGCGTCTTGATATATTCTTTCCTCCTATATCAATGAAATGTGGAGTCGCAATCAGGGTCTGGTCCAGGGGGTCTTAATACATTAGTATATAAGGACCCCTGGTCCGGGAATCTGACATTAACGTTTGCGCCTTCGATCGAGCAGCTCCTCAAGTTTTTCACGGGCTCCATCCTCGACTTTCGACTTTCTTCTCCATCCAGGATCTCGTGAGAGAAACCCGGAGGTCGTAATGTCACAGGATATTCTCCATCCAAAAGCTTCCTCGCCTACTCGCTCTATGTCACCCATCGTTACTTTCAGACATCGAGATACCACTCGATTGGCGATTGACGATTGTGTACCACTATCGACCACACCGATCTACGCTACGCTTCCAGACACGCCGGAACTAACTCAGAAATCGAAGGTACCGGCTGTGCAGCCACCCTTCTGGATTTCTCGCTTTACACCTGCGTGAGAACAGGTGCTCCTCGCTCACAGCAGGTTCGCCCGACGTCTTCCCATCACCTGCACTTCAGGAGCTTCTTCTTACCAAGATAGATACCCAGGTCGCCGCAGCTTCGGTAGAAGAAGATAGCCAGCGACCTCCTCCAAATAGGTCTTATCGGATTATTCCAGAACACGCCAGATACCAGGAGGAGGAACCCTACGCGTTTCCACTACAACCGCTCGTCGCGCCCGATCTGCCGCCGACCCCTCGGACTCCACCGAAGGGCCCCGCTCCAAACGTCCCTAACCAAATAGTGTATTAAAGACCTAAAAGAAAACATTTCAAAACCCGCCTTCAAAAGGCATGACCAAGAAGAATTCAGCTACTACTCACCTTATTTAGACTACGAGAACATCTGAAGAACCTAGAGCGGGAATCGCTACTTCAGCGACTTCGTCTCTTCTCCGTGGTCATTCACTATGGCTGGGGACGGTCCTTATAGACGCCAAAGAGCGCGCCGTCATCGGATCTAACATACAACTATCCGCTGAAGCCATGGCAGCAAGGACAGGTTGGCCTGGACGCCCTGTCAGCTCATACCAGCAGATGCCTCAACCTCAAGCCCCAATGGGTAGAGGACGCTGAGGCAGATATACAGGTAGACGTCGCCCGCGCAAGCAGAATCCTCAACGAGCTGTGCGATGAAAGATGGGACGAGGAGTGGGCCTTCCTCAAGAAGTTGGCGCGAGGAGGAATGTGATCCACACCATCACCCACTCCATCAGACTACTCCATCTTTACGGGCCCTTCATCCGGCACCCTCGCTACCGCGCGTTCCTTTCCAGAAGTCCCCATGTGGTACTTAAAGGCTGTTGCCCGAGCAGCAAGAGGCTGGCCCCAAGATCTTCAAAACACATGGGACTCCAGATCCAACTACTCAGAAGACGCCTCTGGGACACCATCGCCTCCAAAATACAGGCAATTATATAGCCCAAGTGTCGCGTCCCATAGTGATTACCCCAGTTTCAAAAGTGATATTTCCCTGTTAAGTGATAAATTGAATAATTTAGATATCAGTGGTAATCTGCATAATGTAAGTATAGGGCAAGTGTCTAGTCCGCCCTCTAGTTACTCAGCGCTTTTGGAAAGAGCAATCCAAATTCACTCATACATGTGGGATAGTGTATACTTTAAATATCATAAGTAAATTCCTGGACTCGTCTCTACAAATAAATAGTAAAAAGTCCAAACTCATGCCAACTACATGTCTGGACTACCTAGGTGTAAAACTCAACTTACTACGAGACTCAGCCTGCCTCACTCACTACATGCGGGATAAGGTGCACCGCGCGCTAAGATATTGCGATAACCCTACACTTAGCTAAAAGTTTTGGCAACGGCTAGGGGGTCTGGTGAATATTATAACTCCAATCCTCAAGTTCCTTCTGATCTGGACACAGGTCTGCAGCACACATACCAGACTTCATCGCCGACTCCAGGTTTCTTGGACTCATCTCCCTCGTGGATTGCAGGTGGAAATGCTGGTGGCCACAAAAAACCAACCCACTTATATTATCCTGTAATGCTTCGCTTACGGGCATGGTCAGTACAGCAGGATTCGGTACCACATCCATTCCTACTAGTGCCCTTAGAACAAAAGAAAACATATTTATTTACAAAAGCATAGCCTTACTACTCACCATAACCCTATACTCCAGTCATAAACCCACAGTTCGAGACGAAGAAAACTCAGGTCGCGGTGAGGCGTAAATATGTCGCATGTCTGGCAGCATTCAAAAAGGTCGCTAGCGTAGCGATGCGGATTTATGAGAATTCGGTGCTCCCTCTCGATTTTTGCTCATAAGGGAAATAAAAGGAAAAATTCTTCCTGGAGTCAGGCAGAAGATCTTTGACCTACGTTGTGTGTGTAGCTAGTCTCACAAAGGAAACAGTTCGCCCAATGCAAGAAGGAAAACTTCGGGGAATTGGTTGTTGCCGTCACGGTACTTCTAGGTGCCAAACTTGTCGCAGAACCCCCCCTCCCCTCCTTCAGAGTCATATGTTACACAGGACCTCCCTCTGTGTATTACCCTAGACGCAGCTAGGTAATCATTTTGGCTACCCACTCCAGGAGCCAATGATCGTAACGAACACTTCAAGGAGAAGAATTCCGAATTGAGTCACTGTCTGACTCGTCTTCGCGATCCGGTCTAAGATCATTACATCAGAACGCCAGTCTAGGATTACCCACTATTCGGTAACCTCGGACGACCGGGTTAAGGGTGAACATCGGCGGAAGAAGAAGACATTCACCTTCACCCTCCGAATACTTTCGAACTTCAAGATATCGTTAAAGTGAATTATCCCTTCCCCTAACTACACCAGCTTAACCGTTAACTAGAATTTCCATCCCGAGCTCATAACCTCGATTATTTCAAGTTATTAATTCAGTGCTTAATTCAATGATATTATTCAGTTCATTCTGTCGGGTGCAATTAAGGCGCAAGCATCCTAGTACGTAGAATTCAAGTATAATCCCCACGACATTATATAGACTTACTTATTCAGTGTAAAGATTAATCCTATTTATACCTATATACGCTGTTTCATATTTCTAATTCATGTATATTAAAGATTATTTTTGTATCTGTTTGTTTAACTATTTCAGACGATCCTTTGGCAAATAATAAGCCATCCACTCGGCTTAATTCTCAATATTTCATAAAAACACCCATGACTGGCTTTTACTGAGTGAGAACAAACACACTCAGGGGATCATTATCTTAATTGTGATTAAAAGGGACGCACCGGGGTTATTCTTATTTACCGGAAGTGGCTACGGTAGGTGTATTGGCTACAATTCACCTCCACTCCACTTTGGTGCGGGATTATAATATATATAGTATATATTATATTATATATATAATATATATTATACTTGAGGTTAACAGTACATACCATTTATAATCCCTAAGTTCTGAAAATATTGTCATGAAGATGGCGGCCGTTAACAGCAACACACTGTTGGAATCGATCTCTGAAGTTTCGTACAGCACGTTCGCACATACTGCGGAGTATGGCTTTAACTTCTTCAATAATCCGCTCCCTTAGTTGTGGTAGGGTGTGAGGGCGACGTTTAAACACCTTTTCTTTCAGATATCCCCAAAGAAAGAAGTCACAAATGCTCGAATCAGGTGACCGCGCAGGCCACTCTAAATCACCCCTCAGAGACACCAGACCTCCGGGAAACATTCGTCTCAAAACATTGAGTAAATATCGGGCTGTATGATCTGTAGCCCCAATCTGGTGGAATCACACACACACACCTCAATCCCTTATCTTCAACAATCTCCTCCATTCTGGTCTGGCTGCCGAAAATAGTGCAACATTTAGACATAACGTTTGGAATTCACAGTCACGGCCATTCCTCCCTCCTCTAAGAAGTACCGGCCTATCACGCCAAATTGTGATATGGCACACCACACAGTTATTTTAGGAGAATTTAGCTGTATTTCCTGGATAATTTGGGGGGTTATTTTCAGCGCAGTAACGGAAACTTTGCTTATTCACAGCCCCACAGGGATGAAAATGTGCCTCGTCACTACTGAAGAAAGCTGCCTCGGGAGCAATCTGTGCAAGCATGTTTTCACACAGATTTTGGCTGTTGGCAAAGTCTGCTTGGTTCAATTCTTGAGCCATCATTATTTTGTAGGGATGGAAATTCAAATCCATATGCAGAATCCTCCTCAAACTGCGGTCGGAAATTGCCAAAGCAACAGTATACCTTCGAGCATAACGTCTCGGTGACAGCACGATCGCTGCTCTCACCATCTCCACATTTTCTAGTGTTCTGATGGACCTGCGTCGGCCATGTGTATCTCTTCTTAGTGTGCTACCAGTTGCCTCCAACTGCCTAACCCAGGACCGAATTGTGTTCGCCTGAGGAACATCATCATTGCGTAGAATATTGAACCGTCGGCGAAAAGCTCTTTGCGTCGCAATCACAGATTGGTTGTTCTCAAAATACGTGCGCACGGAAAAGCCGCAATGTGCTCCCGTCCACACCATGTTTGCTAGTGAAATGGGGATGTCTACGGAGCAGAGCGAAACCACGCGCACCTCCCTTCCCCCTCATCCCCCCAGGCATTGACTCCTCAAAACTGCTCAATCGGTTCTGCCACACCCTGTACAAATAATTACTCCAGACGTACGTGCCCAGCCGGCTCGGGGAAGCCACTCTAGAGGAAATCGACGAGGAGTTGGATAGGATCAGAGAATAAATTAAAAGGGCAGAAAAGGAGGCCGTCCCCATTAACTCGTTCCAAACTATTAAACAATTTAGGTGGACACCAGAAATGGTGGCTTTGAGCGAGGAGATCGGCCGGGTGGCAGAAAATATAAGAAGATTCATAAGATCAATGGAAGCATACAACGCACTCAGGAGACAGAAAAAAGAACTAATAGCACTAATTTATAAAAATCAGAAAGAGAAATGGGATCAGCACATCGAGAAAATAGATGTGGAAACATCACCAAATAAATTTTGGAAACATATCAACAGATTAAAGACACGGACAACAGGGATAAAATGAAAATTAAAGATGCAGGGAACAACATTTTAGAAGATGAGGAAGAAATAGAGGCAGTATTTAGAGAGCACTGGAGAAATTAATTCAAAATTAGCGAAGAAGAGAATGAGGACTATGACATTGAATTCGAACATCAGATCGTGGACGAACTCAATGGGGAGATCAAAAGGACATACCCCTTCCACTTTGTCGAGGAAAGGGGAAACAACAACGACGGAATAGACGCAATCATTACATCTGAGGAATTAAAAGAAACCATAAAGAACTTCCGACAGAGAGCCTCAGGCAGATCAGGACTCACGAGATTAAATTATATCGAAGCACCCCCGAACATACTGGAGGGCGTGAGAAACGTCTTCAATGCGTGCTTGAACACAGGATATTTTCATGATGAACTAAAAGTGGCGAAGATGATATTCATACCCAAGGCGGAAAAAAACCCAGACCAAGTGGGTAAAATCTCGCTGCTAGATTTTATCGGTAAGGTATTGGAAAAAATAATAAATAACAGACTGTCCAAATTCCTTGATGATAATGGCCAAAGAAACCGCTGTCAATTTGGCTTCAGGAAAAACAGAAGCACGGAGATGGCCCTTGGAGTCATCCTTGAAAATTTAGCGAAAGCAAAGAGAGAAAAAATGAGCGTAGACATCGTATGCTGGGACGTTTCCAAGGCATTCGACAAAGTATGGCAGAGGGATATACAACTCAAGATACTCAGATTAGGAATGGCAACAAGATCGAAAGGATTGTATGTGATTATGTAATGGAAAGACGTGCTCATGTGGAATTAGAACGACATCAGGGAAAATATTCGAACTTAATACGAGTTTGCCCCAGGGTGGATGTCTGAGTCCGTCAATCTATTCAATCTACACAACAAGAAATGAAGGCTGCTTGAACATCCAATTTTCCGACGACGTCACTTAAATCATAGTTTGCCCCTATAGGAACGGCCCAATGCAAGCTAGAATGACTGCAGAAGAAATAAGAAGCATTAATAGATACGAAGAAAAATGGAAAATTAAAACCAACAAAGATAAATTTAAAATGGTACCCAGTACAGGAGGAGCATCTTAGATGTATATGTAGAAGGTTGGCGTTATAGATGTGACAAAGAACGTAAGGTGCTTGGACTTATCATCACGAAATCAGGTTTTAAAAATCACGTAACTGAGAGGGTAAATCAAGGGAAGAGCGGCCTGGCATAACTGTATAAGTTAGTTAACCTAAGCATGAAAAACAAGAGAAAAAATTATCAAGCCATAGTAGAGTCCGCGATTATTTATCCAACCATTGTGATGTACACGATCTCGAGAAGTAATCTATTAAGACTCTCAAAAGTCCAAAACAAAGCTATCTACTTAATACCAAACACCAGATAGAAGAAGGAAGAAGACTACGAGACCTGCACAGGAAGTCAAGGATAAAGCCACTTAACAGAATAATTGCAAAAAGAGCAAGGAAAGTCTTAAAAAAGACACAAAATGAAGTAGGAGTTGAATTAACCAACCAAATTGTCCAAAGAGAAGGATGGAAATCACACAGATTATTCCCAAGTTTCCCAAGGATAGATGAGGGAGGAGAAGAAGACGAAGAAGAAATCTACACCTAGAGGAAGAGAATAATATTCGACGACGACTAAGAGTAATTAATTAACTGAAGCAACACCAGTGAATAGCATATAGTCAATTGTAACTAGGATAGGAATAGGAAAGAATAGATAGAGAGATAGAAACCTACACCAGTTTTTGTAAGAATATTTACTAATAACGGTTTGAACACCTCATAAATACCAATACTACTTTTTAACTTTATCACGCTAACTATACTACCTAAAATGGACAGAGATAAGCCTGACCTCCAGGCAACTAGCGTCTCTTTGCAAACCTCTTACTTCCTTCAGCCTTCAGCATCTATTCGTTTTTTACTATCACATTCGCACACGGGACTCACAGTGATACGTCGGACAGGAGCCACGATAAACTGTTATAGTTATAGTTAGAGACAAGCGACACATCGTGGTTCGGATTCCACGTTAAGCTGTAGGTCCCATGACTAACTAAGTCCACTTTTGTCTCCTACTATTTTCTTCACTGTCTTATCCTAAAACCTTCTTCTTCCTCTCCCTCTCACTCCGCACTGCCGTACTCACAGGGCTTCGAGCCTACGTTGGCTCTAGACAGTATGCCTATGGGGGTCTATAAAGAAGTACCGGGCCTCCTCCCTCCCTCTTTGGCCGCTCCATGAGCGCCAAAGGCGCGGGGGAGGGTCGGAGAGAGCTGTTCTTTGTCTCCCACCTCTCTTGTCATTTCATTTCATATAATTATTAAAATAGCTTCTAAGATGTTCAGTCTAGCTTTATATCCCTCTTTTCTTTTTATTACGGTGTTGTCAACTACAATATCTCTCGTTAGGTTGATGTTATGTGCGCTCTCTATATGATTTTTAGGTCCTCTGCTTTGCAGATGCATAGTTAAACGTCTCGAAAGTGTTGTAGTTGTCATGCCAATATATTTAGTTATTATAAAGCTTGCAGTCTTTTTCGGGGCAGATGAACTCGTAAACTATGTTGGTTGACTTGAGATTCGAGGAGTTTTGGCAGCTGTTGTTTTTCATAAGGAGATTGTTGGCTTTTGTTGTTTTATAGTAAATAATCAGTTGAATTTTATTCATTTGCTTCTTAATCTTGATGTTTTTTTCATCTATTTTATAGGTCGTGGACATCTGATTTCTGTAGTACAGTTTGATGTTGTTTACTGCGCCCTAATTACTTTTCGTTGTATCCGTATCTATCAAAATGCTCCGAAGATGATCGAATAAGATCGAAAGCTCAGCAATTTAGTTTGTTTTTTATCAAACACATTCATTTAAAAAAGAGATGAATACTGGACAAGTAATCCACCATCTACAAGAATAAAAAAGATAGTTAGAAGAAGAGAAAGTTGCCAAAGGAAATTAATTAAGGCAAAATACACCACAATGGTCTTCAACAAAATTTGCATATATATATATATATATATATATATATATATATATATATATATATATATATAGAGAGAGAGAGAGAGAGAGAGAGAGCCAGCAAGGACCCGTAATACTGCAAACATTTATTTGTTTAAATGGAAGCTTTTCCGCTGGAAAAGTTTTTAAGACATAATTATTTTACTAAAGTTGAAAGAAAATGTAACAGTTGTATATTAAATACCATTGATTCAGTAAGGTCCGCTAATGATTTGTGCATTTTTTTTTTGGGGGGGGGGTATCCTGTATTTCAAAACTATATCATTTGTCTTCAGTCTTCAATGGTGACTAAACTAATGGTAATTAGACAGATGAGCAACTCCAACGTAATCAAAGGCGCTTTGTTATAAATATGTCTATTTTTTTTAAATATACGCAAATGCTATACAGTTTATATCAAATATATACATATAACAAAGATATATAATATTCCGCAGTTTCACTATTTAGTGCGCACAAATTTCTAATTATTATGTTATGACGAAAAATAGATTGGCAGCCATATTGCCATTGAAAGCTTGATTTTAACCACCGGAAGAATGCTTAAGTTAGATAGGGTTTTAGGTAGGTTAATTCTTTTTAGGTTAGGTTACGTTAGAGGGGGGAGAGGCTCGTTTAGTTTGATTTTAGTAAGTTGTTATTTTTTGTATACTGTTTTTTCCTCCAGAGAGAAACCATACAAGAAGTCTATTCTAGGGGCGGCAAGCCTTCGCATAGCCTTTAGTCGAAAATGACTGATCTTTGTGATGGTTGTGAAATAACTGTACATGCATTCTCGCGTGAATATTTTGGTCGTTTCGAAGCTGTAATTGCTTTTAGGTAAATATGCGGCCTAATCCGAAACGAGCATGTTTGTGAACCGTGCGCGAGTAAGGCCGAATTAGATTTAACGAGAAGGATATGGAAATGCCAGTTAAATTTGACGATTCGTAGACAAAAAATAGGAAATGTAACTGGTTGGAATCAAATTTTAAAAACACTTAAAACTAAACGTGCTTAAAAAACTTACTACCCTTAACATTCTACATCGTAGTTATATTAGCCCTAGCGTTGGTAATTTGCATTTCTTGAATCGGTGCAATGAATCCCTTTTTCCTTCCCCGAGGCCTATGACGTCATAACAGCGGCAGATAATAGCTTTATGCCTTGGAAAATACTACCCTCAAGTACTGATAACTCGATAAATAGCGATGTGTGGACCGAATAAATGGCAACATACAATTCAGGGGCCTATAGAATAGATTGAAAGGAATTTTTTTTTTAAACGTTGGAGTTGTTCATC
Organism: Ceratothoa steindachneri; assembly: GCA_963969495.1. Lineage (NCBI taxonomy): Eukaryota > Metazoa > Arthropoda > Malacostraca > Isopoda > Cymothoidae > Ceratothoa > Ceratothoa steindachneri. Next base: position 25,267,971 of record OZ018338.1, read on the forward strand.
TGGAAAATGATTATTATTTACTTTACTGTAAACACCATTTTGTACATTTTATTACTTACTCATTGTGCTTTATTCAAATTTGCTCTTCTTTTTTGACGGTCGCAAGGCGAAATGTGGGAAAATTGTTTAATTCCGACTCGGTTGAAATCAGAGTAAACCTTGAGCCACATTTCTTCTCACGACCGCCAAAAATAAAGAACAGAATCGGGGGAACAAATAACATAAGACAACTTAATCTAAATTTGTAAATTACCAGTTTGTGAAATTATACAAACCTTTTTTTTGTACCTACTTAACAATGCGATAGCTCCCTTGTAATGTGGGGCTTCCACTCCCACACATCCTAATTTTTAATCATCTCGATTTTACCACATTTTGCCGAACGAAAACAAAAAATGAAGAGCAGATTTAGATAAATAACCTAAAATGGGCCTTCAAATGAGAGTGGGCAAACCCTCAAAACCTATAGTGCTCTTTATTACATTGCTCACCACACTCGCGACAGATGAGGGTTGCGAATCACAACGTGTTCCCCCCCCACCCCCACCCAAAGTCCAATGCATGATTATAATTCGCATGAAATTCAAGTCATAACGAAAAGCTGTCCAAGCAAAAACATAGGCAAATGGGGAAAAAGTGACGAAATAAGCTCGGTCGAAATTATGTTGACAATAACGCGTCACTGTACCAATTTCTTGGCAAAAATACTTCTCCATCATCACAATTAAGGAAGAGAAAAATATTGAAATTCAAACTATTATTATATTAAGAGTAACATCGACCACTCAATAAATTCTATATAGCTTGATTCGCAAAAAAATGTGCTTGACATTAAAGGAGTAATTAAATTTGTTTTCAAGCGATTATGGCTTTCTAAATATTAACCTGTAAAATTATCAAACTAATTTCTCATTGCCTATCATCTCTAGACTCTATTTCTGCAGCTAACCCTCAAGTTATATGTGCTTGTGGATTCTTTGATATATTTAGCAACTAGCATAAAAATCTAGCAGTATTAATAAGATATATTAGTTAGCCCATAAATAAAGAGATGCTGAAAAAGAAAACTCATCTTCAAAAGGGTAGCTATATTATTAGTTAATTTTCTCTTTTTTCTGAAATATTTCTTTGAAAAAATAGTGTTCACTTAGAGCAATTTAGTAAAAAGTAGGATTTGCACACTGAATAACCACTGTAGCTTCTTAACATAAGCATACTAAATTCTAAGAATGAAACTCATGCGAAATTCACGTAAAATTGCAGCAGGATAACTGCGATGATATTTTTCATAATAGGTCAGCATTTAGTATGTGGGAGAAGTTATAGCTATTTTAGAAAATATTCCGCAGGGATCCATACCTCTTTAACAAATAATGAATTTGAATAAAAGAAAGCCCAACTTCTTAAACAAATTATAAATTAAAAAAAGAAGAAAATCTGATCTCTTAAGCAAATTATAACTTCTAAACAATTAAAATCTAACCTCTTAAACAATTTGTGAATTCAAAACAAAGAAAACCTATCAAATTAAACAAATTATGAATTTAAATCAAAGAAAACCTGACCTTTTAAACAAATAAAGAATTTAAATCGAAGAAAATCTAACCTCTTTAACAAATTATGAATACAAAACAGAGAAAACTTTGTCTCTTAAACAAATTATAACTTTAAAACAAAGAAAACCTAACATCTTAAACAAATTATTAATTTAAATCCAAGAAAATCTAACCTCTTAAACAAATTATAAATACAAAACAAAGAAAACTTTGTTTCTTAAACAAATTATAACTTTAAAACAAAGAAAATCTAACCTCTTAAACAAATTATGAAATAAAACAAAGGAAACTTTGTTTCTTAAACAAATTATAACTTTAAAACAAAGAACCTAACCTCCTAAACAAATTATGAATTAAAAACAAAGAAAATCTAACCTCTTAAATAAATTATGAAATTAAATCAAAGAAAATCTAACCTCTTAAACAAATTATGAATACCAAACAAAGAAAGCATGGTTTCTTAAACAAATTATAATTTTAAAACAAAGAAAACCTAACCTCCTAAATAAATTATGAATTAAAAACAAAGAAAATCTAACCTCTTAAACGAATTATGAATTTAAATCAAAGAAAATCTAACCTCTTAAACAAATTATGAATAAAAAACAAAGAAAACTTTGTCTCTTAAACAAATTATAACTTTAAAACAAAGAAAACCTAACCTCCTAAACAAATTGTGAATTAAAAACAAAGAAAATCTAACCTCTTAAACAAATTATGAATTTAAATCAAAGAAAATCTAACCTCTTAAACAAATTATGAATACAAAACAAAGAAAATTTGTCTCTTAACAAATTATAACTTTAAAACAAAGAAAACCTAACCTGCTAGATAAATTATGAATTAAAAACAGAGAAAATTGCTAGTATACTGGTTTGCACTTGCTCGGCAAGCGTGGCTAGGCTGGGCATCACGGTGGGGACGGGTAGGTGGAGCTCGTAGCCATGACAGGCAGTCCACTTAAGAGAAGGGTAACTCTGATTTCAAAACCCTGGAGCCACAGGCATGATTTGCCTCTTGCAGAAGATCCTCTGCGAGAAAAAACCTAACCTCTTAAGCAAATTATGAATTCAAAGCAAAGAAAACCTAACCTCTTAAACATTTTTTTACACGTTCATTTGGCGGCTGCCTTCAAGGCCATACCTAAGTCGCCAGACTGCGACATTCAACAAGAATGTGACCCTGAAGCAATCAAGTCTCAAGTAAAAGACAAGCTGCAAATGGTTGTCAGAAATTTAAAATTTGACAGCAGTGGCTGTAGAGGAATCGTCCCTCTCCCGTTCTCTCTCCGTTGAGACACGGGAGGTTGACCGCAAAAACATCCGGGCCCGGCACTGTGGGTCAAGCTCGTAACCACAGCCCCTCGCCACTTGTCTCTATGAAAAGCCGTACGGGTTTAAACGGCAAGATCTCCCCTACGAGGTATATTCAATTTCACCTCAAGTACGAAATTGGAGACGCGTTTCTCTGAAGCTCGAAGGCCGGCCGGAGCAAAGGTAAGACTTGATGAGAAAAACCGTTGGAGTAAGAACCCTCCTGTGGCCCGTCCACAAGCTCCCCTCCCCTTCCTACCCCTACCCTAGTGGGGTGGCGAGGTATAAATACCAAGCACTTGGGAAAAACGAGGTAGAATACGTGAATCGCCAGGCTACGAAGTCCCCGGCAATAGAGGCCGACTACCAATACTGGAACTAAGGGAACTAAGAAGAAGCTCATCCTCGAGCTAGTTCCTGGTTATCAAACCGAACTTTAAGTTAACTTGTTCAAGTTCAACTTACTCTCGTCAGAGAGACTCCTCCTATTCTGGTGGATCCTAAAGCCCAGAGATTGTCCTCGCCCTTGAAGAATTACGTAACGAAAAAGAAAAGCTCCCCCTCGATCTCGTCACCCGGTGGTCACACCAAACTCTAAGTTAACTTGGTTTATGAACCAAGTTCAACTGATTCTCGTCCGAGAAATCACCCCTCCCCCCTTACTCTCCTGGTGCATCCTAAAGCCCAAGGGTAGTCCTCGCCCATGAGGAATTACGTAACGAAGAAGAAAAAGCTCCCCCTCGAGCCCGTTACCCGGTGGTTACTCCTAACTCTAAGTTAACTTAGTTTAAGCACCAAATTCAACTTACTCTCGCCAGAGAAACCCTGCCTATCCTGGTGCTTCATAAATCACCGTGATAGTTCTCGCACTTGAAGAAGAAGACCCCCCTCCCCGAATACCGTGTGGACCCCCATATGCTACACTCGCCAAAGTACCTTGTTATCTCACCCAGCTCCAACAATCTGGTTGAAGCACGCGTCAAAGGACCCACCAGATTCCTGTGGTAGCTGGGCTCTGCCCGAGCAACCAAGGTATTTAAACTCCAGTAGAGACAATTAGCCTATTTCTTGTTATAAACTTTATTTAATTTTAGCTACTTATGTATTTACTGTGTTCTTGAGAGACTAAATTATTGGAAACAACGCGGCGAGTGTTGAAAAAAAAGGCTAAGTTTATTTTTTCTGTGCTGTATTCCATTATTTGTATCTAAATTCTGAATTTCTATTTTTATTTAAAGTCCAAATATTAGTTTCGTTTTCATGTAAATATAGTTATTTTGTGTTTCGTGATGCTCATTTATTTAAAGCCTTCCCAGTTTATTTAAAAATTTCCTCAGAGAAAATTTTGTTCGAGTATCCTCCTTAACCCAACAATGTGGACGTCTAATTCTGATCTCTAAAATTAAGTTAAAAGAACCTGTTTTGACACTGACCATTCATTGATATGAGTTATGGTCCATAACTATATATAACTATATATATATATATATATATATATATATATATATATATATATATATATATATATATATATATACATATATTACCATATACATAACTATATGTAGGTCATTTAATAGTTTTTTCTTTCTGATAAGTTATAATAATATATCAGTTTTATGTTTACCACCTGAAAAACTAAAAGGGGAATCGCCAATCCCCGTCGTTTAGATCAAGTGACATGGATAGGATGCGATGCTTTTATTGCCTGAACGCTCAGAGGGAAAGGGGGTATCAGGAGTAATACCTTTGAGGAGTGATTAACAAAATAATTGTTTTCGTTTTCAAAACTACAACTTTTTCAATTCATATAAAAGTGATCTTAAAAGTGATCTTGCCCATCTCTGGTTGTCACTACCTTACACCAAGCTTAGTCACGACGAAAATTCAGTATCTAAACTCATGTTCCGACGCTTTTAGTGACTAAAGATGCCCTCGCCAGATTGGAAGTTATCCAACCAAATGACCTGCGCTTGAGACACGCATATCATTACTGGCAGCAGTTCGTCTCTGGCTTTAATGCCAGATTAGGTCATTTTTTAGTCATTGAACCCCGAGGTAACCGATGCCGTTTTGGCCTCAGTATGTCATCCATATTTCAAACTTAGATGGATCTCTTTGCAAGCACCTAATTTCGGCGACCCTGAAGCAATCAAGTCTCAAGTAAAAGACAAGCTGCAAATGGCTGTCAGAAATTGTAATTCTGACAGCAGTGGCAATACTTTGGTGAGCTCAGACTCATCATCTGAAGACGATTTCTTCCAAACTATAGACGGCTCATTCTCTGCTCCTAACAACAAGGAATACTTAGAAGTCCTCACTTATTTGCAGGACACCAGTAAGTCACTTCACTCTTTAGATGGGTATCCTGCTATAAAGAATCAAGAGGCATAACAAAAATGAACATGAGTTTAATACTGAATTTTCAACGTGACTAAGCTTGGTGTAAGGTAGTGACAACAATGTATAAACAGGTATAAATTGGCACAGGTAGATATCAAGGTAAATATTGGTAAAAGGGTAACTAGGCAACAAGGTAGCAACTAGTGTGTATGGGAGTCTTTATGATGGGAATGACGAAGCACGAGTGGGAATTTTTGTGTTCAATACGAGACAGCTGAAAGTTTTTAGTTTGTGTGTTTGACTAAAGGAGGTGTTGCCAAAAAATGTATCTTAGCCACGATATTTGGATGGCAATTATTTCTTACAAAAGATATACTGAAAATACATATACAATTTTTTTCTTTAGATTTTTGATTGGTACATAAATAATAGGATAATTTAGGATGATTGATAATTTATACATAACTAAGTTGAGACTTTACATAAGATTTAATAGAAATTGCAGAAATTAAATGGAAAAATAAATGGATATTTTTGCATTGAATTGGAAAAGGAAAGTATGCTAATATTTATGTACAAGCTACATTACGTTAAAATGATATTAGGTAATGGTAAATTTAAATTGATGCAATGGAATATTGATACATGTAATATTTTTTAGGAAGTTTCCCTCTGCACATTATTTGCATTCCAGGCTTAACAAAGTAAATATGATTCTCGATAGAGGCACAGCGTCCAAATTGTCAAGGGGTGGGAGCTGCCTCCTCACAGTTTGCCCAATTTTCACTTAAAACCTCCAAATTCATTAAAAATCAATTGATCAAGGGTAGGTGTGACCGTGTTTTACAATTTTCTTATTAACTCCACCCATCAATATGGACCCATTTATACTCTGTTTCACTAGATTAGCCCTTAACATAACATAATTTCACGGATGACAAAAGGCACAAGGGCCTATCAAAAGTAATCCGCATCTGTCAAAACCTACTCACAAAATGCGTCTACAGGACCGTGTCAGATCATGCATCTACAATATACAATTTAAACAATACAGAGGATTGTGTCAGATCATGCATCTATAATATACAATTCAAACCATACACAGGAATGTGTCAAAAACAAAAAGCATTATCATTAAGACTCGTCAAAATCCAAATCAATCGTAAATACAATAATAAAAAAACGGCATCGACAGGAATGAGTCCAGAATACCCCTAAAAGTTAACCCTCTCTCCCCATATAATCATCAAATCTGCATTTGAATACATTCAAATTTGGACTATCTACCGTCTCAGATGGCAAACTATTCCAGTAATCTACCACTCTATTGGTGAAAAATATTTTCTAACATTCAACCTGCACCTTTGTTTTTTAATTTCTAAGTGGTGACTCCTAGTCCTATTACTACCTTCCAACTCAAATGACTTGCTAAAATCCAACTTATCCATCTCAGAACAGATTTTACAAAGCTCAATCATATCTCCCCTCACACATCTTCTCTCAAATGAGAACATGTTTAGTACCCTCAGTCTATCTTTATATTCAAGGTGCTTCAGGGAAGGTATTATTTTTGTTGCCCTCCTTTGTACTGACTCTAGCAAGTTGATGTCATGTCTAAAGTGTGGTGACCATGATAGAAAACAGTACTATAAATGTGGCCCAACATATGAGTTGTAGAGTTTAAGGATAACATCTTTACTCTTGTAGGTAACATTCCTGTTAATGTATCCTAGCACCCTATTTGCTCTATTTTTTGCCTCAATACACCACTTTGAAAACTTCAGTGATCTATCTACTACTACGCCTAAGTCCTTCTCATCCTCAACTGAATTCAGCCAATGCCCATCCATTTCATAGCTAAATTCCTTATTATCCATTCCCATGTTAATAACTTTGTGCATTTTTTAAGGTTAAAAGTCATCTGCCATTTCTGAGTTGAAGCTAATAACTTATTTAAGTCACTCTGCACTTTAAAGCTACCCTCGATTTCTTTGATTACACTTGCCAATTTAGTGTCATCAGCAAAAAAGGACACTTTGCAAATTACAGCCTCCCAAAGATCATTTATATAAATATGTTTAATATAGTCTTAAAAGTGTCCCACATCTCATAAGTATTCTTTCCCCTGAATTATATATCCCACCTAATCTGATTTAGCAAGTTCCGTAATTTATCATAATCTCCCATATAAAAATTTTGGAGGTTTCGTGGAGTTTGTTGATGTTCTACCTTTCACTATTCATAAGTTAAAATGAACCATCTGATGATCACTATTTCCCAATCCTCCCCGACAGTCAATTCCTGAACAAAGTGATCATCATTTGAAAGAACCAGATCTAAGATATTGGTACCCCTTGTTGGCTTATTAACAAATTGAGTAGAAAAATTATCCTCAAAGAATTATATACACTTACAACTTGCTATATCCCTTCATATCATATTTGCTCAGTCTACAGAATTTAAATTAAATTCAACAAGAATAACTGTATCTACTTCACATCCTTCCTTATTTCCCTGGTGATTAGCTCATCAATACAGTCTGTCTGTCGGGGTGGTTGTAAAAGGCTCTTAAGTGTATTATCCTATTTTTACTGACCCTAATATCTATAATCACTGAGCCAACTTCTTCTTGCTTTATATATTTTTTTAAATTAGAAGAAATGCTATTTCTGATATAAATAATCAACCCACCACCTGTCCTATCTCTCATTTGACTAATGTACATATCATAACTCTGTAGTTCAAATTCACTCAGGTCATTAAATTTCTTTTCATTAACCCATGATTCTATTACACATATTATATCTATCTCTTCATCAATAATATAACTAATAACTTATCTTTCTTATTTATAATACTACGAGCATTGGTATAAAGACTACCCAACCCTCCTATCCCTGAAGCACCTCTTTTAGAATGTATACCTTCCACTCTATCTCCTCTGCATCTCTTTTCTTTACCTGCCTCACCCTGTACTCTTATTTCTTCCTGACCAATATCAGTAACTAGTTTCCCGCCTGCAAAGACCTAACGACACTATCTAACTCCTGCAACAACACGTCAACCGTAGCCTGGCTTAGATGGAGTCTATCCAATGCCCTATGATCATAAACCCCATTCCAAACATTTAGTTGAAAGTAGAGAGATAGTCTTTCATTAACGAAAACTTATTCTGAAACCAGTCAAGATGTTTACATGGTGTCAAAAAATTAACTGACTTATGACCATATTAGCCAAAATTATTAATGTGTATCATAATTATATTCACTTCTTCTAATAGTTTCTTAAAGCTAAGTAATGTTAATTGTTTTATTATTTAATTTATTTTTTATAATATTACTAGTCAAATGTTCGTCTAATATTAATCTCAGGGGACATGATGTCATTTTTCGCTCTTTTTAAATGTCTAGCCACAGAAAAAATATTCTACAATGCGCAAGGAGTTCGAATTATTGTTAGAGGCTAGCATTAATCCTCTGTCAATCTCGCCTTGAACCTCTCTATCTATTGCCGAAATCCACACTTAGTGATTTCTGGGCTGTAGGTCATTATAAAGCTTTCAATTATAGTATTATCCCGAATAAATATAACTTGTAAAGCTTAGCGTTCCATTAATTGTTTGGCCATATATGTTAAGTCATACCAGCCCTTCATAAATTGGCAGCCCTCCGCCGCGACTCTGAGCCAAAAAGAACGCGCGTTGAATTATTTCTTGTCAACGTAGCCATTGTTATGTTTTCGTAATTTGTGCAACACTATTGTTATAAAATTCACATATCAGTACAAAATTTATAACTTAAAATTGTTCATGAATTGGGGTTAGCATTCTTTATGGGCAAAATCTATAAATCATAATTATTGAAGTTTAAAATCTATTCTTTCCAAATTCCATCATTTGAAATTTCACCCTAGACCCCACACCATAGCATGATAAATGACATAATATATCTCAAACAGGGAATTATTTACACTATTGTTTTCAATCAAACAAAAATTTTATTTGCCCTTTTCTGATCAATCAAATTATTCATAAATCTTTCTTTCCTTCCTCCGATCTTGTAGAATAAAATTTTCCTTATTGTACCCAAATTACCTTTGTTAACCAAGCTATGGCTTCTTACATAAACAGGGAAGTTAAGCTACGTTGGGACGTGTTAGTACTTAATTGGAAGACATCTTAATTAATTTAGTATTGTGTACCCGTAACAGTTGTTATTCTCCTGTTATTTATCGACTTAATAGAACATTTAGTTTTGTTTAAAGTAATCTTTATTCGATTTTCATTTATTTATATAAAAGAGAGTATCTGAGTTATCCTAGGAAAAATACCCCATTGTTATACGGTTGCCCTTACAATACTTATACGAGTTCACCTCTTCTCTCTTCGGATGCTCTTTCTTCTCTCGCCTTGATCTACTTCAGACTTTCAGCTCGATCTCTGTTCATCTCGATGACCTGGGAAAATCAACAATCACATGTGATGCTCGTGTTATATAATAGGTAGGTTGCTGTCACTATATTGCAGGATTTAATAGGCCCAGCGAGAAACTCCGCAAATGGACGTCGCGGGATTTAGCAAATCTTTACAAATTGCCTTATATGTAAATAACGGAAATAATGTCTAATGTGAAAATAAGGATATGAAAATACATATCTTAATTTGTATAGAAAATGAGGAAATAAAAATACATATGTTAATTTGTATAAATAGAGATGAAGCAAGCGGTCGATAAAGTCGCGCATGGGAACACACAAAATACGAACGCCGAAGGCCAATATGAGGTCAGGCACCTGAGTCAATAAGAGGTCACGCATAAACAAACATTCGCGTCTTGGGAAAGATATATCAGAAAACGAGAGGCTACAAAGCAGCTAAGCAAATACAGACTTTGACCAAGAGAAATTTTAACACAGATCTGTAACAAGCGATTCCTATAATAAAGATAGAACTATTGGAAATATGTAGGTATATCTTACACACAGCTATTAGGTAACTCCGCCCTAGGGGTAGAAATTAACGAACCAGACCACTGCGGCTCGCCCCCACGACCAAGTTTAGGTCACGCCCCTTAGGAAATGAACACATATATGGTAAAAAAAAAAAAATCAGAAGAACAACCAGAGTCAGAGAATCTTCATTCGTTAACACCGTTTACTCCCTTGCTAGCGTTACGGAACCAGTTTAATTCGCCTAAATCTTGTCGCCTTTGAACCCAATATTTCGCGTAGAATAGAAAGCGTACTTATTGACTGCCATTTATTTTCATATTATTTTACAACTATTTTCCAAGCGAAATTGTTTCAATATAATTTTTATTTACTGAATTTATTACAATAGTTGATGAGTCACATATCAAATATAATTACCAATGTGTTAAAAATTAAGAAGGAATATAATAATTACATAGGTCCGAATCTGCAACATGCCTATACAGCATTTTTCAAGATTCGAAAATCTTTCCATTTTTTTTTTCAATTGGATACCACTATGCAAATGATTCAGGTTATTTTGAGAATAGAGCTGTACAAAACGTCTTATGAAAGGCATTTAAGAAAAAGGATAAATTTAGCTGGTTAGGGAATGCAATAGTTTCCCTCTCTCCTGAATCCGCATCAATATGTTCGAAAAAGAACAGGAGTCTAATGGATCTCTTTCGGTTGATCAATGTGTTGATGCACACTAAACACACATTTTAGGCATTTAGTGAAGCAATGTTATTGATAATTTAAATGTAAGGATTTATTAAACTACTCTGCTCTCCCAAGGCATTTACTTCAACCCAGAAAGGCCATATTTATTTTGCAACTACTTATGCTTTTTTTGTCAAAGGAATTTATTATTAACATAACATAACATAATTTCATGGATGACAAAAGCCACAGGGGACTATCAAAGGTCATCCGCATCCCTCAAAACCCACCCTCAAAAAGCACCATGGCCAGGGAAAGACAAAATCAAAGTTCCCCACAATATAATATAACAGATGACAAAAGCTACAAGGGCCCATCATAGGTCATCCGAGTCAAACGGCCTCTTTTTTAAGGCACCCAAACTCCCAAGAAAACTACATATAGGGATTGCGTCCTCTGGACGCAATCCTCTGCATTTTATTAATCAAAATAGTACTGAACCCACGTTAATTTTTAGGTCTTTTTCAACGATTCTAGTAGTTGATCGACATTAAATGGATATTATAATTTCTTCAGGATGGCGTTATTGAAAAGGCAATGGCTTATGTCAAATAACGGAATGAACAACCAGCTAATTAAAGGCAAATTTGAAAATAAATTTGAGCCAAAATTTTGAAAAATCAAACTTTTAATATCATCGTTATTTATTTAATGAAAATACATTTTCTTGTATTTTTCGCTTGTGACGCTGCTTTAAAATATGATGAATTAAAAAAAAAATTGCCAGTGATTTTCTTCAAAATTTGTCAAGCTATTAGTTTTTAAACACTTCTCAAATGCAGTTTATTTATTTTATTTAAACCAAACTAGGGATGGCATCATTGAGTGCCAAAGATGAAAGCCACCTATAAAACAGGCTGCAGGAGATAGTAACATAACATAATTTCACGGATAACAAGCCACAAGGGCCTATCAAAGGTCAGCTGCATCTGTCAAAACTCACCCACAAAATGCATCCATAGGATTGTGTCAGATCATTCATCTACAATTAACAATTAGAACCCTACACGGAAATTGTCAAAAACAAAAAGCATCATCATCAAGACTCATTAAAATTCAAGGTAAACATGAAGATTGGTGACATGAATGATGGGACACAAAATATTTTGTCCCAATATTTTCACCCCTTGCAGTAGCCCGCACTGCAAGAGGTGCATACAGGCCTGGCAGAGCCAGGTGATAAACCCCCTCCAGCAGTACCATTGAATTTACTGCTGGAGGGGGTTTATCACCTGGCTCTGCCAGGCCTGTATGCACCTTTTGCAGTGCGGGCTACTGCAAGGGGTGATGAGCTATTGCTTCCCGTGGAAAAAATATGGTCACCATGCCCATAGATGAACAACTAAAAAAAACCCAACCCTCAACTTCCCCTGTTCCATTGACAGAGCCGCCCTCGGGTAGTTCCACAGGAAAAATTGGAGCCCGCCCCCTCTGTGCTTGCGCAGCGACCCTCATATTTCTCTAACTGGAGAGGAGGGAGGTTTACTCCTCTCCTTTGCCTACGGGTGTAGGGGACTCCCCCTCACCCCCTTCTCTGGAGGTGCTTTCATGCACCTTCCTTTTTCCAGCAGCAGTCCCCTCTTTTCTTCCAACCCCATAAGGGGCGCGGCGATTTGCCATCCTGGCCGCCGTGCTGACGGGATCCAGCGCTCCATCTGGCCCCAGCTTAGCCTCTCTTCCTTCCTTCAGATAGCCTGTATTTCTCCCCTACTTCGTCGCTTTTCATACAACCTCTCCCACAACTTTCAATGGTCAGCCTCTAATTTCACAGGGTAGATGCTGACCTTCTCAAGCCAACCGTCCAGGATCGGGGCTGAGGGGGGAGGGGACAACGTTCCCTAACCCCTGAGCTCCGGTTTGGAATAGGTTTTTTTTAACAACCTGCTTAATCCCCACCCATACCTTCCTCACATCCCTTTTCCTTTCTTCTTCACACTCAGTTTTACGCCGCGTCTAAGATGGATCCGCAGGCCGATGGACAGCCAGGCCACCAGGTGGGAGGGGTGGTCCCAAATGGCGGTGCCTGGCTCTGCCAGGCCTGTAAGCACCTCTTGCAGTGTGGGCAACTGCGAGAGGTGGTGAGCTATTGCGTCCCATATAAAAAAAGAGGGTCACCATGCCCATGTATGCAAATAAAACAAACCCAAATCTCTTCCCATTCCCCCTTGTACAGCGATGGAGCTGCCTGAAGGCAGCTCCACCAAAAAAAAATGGAGGTTCCCCCCCCCCCTGTGCTTGCGCATGGGACCCTCCATATTTCTTAAACTGGAGAGGAGGCTTACTCCTCTCCTACACGTACAGGTGAAGGGGACTCCCCCTCACCCCCTTCTCTGGAGGTGCTTTTGGGCACCTCCCTATTTCCAGCGGCAGTCCCTCCTTTTCTTTCTAAGGGGACTGCCAAGAAAGCCAGCAGGCAGCCAATTGCTGACTGCCCCTTGTGTAAGCGGCTCAGTAGGGCAAATTCCCTTAGGGGGGAGAGGGAAGCCAGGCCCCTTCGGTCACTTCCCTCAAAAGACCTGCTGGCAAGAATTTTAAACCTTGCCGGGGTCAAGGCCTGTGCCTCCCCACACAAGACTGGCGACACTGCCATGGGGACCTGCGATGTCCTGGGAGGGGATGGCCAACTGGAAGCCCCTCCTGTGATAGATATGGTCCTTGAGGAAACCCAGCCTCAGATGGTAGGGCCTTCCATGGGGGAAAATCAGGGCTCGGTGCCAAACACTGAACCCGAATCCGCCCCTATGTAAGGTCCTCCTCACACTGCTATGGTTTCTGAGGCAGTACAAGGAGGGGAGAGATCTCCGGACGGTGCCCCTGCGACCACGAGGACCTTCTCCATTTCAGAGAAGGACCTGGCTGAGGCCAGTCCATCTGGCCTAGGGGCTTCTGCCGGCAGAGGTGACAAGCGGGTTCATTCCCCGCCCTCCTCTCCAAAAAAGACTAAGACAAAGAAGACTCAGGGCTCCTCTCCATCCGCGGGGGCTGCTGGGATGGATGGGTCTGCTGCCACTTTGGCAAGCGACCAAGCCAAGATCGGCACATCTGGCCCCTCTGCTCCCCCGGCTGCAGAGCCCCCAAATATGACAAAGACCAAAAGTGCGCAGGGCGAAGCCTCAATAAGATCGGGGCCATTGATTCAGAAGTTACCTGGCATTTTTGAACCCGCTGGCTTCAAACGCTTTCTCTTCATTCGCTCCATGGATGGCAGCATGTTGGCCAAGGGCAACATGATCCATCAGAGGAGAGGATTAGCTAGTGTAATTGATAGAGAGCCGAAGGTGACCCGTTTCTCGGACGGCAGCCTTCTGGCCAATGCGGCGAATCCCGCTGAGGCGTTCAAGATAAGTTCTCTTCGGACACTTCATGGCACCCTGGTGCGTGTAACGCCACACTCTACCATGAACTTTGTGAAAGGAGTAGTTTATTTGAGGGAACTCGTTGACTACTCCATAGAGGACATCACCTTAGAGCTGGCTGACCATGGGGCGGTCACTGTCAAACGTGTGATGAGAAAACAGGGAGGGGCCTCGAGACCCACCCCTACACTCTTCGTCCCGTTCGACTGTGACAAGCTCCCTGAGTCAGTGCGTGCCGGTTGGTACCGCTACCGTGTGAAGGCATTCGTGCCACTGCCACGGCGGTGCTATTACTGTCACCGCTTCGGCCATACGAATCAGAAGTGGAGACGTGCAAAGTCGGGGTCATCCGAAGTCTGTGTAAATTGCTCCATGGCCGCACACGATAAGTCTAAATCAAGTGTGGCCAAGTGTGTCAATTGTGGAGAGCCGCACCCCGCTTCTTCGAAGCAATGTGGTGCTTATCTCCTTGAGATCGACTCTCATTCCACTGTTAAATCATTTATAAAGCATAACAGTAAATATCTAGAATTATAAAAGTTATAAACGGGAATTTGTCGTGTGCATGTGGATGTTCACTTAGAGAGTGGAAGCTTTTACGCACTGTAAGAAGAATCCCTGAGGCGAGTGCTAGGCCCAGCCCAGCCCTGGAACAGAGGGCGGTACCTACACTGCCTACCTGCATTGGCTGATGAGCCTGTGCCCCTTCTTATTTGACAAGACTGCTACTACCACCCCCCTCACCCCCCAGAACCAAGAAATAATCCTGTGCCCCTTCTCTTTCGGGTGCTCCTTTTGTTGTGTCTACCTTGGTTGGGTTGTTGACATTTGTTCTCTGTGCCCGTCCTACTTTATTTTGTTTTTGGTTGGGAAAATTACAATTGTATAAAATATTTATTTGAATGTGCACTGGTGTTTATCTATTTTTTTTGTAAATATAAGCTGTAAATATAGCTGTATTTTTTTGTAAAGTTAAGGACTGTATATCAAATTGTGTATCAATTCTTCCTCAGGGTTCTCAAGATCCATAAATCCTAGGATAAGGTTGGAACGCGGGTTAGTCTAGATTTTTGGCCCGCTACACCGCTAGGCTAAGACTGCTGCTCCTGGCCCATACAGGCCAACGAGCACGGTTGTTTCTGTGCACATTTGGAGCCCTTCTGCGGGCTCTACTCAACCAGGGCACTCCCCTGGTAAAGCTGGCGGTAAAAAGTGTTCATACCCAGCCCCGGCTAAAACCAGGGCTCCCCCTCTTCCCCCAGCGTGACCGTTTCCCGCAAGGCGAAATGGCCACGCGCCTCCACCGAGTCTTAGACTCACAGGAGGCAACATCCCTGAAGTTGGTCGCCAGGCCATCTTCTGGGGTTCCTAAAGCTGTCCCCCGAAAGGAGGACAGCAACAAAGGAGCTTCGGCTCCTTCGCCCTTGCCTAGTGGTGGGCTGAGTGGCTCGGAGACGGTGGTTCCTCGAAAAGAGGGCCCCCTGCCTCCGAAGCTGCAATGCCCGCCTAAGGTTTTGAGGCGGAGGGAGGGAAGGACTCGCATGGCGAGCCCAACCTCCCCCAATAAGTTCTTGAAGGCGACAATGCTTTGTCCGGCCAACAGTGCCCGGGGTTCTGCCTCCAGGAAGTGTACGGCCATTCTCGTGAGGGTCTTCTGTTCAAAGAGGGCCCCCGCGTCTCCTCCGAGCTAGGCCTCGAGGGCATATTCCTTCAATGGAATTGCCGTGGATTCTTGACCAACTGGGAGGAGCTGCGGAGGCTCATATCATCCCATTCCCCGTTAGCTATTTTTCTGCAGGAGACCATGCTAGGCGCGTGCCCCCTGCCCACCCTTCCGGGGTATAAGGGTCTTGCGACCCCACCACCAGAGAATGGCTGGGCTGGGGGATACGCGGTTTACACCCGGCATGATGTCTCCATTCTTCCTTTTACTTTAGATACCTCCTTTCAGGCAGTGGCTGTGCAGTTTCACCTGGATAGGAGGTATACTATCATTTTGCGTACATTCCACCGTCAGCTGACTTGGACGCGGGGGACTTCCGCCGCGTCATGGCACAGTTGCCGAGGCCCTTTCTCTTGCTTGGAGATCTGAATGGCAGGCATTCTCTCTGGGGAGATTACTCAATAAATCCCAGGGGACAAGTCCTTGCTGATCTGATTGAAGAGCTTGAGATAGGTGTCCTAAATGTGGATGAGTTTACGCATCACATGCCCGAAAACCGCTTCATTTTCTTGCCTTGACCTTTCTTTGTACTCTTCGGATGCACAGCCTGATTTTGATTGGGCGGTGGTCGATGACCTCCATGGTAGTGATCACTTTCCCTTTCAAATGTCATTTTCAGGGCAACTGTTGCCCGAGAGCCCACCTCGGTGTTGCTTGGTGCGGGCGCGGTGGCCTGCATTTCACGAAATGACTGAATTCTCTATCTCAGTTGAGGAGTTTAGGTCGGTAGATGAGGCAGTTGAGTTCTTCTCCGGGAACCTCGTCGCCGCTGGCCTGACTACTATTCCTACAACGTCTAGCCATTTTTGCACACCTCAAACAGAAATGTTATGCATAGATGCGCTAAAAGTGCCGCCTGAATGATTTCACTGTCGGTGAATTTCGTTGGGCTAGGTTCTGGTATATTTCTTAGCACGCCTGCCACTCTTCTTGGTGGGCATACGCGTCTTCACTTAATGGGAAGACCCCTCTAGCACAGGTGTGGAAGCGATTCAAAAGGATTCAGGGCAAGTTCTTGCAAGACCCCGCCCCCTTCCATTCTCTAAGAGAATGGGACTGCAATCTCGGACCCGTGTATATGGCGGAATCCTTCATGACCGCTTTCTCTAGCTGGCATGCTGCTCCGCCAACATTCAATGCACATTGTGATGTCGTGGAAGGCCGCCGGCTTTACTTTACATCCAGAGGCGGAGAACCCTTAAACAACAGGTTTTCTGTGAGTGAGTTGCGCTCCGCTCCTGCTTCGTGCGTGGACACTGCCCATGGTCCGGATGATGTCCCGTATGTCATGCTTCGACACCTGGGTGAGTGAGCCTTGGCCTTTCTGTTAGATTTGTTCAACAGGATCTGGGTGGAGGGTCTCCTCCCAAATTCCTGGCGAATCGCTACTGTGCTCTCTTTTCGCAAACCTGGGAGAGATCACTCTACCCTGGCCGGTTTCCGCCCAATCTCTCTAACCTCTTGCGTGTGTAAGTTGATGGAGAAATTGTTAAATGGTACATTAGCTTTTTTCCTGCACAGTGGAGGCCATCTGTCTTCTGCACAGTGCAGTTTCCGCAAGTTCCACTCCATGTCGGATGTTCTGCTCTGACTGGAAAATGCCGTCTGCGAGGCCTTCCTTTGTAGACAGCACTATGCCACGGTGTTTTTCGATCTGGAGAAGGCCTATGATTCCGCATGGTGATACGGTATCATGGATACTCTCGACACGATGGGGGCTCCTCCCAATGTTTATGTCTGAATTTTTGCGAGATCGTTGATTCCGCGTATGGGTGGGGAGACCCCTCTCCAGCCTAAAGGAGCAGGAAGAGGGTGTCGTGCAGGGAAGTGTCCTCAGTGTCACACTCTTTGCCCTGAGCATCAACAGCATCACCTCGGTGCTGCCGGAAGATGTTCTCGCTACGCTCTACGTGGATGACCTTTCGATCTCTTTTGGCGTGGCCCAGATGCTAACTCTGGGGTGTCAACTCCAACAGGCATTGAAAAATAATGAAACACTTTTCCTCATATCTCGTTTCCTTATATCCAAATTGCAAAACTTATTGACTGCCCCTCGTAGCGCCATAGGAACAGAGCTCCAATGTAAGTCGACCCCCCCCCCCATCCTCTATACTACCTTTTGTATAAGTCTGATGAACACTAAAGCTTCTCTCTTGAAATTATTTCATGATTATTTGATTATTCAAGTTTTAATGGCAAAGACATGGCGGAGGTATGTGCTCTCTTTGAGTGCTTTCTACTTTATGTCCAGTATCCAATTTGCGCTATGTACCTTATTTACTTTCATCGTATACCTTTAAGCCTTAAAAAAATTCCTGGCAGAACTACTGCTCTTTATTTTTTTTTTTTAAATTAAATATAGAATGTATAAATTTATATTATGTTTATTCACAATTTTTCTTACATTTTCAGTGATGTCTTCATTTGAATTTGACTTTGTTATCCCTCTTAGCATTGATGGGTTGCAGGAATCTTTCTCACCCAGACAATATTCAGTTGCCCATGTTTCCACTGCCAAAGAAGTAACCCAGGGATTGCAAGGTAAAGAATTTTTTTTTGCTCTTACGTACATGAGATAGTAATTTCACTTCTTTTATCACTTGAAGATAAAATAGCCAAAGGAAGTTTGGGGAATTTATATTTGGTAAATATTTAAAATATGATAAGTTTTTCTTATTGCCAAAGGCAAAATATAATGTAGAATATTAAAAAATATATGGTTAAAACTTTTGATATTTGGGGTTGTATTTTAGACTATAGCAATTACTAATTTATTATGAGTTTGTAGATACAGTACTAATATTTCTTAATTAATAAAAATGATAGATAAAAGGCTGCTCATTTAGTATGATTCAAGCCTTGCTAAAATAGACTTTAAAAAATTAAAAGGACTTGGATTTTTTATCAAATAAAAGTATATTTTTGATATTGTTAGATAGTCTGATATGTAACACTTATATTCAGGAACAAATATATTTTAATCATTCAACATAACTGTTTCGTTTCAACCATTATCCAATGCACACAGACTTGTGGACTATTTGATTTAGTGTTGATTGAATGATCCTGTGACAGGGGGAGCCTGGCCCCCTCCTAAACATTCTTTTTTCTTATCGTTTGTTTGTTTAGTTTTGTGTGAATTTTAAAGTACCCTAGTGCTAGGCTGAAATTTTAATTACAGTTACTTATGCCCTTGGCAGATGGTTCTTTTACTCCCCACCCCTCCTAACTCTGAAATCTTACCTTGGCAGATCTGTCTCTTACCCCCCACCTCCACCCCCACCCCTCCTAACTCTGAAATCTTATGCCTTTTGAACACTCTTAATTGGCTAATGATTTAAATGACTTTTTAATTTTAAAATGTACATTTAAAGTATCATTTCCCTTCATAGGAGGGCACCTACTTGGGATTTATTCCTTCTAGACATTTTCATTTTAGTAATTTTGTTGTCACTTTGTTTACAAGCATCTTCTCACTTATTTTCTTGGTAGGTGGCTGGTTCCTTCCCTTCCTGGCTCTGGTTATGGTGGTGGTTTTTAATATGCCTACATTCCCCTCACTTTTCTCCTTTAACTTCTCTTTCATCTTTATTTCTCTTATTTATCTTTTTATAGATACACAAGGGGATAAGTATAGCGAGGAGTAACTTGTAGCAGTTAACATCTAGATGATTGTTTGGCCTCTCTCACCCTGATCTCTGCATTTGCTTTCTGGAGGTATAGACTGACCCGGGTTGTAATTTTGCTGGGGCTGGGTTGAAAAAAACTGGCCAGGGCTGGGGCTCCGGTTGGTCTATACTCAGCCATAGACTGGCCGGGGTCAGTTTATAGCAGGAGGATTTGTAGCTATGTCTTCCGCATGTTTTCGCTTCCTCTAACTTCCCCACTCTTTGTGAAGATCTCTCCTTACAAATTTATGTGGGATATGCCCTTGTTGGTTTTCATTTTAAATTGTAAATGAAATGTCTTCTTTTTTTTATATATCTAATTTTTATGTCTTGGAAAGATAATTTGTGCATCTTGAGGCACCATGATTTAGATAGCTTGAAGGTGTTAAATATGTCAGGCTGTTGTGTGAAAGTAACTTGGATAGAGAAGTGAGTGTTGATATGTTTCTGGAAGCTGGTTTGGGGTTGGAAGAGTGTGGAGTGAATTGAGTATTGATGTTTCTTGAAGCTGGTTTGGGGTGAGCAAATGGAGAGAGTGGTGAATGAAGCGAGTGTTGATACATTTCTGGAAGCTGGTTGGGCAAGTGGGGAGAATTGACAGTTTATCTCTAATGTGTATAATTAAGGTGTTTTAATCTTTCTTTGTAGGAGTAGGTATTCTACCATGCAGTGTAGTGGGTTCTCTGGGATTGTGGAAGCTGTGGCTAATATTTGAGTGCCTCTCATATCAAGGTAATCCTTGGCCTTTGAAGACTTTTGGTTTCAGAGTGTAGATGGTCTGTGGGTGTAGCCTGTGTTTGTGAGATTGATTTTGTATGTTTTGGAGAGTGTTGAGAATTTTTAGAAAGAGGTTTGGGACCCAATCAGGGCTTGCAAAGTCAATTACTGATGTTATGAATTGTTTATAAACTTTAGTTAATGTTTCTTTGCTGCTTCACCCGAATGTTATGTGTGCAAGTGATTTGAGAGCATTTTTATGTACATTTTGTGACACATTTATAAATGTTATTGATGTATGTTATCAAAGAATTTTGCATGTGTGGTATGGGTGTGTAGTTTATTGATAGCTGAGGCATGTGTTCCGGCTCCTAAGTATCACTGGTGAGGAAGGTAGCTTGATGGGGGATGCAAGTATGAAAGAGGGTTCACTAGGGTGAGCTGTCTGTAACTGCATCTCATGCCTCCTGTCTGTTTCAGGATTGTTGACATACCAGGCCTGTGCCCTGGTCTTGAAGTTGCCTCTCAGGATTGAATGTTGATGTGGTAGAGCTTGGAGGAAAGATTTGCTGGAGTGGTGGGTGAGGTTTGGTGGGGAATGTAAGGATATGCTATTGGATTGGATTTGTTGCCAGTGCACACTTTGATTACAGTTCTGTAGTGGTGTCTTGTGGGGAGAGGAGGGAATGAAGTATAGCGATGAATATTAATTTGTTTTACTCTTCAACAGAATGTATGCAAGCTTTTCGTAAAGAAGGACCCAATTTTATATTGGATCAGAATTGTTTTGATACTTTTTATAGCGCGTTGATCAACTTCAAGAGCATTGAAGAAGAGACGATGATGCATATCTGGGAACTGATGATTAAAGGTACGTCACCACCCTTTGCTGGGGGGGGGGGGTTATAATCCAGTGGCACTATTAAATGTTAGCTCATGCTTAATTTGCTAGATTGCAATTGTTAACATTTCCATTTATTTATTAGAGTAGAAAAGTTTGTCCTTTAAAACGTTAACCACAAGTTGGGCCATATATGGTACATTGGTAATCTCAAGTGATAATGCATCCCATTTTTTTACTTTTAAAGCATTAACATGTAAGGGTACCATTCATAACATGTAATCCCTGTATGTTACTCTTTCATGGTCTTTTAAAAGTTATTTTTTATGAATGTTTAATGCCTTCTTTCACCCATTACTTAATCCTAAACAGGCACAAAAAAAGTGGGAGATTTAAAATTGATGCAAAAGATTACCTGAGACAGAGCAACAGTTTCTATTGGGGCATTGGGGTTAGGAGGGCATGTTGCTGCTCCAGGTTTCAGTTGTAAGAGGGATATTGCTCCCTCCTACACCCTACACCCCATTGCGGGGATCGTGATCGATGTATTAACCTAAATTTTGTTATATCAAGTCAATTACTGTGTGATTCTTACCCTATTTACTTTCTGAGTTTTCCATTGTTATGGACATCTTGTACCCTATTTACTTTCTGAATTTTCCATTGTTACTGGCATCTTGTACCCTATTTACTTTTCAAGTTTTCTATTGTTACTGGCATCTTGTACCCTATTTACTTTCTGAGTTTTCCATTGTTGCTGACATCTTCTACCCTATTTACTTTCTGAATTTTCCATTGTTATTGGCATCTTGTACCTTATTTACTTTCTGAGTTTTCCATTCTTACTGGCATCTTGTACCCTATTTACTTGCTGAATTTTCCATTATTACTAGCGTCTTTATTGTAATTAATATCACTCCTGAAAAATGGGAGATAATGATTCTATTTCAAACCTTTATATTTTTGCAATAAGGAATTATTTTTTTTTTTATCTTAAGGCTTTTCATAGGATTTTCATTTTTTCTCTTCTAGTAGATAAAAATCCTTTGAGTTGTTAGTATCATTAAAGAAATTTCTGATTATTGGACATTTTAGATTAGCAACCCTGGAGAATTCATTATTTTAAATGTTTTGTCTTAATATTGTATATTTTATATCTTAATTTTTTTTTTCTTTAGTAATGACTTCATTAACTACAAAGGTTTCTGCAATCCTTGAAGACAGAGAGACTCTTCACTGCAGCCAGAAGATTTGGCTTCTGACCCTCAAGATGAATACATACATTACATGTATTCTGACTGAGTCCTTTGAGAGTAACTACAATAAACCCTCTACGGAGATAGTTTTGCCTGGAAAGGTTTGGTTTTAGAATTCTCTTTTTTCCAATGTCTTGAATCAGTGTGTTTAATTGGTTTTAGAATTTTAAAGTAGCCTAGTGCTAGGCTGTTGTGATTGCGGCGACTTATGCCCAAGTGGATAGTCGCCAGATAGGCTCCTAAAAAAAAAAAATAATGGTTTTAGAATTGTATAATTCAGAATTAAAGTATGTGTGATTGAGGGTAAGGTTTGGTTTTAATTATGTAATTGAGAATTTCAGTGTATGATTGAGATGGTAAGGTTTGGTATTAGAATTGTGTAATTGAGATGGTAAGGTTTGATTTTAGAATTCTCACTATTTTCCAATGTCTTGAATTAGTGTGTTTAATTGGTTTTGGAATTGTGTAATTGAGAATTTCTGTGTGTGTGGTTAAGACGGAAATTAACCACTCAAATAGCACGCTTGGCTTGGTCATGGTCATTATTTTCATCAGCCCTTAGCCTCATTACATTTTCTGTGTTTTACCTGTCTCGCTGATACAAACCATATCATAGATTGATGCTTGATGGCAGCACTAAGAAATGTACATTAAGATCAGAATGACAAACACTGGTTATCTTGATGGCATCAGGGACCAGTATTCATTGAAGGGGTGTTCGGGTTGTGTGTGTTTTTTGACACCAAGCTGTGATGGGGGAACCTTTCATAATGGGGGTGGGGGTGAATACCTGTTCTGCATCAGGGGTCTGTCAATATGAGTACCCCATATGGGGGACAATAGTAATCCATCAACAGGGTTCTAGAAGAGGCAAGAATGGGTATGTTGCACTGTGAAGATGGGGAGGGAGATAGTGGTATTTGGTTATATGCATGATGATGCATGTGGAGCTAATTACCCCCCTGGGGATGAGTATCAGTTTTGTCCCTTTGCTTGCTGGGGATTGAACCCCTGCCTCAGCATCAGAAATCCATTTTTATATACACTAGTGAGAGCTTCACACTTTCTTGGTCTTGCCTATTGTATTACACGTTCTTCTGGTGGCTTAATGGGTTGTTGTCTCTATATTGAAACCCTCCTTTGTGAACAGAGGACAGGTTCAAGAGAATTCTGCACCCTCTTAGTTTCATGCAAACCCAAATAGCTTCCTATTTTGATGTAGCTATTAGATCTCTATTTTGATATAGCTATTTGTTCTCTATTTTAATGTAGCTATTAGATCTCTATTTTAATGTAGCTATTTGATCTATATTTTAATGTAGCTTTTTTATCTCTATTTTAATGTAGCTTTTTTATCTCTATTTTAATGTAGCTATTTGATCTCTATTTTAATGTAGCTATTTGATCTCAATTTTAATGTAGCTATTTGATCTATACTTTAATGTAGCTATTTGATCTCTATTTTAATGTAGCTATTTGTTCTCTATTTTAATGTAGCTATTTGATCTCTATTTTAATGTAGCTATTTGATCTCAATTTTAATGTAGCTATTTGATCTATACTTTAATGTAGCTATTTGGTCTCTATTTTAATGTAGCTATTTGATCTCTATTTTAAAGTAGCTATTTGATCTCTATTTTAATGTAGCTATTTGATCTCTATTTTAATGTAGCTATTTGATCTCTATATATCTCCCAACATATTTATAATTCCCCTAATTTTATCTCTCTTTATGAACCAATTTTTAAATCTTTCCTGCTGTTATGCCGATATATGCCTGTTTATATTCAAATTATTTAATTGGGGAATTAAACTCAGCAAAAACCACAAAGATTTCCATTCGTAGCATGGTCTAAGCAACCCGGTTTAGTGATGATAAAATGTTTACTTATAACATAAGCGTAGAATTAATGGCAAACATTCTTGTATCAAAGAGCAATGAAGTCAATCTTCCGGTGCCACTTTCTTTTGCGCCTATGTTGATTACATATTGATATACAGGCGTCCATCTGTAATTTTGTTCATTTTCAACAGAAAGGGAAAAGAGGTCCTAAAAGAAGTGATTTGGGTGTGGACTGGGAGGAAGAACGTACGCGCATGTTAGTGCAGTTGTTTTCTCTTGTTCAACTTCCATTGAATAGATTATGGGATCCTCCGGTTGTGGATGAAGATTATGTTAGGTGAGTTCCAGGTTGATTTCTCCAAAATCTTATAATAGAAAAAAATTATCCCAAAATTTAAGCATTATTTTATTCCACTTTCTCCTATATTTGGCACATATCCTTTGATGGTTTTTATCTCTGATCAAGTTTGTCCTTCTTGCTTAACCCTCCAAGTTCTTTCAGACATCAAACACTGACTCAGACTGCCCAAACCTCACACAAGCATGCACAACATGCATCTCTTTTAGTTACCTGTAGACCCTTTCAGTGAGTGTGGTGGCTTTTATTAGGGGCTCTCCACCTCATAGAAGAGACATAGTGGGGGGGGAGTAAGTTTTCAGTCAAACATGGCAGCATACAAGAATGGCAGGTGGTCTTTTCCATAGATCTATCCAAGAGAAGTCTTTTAAAAAGATGTTCTGAATATCTGAGATGAATGAGGGAAGGTTAAGATAGATGGGAAGTGTTTTGATGTTGCAGTGGGGGCATTTGGATCTTGGGGTATTTGTGTAGGGAGGGGGGATGTTCTGATTGCCAATGGGTGGTAGAAACTAGTTTGGCAATCCAGATTGGATTTGGATTGGGCACTTTGAAGTAGTGTTTTTTTGTGGTTTTGAAGTGGGGGTGTTTTTAATATCACTGATGTTATAAGATAAAATAATGGTGGTAATGGAATATTTTTTAATTTTAGCATTGGTGATTTAGGCTGTCCTGCCCCTGATCCACTTTAGTGCTCTTTGGACACTCAAGGGCTCCCCAATTTTAATGACTCTACCTTCAATTTCGTTAAAGGAGTGGTCTATGCGAGGCAGCTACTTGACTACACCTGATAGGCCACTGAAGAGTAGGCTGACTAGTGTGCACTATTGGTTGTATGTGATGAGGAAAGGAGGGGGAAAGGACTAGAGATACAACCCTACACTTTATCAGGTTTGACAGACCCCTGAGTCAGTACAAGCTGAATGCTTCTGATATGTGAAGGCATTTATGCTGTTACTGTGAAGGTGTAACCACTGCACCCACACAAATTGCTTCTGTAGACATGCCAGGTTAGGTCAATCCCAAATATGTACTAATTGCTCCATGGTTGTACATGATAAAGCTGTTGGGTAAGGTCAAGTGTGTGAATTGTTGTGGAATGCACCATGCTCCCTCTAAGCATTGCAATTCCTATCTGTTTGAAAAGGAAGGCTTTATCTGGCACTGTGTTAATCTTCACAGCCGAGCTGGTTACATTACATCACTCAGTACTTAATGCTTTATGCCCAGTTCTGAGACTGGATTGTGATGTATAGTGAGTCACAAAGTGCCCTGAATGCTATTGAGTCATTGGAATCACCCTCACCCCTAGTTCATAGTGTCCATGATGACACGGCTGCAGTGAGCTGGGTGGATGTTGAGATTATCTTCTGCTGAGTTCTGGACATGTGGGAAATAAGAGTGTCATAAAGTCTGCAAAGACTGGGCGATCAGACCAGCGTTTCGTTGTTTCCTACTCTGACTATACAGCAAGAATCAGATAGGAACCTAAAGCTTTGTGCCATCATACCATGACTACCCATCAACCTACCACCCCTACAATGCCTTTGTTTTTTGTTGTGTTTTGCCTGGTATTTCTTTATATATAGCCTAATGAATAGGCTGATTTTTGCTACTATAGTCATGGTGGAAGACCCTAGATAAGCATCCTAAATATAAAAAAAGAGGCTTGAAATGGAAGTAATGACAGTCCAGGTTGCAGGGGTAATTTTGTTCAACGAGGCTAAGGACTTTCCCGTTCCTATCTGTGCTACCAGGCACATATATGGAGGTAATAAGAGTCCAGGCTGCTGGGGTAATTTTGTTCAGAGAGACTAAGGACTTGTTCCGGTTCCGATCTGTGCTACCAGGCACAGATATGGAGGTAATGACAGTCCAGGCTGCAGGGGTAATTTTGTTCAGAGCGGCTAAGGACTTGGTCTGGTTCCTATCTGTGCTACCAGGCACAGATATGGAGGTAATGACAGTCCAAGCTACAGGGGTAATTTTGTTCAGAGAAGCTAAGGACTTAGTCTTGTTCCTATCTGTGCTACCAGGCACAGATATGGAGGTAATGACAGTCTAGGCTGCAGGGGTAATTTTGTTCAGAGGCTAAGGACTTGGTCTGGTTCCTATCTGTGCTACCAGGCACAGATATGGAGGTAATGACAGTCCAAGCTGCAAGGGTAATTTTGTTCAGAGCGGCTAAGGACTTGGTCTGGTTCCTATCTGTGCTACCAGGCACAGATATGTAGGTAATGAGAGTCCAGGCTGCAGGGGTAATTTTGTTCAGAGAAGCTAAGGACTTGGTCCTGCTCCTATCGGTGCTACCAGGCACAGATATGGAGGTAATGACAGTCCAGGCTGCAGGGGTAATTTTGTTCAGAGGCTAAGGACTTGGTCTGGTTCCTATCTGTGCTACCAGGCACAGATATGGAGGTAATGACAGTCCAAGCTGCAGGGGTAATTTTGTTCAGAGAGGCTAAGGACTTGGTCCGGTTCCTATCTGTGCTACCAGGCACAGATATGGAGTTAATGACAGTCCAGGCTGCAGAGGTAATTTTGTTCAGAGAGGCTAAGGACTTGGTCCTGTTCCTATTTGTGCTACCAGGCACAGATATGGAGGTAATGACAGTCCAGGCTGTAGGGGTAATTTTGTTCAGAGAGGCTAAGGACTTGGTGCTGTTCCTATATGTTCTACCAGGCACAGATATGGAGGTAATGACAGTCCAGGCTGCAGGGGTAATTTTGTTCACGAGGCTAAGGACTTGGTCCTGTTCCTATCTGTGCTACCAGTCACTTAGTATGCCTCTCAACCCCAGAAAGTGCTCTTTCATTCTTTGCCCTTCTAAGCCTACCGCCAACCTAGTTCCTCTAGCCATTAGGAACCTATGTGTGTTCTCCCCTTCCTGGCCTCAACCCAGCCCAGCTTGCAGGTCAAAGGGCACAACCTCTGCTCCAGCAAATAGCAAAGCTGAGAACTGAGAAAGTGTTCAGACATATGTTCTCAGTATTTATACTTATTTTTATTATTAAAATTAAGATGTGATGACGAATGAGGGCATCACTGTCTGAAGTTTTAAGGAGATGGGAGATGTGAAAATGTGGAGCTGTACAGTCAACTGTGAGTATTAGTGCTATGAGGTTATGCTGTGTGGGAGCCTTTCTCCCCTCCTTTGTGGCCCCCGGGTTCTCTTTAAAGTTGACAGCACTCATGAATGCTACCATGGCGAGTGGTATTCTCTAGAAGGATCTAAGTGAGGTGACATGATAGTAGGCTTCGAGGTGTTTGAGTAAAAGGCAAATGAAGATGAGTGGTGTCGTCTGTCAGTTGGTGGTTGCAGCGGGAGCAGTCAGGGTCTAGTGTTTTTGTATTCCTGTAATGAGCGGTAGTGTCTTGATCGTAGGTGGGCCAGAGAGACTGATTTCGGAGATCCAGGGTGGTTTCCAGATGGCGGATCTCTGGTGGGCTGTGCTCTTTGAGTCTACATGGATCAGGTGGGTGTGTAGGTGTTATATTGTGTTCTGGTTCATTGGTGTTTGGTGGACTCTTCCCAGTAGTTGGGAGTAGTGAGAGGTGGGATAGTCCTACGCTCTCTGAGGGTGGGCACAGGAATGGAGAGGGTGTGTACTGGGTGGGGAATGTGGCACGATTTACTGAAGAATTCTGTGCCCACCATGTGTAGGTGGTCACTGCTGGATAGTATTTTGGTTTCTGCGTCGAGTTAGGGTATAGGGGTGCTTTTTGTACAGCCGGTTGTGATGCCGTCTTTTGTGTTATTCATATTTTCTTTAACCCTTTTATGCCCTGAATTAATTTTTAAAAATGAAAAAGATATTAAAGACATTTATTGTGTCTAATTAAATGGTAATTAGTTAGTGACAAACAGTGCGCAAATCTGATACAACCCTTGTGTAAATCTAAACAAAATGTGTCTTACTCATCACACCCGCTTGCTAGACTCCACGCATTTAATTTCTCTAGCTATAAGCCTTTATTTTCTATGTGACAAATTCGTCACATAGGGGCATAAAGGGTTAAGTTGTTGGTGGATAACCTGGGTGCCAGGTTAGGGATGCATAATTTAGGGTAGTGCGGATGAATTATTTGCATAGTATGTTAAATGGTGTTTGTGAGTATCCCAAAGGTGTTTAGTTTTGATGTGGCCTCGGCAGTGATGTGTGTGTGTGTGTGCAGCAAAGGTCATGCCTGGATCGAGGGTGATGCCCAGTAAGGTGGGGTTAAAGTTAAGGGGGTGGGGTCAGCCTTAGAGTATAATATGGGAATGTGTGATGTATTCATGAGTGTGGGGAGCGAAGAGAGTGACTTGATTTTGGAGGAGAGGTGGACATTCAGTGTTGTCAGGTATATGTTTAGTTGTCTTCAGGTTGTGTTTGTGGTGGTGGTGGCTTGGGATGTGATGGTTAGGTCATCATTGTACATATTCAGGCGGACTAATTGGGTTATGGGAGGGGGATCTCGTATGAAGATGCAGGGGGAGAGGATGGCACCCTGGGGAACTCCGCTGTGGAAACTTTGGGTCCTGGACTGTAAGTCATGCTGTTGTACTTGGCCATGTCCGTTGGAGAGAAAGTTGTCTATCCATTTCTTGTCATTTGTGTTGTATGGAAATGTTGAGTAATTTTTTGTATGAGGATGTGTTGAAGGCTTTGTCGATATCAATTGCTCTCATCACTGGGTGTAGTGGTGGAAGGTTTTGGTTGAACCCTTCCAGGATATGATTTGTTAGGGATGTTAGTAATGTGGTTGTGGAGTGATCTTTGAAGATGTGTTGGGTGTGAGAGAGTGGCATGATTGGTTTAATTCTGTTAAGTTTTTCACATGTTTTTGAGATGGTTGAGAGGGGAGTGAGATGGGTTCGTATGAAGTGGAGAGGTTTAGGGGCTTCTTTTGTTTGAGAATGTGGGTAATGTATGCATGTTTCCAGGTGGGAGGAATAATGTGCAGCCAAGAGTGGTTGAAGATGTTTGTGAGTGCAGATATGGCTGTGGGCCTGAGGTGTTTTAGGTGGATGTTTGAGATGTAGTCTTGGCTTGTGAGTTTTTGAAGGATTTTATGGTGAGTACGGTGTCTTGTGGGGTGAAGGGTGTTGGTGTGTAGGGTCAGAGTGTAATTTACTTAAGTTTTTGATTGTTCTGTTGTTGCAGTTAGTTAGTAGCTGGCTGATTTAGGAGTAGTGGGTCATGAACAGGCTGGTTTGGTCTGTTGGGCTGGGTATCTTGTCCCTGGTGAGGAGTGATTCTTGGGTGGGGCAAGGTTGGGTCTGTATTTTGTGCGCCAGAGTTGGGAGCGGTTTGTTTTAGGTTGATTGTTTCTAGTGGTGATGAGTGTTACTTTGTGTGTTGAGGTTGTGGATTTGGTAGAGTTGCTCATCTGTGGGTGCTCTGTTTTGTCTTAATGTGTTTTGTTGTTTTATGAGGTCTATTTCTGGTGTGAAGTTTGGGTTGAAATGTTTCCTGCGTCCTCTAGGTATGTGTGTTGATATGTGAGAGAGCTTGATAGAAGGAATTGCTTGATTGTGAAAATAGAAAGTGCCTTTTCTATTTGGGATGTGAAGTTGGTTCATACAGCCTTTTTCTAATTTGTGTCTTTTTGTTTGAGCTGATAATGAGTTGGGTTAATTGTAATGAGATGTGAACTGGGAGATGGTTATTGTGTAATGCATGGAAGGTTTGCTAGGTAGTTCTGGTGGGGAGCAAAAAGTTGTTGGGTGAGGTGTGGTTCTGGTTGTGTTGGAGGATGTAGAAGAATAAGGTCGAAGGGTGACCTCGTGCCCTTCTGTTACCCACGTGATCTCGAGATCGCCGCATGAAGCGTGGGAAGCGAGGATGCGGTCCACGCCGTTTTATTGCCCCGTAGCTGCATTTACTTAAGGACACATTTTCCTTGTCTCGCATGCCCTTTCAGCCAGCCTCCTGCCATCCAGCATAGATCGAAGCTCTTCGAACATTCTAAGCCAACTTTATCTCGGTTTCCCCAAAGGAGTCGTGGAGACTCTCGTCCCGGGCCATCCCCGCCACCAGCGAAGCATCTATATAATCCCCCGACTCGGTTCAGCAAGTAGCACTGTAGTACAATAGCACCGGAACACAGCATCCCAGCTCAACACTGTTCCGCCTAACACCGCGTACAAGCTAAGAACACGCCCACCCATCACGATCGGAGACACCGGCGATTTCATTTCAAGGATGAAGGCTAAATCGACATCCGCGAACTCTGCCACAGTCAATCGGCGAGTATCTGACAAGGAATTCCAACTCCGAATGCCAAACTACGTGTGCTCCATCATCCACCCTGTGAGGTAACCCAGCTACCCCATCGCAGTCATCGTATCCCGACTGGCCCTTTCCTTCAATGAACACGTAAGCAGTTGCAATCGTTGACGCTTACAGATTATTCTATAATCTGGTCTACCCAAACTGTCCCATCCTTTGTGTGAGCCCCGGATTATAATCCCCTATTTAATCACCGACCTGAACCCGAATACTAATCCCATATTTATCCCTCCTGTGTCCCATGCCGACATTTAATTTCATATGTACGATCATTCCCTTTAAACTCTGTACCTGTATATATTTCAATTCTATTTATTTGTTAGTAAAGGTATATTTTTGTTATCGTCTTTTTCTTGCAACCCTGAACGAGTACCAGTTACCTGTTAATCTTTGGCCAACTTGTACTCTGAATTATTTGTTTTGAAAGGACCCCACAATTTTACAAAGTAAAGCATTCTCACTGAATTCTTAACAATTTCCTGCTCACAAACCGGCTAAGTCGACTCTCAAACAAACTTCCACCAAACCTCCAAAAGGCATATATATATATATATATATATATATATATATATATATATATATATATATATATATATATATATATATATATTTATATATATATATAAGTCTGGCTTGTTTCTGTTGTCGAGGATATTCAGGGGTGTAACTGTTCGATGGTGGAGTGAGGTTTAGTGAGAAGCCTGCTGGGCAGTGTTTAGAACACTTTTTGAAGTGAAATTATGTTGGTTATTTTTTCCCCCTCTTCCAAAGGAAGTGAGATTGAATGTTGTGGGTCCTTGTACCCTTGAATTCTATTATAAATTTAAATAAGTTTTGAAAAATGAAATTCAAATATTGTTACTAAGTTGGCCAAAAATAAAGAGCTGAGTTCCTTGCGCATTACTGGTATAAACACACAAAGTAGAAATTCATTCCAGTCAAAAACAAATTTTTATTTCAGGTCCTTACCACTCCCCCTTTACAGAGATGATATTTTTGGTAATACCATCATCCAGGTAGCTGCAGAATAGTTGCCTCTGCTTAGTTGGGATTTACCTGTGAATGATGTGCAAAACGTATCAGAAATTCTCAGGACATGGCATCTTAATTATTTTGTACTTTTGCCTTCAAAATTCCAATCTTTGAATGCATTTTATTTACTAATTTTAAATATTCCTTAATATATATGCAATTTTAGTTTATACTTTTTAGGTTTATGTCAGCTCCCCCCCGCCCCTTTAAAATTTTGAAATGTCCTCTAGTGTGGTGGCAGTGCCTGCATTGATGATCAACTCCAGGTGTACCAAGAGATAGTTTTCCCCGTCTCTCATCCTGTCACCTATTTTTCCACTCATATCTCCTGCAACCATCAGGTGATTCCCATTCTCATTTCAATCCACCATCCATCCCAAGTCATTCCAGGACCCCCCGCCCTCTCTCATTTTCACTATCATTACAGGTCCATCCATTACAACTATGCACAATTTCACCCTTGGAAGTCTCAACTTCAGTCAATTCTTAACCTCACACATTCATATGTTACCATTGCACCATGATACTCAGTCAAAAGTACTGCTCCACTCTCTTTACCCCTACTATCATGATTCACACTTGACCACTCTATGCCACACAAACTTTCGTGTTTGTCTCACATCATGCAAGCATCTACACTCTCCCTGTTGACTACCACTCCCCTGTTTCCATCATAATTACCTCTCATTCCATATACTACAGTTCACAAATTGATGCAGACTAACTCGCTTGGCTGGACAGGTTCTGACCCCCCCCCCCTCTCTCTCTCATTACCACCATTGCACTTTTGGGTGCATAGCTTCCAAGATCAGCGTCATCCCCTCTCTGGACTTGTCACCTTTTACGGCATGTGCCAGAGAACATCATGGGTATCCCTCACCTACACAAGTCACCAGATGGGCTCCTAAAATAAATAAAAAAACCCCTTCACCTACACACATGCATTTTGTTCGAGAGCTTGCAAAATTTTCATTTTGTCCAACTGTACTTTTGTTTTTGCAGCCTCATCGCAAACTGCTGTTACAAAATTTTGGAGACAACATCTATGAACCTACAAAGAACAAAAGTAGCTCGTGATACCATCTTCCACATTATAGGCACATTGGTTAAAAGATTCAGGCATAGTCTGCCCTGTTCATTGAAGTTAATGCAGGTAATTCGTACTTAGTCGCCTGTTGAAAGAAAGTTGATGGTTCAACGCGAAGTTATATGTATTATAATGTAGATAAATTGATATAAGGTGTATAATTCCTAAAGTCCCTCATTTAGTTCCTTTTTTATGTGAAAATGTATGTAAACTGATTTTTCCTGCCAAACTTCTCTTTCCATTTATTGCCAGTTACTACAACATTTTGAACATTTAGTGAGTCCAGTTGCACAAGGAGTCATCTTGATGATGGAGAGTTATGATACCAGGGGAGTCCTTCAGGAGATGATCAGAGAAGTAGTCAAAATTGACTCCAGAGATATAGTGAAGGACTCATCAGGGTTACGAAATTATGCCCAGTTCTTCGTTGATGTGGGAGAGAAGTGCCCCATTGTCTTCATTCCATATCTTTCTCTGCTCATCACTTTTCTTCAACAAGAGGTATTGTTTGTATCTTGATGAATAGCATTCTTTAGCTCATAATTTGTTTTCAGGTGAGGCTGCCCAGAAAATGTAAATTGACTCAATAGAATACCCACTTCCCAGCCACAGGGCTCCTGCCTTCTAACAATGAGGGAGGTCGCTCTTTCTCAAAAATAAAGTACTGCATTCATGTCAACATCCACAGCTCCACCCTAACCTTTATTTGTTCCTAAATGGGGCTTGCCTGGAAGTGTTAGTCAAACCGTTCCCATGGTTTTATTTTTAACTGACACTTCACATGGGAATCCCATATTCGGTGCCCTAGGGTCTCTTCCACCCTTGCCATGGACATTCTTTAGTCTATCAAATTCAGTGCCTAAGGAGCTGATAGAGTTACCGCTTTACTCTTCTACCATTCTTTATTTGCATGAAGCTCGACTACAGATACAAGTTTTAAGCATCTGCAGTCAAGTGTGAATTGCAGAAGATGGAGGTCATTTACCACACCAGTATCCATTTGGTGCCCTCCCCATTTTCCTTATTAAAAGCCTACTTGTTGATGCCAGGAAGAGGCTACTTGTTCTGCACTGTACACACAGGCCCTGAGACTCCCTCAGTTTTTAATAGCTCTTAATGGTGTCTATGTGACTGAGAAATGCCAGTCATCCCTAATTAACCCCTTTGCGTTTAGGACAAAGAAACCTTCGAGAATTCGGTGTATCTCTTGGGCTGGTGTTGCCTCTGGCTGTGCCCAGGACGCCACCCTGAAGGCTACTACATGACTATTATTTGTTTCCATGCCTCTGCTCACAAATCTTCTACAGCAGTGGGAGTATTGCATTCAACCTTTTTGGAACACAGTTTATACGGATGGCTCTAAGTCCCAGGAAAGGGTGGGCTTTCATGCCTTATTCCCTTTGTTTGAAGTCAGTGGGGCTCTACCAGTTGTTGCATCTGTATTCACGACCAAGCTGTTTGCAATACACTGCTGAGTATGGGAGATTAGGTGTCATGCTGGGTTCAGAGGCCGGATAGTTATCTTTAGTAAGTCACAAAATGCTGTGAAGGCTCGTGCAGTACGAGAATATCCGTACCCTCAGGTTCACAGTATCTGCGACATAGTTACTGCAATCGGGGCGGATGTTGAGATTATCTTCTGCTGTATCCCTGGACTGGTAGAGATTGTGGGGAATGAGAGCATCAAAGATTCTGTGAGTACTGGGTGACCAGACCAGCGTTACACACGCTGAATATCTGGTAGGAATCATGTCGGCCTTATGGGTTGTCTGGCAAAGAAGATGGGAGACAGCTGATGCGAACCTAAAGTTGTGCACTACCCCGCTGCAACTACGGGTGGTCATACTCCCCAATCCCTCAGCGAATTCAAACCATTTTCTGTCATTGGGCATACCCATGGGTGATGGAACACTTCCCTGCATTTTACTGCATGGTTCCCCAGACTGTTGAGCACATTTTTGTTTAGTGTCGCAGTCTGGTGGATCTTCACACACATTTCTTTCCCCAGTACTGCTTGTCTCTTGTGCTCAGGTTTGTGTATTCTCGATGGTGGACGTTTTCCAGTTTTTGGAGGAGGCTGGCCTGTAGGGGGCAGGCTCTTGTTTTTGCCTTAGTTGGTGTTGTTTGTAAGTTGGTTTTGTTTGTTTCTTTTTTGTTGCTCTTTAAGCAAAATAGCTTGACCTTGTGCTGTCAGTTTTTTCACAACTTATGCCCTCAGTGGCAGCTGCCAGAAGGTTGTAAAAAATGCCTTTGCTATGAAACAATGTCTTGTGTGAGTTATTTGGTTAGATTATATACTTTACGCACAAGTTCACTCAAACCACTACTTTTTATACAAATTCATCTTGAAAAACTGTGGTGGATGTGCCTCTGGTAGTTTTTGCCTCTATGCATTTTTTATATTTTTGTACTTATCTTCTCTTTCCTTTATTGCATTCCCACATTCTCATTGTCTAGTTGGCCTCTTCTTAACCAAATTAAGACTGATAACCTTCCACCAGAGATGATACTAGCGTCAAAATTAACTGTACAAAGATAAGAAAATGTTGGAGGGAAATCTGCCATGGCTCAAACTATAAGCATGAGCTTATGTCTGTCTGGTTTTATTTAGTTTTGCTTCTTTCATCTGCAGATGTGTTGTAGTTCCTCAGTTTGTCTGTTGCAGTAGCTCTTGGCCCCTTTTGAAGGATATGGCTTGTACTGGATTTTGCTAGAGCCTTAAAGGAGTGCATATTGTGTGGTTGTGTGCAATGCAGTCTCCAATGTGTTTAATTGTGTAAGGTGCATTGTTGCATCCTGGACAGGCATGCGTGTTCTCATCCAGCCTCTTCTGATAGTGCAGAAGGGCGGGTTGATGCCCACACTGCAGTATGGGCTTGGTCTCTGTCCTCACAAGGAAAAGTGAGTATTGGGGGGGTGGGGGCTGCAGCAGGGTTATTGTTTGTAAACATTGGAAATAACTCATTTTACTGCATTTTTTAACCAAACCTCGGTTATGGGTTGACTTGCTGATATAGTCTCCTGACCCACAGAACTGGTTCCTGTCTCTTTCATTTATTATGGTGGCATGTGGACAAATGAAGGAAAATAGATGAATAGTGAAAAGGATTAAGGATCATAATGACAGTACAGAATATTTTCTCTGGAAACTTGACTTTAGTTGGGGGGTGTATTATAACTCTGAAAGAATTTCATATGAAGAATGCAACATATGAATTTTTCCTTTCAGGTGTATTCTATGCGTAACTGTGTCCTTTCAATTTTGGGGTCAATCGTTTTGCATGTCCTCAAAGGGGAAACCCTGGATTCCAAGAGCAGGGCATTGAGAGATGAGTGCCTCAGTTACCTCCGGGAATTCATCCATGACTGCCACGCCTTTGTCAGGAGTAAAGTGAGTGAGCACTTTTCCATTGTTTTTCTGGTATGGTAGATATCATGGCTGACTTGTTTACAGTCTTTGTATATTATATCCTCTTGTGACCGCATGACCAGATGTTCTGGTTCCCTTTTCTTGCAGTAGTATTTCATTATTTCCAGTACCAAAGTTTAATGAGAGCGGCCATGCAAAGTTTCAGATTCTGATTTTTAAGTCCATCTCTTATCTTCCTGGACAGGGGCCAGATAGGCTCCTAAAATAATAATAATAAAATAATCCCTGGGCAGGGTTCTCTGAAAGAGCTAGCATTCCATGTATCTTTAGGTTTGGGCCCAGTTGTACTCGAGTTGAGCATGGTCTGATTCATGCTGGCAATGGGGGAAGATGATGTGTCGGTCAAGCCAATGCGGTATTTGTATGTGTTTAGTTTTGGGAACCATGTCAGGTGGACTCATGTGTGCTGTGGACAGGATGTTTCTTTTGGCTTGATTTCCCGTGAAATGACTTTGATGATGTGATTTGAACCCCAGAGTTTGGATGCCATGCAGTGTTATGTGTGATTGTTTTGCGGGTAATGATGGGCCTGGTTATGGGGTTATGGCGAGATGAGATTCCTTGGAGTAACTGTAATGTATGTTCTTGGGGTTTTGCGCATGGTCTGGGTCTTGCATTGGGGGCTGGCCGGGTAGACTCTTCATAAGGAGGAGGGGCATGTCAGGGAGCTGTGCATGCAGCAGGGTATTGTGTGACAGTGACTGGATAGAGCAGTGGGTGAAGCGGGTGTGGATATGTTTCTGGAAACTGGTTTAGGGTGGTTAAACTTACTAATCCTTTTTATGTCAGATTTTCTCAATTTTGATTTCTTCTTGAGGTTAGACATTTGATGATTTGCACTCCTAACATCGCTATGTCTTCTCTATATTCTTCTTGCATGTTTTCTTGGGTCTCCCTCTTGGCCTTCTTCCATCCACCTCCAAATCTCTCACCCTACCAAGTGCCTCTTCTTCAACTCTTCGCTTCACATGTCCAAACCATCTCAATTTTCTTCTCAGAACTACGTCCAGCTTATCAACACCACACCTTCTAGCTACCTCTTCACTCCGAACTCTATCCCTCCATGTTTCTTGGGTCTCCCTCTTGGCCTTCTTCCATCCACCCAACTCTCTCACCCTACCAAGTGCCTCTTCTTCAACTCTTCGCTTCACATGTCCAAACCATCTCAATTTTCTTCTCAGAACTACGTCCAGCTTATCAACACCACACCTTCTAGCTACCTCTTCACTCCGAACTCTATCCCTCCATGTTACACCAGCCATGTACCTCAACATTTTCTTATCATAGCTCATCAGCACTTTTTCCAACATCTGTGTGAGTCCCCAAGTCTGATCCACAAAGTAAGACTGGTCTGACACATGCATCATAAACCCTTCCACGGTTCCTAAGTGGGATCCCCCTGTTGATAAGTAATCCAGCCACACTGCTGTCACTCTGCCACGAACTGCTCTCTCCACACCCTCACCATCCAGTACATCACCCAAATAACAGAAATGTTCATCTTCCTCCACCACCTGTTCATCAACAACAATGGTGTTCTCCACTCTAGGGACAGTGTTTCTCCTCCTTATACACTTTAAACAAACAAAATTTTGAGCTTGATTAATGTTCCTCAGGCTTGAACACCTCCTATGCACCCACTTGAAACATTCAGTGCACATAATGGAGTTAACTCCAACTCCCTTTCCACAAACAACACAAGGGTACCTTCCTGACTGCATCACCTCGCCTGCCTCTCCAGTTATCATTATCATAGTCTTACCGATGTTAACTCTCAATCCTGCTCCCTCCATTGACTGCTTCCATTCTACAAACATTCGTTCCACTTCTTTACTCTCTGCTGTTAAAACTAAGTCATCATCCTACAAGAGTTCACATAGATCACCTCGCCTACACTCTCTAGTTGCATCCTCCATGACCAGTATGAACAATAGTGGACTCAGAGCTGAACCTTGGTGTACTCCTACTTCAATGCTGAATCTCTCTGACAAATCTCCTGCTACACACACTTGATTTCGTTCCAACCTACAATTCCATTTTTGAGTACCTCTCATGTTAAGCTGTTCCATGACCTTAACTGGATTGAGTGTAAGTGGTCTGTGGGAGTAGTAGTTCTGCAGCCTGTGATTGTTTTTAGGGCATTTTTTGTATGTTGTGGAGAATGTTGAGGAATCTTAGAAGTTAGGCACCCAATCAGGGCTTGCATACTCCATTACCAAAAGTATGAATTGTTCAGTTGGTTATGGTGGCATATTTTTCGTGAGACTAGCCCTGGGGCATTGCAAGAAAAGCAACAGGGGCCAAACTGCCTTGTAAACCTCGTTGCTACCCACGCAGGATACGAGACTATGAGGCTGGCTTCGGTCGCCTAGGCAGGATCTTTGTTTCAGAGTGTAAGCAGTTTATTGGGGTGCTGCGTGTGCATCTCATAGCAAAGCATAGGTTTGTTCATGCAAAATTGGGCGTCCAAGCCAAAGAGGAATAAGTGAGATAGGGACAGGTA
This sequence comes from Ceratothoa steindachneri, assembly GCA_963969495.1. NCBI lineage: Eukaryota > Metazoa > Arthropoda > Malacostraca > Isopoda > Cymothoidae > Ceratothoa > Ceratothoa steindachneri. Next base: position 25,306,964 of record OZ018338.1, read on the forward strand.
AGAATGGATGGGGGATGGCTTAGGTTGCCTAAATGTGGTTCCTCTGAGTGCTCGGACTGTGTTAATTTCTGTATTTGTTGTTTATAGCTCCCTGAGAGCAGATGGAATCTTTGTTCCCTCCAACCGCTTGGGAGATTGAGGGAGAAAGCTTAGATTCTACAGCTTGCACTGTAGGCCAGGCCGTTACCACAATTAAATGCAGCCACGCTTTCTGTGAATCCATCCTGAGGGGACCAGGTTACTGGGTGGGAAGGCTGTTGCATGCTGTGGGAATTTTATAGTAGTCCATGGAACAGCTAGGGAGTGGAAGCTTTGTTGTGTTTTCTCTTTTTGGAAATTTAGTCTGTCCAGAGTGATTCTGAGCACTGTATATGTTCTATTTAAGTCCAGTGGACTGTGTAGTAAAGTCATTCAGGGTGTCTGTTGTACTCCATTTTGTGTATTGTGAAGATGTTAACAAAGGTGAAGCAGTCATTAGGTTCTGTTGCAAATATAGTCTTGTGATGTAGAGTTGTAGATCATGAGCTCCTTGAGTGTTGGGAGGGGATGATGTCATCTTGCATAGCTGTAGTAATTTGGGGATTCTGGGGAGGGATGTCAATGGTGGAGGCTATGATTCCCCACTGGACTCCATTGTGTGTATGACAGCTTGCCATGGTGTATTACTTGTGTTTTTCAGCCTGTGAGGAAGTTGGATTAAGTGTGGTATTTAGTATTTTGTTGTTAAGGATGGATTAAGGCCTTTTTATATAAGCTCTGTGAGGTATGTGTGTACAGTGCTTGTTAATTGCAATGGGCAGAATCTGTTTTGCAGGGCTTGTATTAGGATGTTGCTTCTGTTATTTGCCGAGGGTTCAGAAACCTCATTAAAGTTTAGTTCCGCCCTGCGATGTATGCAAGATGGTGGTTATAATCTCCTCCTCCTCTGCCAACAAAATTCTGATCTCTGGTCACAAGAGGTTATTAGAAATATGCTTATTATCTACTTTCAATATAAATTACACTGGGGAACACGTATTTTATTGAATGATATCTGACAAGTGATTGTAAGTAATTTTTGTGCGCTGAAAATGAATTTCACCTCTGTTTGGCTTTATCATGCCCTGATTCTTGTAAACAGCCCATGCACCATTTTCCAGTTTTTTCAAAATTAGGACTAAAAATGAAGTCATGCGATAACATTTATTTCCAATTTTCATGAATGCATACAGTCCAAAACTATTGTAAAATTGCATTATAACGATAGAAATGACTTAAAATAAAACAAAACAGAGATATGAAGCTTTCACTCTGGTAAAAATGTTCTTTTATAGGACCTTCCATAGTATTTGGTTGTTGAGGGCCTCTCTTTAAAAGCACCAGCAATAATCAGCCATCATTTGGCAATCCCAGCATCCTTGATAACGTTCCTCCATAGTTTTAATTAGAGATGTGCCGAGTACTCGGCATCGGCACCGGCAAAATTTTGCCGATTCTTCGTCAAAATTTTAGCTTTTTATACAGTTTTGGTGGCTGAATTGGACCAGACAACATACTTTGTGTTACTAGTTACTACAGCTTTATTAAGTAACACCTTTATTGTTTAATTCTGGTCAGATTATAGTATATGCTTTCAGGGATGCTTGAACGAAAGTAGCAAGCTACAGTGATATAATTATTAAAAAGTTAAAAAAAAATATTCAACCATATGATTTTTCTAATAAATGTGGTTTCAATGATTAGTATTTTGTCTTTGGAATTTTAAGTCATATATAGCGGTTCACCTACTCAGGGACATTCTATGGTGTTCCTTATCCATGGACATTGTCCATTTATCATGATATACTGGCCCCGTGTCAAAATGTATAAAGAAACTAAAAGAGATGAAAACAGTGGAAGCGAATGGCTTCAATCCGAAACGAGATAAAGCACTAACTAATAAAAAGAAAAGTGTAAATATACTAACAAAATGTTTAAAAAAAATGAAGTAAAAAGTAAAAGGAAAGCAGTGAGCTGAGAAAAAATAAAAGCAAAAATGCTAAAGAAAGTAAAAAAAACCCCACTAAAATAAAAGAACTTTGGCCAATAGCCATATCAAATATCTAGTATATAAGAAATGTGAAAAAAAGAAATAATAATAATAAGGGGGGTCAAAAACTAAAATTGAAACAAATGGCATTCGTGAGGTGCCATTGGAAAGGTTATATACTTCAACATTCAACTAAACTATAAAAAGTAAACTAATGCACCTAACATGCTGACACAAACGTCTCTTCAGAGTGATTTTCAATCAGAATTCTTGTCAGTGAATATAAAAACCTTAGGTTTAGTAACGAAATAAGGATGTAAAGAGCAATATAGGTGGCCATAGCCCTAATTACATCGGCGAAGAGACGTCTGTTTTAACCAAGAACAAAGTTAATCCCGCTGCATAAGCAGTATTGACAACCCGAGATGCACAATTCGCTAATTAAAATGGGTACATATGCTATTTTTAATTTACGTAGTTTACGTTAGGGATTTGAAGAGGCCTAAATTTCACCTCTAAAGTTGGTAGTACGAAAAACCAAGTCAGCGAAAACTTCCCCCTCGAGCTAATGCCGAAGTAAAAATAAAAAGCCAGGCAATTCATTTGGCTTCAAATTTCAAATAAGGTTGACCTCCACACGCACACCCCGCAGCAGCGATCCCTCAACCTCCTTCCATGTTAATATATATATATATATATATATATATATATATATATATATATATAGAAAGGCTAAGCGAAAAGTAGGAATTCAGACAGAGTTAGCCCCAGAGAAACGTTCTGTGTTCCCACGTTCGTTATAACCCAGTTACGAACCCGAAAAGATAACCATTTTCGAAGCCAATCGTTCCCAAGAGTACCCAAAAGAGACTAGTAAATGATAAATTCTACAAAGTTCTACTGAGCAAGGAAGACAATTTCTCATTCTCAATGAGAGTATTATTCAACCAGAAGAAAGATTCTTTAATCTAAAGGAATACCTATCGGGAGCCGTAGATAAGTGAATCAACCGGAAACCTCAAAATTTCCACCTACGAATGTGCAACTAACCAACGCCTACCTCTTTGGCTGGAGAGAATCTACGTCAGTCAGCTGGGATCGGCCTACCATAGGCCCAAAACCGCACTGAGACGGTGACATCACGCACAACCAGCCAACCCTTGAAAAAAATAGCGGTAACTCAAACATTTTTTTAGTATTTTGTGGAATCTATCCACAGTTCACATTGTTGGGCGATTGCTGAATTCGTTAAAATGAATGGTGGCCCAAATTTATCTGGGTAGCCCGTTGTAATATTCCTTTAGTAAGTCAGTGAATTGAATTTTTTTTTTTGAAGATTAACATTTGCGTATTTTAGGGAGTGTAAATTAATTATTTTATGAGTCAAGCCTTATATTAATTAGCGAGTTAATTTTTTAAAACTATTTTTTGTTTTGATTGATTAGTTTATTGTAAAATAAACTACTATTTTTGCTTAATGTTTCCATCTATCGCTTGAACGAAAGTTTTGGCAATATTATTAGTCATAATTCGAGATTCTACCTTAGTTTGTGATATTAATCCCTTGAAGCGCTAATAACTGCCTTAATCGAGTACATACAAGGTGCAAGGCACAATCTTTTAACCTTGGCATCGGTTAAAAATATATATAAAACTACTACATAATAAATTGGTGTCAGGTTTTAGAGGTTTATAAACGCCCCCCCCCCAAAAAAAAAAAAAAATTAGTTAGTCGTTTTGACCCTTGTTGAATAAGAACAAATTATGGCCAAATCGTCCAAGGATAGATGAACACAATAGCAAGATAAATTCGGGATAAAATTTTTGTGTGTGGCTAATTGAAGGTTTTCAACCCGTCAGGGGGTGAAAAAGGAAGTTTTGTTTTGGTGCCGATTGCTAACCTAGTTAACTTAAAGAGACAGGTTAGGTTAGGTTAAGCAGAGCGCTAAGTGTTTAGTGGTGGTATAAGTTCCGTTCGCTTTAAGTATGCCCCTTATCAATTAGTTAAAAATGTTACCGCACCCCTCCCGTAAGAAACATCCCCTTCGTCAGCGCCTTATGCGTTCCCCTCAGATCCACCAGAGTGCCTGGTGAATTGCATAATAGATATAAGATCACCCGGAAGAGTAAAAATCGAGTCTGGGGTGGTAAATGGTCATCCCTTGAAGCACTCTTACCTGGTCTAATGCCAAAAAATATTGATTGTAATTATTAAAAAGATTTCCTTGCCTATGAGAGAGACGAACGATGCTATGTCAAAACGTTAGTAATGCCATTATTGATTGTCGATGGGAATAAAAGGTTTTTGCAATGCTCGGCCTATGCGCTCTTAATACTCGTATATGTATAAATAGGATTAATCTTCGCACTGAATTGGGAAGTATATATAATGTCGTGGGGATTACACTTGAAATCTACTGACTAAGATCCTTGCGTCTTAATTGCACCCGACAGAATGAATTGAATAATATTACGGAATTAAGCACTAAATTAATCACTTATAATACTCGAGGTTATGAGCTCGGGATTGAAATTATAGTTAACGATTAAACTGGTGAAGTTAGGGGAGGGGATAATTCACTTTAACGATACCTTTGAGATCGTAAGTATTTGGAGAATGACGGTGAATGTCTTCTTCTTCTGGCGATGTTCGCACTTAGCCCGATCGTTCTAGGTTACCGAATGTGGGGGGTAATCCTAGATCGGTGTCCTGATATAATGATCCTAGGTCGGATCGTGAATGCGAGTCAAACTGTGACTCAAATCGGAATTCTTCTCCTCGAAGTGTCCGTTTCAATTATTGGCACCTGGAGTGGGTCGCCAAAAATGATTACCTAGCTGCGTCTAGGGTAATCCGCAGAGAAAGGTCCTGTGTAACCTCTGACTCTGAAGGGGGGAGGGTTCTGCGAGAAGTTTAGCACCTATAAGTACCCTGATGGTAACAACAAATTCCCCGAAGTTTCTTCCTTGCAACGGGCGAACTGTTTTCTTTGTGGGACTAGCTCTACATACAACGTAGGTCCACGATCTTCTGCCCGATTCCAGGGAAAATTTCCTCTTTTATTTCCCTCAAGAGCTAAAATCGAGAGAGAGCACTGGATTCTCATAAAATTCTTAACGTCGCGCGAAAATATCTTTCGTCTGCCACCAGGACATGCCAAACATTCACACCTCGGCGCCATCCGAGCTTTCCTCGTCTCAAGCCACAGGTTGATGACGGCGTGAAGAAACTCGGGCCTTCGTCGACTGGCAGGTGTCTTTTGAGGCAGACATTTTCCTGTGTGGCTAGCCGTGAATTTGGTTATCTCAAAGGCACGAAAAAGGGTGAAGAGAAATCGATGCAAAAAGGCGAATTTGGAATAAGGTGTGTGGGGGGGAGGACACGCAGCTGCATCGGTGGATTTAAGTATGTACTAATGCATGGAGGTATTTAGACTTCTACAGGTATATAGGCTATTCCTAATATGAAAGGAAATGAAATAAAGTCTGTAAAGATGCATATTCATTTTGTATCCTAAAACCTTCCATCAAAAGCTATAAAATTCCATAAACTCAATGGCTATTGAAAAGTAAAAAAAAACCCCACTAAAAAATACTCCATTGCTTTGTCTATTAGCTTCCAAATTCCAAGCTTCCAACAGTCTAACAGTTGAGTAATATAGTTATGGAAGCTAATTATAAAGTATCTAATAAATTAAGCATAATACACTAAAAACAAATATTAGGCAGAATCGGTATCGGCATCGGCAAGCAAGTATAAATAAGAATTAGCATTGGCTGAAATTTTGGATTCGGCACAACTCTAATTTCAATATCTTGGTGCCACCTCTTCCCTTGTTTGTCACTTACAGCACATAAATTACTTGGAAATTGTAGTCCCTTAAAAGTTTTCTAACAACTTCTTCGTAGTTATCTGCCCTATAATTTCCTAAAAAGCTTTTTATCAACTCCACGAAACAGAACCAGGCATTTCTTTCGCATTCATTCATGACATTAGGAAAACTGCTGTCATTAATTAATGTTCTTATTTGTGGACCGTCGAAAGTTCCAGCTTTGATTTTTCATAACTTAAACTCGACGTTTGTATCTAAAGCTTTTACATATTGTTTCATGAGACCTAATTTGATATGCAGAGAAGGAAATATGAATTTATTTCTGCTCACTAAAAGTGGATTAATTACATTTTTTTCTCCGACAGTAAGTGATGTTTGTGCTGGCCAGATTTGTTGGGAATAATGTTCTTCTTTAGCTCTGCTGTCCCATAAGCAAAGGAAGCAGGGATATTTAGTACACCCTGCTTGTTGCCCTAGCAGAAAATTGACTTTTTTTAAGTCACATATGATCCACTCATGCTCCCTATATTTGATAGGTTTTAAAACAGTTTCTATATGCTCATACTTTTCTTTTAATGTTGTTGACTGCTCAATTGGTATTGAGCTGTATAAATTGCCATTGTGGAGCAACAGACACTTAAGACTTCTTTTGGAACTGTCTAAAAACAAATGCCAATTACTTGCATTGTAAGACTGAACCCCCATCTCTAACAAACCTGGTATGTCGCAGCAATATACTAAACTATGCTCTGTGCTAAAATATTTAAGAAGTTCTTTTTCTGTTTCTGTAAAATGAAATTTATGTGTTTGAACTAAGCATGTTTTTCTGTTTAAGTCTTGAAGCTAAAATTTCTGCAGCCTTTTTTGGTAAATTTAGATCCCTTACAAGTTCATTCAACTCAGCCTGGTTAAACCTTCGCTGATCACTTTCACTTACAACTACGCTGGGGTCGAATTCGGTGTCTGACACCTCAGAGTACATAACAATATTTTCAGAAACATCTTCAACTAATTCCTGAGATGACAGACTCTTAAATTTTGGAATGGGAATTTCATTTGAATGTAGCACAGGTCGTATTGCGGTGTCAAAATTTGGGTACTTGATACAATGTTTATTTTTCTTAGTGAAGCCCGAAGTCTTGGCAAAGCAGAAATAGCAATCCGTCTCATGGTTAGTAGGCTCTCGCCACACCTGAAATTGGAAAAAAATTGTGAAGAGTTAACAAAAGCGAATTTTATCAAAAGTTGTTTATGTACCTAAGTTACAATTACACTTATGTAATTTACAGTGCACAAATGACTAAGTTACGTAGTTTTATGAAATTATAAACTTACCAGTGGAATTCCAAAAGGTATTTTTGACTCCGAACCCTTCTTCCAATGTTGCAGTCTTTCAATGCATACAGGTGCAGGCTTTATGTGGAACCCATGATTTACCTTGATCCCGCAGTTTTATGCCAAAATAAGCTAAGTAAGCTCTTTTCACGAATCCGTTATATTTCCTCGTTGATGTGGAAATGTAAAATTTCCACATATGTAGCGAAATGAATCAGGAGAGTTTTTGCATATGAACACTCTCGTGCTTGAGGAGATATTACCTAATTGTTTTGTCAATTTGTAAAGGTATTTCAATTCCTTATTTTCACAATCTGAAATATAATAACAAACATTCGGTAAAAATAGATAATTATAATGTGCAACTGTAAAAAGACTTAGCAAGTATTGAGAAAATAATCCTTTTTATGAATATAATGAAAGAGGAAGTGTGTCGAACAAAATCAGGACCTGATAGAACAAAGCTGAGTAAAAATTTGTGCTCAGCGCACCCAAATTACGTATAATTAACTGTCAAATCTAAGTCAATAAACAAAAAGTTGAAATTTGTTCCCCAGTGTTATCATCCTAGTAGGTCTATCCAAACTGGCCTTTGCTAGTGGCTCTAGAAGAGGCCTTTAAAATTAGAAAAAAATAAAAATTAATCTTTCTCCAGGTTCTTCAGATTTGGGAGGAGTTGGTGAAAGGCCAAGCGATTCCTCTAACACAACAGCAGCGTGTGCTGAATATGATAGTTCGCCGCCTTCGAGACAAATCCTCGAATGTTCGCCGCTACGCCTTGCATCTCATGGCCGCCTTCTTGCAGGCAAACCCTTTTGCTGCCAAGGTGCAGAAGACTAGGCAAATAGTCATTTAAATTAAAAATACCAAGCCATCGGGACTGAATACCTACAGGGTTCATAGGTTAACCTAAGTTGTTTAATGATATGCTTTTAGTGTTTTTAGTGCTATTTTTTACTCAGCTACCTTTATTTCCCACAAAGGGTTAACCAAAAAAGAAAGGTTGTTAAAAAGTTAAATGTAAAAAGAAGACAGAAAGAAGACCTATAATCTTGCCTTGCATGTGGTAAAAGGCAACATGATGGTAATGGCTGGCTTGTTATTGACCACACCCAACCAGTCAATGTGATTAATCCATTTTAATGTGTAAATTGACTGCGTGGAATGTTTGGGAAGATGTCTTTAAATGGGAAGGAAGGAAATTGGAGTAGCTTGTGCTGTTTGACTAACAGAAAGGAGAATAAAGAGTTGGTGTGAGCTAGAGAGAATGTGTGATCTGACTAATGGTGGTAGAGGGAAGGAGTAGCTCTCATATTGAGTTAGAGATGGCACGATGGTTGTGTATAATTGTACACGCTCCATAATTATATGGGTGAAGATGAAATTTGCAAAGGTGAAATTATGTATGGTGATAGCGTAAAGACCCTGCAACGATAGAATCCTGCGCTGGGGGGAGGGGGACCTCCCCCCGACGCCAGAGCTTGCTCCCTGATTGTTATCCCTTTTTATTGTTGTTTCTGTTAAAAATTTTTATTTTAAAGTAGCCTAGAACTAGGTTGTTTGTTTGCGGCGACTTATGCCCAAGTGGGCAGTCGCCAGAAGGTCTCTGGTTCCTGTTGTGAGCTAGTGCAGATGATGGTGTTAGCTTGTTTTTTTCACTGGTGACCTCATCGGAACCTTGCCAAGGTGACCTGCACGTGACTTGACATATTTCTATTGGGTCGATGTGTGGTTGAGTTTCTTTAATTAGAATTATGCCGTTCGGTGTTATCGATCCAATAACTTTTTATTTTAATGCAGCTCCCCCTCGAGGATTTGGAGATGCAATTTAATGACGAGATGAAAGTGTTGGAAGAGATGCAGCCGGGGGCGTCCCTCGATTCCGAGGAACTGAACGAAGACGATGAGAGCATCGAGCAACTTTGGTCCACGATGTGTCCTAAGGTGATCCGAGCGTTGAAGCGAATCATTCGAGAAGGTAAACCATCCTTGTTACTCTACACCTAAAAATCGGGACGGTGTAAGTTCTTATTATTCTCGAGCTCTTTTAGAACGCCATCGGGAGAGAGCTTTTCTTAGAACTCATTTAGAACCCCAGCGAGAGGGTGTAAGTTTTTTTTTTATTCCATCTCTTTTTAGAACGCGAACGAGAGAGTGTAAGTTCTTTTATTCAAGCTCTTTTAGAATTCTCTCTCGGCACTTTTCTTTTTAAGGGGTTGGTCCCAGATTGGCTCTGGCCTTTTCGTGGTGAGGGGGGCGGGGTAAGCCCTGGAGCCCTTTGGGGTCCCCCGGTGCTTCAAACAATATTTTTATTACACCCCTTTTCCCCTCCCCAATTACTTCAATTTACTGCCCTTTCTTTCCCCCTCTCTTTTCTCCTCTCTTTTCTCTATCTGTTGGCTCTGATGGTTATTTCACCTCTGCTTGTTTTTTTTGGACAAGCTGGATTTTTTTCATGTAGGTCCGAGGTTGGGCGTCTCCGGCGCCTTCATCTGCCGATGCCCAAGGCGAAATCCATCATTGGCTCCTTTTCTCCCTGCGTTGAAGAACTAGGGCAGCCTCTTTGGCCCATAAAGATGGCGCACTGGATCCGTATCCATTTTCCGAAAAGACACACCGGACGCAACTGAATCGAGAGTTGCAGTAGCGCCTGGCCCTTGTAGGCCTCCGTGGTGGGGAGTCCCGAGGGAGAATGTGAAGTTAATTTTGTTTGTCATGGTTTACCTTAAATCTAAAACTTTCCCTTCTCGTAAGGGTTCTTGTGCCAAACTTTCCTCGGTTCTTCTTTCAGCCTTCCCTTGTTCATTGGATCCTTATGCCAACGATATGGATCCAGATCTAGATTATCCACGTTTTAGTCTTGAGTTCCTCGTCCGAAATCCTGGGGGTGGTGAACCCTCGCTGGATGTGGTCAAGAGGTAGTAATATTGTTGTCGAGGTGTCATCTCATTCTCAACACAACCTTGTCCGAAATGTGTCTTCGATTGCTGAAGTTCCCGTCACCGTATTGTCTCGCCCACGTTTTAATTTTTTCAAAGGTGTCGTCCGTTCGAATGAATTAAGGGACTACGATCTCCCCCTTCTCCAGAGTAAGCTTAGTGCCCAACATGTCATAACTGTGAGCTCTGCTCGAGTCCCAACTGCCGCATTGATTTTAATGTTTGAACGCCAGGTACTGCACCAGTTTATTAAAGTTTGGTACCTTCATGTCCTGGTAAGTCCCTACATCGATCTACCCAGGCGTTGCTTCAACTGCAATTAATTTGGACAAGTTGGTCGTGCCTGTCGGCACCGCCATTCCTGTGTGGATTGTGGTTCTGATTACCATGGCCTTGAATGCGCCAGAACACCGCGCTGTTCCAACTGCGGTGGTGCTCACAGCGCTGCGTCGAAAACCTGCCCAATCTTCTTATACGAAAAGGAGGTCCTCGCTTTGCGCGACACTCTGCGTCTGGGTTTGAAGGAGTCTTGCCAACGGGCTCGAGCACGAACTTCGCTTTTTGCCCGTCTTTTTATCATGTTTTGCGCGACGCTGGATGAAGCCGACCATCACGTTCGAGTTCCGGCACACCAGTAACATTTCATAGCCCTTCTACCGCTAACGTCAGAAGTATTCCCGATACACCTTCGAAGCATCGCTCTCACACTGAGATACCTAGTGTTGCTCCCTCTAGCCAGCAGCGCCGCTCAGGGTGAGACCCTTGACGACGTTAGACGTTATTTGAAAGAATGCTCTGTATCGACCAGTGATGGTTCTTCTACCCGCCCCTGTGGTAAGAGGAAGGATTCCTCACCCGGGTCGTCGGCCACCAATAAGCGGGCTGACTCGGCTGAACCTCAGTCTTCAAAGGACTTCTGCTGCTCAATATTCTTTGTCCTCAAGCCCGTCCCGTTCTTCACAAACGTAGCTCCCTTACCTTTCCAACTGGTTGCAGAAATCCATCCGGTGCCTGGTACTTTGCCCAGATCGCCTGCTCTGCCCACTCATCCTCCTTCTCATGATCTGATGGAAACCGATGATATTCCAACATTGCCACCTACGATTGTTGGATCAACCCCTCCAACATCGGAAGTGTCCGGGGCTCACGATTCTGGATCTACCGTCTGTAAATCTCTCCTCGACCCTCCGTTTCCGCCTGGATGTGCACCCCACTTACAAGCAGGGGCCTTCGAAAATATCTCCCGTCATCGCTCTTTCCAGGATCTCCTTTCCCTGCTGCAGCAGGCTCTTCGAAATCTCCCCCCGTCCCTTTGGGATACTCTTCAAACTCAACCTCAGCCACGAAGGAGAAAAAGATATCTATTGTGTTATCTAACCGTCCCACATAATATCCTCCACTTTACAATGGAATTATCAGTGTGTTTTCCCTCAGTGGGAAGAACTCAGTCCTTTTAATGACTCTCCATCCCGCTGTTGTTTATCTTCAGGAGAACAAACCGTGTACCCGCTCTTTTCCGGCAATACCTGGTTCTCGTATTTTCAAATCTATTGCTCCTGTCGGGGGCTCATCTCAGATGGTTTCGTCATCCCACCATGTATCTCCACTTGCCTTTAACACTACCTTCCAAGCTTATGCCGTGAGGGTTTTTCTTACAATGCGCTTTACAGTTTGCTCCATTTACCCCTCTCCTTTACCATTGTTAAGCCCCGACATTTTAGAACTTATAGATCAGTTCCCCTCCTGATTTTAATTACTCAGGGATTTTAATACTTGTCACCCATATTGGGGCGACATTACTCGTAATGACAAAGGTAGTGTTTTAGAATCTCTATTATTATCCGACTTTCTCTTCGTTTTAAACACCGGTGATTTTACCTCTTATCATGTCCAGACAGTCTTTTAGTTGTCGCTAGTCTTCCTTTCACCCCCTCATCTTCCTTTCACTCTCATCTTCCTTTCACTCTCATCTTCCTTTCACCCCCTCATCTTCCTTTCACCCTTTCATCTACCTTTCCACTCGTCTTTGTTTCCCCCTTCGTCTTACCTTTCCCCCCCTCATCATACCTTTCTCCCCTTCATCTTACCTTTCTCCCCTTCATCTTACCTTTCTCCCCTTCATCTTACCTTTCCCCCCCGGTCTAGCTTTTCTCCCCCCCCTTGTCTTAGCTTTTCCCTCCCTCATTTTCCTTTCCCCCCTCGTCTTTTGGCAGTCGCCAGATGGGCTCTCTCTCTCAAAAAAAATATAATCCCCCTCATCTTCCCTTTCCTCCCTCATCTTCCCTTTCTCCCCTCATTTTCGCTTTCCCCTCACCCTTCATTATTCTCTTCTATTTATATTTCCCTGTTTTTTGTAGCCATTTTTTTTCATGATTTGTGATGGCTCTCCTTGTCTTCCTTTTCTCCCCATTGTTCTCTTCTATTTATATATGCCTGTTTCCTTCTGCACAAGCTTGTTTCTAGTGCTTTTTCATGCACCCATCCCTGTAATTTAGGGTTACAAGGTTTGCTATGGCTATATTTTATATTTTCCATTGTTGAGTTTTCCTTGTCTGTCCAGCCTATCTTTCAAATCTAGGCTACCTTCATTGGATTACTAATGTCATTTTTCTCACGAGTTTCCTGTTCATTTATGAAGTGCAAACCTTCCAAAATCTAATCCTCAAATACCTGTCTCTTTCTTAGACCTCCATTTGTTAACTTTTAACCACTGGGCTGTGCCCCGCGTTTGGCTTTCAAATTAAACCCTTTGGTTTCTGCAGATGAGATGGACGAGAGGAAGAGTAATGAAGCGTCCTCCTCCGACGAGGAGGAAGAGCAAGAAGAGACAGAGAAGGAAGAGGCCAATCTTATCTGTCCATCGCTCGGTCCAAACTTCTCACTCAATGATGGTGTCCTCGCGGTTGGTCAAAGCCTCCAAGAAGACAAGATTGAGATTGGGATTCAAACTCTGCAGAAAGTGATGCATCAATTTCCCGATGAGGAGGTTTTCCGGTGAGTATGGCGAATCTGTCGTTAAAGGGCATTACCGGTGCCTCTCTTTGATCTCCGTTCTGGGCACTTCCCTGGAATGCAGCAGAGGAGAATGTTTGGAAAGGGCAGGACAGTTGCCTTTACACAGAAGGTTGTTCTTTGGTTGAATCTGTTGAAATTTTACTCTATTCTTCAACACATAATTGCTTTAAATTCGCAAGATTAGAGGGTTGCGTTTCTCCAACTTTAATTTTCAATCTTTCCAAAGATATTCTATGGAATTCAAGTCTGGAAACTGGCTAGGCCACTCCAAGAAATTAATACAATGCCTATTTTGCTGAAACACCCATCTTGAGTTTTATGGTGTGGGCTACTCATGCTTTTAAAAAAATTGGCAGTATTCCTCTGAGTTCATCGTTCCCTCTATGGTTTGAAGGTCACCCCTACCTGCTGATGAAAAGCAACCCCAAACCCTTATGCTACCTCCCCCATGCTTCACCATAGGCAGGGTGTTTTTTCTTTTTTTAGGCGGTAATAGGTTCACATCAAACAAATTATTGCTAAATAATTCTATTTTTGTTTCATTTGGCCACAATTGAAAGGGGAAACTTGCATAAATACCCCAATGGCAATCGCTGGTAATCCTGAAACCACCTGCGGGTGGTCCTAGTTTGGAAGGGGGGTGCAGGCAGTGCAGTATTACTATGCTTTTCCATCACCCAGTTAGTAGGGAACGCATCATAGAACATGGGAAGGCTACCCCTTCCCTGTCATGGTGTTAGATTGCGTGCCTTGCCCGGTTCGGAGAAAAGATTGTGATTCAGAGCAACTCACAGAACGCATTGGAATCTCCGTGCCTCCATAGTTCGTGGTTTAGGTGACGCCATGGCCGCCACAAGCCAGGACGATGTTGAGTGATGCTAGTTTTCTGGATCTGTTGGGATTGGGGGAGAGCAGCGTGCTGATGAGGGGGCCAAAGAACCCCTCAAACTACTTGGCAAAGAAAATGGGAGATTGCCGATGGGAACTTAAAGTTGCATGCCAACACACCATGACTGTTCCCTTGGACCTATCCCCCAATGCCTAGGTGGCTTCAGGTCGCTTTTTGTTGCTCTAATCGGGCACAATCGCGGGATGTAGCGGCATCTGATGGAGCACTCACATGCACCTTACCTCAACTCCTCTCAGCCTCCTCTAGACTGATCAGCGCATTCTTATTGAATGTTCAAGTCTGGGGGATCTTAATGCAAGTTACCTGTCCCGGTACTGGGATGAGCATGAGCAGGGATGCTACCGCTTGTCCCTCGTTCCCGGGACGAGTTCATCCACTTCCGATGGTGGAGGAGGCAGGCCTCCAACATTGCCTGAGCATGCTTTGTAGTTCGGGTATTTTTTGTTTTTGTATGATCTTTTGTTTTTATTAAAGTAGCCTAAAGATAGGGTGGACCGTGATTTTAACGGCTATTACCTTCCTGGGGGTTGCCATAAAGATCCTTTTAAAATTTGAAAAATAAAAAAAAATCGTCAAGGGAGTATGGATATAAAAACTCGGGATGATTCCGACACAGAAGAATGATGTGTTGTGTGTGGGATAGAACTGAGATGATGGAGATTTTGGTGCTATTGGCCTATGTGTATGATGAAGTGTGGAGGGAACTGATTGCATCAGAATGGGTGTGTAGCCAAAATTTTGTAATTGTCCTCTGTGGGATTTAATCCTGTACCTCGTTGGCAAAATACACCACCTTTTAGGTTAATAAGACCTTCATTCACCCTATTATAGAAATCTGTTCTTTGGGACCCCGGTTTGGTTATACTTGTTCATGTGGATTATACCCAGCGTGTGCAAATACCCTAATTCTTTTCAGATTAACTCCTGCGGATGATCTGCCCGACGTTGGGGTAAAGTTAGGTACACTATCGGAAGCCCAGCGAGAACTGCTGCTTCTCCTGCGTCGCATCTTCACCTCTTTCATCAGAATGAAGAACGAGTTTGAAGCAAATGCCACCCCCGACCGTCCGCAGGAGCAGGAAGCTTTCGAGAAGAAGAAAAAAGAAGAGGAAGTGAAGAAACAGAAAACCCTCTGTTGCTACCTCAGGGTAAGTTCACTTATGGCTAAGAACCCTGTAAGGGGCACGGCAATTTGCTTTCCTCACCGCCATGCTGATGTGACTCTGCCCCTTCCGGCCCCAGCTTAGCCTCTTCTCCTTTTTTCTGACAGCCTGTGTTTTTACTCTACCTCCTCACTTTCTGTACAACCTCTCTCACAACTTTCTCTGATCAGCCTCTAATTTGACAGGCTAGACGCCAATCACCTTCCTCTCACCCAACTATCCTGGATCGGGGCTGAGGGGGGAGGGAACATCGTTTCCCCACCCCTGAGCTCCAGTCTGGGGTGGTGGGCTTTTAACAACCTGCTTCATCCCCACCCACACCTTCCTCACATCCCCTTTCAATCTCTATCAATTTTTATGCCAAGCCTAAGGTGGAGCCGCCAGGCCACTAGGCCGGAAGAGTGGCCTCAAATGGCGGCATCTGGTTATGCCGGCCCCGTATTCACTCCTCGCAGAGGGGGCTACTGTGTGGGGTGATTAGCATTTGCATCCCGCGAAAAGACCAGGGTCACCATGCCCAGGCCTGAACAAAATTCTATATCCCTTTTTAATACCCCTTCACCAGCAATGGAGCCACCTTCGTGCAGCTCCAAGTCAAAGATGGAGGTCTCCCCCCTGTGCTTTCACAGGGGACCCTCCAAACTACTACTAACAGATGTAGGGGACTTCCCCTCACCCCCTTCTGTGGAGTCACCCATGCTTCCTCTTTACAGTGGCAGTCCCCCTTTCCTTTCCAAGGGGACTGCCAAGAAAGCAGACAGGCAGCCCATAATTAACCACGGCACGATAGGCCCAACCGCCTTAGGGGGGCGAGGGAAGACAGGGCCCGTCAACCCATGCCCTCCAAAGACATGCCAATCAGGATAATGAGCTTACAGAGGGTCACCATACGTGCCCCCCTCTTCCCCAAAGGATGCCAGTTCGCTGGCCAAAGACGAGATGACCAAAGGTACCTCGAATGGGACCTGTGATGTCTGGGGGGGGGGGAGGATGGCCACATGGAGTCCCCCCCCCTGAGGTGACGGTAGGATCCTCCATGGGGTCGAACCAGGGTTCAGTGCCAAGCACAAAACCTGTGTCCCCCTTCCCCTATGCAGGCTCCTCCTCAGACAGCTCGGTCCCCGAGGCCTCACAAGTAAAGGAGAGATTCCTACCCCGGCTGATGCTCCAGGGACAAGCAGGACCTTCTCCATTTCAGAGAATGATCTTGCCGAGGCCGGCCCATCTGGCCTAAGGACTCCAACCGGCGGAGGAGAGAAGCAGGTTCATTCCCCGCCCTCCTCTCCCTCCGCGGGGACGGTGGAGTCTGCTGTCGTTTCGGTAAGCGACCAAGCCAAGATCGGCACGTCCGGCCCATTGCTCCTGCTGGTGTGGAGTCACAGACGAAGAACAAAATTGCGAAGAGCTGAGCCTCGATTACGTCGGGGCCTCTCATTCAGAGGCCAAGTGTGTCACTCGTGGAGAGCCGCACCCCGCTTCTTCGAAGCAATTTGTTGCGTATCTCTTTGAGAAGGAAATCCTGGCCGTTCAGGCGCAGGATCGTCTCTCATTTCGCCAGGCTAAGGACTTGGTCCTGGCGCGCCCGGCACTGCCTGGGATGTCCTATGCCTCAAAGTTAAGAAAGACACCCTCTGCTCCCGGTCCCCTCCAGGCCTACGAGCACCGTCGTTTCCGCGCCCATTCGGAACCCTTCTGCGGGTTCTACCCGCCCCGGGCGCTCCCTTAGTAAAGCTAGCGGCACAAAGGGTTCACACCCAGCCCTAGCTAAAACCAAGGCTCCCCTCCCTTCCCCCAGCGTGACCGTTTCCCGTAAGGTGAAACAGCCGCGCACCTCCACCGAGTCTTTAGATTCACAGGAGGATGGCCTCACGACCATCTTCTGGGGTTCCTAAAGCTGCCCCCCGAAAGGAAGACAGCACTAAAGGAGCTTCGGCTCTTTCGCCAATACCAAGTGGTAGGCTGGGTGGCTCGGAGACGGTGGATCCTCCAAAAGAGGGACCCCGGCCTTCCATGACCCACCCACTCGTCTAAGTTTTCGAGGTGGAGGGAGGAAAAGACTTGCATGGCGAGCCCAACCTCTCCCGTTAAGTCCTCGAAGGCGACAGCGCACGATCCGTCCAACAGCGCCTGGAGTTCTGCCTTCGGGAAGCGTACGGCCATTCCCGTGAGGGTCTTCGTTTCGAAGAGGCCCCCAATGTCTCCGAGCTAGTCCTGGACGGCATATTCCTTCAATGGAATTGCCGCGGACTCCGGGTGATGTCTCCGTTTTTCTCTATGCTTTAGATACCTCCTTCAGGCAGTAGTTGTGCAGCAAAACCTGGATAGTATAGATGCTTTCATTTCCGCATACATTCCACCGTCTTCTGACTTCGACGTGGGGGACTTCCGCCACGTCGTGGTACGGTTGCGGAGGCCCGTTCTCTTGCTCGGAGATCTGAACGGTAGACACCCTCTCTGGGAGACTACTTGATTAATCGCAGTGGTCAAGTCCTTGCCAACCTGATCGACCAGCAGAGATAGTTGTCCTAAATGTGGATGAGTTTACGCATCACTGCCCGAGAACCGCTTCATTTTCCTGCCTCGATCTATCTTCGTGCTCTCCGGATGCACAGTGATTTGGGGAGGGGGGCAGAAAGGTGATGCTGTTGATGCCCTGAGCATCAACAGCATCACCTTTGTGAGGCCGAAAGATGTTCTCGGTATGCTCTACGTGGAGGACCTTTCGATCTCTTAATGCACAACCCAGATGCCAACTCTGGAGCATCGACGCCAACAGGCATTGAGCCGCGTCTCTCGCTATGCTGAAGCGCACAGGCTTATTTTTTCCTTGGGCAAGACTAAGGTTGTGCATTTCTGCCGCCATACACGGCTCAACCCTGACCCAGACTTGTTTCACAATGGGGTGCGCCTGGAAGTGGTTGAATCGCAACGTTTCCTTGGTCTTATATTTGACCGACACCTCACCTGGGAAGCTCATATTCGCATCCTTATTCTCTCTTGTAACCCAGCCATGTATATTCTTTATTCCTTGACGTTCAGTGCCTTGTTCCGTGTCTTACTTTTCTATCAATCCTTTATTCGTTCGAAGCTCGACTACGGATGCTCCCTTTATGCATCCGCAGCCGAGCGTGTATTGCGGTGCCTTCCGCACTTCCCCCATTCATAGTCTACTAGTCGATGCTGGGAAGATGCCACTCGCTCTGCGCCGTGCAAGGTGCATTATTCGCCTGTACATGCACGAGCCGGGCGCCTTCCTCAGTCGCCAACAGCTCTCACTGCATTCGCAGCTGATCTCGACGTTGCCTATGCCGCCGAGACGCCAGTTATACCCGATGCCTTCGGGTTTAGGGCCAGCAAACTCCTTCGAGAGCTAGGCATAGCTCTCGGGTCGGTGGCGTCCCTTGTTCTGCCCAGTTCGCCACACAGGAGGGTACCCCCTTTGACTATTTGTCGTCACGCCTCTGCTCCCAAAGTTCTACAGCCCTGGGAATATTGCGTTCAGCCTTTTTGGCGTACACTTCGTGTCACGCTGGAACCGTGCCAGTATATACGGATGGCTCCAAGTCCCAAGAGGGGGTCGGTTTCCACGTCGTATTCCCTCTGTTTGAAGTCAGCGGTGCTCTTCACGGCCGAGCTGGTGGCAATACACCACTCGGTACGGGAGATAACGCGATGTTCCCGGTTCAGAGACCGGATTGTGATTTATAGCGACTCACACAGCGCCCTGAGTACCCTGGGGGCATTGGAATGTCCGCATCCTCTGGTTCGCGATATCCTTGACGTCACGGTTTTGGCGAGCCGGGCAGATGTCGAGATTATCTTGTTCTGGGTTCCTGGACATGTGGGAATTGCGGGGAATGAGGGCGCCAAAGAGTCAGCGAGGTTTCGCTCTTCCTCACACCGACTGCATGGTAGGAATATGAGCTGCCCTCAGGATGACTTGGCAAAGAAGATGGTAAAGGGGAACTTAAAGTTGCGTGCCATTGCACCGCGACTGTTCCCATGGACCTACCTCCCAATGCCGTGAAGGCTTCAGTTTGCTTTCTGTCGTCTCCGAATCGGACACACTCGATGGAGCGCTCGCCTGTGCCATACTGCGACGACTGCGTCATCCCCCAGACTGTTCGGCACATTCTTGTTGAATGTCCCAGTCTGGGTGATCTCCGCACACGTTACCTGTTCCGGTAGCGGGATGGGCGGGGTCGCTACCGCTTATCCCTTGTACTCGGGACTGGTTCGTGCACACCAACTTGCAGACTGTATGACTTTTGGGAGGCTGACCTCCTCCACTTTATTTGACTCTTTGTTGTGGGTCATGTGTTCCTACTCCAGGGGAGGCGGGCCTACCCCTGACCCTGGAGCGAGTTTTTTTCTTGTTACCTTTTTTGCTTTGTTTTGTTTTTAGCCTATGATTTTTTTATCATTATTTGTTTTTTAATATACCCTAGTGGTAGGGTGTAGTGAGTAGGGCAACTTATGCCCAAGTAGGTAGTCGCCAGATGGGCTCCTTAAAAAAGAAACATAAGCAACAGGTATTAACAACAGTTTGGGGCTCTGGCAAAAATTAGGTCTCCGGTTGGTAATACCCATGAGCAGATGACCTTTGCTCCCTCTGAACGCTTAGGAGATTAAGGGAGAAAGCTTTGATCCTACAGGGTGTGCTAAAGGCTCCGCCATTGTTACTGCAATTAAGTGTGGCCACGCTTTCTCTGAATCCATCCTGAGGGGAGGCTGTTTATGCTGCTTGAATTTTGTACCATCCCGCTCTGCTAGCAGTCCATACAACACCTAGGGAGTGGAAGTTCGATTGCAACTTAACCTCATGTGGAATACATCCAGGTGTGGTGGTATAAACTTACTGATTGCATCCAGGTGGGGTGGTATAAACTCATTGATTGCATCCAGGTCGGGTGGTATAAACTCAGTGATTGCATCCAGGTGGGGTGGCATAAACTCAATGATTGCATCCAGGTGGGTTGGTATAAACTCAATGATTGCATCCTGGTCTGGTGGTATAAACTCAATGATTGCATCTAGGAGGGATGGTGTAAACTCAATGATTGCATCCTGGTGGGGTGGTATAAACTCATTGATTGCATCCAGGTGGGGTGGTATAAACTCAGTGATTGCATCCAGGTGGGGTGGTATAAACTCAATGTTTGCATCCAGGTCGGGTGGTATAAACTCATTGATTGCATCCCAGTGGGGTGGTATAAACTCAATGATTGCCTCCAGGTGGGGTGGTAATGTCCTATCCTCTTGGGAATGTCGATCTACTCTTCAACTTTTATCTTGCCCTACAGGGCGGGTACAGTTTAAAAAATAGCCTTGCCTGCTGGGTGTGTATTGGGGGTACCTATTCTCCAGGCAACCTTTATTTACCAACTCTGTGAACAAAATTCTATCATAATTTCCTTGTAAACTACGTATTTAAAAAAAAAGCCTGTATCTACCACTGTGCATTTGTACACATAACCATACAAGCATATGCATATGTCATATTGGTGGTAAACACCTTTACAAAAAACAAATAAGGGATGGCTGTTTTTAAAATGAAATTGAAATCAACTCCTTGTTTCAATTTCCGGAACTCTTCAGACTTGTAGATATGTAATGTGAAAGTTAAATTTATTAGGAGATGGGATTTAACAGGAGATTAAATTGGGGATTTGGGAAGTCATTTGTTCTGGAGTATAAACAAATTTTATTTCGCATGAGACTGATGCACAAACTCATCCATGTCTACATATGAAACTACACATTTAATAGTCCATGTGCATTTTTCATTTAGTATACATGATATATTTGAATATCAACATTTGTAAAAGATCGTAATCTTATTTTGACGAGATGTACCTCTATTCAAATATATGGGATTTTGGGAACGGTAGATAACAGACCATATGTCCTCTTATCTACATAGGTTCTCCAGTGTAATGGGTAGATAAAATCGTGAAACCATCTTTACCCCCTTCTCTTATAGCCCAACTACAAACACACTTCTGGCAATTGCATTTTCAACCCTTAAGGGTTATTAGCTTTTTTCACAAGGGTTAATGCATCTGTTTTCTGTAATGGCACACAAGCATGCACTACACTACACTACTCCTCTCGTAAGGATCTCTGGCCCACCCATGGAGGATGGTGGCTTTCCTAGGGGCCATCCACCTCGAAGAAAACAGGTAGGGGGCTGGCAACTAATCTCATGGAGTCATTTCCTCCCCCTAACTATGGCTCCAAGGACAAAGTGTCTCTGAGTACTAACTTTTTTCCTCAGAATTGATTACCATTTTTATTTCATACCACACCTTTGTGTGGTGTACCACACCATTGTATGGTGTCTATTCACTTATAACATGGCCACACCACTTTATTCCTTTTGTTCACTACTAGTTCCGGTAATGGCATAAATGAGTAGATAGACCACTTCTGGGCATGGGGAAATTAAGCTACATCAGGTGTGGCTAGCTGCCGGATGGAGTCTTGATTTGGAATTGATGTCTGCTACCTCATAGGAGGGTACCCTGTGTACCTATTACACTTGGTATCCAGAGGCGTTGTACGTCCTCCCAGCCTGAGTTCAAATTAGGGACGCCTTGTCACTGGGGTGACTTGACCACTCATGGGGCCTGGGAAAGTTTTTGGTCTGCTTTACCCTCAGCACTAATTTATGGACACTACATCTGATCCTGCGGAGGATGTCCCGTATGCCACGCTTTAACACCTAGGTGAGCGAGGCATGGCTTTTCTGTTAGATGTATTCAACAGGATTTGGACAGAAGGTATCCTCCCAGACTCCTGGCGAATGTTTACTGTGCTAGCTCTTCGCAAACCAGGTAGAGATCACTCGATCCCCACTGGTTTCCACCCAATCGTTCTAACCTCTTGCATCTCTAAGTTGATGGAGAAATTGATAAATATTAGATTAGCTCCGACTGGAAAATGCTGGCTGCGAGGCTCTCCTTCATAGACAGTACTATGCCACTGTGTTCAGTATGGAGAAGTCCTATGATACCGCTGGCTATAGTGTATTATGGAGATTCCACACGATGGGGGCAAGGGGATGTCTCCCAATCATTATTTCTGTGTTTTTGCAAGATTGTTGATTCCGCATACGTATTGGGGGAGTCCTCTCTGGCCCAATGGAGCAGGAAGAGGGTGTTCTTCAGGAAGGTGTCCCCTGTCACACTCTTTGCCTTGAGCATCAACGGTCTCACCTTAGTGTTGCCGTGAGATGTTCTCTCTATGCTCTACGAGGACAACATTTCGATTTCTTTTGGTGCAGCCCAAATGCCAACTTTGGAGCATCGACTCCAACAGGCATTGAACCCTGTCTTGCTATGCCGAAGCGAACAGGTTTCAGTTTTCCTTGGCCAAGACTAAGTTGGTGCATTTCTGCTACCATCTGCGGCTCCACCCTGACCTGGACTTGTTTATAAATGAGGCTCACCTGGAAGTAGTTGACTTGCACCATTTCTTTGGTCTTGTTTTTAACTGGCGCCTCACCTGTGAGGCTCATATTCGTAGCCTTAGGGTCTCTTGTACCTGCACCATGGACATTCTTCGTTCTGTGACATTGGGCACCTGTGGTGATGATAGGAGTACTGCTTTGCTTTTCTATCTATCTTTTGTTCCTACCAGTGTTGTCTATTGTACAAGTCCCCTTATTGGGGGGTTGCTTTGAAATCAGTGGCTGAGTTAGTTGCAATTCACGGCTCGGTATGGGAAATCACGCTTCCCAAACTGCGACCCAGTTCGGGGACCTTATTGTGATCTTTAGTGACTTAGAAACTGCCATGAGTGCTCTTGAGCCATTGAAATCTATACACACTGGTTTGCGGTATCTGTGATGCCAACTTTGCTCTGAGGCTGGCTGATGGCAACATTATCTCCTGCCTGGTTCGTGGACATGTGACAATTGCATGGAATGAGTACATTGAGGATGGCTCCAAAGAGTCCTTGATGACGGGACTAGACCAACGTTTCACTCCCTCACACCAAATACATGGCAGGTATCAGAACAGCCCTCCTGGGTACCTGGCAAAGAAGATGGGAAACAGCTGAGGGGAACCTAATGTTGTGTGCCATTGCATCGTGGCCTTTCCCATGGACCTATCCCTTTACCGGGACGAGTGGGGGCGCTACCACTTATACTTCATACTTGGGGCGAGTTTGTGCCCACAGACTGGTGGACACTAACTTTTTGGAGGAGGCTGGCCTCCATTTCATTTGACTCTCTTTGATGTTGGTCACATGATCCTCCCTTGGCGAGAGGTGATCCTTCCCCCAACGCCCGATCCTGCATCCCTTCTCTTTGCCTTTGTTCTGTGTAATTTTTGTTTGCTGTTTGCCTTTGATTTTTTCATTTATATTGTTGTTTTTTTCCTTCCTCTCTGTTTTGATTGGTTTGGTTTGGGGAATTTTAAAGTACCCTAATTACTAGACTAAATTTTTAATTATGGTGATTAATGTCCTTGAAGGCAAATCAGGGGCTGACCCTAGGGAGGGACCCTACTCAGGGGCAACATAGTAAATTTACAGTTACGGATTTGGGCCACTTATGTGCCCCATTTTTTCTTTTGCAGGATTCTGTGAGCTTTGCAAAGGTAATCCACTGTGGCCTCCCAGATGCAGTCCAGCTACTGGCCAGTCGTCAGGTCACAGATATCATGGAAGCAATTGACTTCTTTGTTACTGGTTTGTGACATACAAGTTCTTTGGGGCCATTTTTAGAGGGTCTTTGTTTTAATTGCCCACAAAGGGGCTTTAGATTTTCTTTGGGGATTTTGAGTGAGGCATTCTTTGGTGCTTTAGTGCCTATGGTGCTTAGTTTTTCAGTAGGTGTCAGTTAATTGAGATCT
This sequence comes from Ceratothoa steindachneri, assembly GCA_963969495.1. Classification (NCBI taxonomy): domain Eukaryota; kingdom Metazoa; phylum Arthropoda; class Malacostraca; order Isopoda; family Cymothoidae; genus Ceratothoa; species Ceratothoa steindachneri. Next base: position 25,331,028 of record OZ018338.1, read on the forward strand.
CTTTGTTTTGGGTGTCTCAGTTTTTGTAACAAACACAAAGTGACTTCCCTGTTTTGGTTTTGATATAGACTGTTATGATATTCGCTGAATTCATTAATGGTGTGTTCTATTCAAGACTGATGTCACCCAGAGGTGTATCTATAAAATTTCTACTCCTATGCTTCTTCCTAAAGGATTAGAAGAGTTCTTTCATACATTCCCTTAACAATTTTGGAAGTAAAAATTGGCCCAATAAACCCATGGCATTCTGGCTCTACAATCACTACTTTCAGTTTTGCCTTCATACCTTGCTTTCTGTTTTTCTAGCCAACTTTTTTTCCTTGTCCCAGAACTCGGTTTTAATGATTTTCCTTTTCTTATGATGCTCGTTCCTTCTCCATCAGCCTTTGAATTCGGTGTCCTGAATGCTATGTCTGGCGTGAGAAAAATGCTTAGTTTGGTGTGGTCTAAAGAGCAGTCGGTGAAGGATGCTGTAGTTGCTGCCTACAGGCGGCTCTACATCAAGGTGGACGGAGCCACTGAAAGGTAAGGAAGGCATGTTTGTGCCATTTTTCTATTGCAACTTAACCTCACGTGAAATACATCCATTGTGGTGGTATAAACTCAATGATTGCATCCAAGTTTGCCAATTTTTTAAGGATTGATTTTCACTGTTCTCTGTGTGCCTCCTACCGTTGGAAAGTGGTGGGTTAGTGGTTTTTGTTACCCCCTGTCTATTTCCAGGAGATTGGTTATGCCTCAGTTGTTGTTGCATTGCTCTCCAGGAAAAGATGACCCTGCTCACTCTGACTGCTTGAGAAATTAAGGTAGAAAGGTCTTTGATCCTACAGTCTGTGTTGTAGGTTCCCCGCCAATGGTACCTGGGTCTGCGCCCTCTGTGAGAATGCCCTTAAGGGACCAGGTTAACGTGAATGGAGACTTTTAGAGGCTCTTGGAATTTTATGCTCCCCCCCCCCCCAATGCAGTCCTCGCAAGAATTTAAAAAGTGGGAGTTTGATTGCAGCCAGTTGGGGAGTGGTAATGTCGTATCCACTTGGGAATGGTGTGACCACTCTACAAGTTGTCTAGCGTTTAAAAATAACACAGCCTTACCTGCTGAGGATTAAGGTGAATGCAAGAACTACAGGAGGATAAGTCTGAGGGGTGTAGATAAGGTGTATGGAAAAATTCTGATGAGGCATATAAGAAGGATGGCAGATTGGTAGATGTACTTAGTTGAGGGGAGGGGGTAAGGTGGGTATAGTATGCGTGGAGATCAAATATTTGCACTGACAGCTAGCTGAAAATAAAAGGGATAAGACTCATGGATCTGAAGAAAACATTATCATGTAGATTATAAAATCATTATGATAGGTGCTAAGCATAAAACTCATGGATCTGAAGAAAACATTCTCATGTAGATTATAGAATCATTAGGGTAGGTGCTAAGCATAAAACTCATGGATCTAAAGAAAACATTATCATGTAGATTAGAGAACCATTATGGCAGGTGCTTAGAATGTATTGTTACTGGTAAACTATTCAATAGTGTTTAAGGTATTTATGTTTGAAATAAGGTGTACATTATGATAAAGTTTGCCAGTGTGTGTAGATTGACTTGTGTGGAAGGGGTAAGATGAGGTTGATGTTGTGTGATGTTTCCATGGCTGTTTAATATCTTCAGGGGTAAAGTACTCAGATTGTTGAGAGATGAGTTCAATGGTAGTATATGCTGATGACCTACTGTTGTTGGCTGGTAGTGTGTGTGATTTGTAAATGTTGATTGATGCTCTTGACAACGTGTGTGTTTGAGGCTGGGGATCAAAGTTACTGCAGAAAAGAGTAATGTTATTCAGGCTAATATTAAGGTGGTTTATGGTGTTGGTAGATCTGCTACAACCTTGACAGACATCCACGATGCAGTCATCCAGTATTTTTTGGTAGCTTAGGAGGTCTGGGTGGTGCCCACCTCTCAATCTGGCCAGGTGCACCCTTTCCTCGGGACATGAGGCGGCTTCAGATGTGTGTGTGAGTCAGGGGTAGGTGTAATTGGCAAGCACATAAATGGAGCGGTGAGTGATTTCAGGGTGTATGTGATTCTGAATAATGGATTGGGGTGGGAAATGAGGGTTACTCAACATCCTATGAGCATAGTATCTGGTGCTGGATGTTGTTTTTATATTTCTTGGTATGTGTAGTCGTGCTGCAATGTAGTTTAGAGGATATTTTGGGTTTGTGAAAGATGTAGCAATGAATTGTGCGCCCCTCATGTCAATGTCATGAGTTAGTTAGTGCTGTGAGAGGTCTGAAATATGGGAAGGCAGCTGAAGTAGATGTAGTACTCATTGAGATGCTAAAAAGTAGTGGTGATGGAATGGGTCTGGTGGCTGTGTTGAAAGGTATTTGAAAGTGAAAGAGTGCCTGTAGACTGGAAGAATGCAGTATGTAATACTACTGTTATATAAGTGTAGAGTGGAGAAAGGTGAATGCAAGAACTGGCAAATTAGTCTTTTGAGAGTTGTAGGTAAAGTATATGGGATAAACAAGGGGGTGTTTCATCATCATCATCCTTTTTCATCCTCTTGGTCCCGCTTCTGCAGGGTTGGATGGTCGTATGACTCTTCTCTACCGACTTCGGTCCTGAGCATCTTCCTCCGTAAGTCCCAGTCCTCCCATATCTTCCACAACACAGTCCCTCTATGGTTTCCTAGGTCTTCCTGGTGGCCTTCTACCTTCCACTTGCATAGGCACAACCTCCCTCAGGTAGCCATCCTCCTCTGATCTCTCCACATGACCAAACCATCTGAATGTCCTCAATCGTAGCTCAGACTCCAGCTCCACTAGTCCACATCTGTCCGTTACCTCAGAGCTCCCGATGCGATCCTGCCACTTCACACCAGCCATATATCTCAGCATACGTCGATCACATCCTCTCAACACACTCAGCTAGCTGTAAAACAAGGGAATGAGAAGTGTAAAGTGTATACCTGGCTCATGGATCTGGAGAAAGCTTGTGATCCTGTAGATAGAGAAGTATTATGGCAGGTGCTATGAATGTAGGGAGTGAATGGTAAGCTATTGGATCGTGTTTAGAGTATTGGCCATGCGGGGGGAGGGGGGTCTCCAAACAGAAGAAAGGCACCAAACATTTCACATTGGAGTAAGGGACATTGGCACTCTGCTTCAACCAGTACTTAGTGGCGACTATAAAGTTGCGCCTGATAAACTTCCATTGAATGGACCACTTCCAACCAGTCTGTCAAGAAGTGTCCAATCAAATGAGTATGTTGTAAGTAAGATGTGTTTGGATGAAAGATAGCCTAAGTGAGTAGTTCAACATATGTAGGAAGTAATGAAAGATGTATTGGAATGAAGGAAGGGGCCGTGTGAAATTGATGAGGAATGGTAAGTGATGGTTCTATGCTGTACAATACCATGCAAAATGGGAAAAAATACCATAATCTACATTTTCTTGAAAAAATTCTATTATCATTGAAAATTAACGCAATATTCTTTGAAATTTGCCTCTGATAGTGTCTGGGTTTCATTTCATTGAACAGTGGCTAAAAAAAAATTTAGTAATGTGTATTGGAAGAAAGGATGTGTCCAAAACAAAAGAAGAATAACTTGTTTTAATGTAAAAATTTATAATGTATGTATCGCAACTCTCCTGTGTATTGTAGACAGGTACTGATGGTCTTACTCATTTATCAGGATGGTGAGATGAGTTAAGGTGGAAAAATCACTCATAAAGCAGGTTGTTTACAGAGAGTGAAGGAGTGACACTGTTGTGGCATTTCAACACATTGTAATCAGTCAAAAAGTGTGATTTCATGCATAATAAAACTCCATGAGGATACCGGTCCTACTAGTTGAAAAATCAAATGGGTCACCCTAATAAAAACAAATTGCAGTGAAAATGCACAATGTAACAATTGTTGATGAAGGAACAATTTGAGGTCCCAGCCAGTAGTATTTCATGTCAAGTTGCGAGAATGTGAACCTGAATATGTGGCGCCAGACTGTCTCACATTGCTTGAGAGATGTGAGACTCATAGCACTCTTTCGTGCTAACAAACTTCTCATGAGTACAAAGAATAAAAGTGGCTAGGTTGGCCTTCATTGCTGAGCATGTTATGTGGAGTGCTGAAAAGTGAGAAAGTATGTTTTTCACTGATGAAAATTTAATTTGTTTCATTTGGGTAGGAAACAGCATCTAAGACATACAGATGAAAAGATTGAAACCCACTTGCACAAAAATGACTTGAATTTGGATATGGTAGGGTTAGGGTGTGGTGCATAATTTTAAGCGATGGAGGCTGTCCACTCTTCTAAACAGTCATTATACAAGAATCTAATTCAGGAACATCTGAGCCCATTTTTCAAACATTGGCAATCCATGATCCTATTTTCATGCAGGACAATGCTCTATGTCACACAACAAAAATGGGTGAAGCAGTAGTAAGAACCTTCATTGCTCTGCAGTGAAGCGGCCCACTGCCTCATCATGAAACAGGAGAAAAGTGTGTTGTGCTGTTAGACAAAAGGAAATACACTGCTGTCATGATTAGCTGTGTGTGATCATCTGTATAAGATCTACCTACCCTCTGAGGGTAATCATTGTGCATCTACCATTCGCTGACCACCCCTCTACATGGGCTGTTATTTATCTACTCTCATTTAGGATTACACCCGTACGATAGAGCACCACCATCATATCTACTAAGCTAGTGAGAGCTTCTGGTGAGGCAGTTCTTGGATGCTGGAAATATTAACATGATTAATTGGCCTGTGCAGAGCCCTTGATTTTGACCTAATAGAAAACCTAGAGAACATACTTGGTGAGAAGGCTATGGCTCGAAAAGCAAAGAATATTGAAGCTCTTTGGCAAAGATTGGAAGAAGAATGGAATAAAATCACTCACATCCGTACAATGCAATAAATCGGTTAAATCCTGCAGCAAAAGATAGGTTTATGTCATTCATTGCTCAGTTCTCTATGAGATAATTATTTTGCTTTCTGGTTATGGCGCTTGTCTCAAGTTTTGGATCCTTTCTTCAAATACGCATTACTTTCCTTAACTTTTTTTTACTTTCTGTCTTTCCTTTTGTCTTAACAGCACAACACACTTTTAACTTATTGTTGGTGGCTAAGAGAGAGATTGTGATTTGGAAATGTTTGTTGTAGCTTTTGACAAAATGAATGCAAATATCCCAGTCTCTGGCACCACCCTTGAACCATTGCAAAGTTTTAAGTACATAGGATGCATTGTAAATGATAATGGTACTGCTAAAGCAGGTTGTGACTGCAAGATTTAAATGGTAGTAAAGTTACTGGGAGCATTTGAGCATTAGTGAATTGTAAGGGTTTCACTGCAGAATGTGCCATTAAGTTGAATGAGAGTATGTTGGTGCCAACATTTGTGTATGGGAGTAAGACTATGGTATGGTATGGAATGTGAAGGAAAGATCTCGTCTGAGAGCTGTGAAACTGAACAACTTGAGAGGGAAGCTTAGTGTGTCAAAGTAAGATAGAGTGAGAATCGACTGGGTAATAAATATGATGTAAAGCAGGCCTGGAATGAGGTTGTGGTGGAATGGGTGAAAGAGAATATATTTGAGTGAATGTCAGGGTATGTTAAGGGTTGGAAGACTGCATACAAGGTTGGTTGATTATATGAAAGAGTATTTGAGAGAGAAAGGGCTCACTGAGAAGGAAGTGGATGTTGTGTTGATGGAGGGAGTTTGTGAAGATGTGTATTTGAGGCTTTTTGGCCAGGAATGAATGCTCAAAGGTCGGTTTTGCATGGAAAAACTGATGGAATGCCTTGTGCTGAATGAGGCAAATTGGCGGGGGGAAGGTAGATGTGCTGAAGTTGCCAACCTTACTTTGTGGGAAACGTCGATGTTGAAATCTTGAGGTTTGATGATGCAGTCCATATTAACTCACCCCCACCCTTTTCTCATTCTACTGCCACCCATCTTTTCTTTATCTTTTTACACACCCGCAAGGTCATGTCCGGCGACACCTACAGGCTTGTGTGTCCGCTTGACCATAATGCCTAGGATGTGGATCAGTGGCTATATATCTTCCACTCTCACTTCCTCCAACTTCACCTCTTTCTATACAAATCTCTACTTTTTGATATATATTTGTTGAAATTCTAGACATAAACAGTGGTGGGCAGTCCCTCAGTACTGATGACAGAAAGTCCCAGTCCGTTACTGACGGAATCCCGTTTCGCTGGCGGACTGACGACTGACGGAAGCGATTTTCGGTCGTCACCCGAACCGTCACTAACCCGAAAAGCAAATAATGTTTCCGTCAGTCGTCAGCGAAACGGGATTCCGTCAGTGATGGACTGATGGACCTTCCATCATCGGTACTGACGGACTGCCCACCGCTGAACATAAATATGAATTTTTAATAAAATAATGATAAGTAGCATTCATTTCTTGACCCCTCCCCCCCAAATCTAGGGGGTTTTTTTTTCAAATTTCATTTGAAAAAGCCCCCCAAACCTAGTAATAAAACCTGGGTTTTTTTGATTTGCCAACCCTGTGAGAGACACATACACTCAGTCTCTAAAAGACTTCTCTTTGATGCTACAGATCCCGAGCACTGCAAATTGTCCGAAATCTGACTGCTCTGATTACTGGGGCGACCCTCGGTGAATTGACCTCGATGGAGGAAATTGTGGCACAGTTCTTCCAAGCAGGTATGTCTTTGGTCTTCCTGTTTTTTGTTTTTTGTATTTGACTTGCCAGGAAATAAGAGTTCAAATTTGTATTCAAGTGCTTGCGGATTTTGTGTAAACTTGCTCCTACTGGCCCCAGTATTTAGGATTTGGGAGGGTGTCTACTGCAATCTTTGTCATTTTACTATCCCTGCTCTTTTTATCCACATTTCTTTCTTTTTTAAGTGTCTGATTCCTTTCCTTCCTTGGTACATTGGCAGAAGTTGGCCAGATTCAAGGGCGCTATCCACCAGTCAGTTCCATAGCATCCTGAGTAGTTTACTTGGGCTATGAACTTTCTACTAGAAATGCTTTCATTGCTCTTTCTTGTTTTTCCCAACCCCTAAAGGAGCAAAAATGCTCAGTAGTTAGTTAATTGCGCTACCTGCCCCTTTTCACCCCCTCCCCCGATGGATGATGATATTCACCTAAAAATCTAAATAACAATCTGGTAAGCCCATGGGAACTGGTTCTGGTCTCAGTAGACTCATATTAATCATGCTCCAACATTCTTCTCTTCATGGCTGAGCTGGTTATGATACAGCGCTCAGTACAGGTGATTATGTGTTGTGCCCGGTTTGGAGACAAAATTGGGATCTATAGCGACTCATAAGAGTGCCCTGAATACTCTCAATGCATTGGAATTCCTGCCTCCCCTGGTTTGCAGTATCTGTGATGCCATGGTTTCTGCGAGCTGGATGGATGTCGAGATTATGCTCTGCTGGGTTCTTGGACATGTAAGGATTGTGTGAAATAAAGGCCTCAAAGAATCTGCGAGGACTGGGTGACCAAACCATAGTTTCGCTCTTCTCTACACTGACCACATGGCAGAAATTAGGTCAGACCTTCTGGCTGCCTGACAGACAAGATGGGAGACTGTTGGTAGGAAGCAGTGACCTAAAGTTGCGTGCCATTGTGTTGTGTCTGATTCCATGGTCCTTCCCTCCACTGCCACGACAGTTGCAGGTTCTCTTGTGTTTTATCCAAATTGGGTACACACAAATTTCCATTGGTATATTCCACAATGCCTATATGGTATTGAGCCAGTTTATGTCACTGAGTCGGGCATATTGGCGGGATGCAGTGCCATCCTTTGAGCCCCATCCCCCTCAACCTGTCTGCAAAGGCTGCTTGGTCCCCCATACAATATGCCCCTTTTGTTTAAATATCTTAGTCGGGGGAGCTTCCTGCATGTTACCTTCCCGGTACCTATTTGATCTTTATGTGCATTTCATTATTGGGTCTGGGGGTTGCGTTCATGATGCGAAGGATGGATGGTGCATTGCAACCATCAACTCTTACCCATTCCCATTTTGATTCACTTTTTCATCACAATTCATTCCAAAGCCTTTTTCTCTATCTCACATCAATCAAAGCAAGGTCCTTCACTCTTTGGTTGGTCCTACTGTTACACATTTACCTGTCCATACTTTGTGCAATGATAATAATCCAGAAAAATATTTTAACTCATTATCGATTTCAAATGAGTAGGAATACAGTTTATACTTCTATTTTTTATATAAAACAATATATAATTAAATTCTTTACTTAGGAAACAGGTTTTGGAACTAATGGAAAACAGTCACTTTCGAAACCTGTCTCCTAAGTAAAGAATTATATATTGTTCTATACAAAAACAACAACAACATAAAGTGAGTCTTCCTACTCATAATAATTCAGTTTATATTATTTCTTTTATCTTTCCATTTTAAAATAAATTTTGAGTCATGAAAGAGAAATTTCTTGATTTTCACTATCAACTTTTTCCTTTCAATTTTTATTTGCAGTTTCAAATAAAATTCTGTCTAGGAAGTAAAGCTGTTCGATTCTTTTTTTATTTCTCTATATTTGAAAAAAAAGCCTTTTTTTTACACTGGTGTGCTCATTTTGTATATAATTTATCATTCTTGATCCTTGTTATTTGCTTTCATTGTATACACAAATAGTATGCAAGAAATTTGATATCCTGAAGTTTAGAGTTTCCTTAGTTCTTAGTTAATTGAATTGACCAGAAGGGAAAATGTTGAGTAGGAGGTTGCCTGGACTGTAAAGCATATTAAAGAAAGCTACTTCCATCTTTTCCTTTTCACAAAGACTATCAATTTACCTTTTCCCCCAGGGGATATCAATAAACACTGCATCACTCTTCTTTGGGAGCGATTCACCAAAACACTTCCTGATACGACAGATGAAGAGTCCAAATCATCTCTAATTCTGCTTTCCATGGCAGCCAAGTAAGTAATATGTTACCATTTTTTGTCACCATACTCTTTTAATCGGCCTACTGGTAACTTTTATTGTTCTTTAGAGAGATGGTTATATATTGTACTTGAGTCAGAAAGAGATGTAGGGTCATATATTGTACTTGAGTCTGAGAGAGATGTAGGGTCATATATTGTACTTGATTCCGAGAGAGATGTAGGGTCATATATTGTACTTGAGTCAGAGAGAGATGTAGGGTCATATATCATATATTGTACTTGAGTCCGAGAGAGATGTAGGGTCATATATTGTACTTGAGTCAGAGAGATGTAGGGTCATATATTGTACTTGAGTCGGAGAGAGATGTAGGGTCATATATTGTACAAGAGTCAGAGAGATGTTGGGTAATATATTGTACAAGAGTCCGAGAGATGTTGGGTCATATATTGTACAAGAGTCTGAGAGATGTAGGGTCATATATTGTACTTGAGTTCGAGAGAGATGAGGGAGGGTCATATATTCTACATCTGTTTTTGAAGCGAATACCCAAGTTGTTGATAGTTGCCCTGGAGCAGGTTACCTCTGCTCCCTCTGATGGTGAGGGAGATTAAGGGAGAAAGGTTTGATCCTACAGTCTGAAGGACCCTGCCAACATTACCACAATTAAGTAGGGCCGCATTTTTTGTGATGCTGTCCTAAGGGGTCTAGTTAGAGTGGAAGGAGGCTGTTGCATGCTGTGGGAATTTTAGAGCACCCATGTGCTAGTTAGTGGTCCATGCAACAGCTAGGAAGTGGAAGTTGAATTGCAATTTAATCTCACACGGAATACATCCAGGTTGGGTGATATAAACTCAATGATTGCATCCATGTGGGGTGGTATAGACTCAATGATTGCCTCCAGGTGGAGTGGTATAAACTCATGATTGCATCCATGTGGGGTGGTATAAAGTCAATGATTGCATCTGGGTGGGGCGGTATAAAGTCAATGATTGCATCTAGGAGGCATGGTATAAAGTCAATGATTGCATCCATGTGGGGTGGTATAAACTCTATGATTGCATCTGGGTGGGGTGGTATAAACTCAACAATTGCATCTGGGTGGGGTGGTATAAAGTCAATGATTGCATCTAGGAGGCATGGTATAAACTCAATGATTGCATCTGATTGGAGTGGTATAAACTCAATGATTGCATCCACGTGGGGTGGTATAAACTCAATAATTGCATCCACGTTGGGTGGTATAAACTCAATGATTGCATCCATGTGATGTATAAACTCATTGATTGCATCCAGATGGAGTGGTATAAACTCACTGATTGTATCCAGGTGGGGTGGTATAGACTCAATGATTGCCTCCAGGTGGAATGGTATAAATTCACTGATTATATCCAGGTGGGGTGGTATAAACTCAATCATTGCATCTAGATGTGGTGGTTTAAACATGATTGCATCCAGGATGGGTGGTATAAATAAATGCAGATCAGTGTTAAAATTCCTACCTAATCTTTTCTTGAGGACCATAGTACTCCTTAGGTAGCAGTACACATGCCTTACAACTTAGCCAAAATTTAGTATTTATGAAATGTTTTGTTTAAATGTTGTAAATACTTTTTATCTCGTAAAGTTTTGTCAGTTCATTCAATTAATTGAATCCTTTCATTCCAGCTCTGAAGTGAGCATCATTTCTTCCAACTTGTCTGTGTTGATTAATGTCGGGCTTGGTGAAAGAGGAAGTCAGGATTTCTCATTTGCCAAGAACGTCTGTCTTGCTCTGTGCAAGATTGCTCCTGTTAAGTTGAAGACAGATGATCCACATCCCCCATTCAGGTACTGAGATTAACAGAAACATGAGTAGTGGTTCTTGCTAATCCACACTCGCTATTTATCTTTAATATTGCTACTCCCTAATATTTTTCCTTAATATCGCTACTCCCTAAGGAAATGTATCGTTCGTTTTCGACTGCCTTGAAACTGTTTTATCTTCAAGCACATTCTATTGTCTCAAGGGATTTCGAAATAAGTTTTCCTGCCTCAATTCCTAAGATTTCAATGAAATTCTCTCTCCCTGTGTTGAGATAATAAAAACTTGCCTGCGTTTATGACTCTTGTAGAAGGCGAACATATGTGATCCATTTCATGTGTAAAATGGTCAGTTCAAAGTCATTTTTCATGTGTAATAATATATCTGTAAATGCATATATTGTTCTGGATTGGTTCAGGGATGTTGCCTGGCCAGGTCTACCTTAAGGCACACTATTTTATCTATTTAGTAAATTCTACCAATCTTTGTTTTTTTAATCGTATTGATTTATGCCAATGTCCAGTTAGAGGCGATATGGTTAGGCTGGAGAAGAAGTCTTAAAATGTTCGTCACTTTTTCTATCGCTATTCTTTTTATTTTGTTTCCCTTCTACCCCCTCTTATCTTTTCCCATTAATCACCGATAATTTAGTTCCTCTCCTAGGCGATACACTCATTAGTTGCCATGTTGGGATATCTCTCCGTCCCTTCTTTACATGTATTTGAATTTTCAAATGCTTGAGCTCTTTTTACAAACTAGGAGGTTTTGAAATTTACCCATTTACCCGATATTAAGACATCTTTGTAGGTAAAGAATTTTGTATTTTTGTTATCTTCTAGATTCGAACAAGATCATGATATGTTCCAACGCCTCAGCACGATTCTTGTAGAAGGTATTTTTAGGGAAAAAGACCCCCAGTATTCCCCCATGGCCATTGAGGCGATCAACACCATTTACCTGGTAAGAAATCTTTTTTTAAGGTCATGCTTTAATCAGTAGGATAAACGGGCATGGGTTTATTCCCTTGCAGTGCCAACTTTGGTTTAAAAGGGGATCAAAATTTGGGTTGAATATGTGGGCATCGCACGACTCAACTGAGGAATTCCAATCAATTTAAGTGCTACAGTGTGTCATGAAAAAGAGATGGATTTACCTTACTGGGGTGACCAATATCCACTACAGATAGATGAATATTAGGATTTTTATCATGTTAATATGTGGTTAGTTCATTTTCCCCTGACCAAGGGTGCTTGCCTTAAGTCAATAGCCTCGATGTACTCCCCTAATCCCAATGGACTCTACCAGGGCTCCAACACTATTTGTAAATTTAGCCTTGGGTGTGCAGATGTTGTGTATGTTAGACTATGTCTGATTTTAAATTATGTTGCGTGATGTAGCGTGACTCCGCCGTTCACTTCGTTTTATCGTGTTAAAGTTGTTTAAGTTTAGCTATGGGATGGCTCTCCACTACACTTCTGAGGCACAACATCTCAGAGGTAGGAGATGGGGGTGTAGGATAGTTTAACCAAGGGTAGCGTCTCTCAGGAGAGCTCACCTTCGTGGATACCCCTCATGGAAGGCGCGGCGTTCTCCTCTTTAAAATATGGTGTTGGTAATTTCCAGGCTCTTGCCTACATTCCAGTGTGCGTCATTTTTCTCATTTTTAGCTTGCGGAACATCCCGATCTGATCTGTGGGAAGATGATCCAAGCCATTCTTCACGAAGCCCGGAAGCGGAGTGCGGGAGAAAAATCAAGTGGTGAAGTTATAAATGTAAGGTTGATTATAACATTATTTAGATTCATTTTCATCGACGTATATTTTAGTCCTTTATTTCCACTCCCCCGCAGGGGTGCTACCCTGTGTAGCCTTTTACATCTGGTACTTGGAGGGGCTGCACGCCCTCCCGGCTTGAGTGCAAATTAGGGAAGCCCCGTCACGGTTGACAAACTTTTTTATGGGGCCTGGGAAAGTTGTCGGTGCGCTTCCCCCTTCGCCGCAATGCTATTTCTTTTACTCTATGATAATCTCCCTCAACCTTTTGTCTACCTTTCCCTTGTACCAGGAGGAACTGTTCTTACCCGGGCTGAGTGCAAATTAGGGACGGCCAGCCACTGGGTTAAATCGAAATTTTTGACGGGGCTGGGGTAATTTGTTGGTGCCTTCCTCCTCGCTTCCCTTCATCATTCCTTTTTCTCTATGACGATCTCCTCAGACATCTGTCTAGGCTTAAGGAGGGGACCCTTCCGACGAATGTGGAGGCGGCCATTATCAGTGTCCTTTGGAAACTCGATGAATCACAAGTTAGTGTGACGCCGTACTCTACCATGAATTTCATGAAAGGAGTGGTTTATGCGAGGGACTCGTATACTACTCTTTAGAAGACATCCCGAAGTACTGGTTGACCAAGGAGCAGTCAAGGTCAAGTCTGTGATAAGAAAACAGGGAAGGGCCTCGAGACCCACCCCTAGCCTCTTTGTCATGTTCGATCGTGAGAAGCTCCCTGAGTCTGTACGTGCCGGTTGGTATCGCTACCGCATGAGTGCATTAGTGTCACTGCCACGAAGACGCTACTACTTACACCACTTCAGCCATACGAACCACTCGTGTAGACGTGCAAAGTCGGGGTTACCCGAAGTCTGTTTAAGTTGCTCCAAAGCCGTAGTCGATAAGTCCTTATCGTGTATGGCCAAGTGTGTCATTTGTGGATAGCCGCACCCTGCTTCCTCGAAGCAATATGGCACGTATCCCTCAGACAACGAAATCCTGGCCGTTTAGACTATGGGTAGTCTCCTTTCGCGAAGCTAAGGCTTGGTCCTGGCGCACCAGGCGCTGCCTGGGACATCTCATACCTCAATCTTAAGAAAGGTACCCTCTTCTTCTGTCCCCCCACCCCCTCCAGACATACAAAAACCATCGGTTCCGCGGCCATTCCGAAGCCTTTGTGGGTTCTACCCCCTCCCCCTGGGTCCTACCCTGGTAAGGCTGGTGGCACAATGGGTTTACCCCCCCCCCCCGTCCCCCTGCATGATCGTTTCCCGTAAGGCAAAACGGGCGCTCGATTCCACCTGATTCGTTAGATTCAGGAGGCAAACCACCCGAAGGTGGTCGGGTTTACCAAAAGATGTCACCCAAATGGAAGATAGTACCAAAGGAGCTTCGGCTCCTACGCCCTCATCTAAGGCTGGAGAGGCGGGATATAGCCCACTAACCCCCTTTTCTTCTTAGTGGTCATAAATGTTGAAATTATTTTCTGCTGGGTTCCTGGACATGTAGGAATGAGGGCGACAAAGAGTCCACGAAGACTTGGCGACCAGACCACCGTTTCACTCTTCCTCACACCGATTACATGGCAGGAATACGGGCTGCTTGGCAAAGAAGATGGGAGACGGTCGAGGGGAACTTAAAGTGGCGTGCCCTTGCGCCGCGACTGTTCCCATGGACACCCCCTACCCCCCATGCCGCGACGGCTTCAAGTTGCTTTCTGTCGTCTCCCAATCGGACACATTGCTGGCCTCCTCCACTTTATTTGACTTTTTGTTGTAGGTTGCATGTTCCTCGCCGGGGGGGGGGCGACCTACCCCCCAAGCTGGAGCGCACTTCTTTCTTGTTAGCTTATCTTGTTTTTTGTTTTTATTTGTGGCTGTTCTTTTTTTTAGCCTTTGTTCCCTTTTTTTCTATCTGTTATTTACATATTATTTGTTTTTTTAATTTAACCTACTACTACTACTAGTAGGCTGTTGTGTGATTACGGTGACTTTTGCCCTAGGAAGCAGTTGCTAGATGGGCTCCTAAATTTAAAAAAAAAAATAGTGGTCATAAATTTAGGAGCTCCCGTGTGTTGGCAAGTCTTCATAAGTTTTTTTTCCCCAAAAAAATATTTCGGACTATGTCTCCTTATTTAAATCCTCGTCTCGAAGTCGACAACCCCCTTATACTGTCAACAAGCCTCGGAGTTCTGTCTACGGCCATTCCCGTGACGGTCTTTTCTTCGCAGAAGGCCCCCTCATCTCTGGGCTAGGCTTGGAGGGTATATTCCTTAAGTGGAATTGCCACGGATTCCGGGCCAATTGGGAGGAGCTGCGGAGTCCCCCCCCCCCCCCGTTTCCTGTTAGCTATTTTATTTGCAAGAGACCACGATGGGCGCGTTCCTCCTGCCCACCCACTCGGGGTATGTGCTTTGCACCCCCACCGCCAGGGGAGGGGGGCTGTGCCGTAGGATGCGTGATTTTCAGCCGGCATTATGTCTGCGTTCTATTTGCTATAAATACCCCTTTTCAGCCAGTGGCAGTGCAGCTTCACCTAGATAGGAAGTATACTGTTATTTCTACCTATATTCAACCGTCAGCCGACTTCTACATGGTGAACTTCCTCCACGTTGTGCCACTGTTGCCGAGGACCTTTCTACTACTTGCGGATCTAAACGGTAGACCCCCTCTGGAGAGACTACTCGATCAATCCCAGCAGTCAGATCCTTGACGAGCTGTAAAGGGGTGTATTAAATGTGGATGCGTTTACGTATCATTACCTGAGAACCACTTCATTTTCTTGCCTCGATCTGTTCCTGAGTTCTCCGGATGCACAGCCTTATATTAGTTAGGAGATGGTTAATGACCTTTATGTTAGGGACCACTTTCCCATTCAACTATCATTTTCTGGGCCACTGCCGCCAGTAAAGCCGTCCCACTAGTGCTTGGAATGGGGCATTAAATTATCTTCAGCCCCCTCATTGCTAAGGGCCTCCTAACTACTATTCTTAAAACATCTGGTTGTTTTGCACGTCTTCCGTTTCCTTGGTAGTCGGCTGAGTATGAGACAGCCCTCAGACAGAAGCGATCTGCCTAGATGCTCTATTAGCACCGCCAGAACCACTTCACCTTGTGTGAATTTCGTCAACTTAGGACTAGGTTCCGGTATATTTCGAAGCACGCCCCCCGCTCTTCCCGGGGTCATACGTGTCTTCACTTAACAGAGATGTGGAAGCAAGTCAAAGAGATTTGGGGCAAGTTCTCGCAGGACCATCCTCCCGCTTTCCAGGAGAATGGGACCGCAATCTCGGACACTGCCTACGTGGCGGAGTCCTTCGCATTCTCTAGCCGGGATGCTGCTCCGCCAGTATGCAATGCGCGTCGTGATGTCGCGAAAGGCCGCCAAATAGATTCTACCTCCAGAAGCGAGAACCCTTTAACGACAAGTTTACATTAACTGCTTGATTTGCGTTCCACTCTCGCTTCGTGCACGGAAACTGCCTCTCCTCCGGATGATGTTCCGTTTGCCATGCTTCGATACCTAGGTGAACAAGGCATGGCTTTTCTGTTAGATGTGTTCAACAGGATCTGGGTAGAGGGTATCTTTCCAGACTCGGCAAATAGCTACTGTGCTCGTTTTTCGAAAACTAGGGAGAGATCTCTCTACACCGGCCGGTTTCCGCCCAATCTCGTTAACATCCACGTGGGATGCTCTGCTTCTGGCAAATGCCTTCTGTGAAGCGATACGGTACATGGAGACTCTCCACACGATCGTGGCGAGTAGAACACCTCCCAATCTTTATCTCGGAGTATTTGCGAGATCGTCGATTCCTCGTACGGGTGGGAGGAACCCCCTCTGTCCCATTTTTGCAGGAAGAGGGTGTCCCGCAGGGCAGTGTCATCAGTGTCACACTCTTTGCCCTGAGCATCATCGACATTACTTCTGTGGTGTTGGAAGATTTTCTAGCTACACTGGTCGTAGATAACATTTTTATCTCATTTGGTGCGGCCCAGATGCCTACTTGGAGTGTCGACTCCAACAAGCACTGAACTGCGTCTCTCGCTTTGCCGAAGCTCACAGGTTTCAGTTTTCCTTGGCCAAGACTAAGGTGGTACACTTCTGCCGCCACCCCCTGGGAGGCTCATATTCGCAGCTTTATAGTCTCTTGTATCCGCGCCATCGACATTCTTCGTTCCGTGACGTTTAGCACCTAGGGTGCTGATCAGGCTTATGCCTTACTTTTCTATTGACCCTTTGTTCTTGGAAGCTTGACTCTACACATGCAAGTTTTATGCATCTGCGGCCGAGCGTGTATTGCGGAAGGTGGACCCCATCCACCACACCGGACTTTGCCTGGTGACCGGTGCCTTCCGCGCGTCCCCCATTGAGAGCCTACTTGACGATGCTAGGGAGATGCCACTCTCTCTACGCCGTGCACAGCAACTCACTGCATCCGCTACTGAGCTCGACGGTGCCTATCTTGCCGAGAGACGCCAGTTATACCCTAAGCTCTTTGGGTTCAGGGCTAGGAAGCTCCTTCACGAGCTCGGTATAGCCCTTGGGCCAAGGACGCCACCCTGGAGCACACCTCGTGTCACGCTGGAACCGTGCCAGTGTATACGGATGGCTCCAAGTCCCAAGAGGGGGGCGGTTTCCACGCCGTATCCCCTCTGTTTGAAGTCAGCTGGTCTCTGCAGTCTTTTAACCTCCATTGAGTCCTCCTGCAATCCTGTTATCCCCATTGAGTCCTCCTGCAATCCTCTTAACACCCATTGAGCTCTCCTGCACCCTGCCTTTGAGTCCTCCCATAGCCCAGAAACCCCCACTGAGCCCTCCCTCTATCTCGTAATATCTATTGAATCCTTTAACCCCTCCTATAACCCATTGAACCCTCCCTTAACATCCATTGTGCCCTCTCTTTATACCCGTTGTCCCTTCTGTGAACCTTCGTAAATATTCTGGGGTCTCTTGCTCTTGTTCCCTATATTCTAGATGGGTTCGTGCACCCCAAAGTGCAGCATTTTTTAATTGGGGCAGGCGGGAGGGCGAGGTCTTCCATAGTATCTAGTTGTGAGTGTTGACCTCATGTTTAGAGGGGGGGAAGACCCCCCTGCATCTGATCATGCTTTTCCTAGTCTTAGTGGGTCTTTTTATTTTCGTGTGCCTTTTTTTATGCAGTGTTTAACTTTTTCCAAATATTACCTTGGGATAGGCAAATCCTTAATTGCACCACCTCTGCTACTCGTGGTAGTTACCAGTTAAGCTCTAAAGGTATAAAAAAAAAGAAGCCCTGAATCTTCTACCCCAAATCTTGAAATTCATATCGAGGACCATTTTTCCCTTCAAGCAAGATCCTCTTTCGGTCCTTCGGCTATTCACTCTCGGACTCATGCCACCACTTGTCGCTTTGCAGGAAGGAATGTCGCTCAGCGTATCTACGTCGACCCTCTCCCGCTTTCTGACCGTGGTGGGCCAAGTGGCCCTTCGTCAGTTCATACACATGGACACGTTCGTGTTCACGGAGCTGAAGAGGCGAAACTTCCTCCGGGAGGAGCAAGAGCAGAAGAAGAAGCAGAGCGACAAGAAGAAGAGGAAGTCGAAGAGGAAGAGCAACGTTACCTCCGCCTCTGAGGCGTCCATCAGTAAGGTAAGGTCGTACTCAAACCTACTCACATACATCCACCACCACCATCACCCCTCAATTCTACCTGGGTATTCAGGTTCACATCGAATGTCGGAGTTTTTGAACTGTTTATCGTCACTTTTCATAACACGGTGATAACCAACCCTGTAGATAGAATTCCTCGCCCTCTTTAGTAGCTGTCGTGTACCATTGATGTTCGTACTTTTGAGCATTCTTGTACGGACTTGGTAAGTTGCGCCATTCGTCCCCAGCTGGATAATGAAATTCATATAAAGATCAGACTGACAATGGTTGGCAAGCCCGAAGCAATCAAGGGTCCGTCTTGTTTGTGTGTGTGTGTGGGGGGGGGGGGGGGTTTCCCGGGTGGTATTTGTGAGTTTTGACACAAACTGGTGATCATAGAACTATTTTTGGTTCCACCAGGACTACGTGGATATGGGTACCCCTTCCCCCTTCAGGGAACACAAGCACTCTATGTCATGGTATATGGATATGTGCCCCATGTGGGATGCAAGTACTCCATCAACAGGGGGTTCTTGAACAGAGTAAAAAGTGATCATGTTGGGAGTGTTAAGACAGGGAGGGTATGGTAGCGGTGCTGTGATTGTCTATTTGTGTGGAACTACTTACGTCCGCAGAGGTGGGTTCAGCGTATCTGCCAATGGGCAGATGCGTGACGTTTGTTGTCCCTTCTCGCTAGAAGCGAACTCCTGCCTCCGATGGGAAACCAACACCATATCCATTTTTTTAGCGAGAGCTCCGACTTTCTTGGTCATTGGGCGCCTTTTCCTGCCCTGTGGCCATTGAATCGCTCCTCGGCCTCAGCATTATTCCTTCCAACTGTTCTTAAATTCGTACACCCCCGAATGCTATGGGTTGTAGCATCAGGGTTCATTCCGGGACAGAAAGTCCCACGCACGCCCTCTCCTTCCACACTTGCGCCTCATTTAGCGGGGTGTTTTTTTTTTCTTTCATTCACACAATCACCTCACCTTTTACACATAATCTTCACTGGTCTATTTTGATTCATTCATACATGGCCACGCCACCTCAGAACACCACACTTCCAGTCGCAACCTCACTCACACTTTGTCCATGCACACAGATCATTCTCATCATACGTTTTGATGGAGCGGCGCGCCCTCCTGACCCCAATGCCCTGAGACAAACTGGTGCCCTCTTGGTCATCTTTTGTACCGTTTTTAGATCTTTTATGCGCCTGCTTAGACCCATCGAAAGGGAAAAAGGGTGTCAAATGTTCTAAAATAAATCTCGCTGGAGATTTTTCCTTCTTCACCCCTTATGGGGCGCGGCGATTTGCCATCCTGGCCGCCGTGCTGATGGGACTCAGCACCCCGTCCGACCCCAGCTTAGCCTCTTCTCCTTTCTCAGGGTAGCTGCTGACCTTCTTCTTAGCCAACTATCACGGATCGGGGTTGATGGGGGAGGGGACAATGTTCCCTCACCTCTGAGCTCTGGTCTGGGGTGGTGGGTTTTTAACAACCTGCTTCATCTCCACCCATACCTTCCTCACATCCCCTTTCCTTCTCATTTCACCATCTATTTTTTTTACGCCGTGTCTAAGGTGGAGCCGCCATGCCGAGGGACTGCCAGGCCACCAGGTGGTAGGGGTGGTCCTGAATGGCGGCACCTGGCTCTGCCAGGCCTGTACGCACCCCTTGCAGGGCGGGCTACTGCGAGAGGTGATGAGCGTATGCATCCCGTGAAAAATATAGGGTCACCATGCCCAATGATGAAAAAATAAAAAATCTCCCTTCAAATTCCCCTTGTCCATCTACGGAGCCGCCCTCGGGCAGCTCCACTGAAAAAAATGGAGGTTTTCCCTTCTGTGCTTGCGCAAGGGGACCCTCCAAATTTCTCTAACCGGAGAGGAGGCTTACTCCTCTCCTTCGCCTACGGGTGTAGGGGACTCCCTCTCACCCCCTTGTCTGGAGATGCCTTCGGGCACCTCCCTCTTACCAGCGGCAGTCCCCCCTTTACTTTCCAAGGGGACTGTCAAGAAAGCCAGCAAGCAGCCCATAGCCGACCGCTCCCCATTGAAGAGGCTTGGTAGGGCAAACCTCCTTAAGGGGGAGAGGGAAGCCATGCCCCTTTGGTCGCTTCCTTCGAAAGACCTGCTAGCAAGAATATTGAACCTTGCTGGGGTCAAGGCCTGTGCCTCCCAAAACGAGACTAAAGACACTGCTGCCAGTAGGACCTGTGATGTCCTGTGGGGGGGGGGCAACTGGGGGCCCCCCTGAGATAGAGATGGTCCTTGAGGCAACCCAGCCTCAGACGGTAGGGCCTTCCATGGGAGCGAATCCTGGCTCGGCGCCAAGCACCGAACTCGAGTCTGCCCCCATGCAAGGTCCTCCTCAAACGGCTAGGGTTTCCCAGGCTGTACAAGGAGGGGAGGGATCTCCTCTGACCGGTGCCCCTGCGACTACCAGGACCTTATCCATCTTGGAGAAGGACCTGGCTGAGGCCGGTCCATCTGGCCTGGGGGCTCCTGCCGGCGGAGTTGAGAAGCGGGTTCCTTCCCCGCCCTCCTCTCCTAAAAAGAAAAAAGAGAGGAAAAAGACTTAGGAGACGCGGGGATGGATGGGTCTGCTGCCACTTCGGTAAGCAACCAAGCCAAGATCGGCACATCCGTCCCTCTGCCCCTTGGTGTGGAGCCCCTGACTAAGACCAAAAGTGCCCAGGGTGGAGCCTCGATAACATCGGGGCCCCTCATTTAGAGGTTACCTGGCGTTTTCGATCCCGCTGGCTTCAAACGCTTCCTCATTATTCGCTCCACTGATGACAGCATGTTGTCCAAGGGCAACATGATCCATCAAAGGAGAGCATTAGCTAGTGTAATTGGTAGAAAGCCGAAGGTGACACGTTTCTCGGACGGGAGCCTTCTGGCGAATGAGGCGGATCCCTCCGAGGCAGCCAAGATAAGTGCTCTTTGGACACTTGATGGCACCCCGGTGAGTGTGACGCCGCACTCTACCATGAACTTTGTGAAAGGAGTAGTTTATGCGAGGGAACTCGTTGACTACTCCATAGAGGACATCGCCTTAGAGCTGGGCGGTCAGGGGGGGGGGGGGCTCGAGACCCACCCCTACACTCTTCATCACGTTCGACTGTGACAAGCTCCCTGAGTCGGTGCGTGCCGGTTGGTACCGCTACCGCGTGAAGGCATTCGTGCCACTGCCGCGGCGGTGCTATTACTGTCACCGCTTCGGCCATACGAATCGCTCATGTAGACATGCAAAATCGGGGTCACCCTAAGTAGTGTAAATTGCTCCAAGACCGCACACGATAAGACAAATCATGTGTAGCCAAATGTGTCAATTGCCGAGAGCTACACCCCGCTTCTTCGAAGCAATGTGGTGCATATCTCTTTGAGAAAGAAATCCTGGCCGTTCAGCCCCAAGATTGACTCTCAATTCGCGAGGCTAAGGACTTGGTCCTGGCGTGTCCGGCTCTGCCTAGGACGTCTTACGCCTCAATGCTTAGAAAGACACCCTGTGCTCCTGGCCCATCCAGGCCAACGATCACGTTTGTTTCCGCGGCCATTCGGAGCACTTCTGCTGGTTCTACTCAACCCGGGCGTTTCCCTGGTAAAGCTGGCGGCGAAAAGGGTTCACACCCAGCCCCGGCTAAAACCAGGGCTTTTCCCCTCCTTTCTCCAGCGTGACCGTTTTCTGTAAGGCGAAACGGCCACGCGACTCCACCGAGTCGTTAGACTCACAGGAGGCAAAACCCCTAAAATTGGTCACCAGGCCATCTTCCGGGGCTTCTAAAGCTGTCCCCCGAAAGGAGGACAGCAACAAAGGAGCTTCGGCTCCTTCGCCCACGCCTAGTGGTGGGCTGATTGGCTCGGAGACGGTGGATGATCGAAAAGAGGCCCCCATCCGCCTCCGAAGCCGCAACACCCTCCTAAGGTTTCTAGGCGGAGGGAGGAAAAGACTCGCATGGCGAGCCCAACCTCCCACAATAACTCCTCGAATGCGACAGCGCCATCAGCGCATTGTCCGGTCAACAGCGCCCTGGGTTCTACCTCCGGGAAGCGTACGGCCATTCCCTTGAGGCTCTTTTGTTCGAAGAGGGCCCCCGCGTTTCCTCCGAGTAGGCTTGGAGGGCATATTCCTTCAATGGAATTGCAGTGGACTCCGGGCTAACTTGGAGAAGCTGCGGAAGCTCGTCTCGTCCTGTTCCCCGTTGGATATTTTTCTGCAGGATACCATGCTAGGCGCGTTCCCCCTGCCCGCCCTCCGGGGTATAAGGGTTTTGCGACCCCACCACCACGAGATGGGTCCCGGGCTGGGGGATGCGTGGTTTACACCCGGCACGATGTCTCCGTTCTTCTTTTCACTTTAGATACCTCCTTTCAGGCAGTGGCTGTGCAGCTTCACCTGGATAGGAGGTATACTTTTATTTCTGCATACATTCCACCGTCAGCTGACTTCGATCCGGGGGACTTCCGCCGCTTCGTGGCACGGTTGCCGAGTCCCTTTCTTTTGCTTGGAGATCTGAACGGCAGACATCCTCTGGGGAGATTACTCAATAAATCCGAGGGGACAAGTCCTTGCCGATCTGATCGAAGAGCTTGAGATAGGTGTCCTAAATGTGGATGGGTTTACGCATCACTGCTCGAGAACTGCTTCATTTTCTTGCCTTGACCTATCTTTGTGCTCTCCGGATGCACAGCCTGATTTTAATTGGGTGGTGGTCGATGACCTCCATGGTAGTGATCACTTTCCCATTCAAATATCATTTTCATGGCAACTGCTGCCTGAGAGCCCACCTCGGTGGTCCTTGGCGCGGTGGCCTGCATTTCAGGAAATGACTGAATTCTCTATTTCAGTCCAGGAGTTTAGATCAGTAGATGAGGCCGTTGAGTTCTTCTCCGGCAACCTCATCGCCGCGGGCCTGACTACTATTCCCAGAACGTCTGGCCGTTTTGCACACCGACCACTCCCGTGGTGGTCTGCCGAGTGTGAGACGGCCCTCAAACAGAAGCGTCATGCCTACATGCGCTATAAGCGCCGCCCGAACGATTTCACTGTCACTGAATTTCGTCGGGCTAGGGCTAGGTTCCGGTATATTTCGAAGCACGCCCGCCGCTCTTTTTGGCGGGCATACGTGTATTCACTTAACGGGAAGACCCCTCTAGCAGAGGTGTGGAAGCGAATCAAAAGGATTTGGGGCAAGTTCTTGCAGGAGCCCCCTCCTGTTCTCCAGGAGAATGGGACCGCAAGCTCGGACCCCGCGTCCGTGGCGGAATCCTTCACGACCGCTTTCTCCGCATTCGCTAGCGGTGATGCTGCTCCGCCAGCATTCAATGCACGTCGTGATGTCGCGGAAGGCCGCCGACTGGACTTTACCTCCAAAGGCGGAGAACCCTTCAACGACAAGTTTACTGTGAGTGAGTTGCGTTCCGCTCTTGCTTCGTGCGCGGACACCGCCCATAGTCCGGACGATGTCCCGTACGCCATGCTTCGACGCCTGGGTGAGCGAGGAATGGCCTTCCTCTTAGATTTGTTCAACAGGATCTGGGTGGAGGGTCCCTCCCAGATTCCTGGCGAATCGCTACTGTGCTCGCTTTTCGCAAACCTGGGAGAGATCACTCTACCCTAGCCAGTTTCCGCCCATTCTCTCTAACATCTTGCGTGTGCAAGTTGATGGAGAAATTGGTAAATAGTAGATTCGCCTTTTTCCTGGACAGCGGAGGCCATCTGTCTTCTGCATAGTGCGGCTTCTGCAAGTTCCACTCCACGTCGGATGCTCTGCTCCGACTGGAAAATGCCGTCTGCGAGGCCTTCCTTCGTAGACAGCACTACGCCACGGTGTTTTTCGATCTGGAGAAGGCCTATGATACTGCATGGTTATAAGGTATCATGGAGACTCTCCACTCGATGGGGGCGACGGGACGCCTCTCAATATTTATATCTGAATTTTTGCGAGATCGTCGATTTCGCGTACGGGTGGGGGATCCCTCTCCGGCCCAATGGAGCAGTAAGAGGGTGTCCCGCAGGGAAGTGTCCTCAGTGCCACCCTCTTTGCCCTGAGCATCAACGGCATCACCTCGGTGCTGGGGAAGATGTTCTTGCTACGCTCTACGTGGACGACCTTTCGATTTCTTTTGGTGTGGCCCAGATGCCAACTCTGGAGCGTCGACTCCAACAGGCATTGAACTGCGTCTCTCGCTATGCCGAAGCGCACATGTTTCGGTTTTCTTTGGCCAAGACTAAGGTGGTACACTTCTGCCGCCATCCACGGCTCCACCCCGACCCAGATTTTTTTCTCAATGGAGTGCGCCTGGATGTGGTTGAATCGCACCATTTCCTTGGTCTTGTATTTGACCAACGCCTCACCTGGGAGGCTCATATTCGCAGCCTTAGGGTCTCTTGTACTTGCGCCATGGATATTCTTCGCTCTGTGACGTTCAGCGCTTGGGGTGCTGTTAGGGCTACTGCCCTACTTTTTTATCGATCCTTTGTTCGTTCGAAGCTCGACTACGGATGCGAGTTTTATGCATCCGCAGCCGAGTGTGTATTCCGGAAGATGGACTCGATCCAGCACAGCGGTTTTCGCCTGGCGACCGGTGCCTTCTGCACTTCCCCAATCGATAGCCTACTAGTCGATGTTGGGGAGATACCACTCGCTCTACGCTGTGTGCAGTGCATCATTCGCCTGTACGCGCGAGCCCGGCGCCTCCCTCAGTCGCCAACAGATCTCACTGCATCTGCAGCTGATTTCGACGTTGCCTATGCCGCCGAGAGACGCCAGTCATACCCTAAGGTCTTTGGGTTTAGGGCCAGGAAACTCCTTCAAGAGCTAGTTATAGCTCTCGGGCCGGTGGCGCCCCTGGTTCTGCCCAGGACGCCCCCCTGGAGGGTACCACATTTGGCTATTTGTCGCCACGCCTCTTCTCCCAAAGCTTGTATAGCGCCGGAGTATTGCGTTCGACCTTTTTGGAGCACACCTCGTGTCACGCTGGAACCGTGCCAGTGTATACGGATGGCTCCAAGTCCTAAGATGGGGTCAGCTTCCACGCAGTATCCCCTCTGTTTTAAGTCCGCGGTGCTCTGCCATGCGCTGCGTCTGTCTCCATGGCCGAGCTGGTGTCAATTCACCACTCGGTACGGGAGATTACGCGACGTGTCCGGTTCGGAGACCGGATTGTGATCTATAGCGACTCACAAAGCGCCCTGAGTGCTCTCGGGGCATTGGAATCTCCGCATCCCCTAGTTCGCGATATCCGTGACGCCACGGTTTTGGCAAGCCGGGCAGATGTCGAGATTATCTTTGCTGTGTTCCTGGACATGTAGGAATTGCGGGGAATGAGCGCGCCGACGAGGGCGCCAAAGAGTCGGCTAGGACCGGGCGACCGGACCAGTATTTCGCTCTTCCTCACACCGACTACATGGCAGGATTACGGGCAGCTCTTCGGACTGCTTGGCAAAGAAGATGGGAGACGGTCCAGGGGAACTTAAAGTTGCGTGCCATTGCGCCGCGACTGTTCCCATGGACCTATTCCCCAATGCAGCAACGGCTTCAGGTCGCTTTCGCTATTGTGACGACTGCGTCCTCCTCCACACTGTTCAGCACATTCTTGTCGAATGTCCCAGTTTGGGTGATCTTCGCGCACGTTACCTGTCCCGGTACCGGGATGGGCGGGGTCGCTACCGCCTGTTCCATGTACTCGGGACGGATTCGTGCACACCGACCTGTGGACTTTTAGACTTTTTAGAGGAGGCCGGCTTTCTCCCCGTTATTTAATATTCAACTGGAATGCAGGCTTCTTCGGCGGGGGAGGCGGGCCTTCTCCCTTCGACAGAGCTCGCTCTATATTTTTTCAATTTGTTTTTGTTTTGTTTTTTATTTGGCTTTGAATATAGCCTAGATTTAGGCTAGTTTGAGTACGGCGACTTATGCCCTAGAAGGCAGTCCCCAGATGAGATATATATATATATATAAAATCCTTCTTCATCTAGTGGGTTATAACATGTATTCCCACCCTTTTCTTCCTTTACGACCCCCTATTTTTCCATTCAATGCAATGTCAGCTGAAAGCTGGATGCTTATGTGCCCTTCCGGCCCCAATGCCTCCAAGATGGATTTGCGGTTATATATCTTCCTCACATTTTCACGGTTAGTGTAGCAATGAATAACCACCTTCACACCTGAGGGGCGCTCCTGATCCATACCAACTGTGTGACTGTATTTAA
This sequence comes from Ceratothoa steindachneri, assembly GCA_963969495.1. Classification (NCBI taxonomy): domain Eukaryota; kingdom Metazoa; phylum Arthropoda; class Malacostraca; order Isopoda; family Cymothoidae; genus Ceratothoa; species Ceratothoa steindachneri. Next base: position 25,357,360 of record OZ018338.1, read on the forward strand.
TAGACCGATCTACAGCTTTAAAAATAACTGTATCAAAATACCTAATTGATACACTTCTTTTTATCTGTGGCGAAGAGCCAGGTCTAGGCGTCGCTTTTTTTCAAAAGGAGTAAAGTTCAATTGTACCCATTTAGAGCCATGAAATGACCCATATGACCATGGGACATATGGTTATTCACCCTGTAGATTTCAAATCTGCCATCGGATTTGGTGCAGGGTGATGCCATCTAAGCGGCAGAAGCCTCATTTAGCCATTCAAAGGCACTTATATGTGATTTGAACCACGGGAAACCATCGCTGCAATAACCATTTATCTTCTTATCACAAAATGCTGCAGGTCATTCGAGGGACTTTCTCTCTTGTTTACAGCCTTACAAAGAACTGGATCAAAATACCTAATTGATACACTTCTTTTTTTTACAGCCTTACAAAGAACTGTATCAAAATACCCAATTGATACAGTTCTTTTCAAGGCTGTTAGATTGGTCTATTAGATACAGTGACTTGGCGTGGATGGCAGTGTACCCCCCAGCTGTGCCCAATACAGTGTGAAGGTGGGTACTCATTGTTATGCCAACTGCATACCTTCACTGGGTACATTCCATTTTCCCTTACCTAAGACCTCTCCTTAGTTTTCTGTTCAATGCGGCCTCATTGCTATTGCACTTTAAATTTGAGGGAGGGGTATATGCCTCCTCTCACCTGACGTGTCAAAGGCATTGATCAACATTTCCAACTCCCTCTTAGCCACTAAAACCAGGTCATCACATATACAAAAATGGATAGAATCCTCTCATTAATAGCACACCCCTTTCCCTCTTCCATTCATTTTCTCAGTATTTCATTCATAAGTAAATTAAACAACCATAGCGACACCAACCACACACAAGTATATTGAACTACTGAGCGATGTCTTAACTGAGTGGAAACCGCTTCCAAATTTAGTGAAGTTAAGCCACATCGGGGGTGGTTAGTTGTCAGATGGCATCCCCATTTGGGTTGACTTCTTGATGGCTACCATACACTAGATACTTTTGGTTCGGGTACCACGTTAAATTGTAGATCCTCACTTAGAAATAAATAACATCTTAATGAATGCTGATCAGTGGTAAAAAAAACTCCCACCATTAAAAAAAATTACTTGAATTACTTTCTCCAGCCATCTTTCACCTTTTTCTTCCTACCTACATACCCTACATTTTTCTACTTTTCTCTTGCTATTTAGATGTTCTGGTGGCTCAGTTGCCTTCCAGTCTTGTATTTGAACCGAGTCCAGGAGTAGGATATATCGCAAGGGCCGAAATCCTGATGCCTGGGGGGGGGTATGAGGTGAGTAGTGTACTAGGCTGTTAACTCTTCATTACTTCCAATGTATGTACAGGTAACTACGCCGGCCTCATTTGTGTATGGGAGTAAGTTCAAGAACAATTATTTTTAGGTTGCTAAGGTCTATGCTAGCTCGCATCCAAGGCCAGGTGTGTGTGTAAATAATCATATCCTGGATGTTTTGATCCTGTGGGGACCTTTATATAACTCCCAAGGTATTGGGGGAGGCCATGTGGCAGGATATTATGTATCTTCCACAGTTTTCACTAGGGTTGGTGGTCTCAAATGATTGGGAGATAAAAGTTTACTTCTGGCAGCAAAGGAGACAGATTAACAACTTTTACCTTATTTAATTTTATTCCCCCCAAATAAATTACAATATGTGCAAATAAATAAATATTTAGAGATGCAATCAATTGAGACTGCTTTTTTGACTGGCAAAAACAATATATTGGAGATCTTAGTGGCGACATTAGCCTTACAGTTCTCCAAGTTACAGACTTTTCTTTGGACAAAAGCAATTTTCTGAGCCTCTTAAATCAGTGGAAAGGAGGGAAATGGGCGGATATGACATCTTTCGAACCCAACTGGCTCTGGCTTCCACTCGAGTGTCCCAGGGTGTCCCGCTTACACAATTGCATGGGAAGCGGGTTGAGTCCAATTGGCCCAAATGGTCAGCACCGGTGGTTCTCCAATTTATAAGTAGAGGTAGGCCAGCCAAATAGAACAAGAAAATCTACTGCCAAAAACTGGGTCATTATGCCAAATAAAGTTTGTCGACTGCCACAATAAATGGGCCTGGCTAACAAAATTATTGAGCCTTAGATTAGAACCCGAAAGATGGGCTCCAGTTTAATATTTGAAAGCTCTTTATTTTCAATATTAATATCTCAAAGATTAATTTCAACAAAATATATCTCCTGCAACAAGAATTTATTTTTTTGAAAACAATGATACAATAAAAATAAATCTATACTCCTAATTTTTACTTACCACTTAATCTATGCTAACACCCTTCCTATGGAAAGGCTTACACTCTTCTCTCATAAACAAAGAAAAGTAGGGGGAAAGGACAGACTAAGGCAAAGTGTTGAAAAATCCATAGCGGACCAAATGGGGAGAATGGCTCCCAAAGATACTCTTCATTTACACTATCTAATTGATAGTTCTTTTTTACAGCCATAAAAAGAACTATCAAAAGGCCTAATTGATACACTTCTTTTTTACAGCCTTACAAAGAATGTATCAAAATACCCACATCAGCCATCCACCACAGCCATAATATCTTTTTCACATATGTAGGGTATTACGTCCGCAACAAACAGAATAAATGTAATTGTTTCAGAAGATGTGTGGCCTCATCTCACCTTGTGCTAGGGAGGGGGGGGGACCCTCCCACCACCCGCAACTGACAGAGGTTTCCCCTTTGTCATCCTCCCATGACAGAGAGAGAAGTTCCCTCTCCTAAAGAGCCTGGTAAAAGGGAAAAGGTTCCCCTTTATTCCTTCAATTCAGTCCCCTTCCTCCTCGGTGACTCTCTCCAGGGGCCACCTAAAAGACAAAACCATTGGGAAAGAATCAGCCGCTCCCCAAAAGCATGGTAGGGATTGTTTGTAGACCCTCTGAGGGGGGGGGACTAAGGGTGGCAGACCCCATCATTGGGCTATCCGGGTTAAAAAAAAGGGAAGTTAGGCCTTAACATAAAACATAACATAACAACATAACATAACATAACATAATTACACGGATGACAAAAGCCACAAGGGCCTATCAAAGGTCATCCGCCTCCATCAAAACCCACCCACAAAAAGCACCATCACTAGGGGAAGACAAAATCAAAGTCCCCCACAATATAATATAACAGATGACAAAAGCCACAAGGGCTCATTATAGGTCATCCAAGTCAAACGGCCTCTTTTTTAATGCACCCACACTCCCAGGAAAACTACATCCAGAGGATTGCATCCAGAAACAAGGGTATCACCAATCAAGGCTTGTCAAGAACTAAATCATGCAGCTATAGATATATACAAACAATATTAATATATACAAAACTTAGGAACCATCACAACCTTCCCTTCCCATAAACTCATCCAACCTACTCTTAAATACATTTAGATTTGGACTACCTACTACCCTCTGCGGCAATTTGTTCCAGAAGTCTACCACTCTATTGGTGAAAAAATATTTTCTTAAATCCAACCTACACCCTTGCTTTTTAATTTTCAAGTGGTGACCTCTAGTCCGATTTCCATCATCTAACTCAAAGAACTTGTTAACATCCAATTTATCTATCCCGGAAAAAATTTTAAAGAGCTCAATCATATTCCCTCTCACACACCTCCTTTCGAACGAGAACATATTTAATACCCTCAGTCTATCTTCATATTCAAGGTGCCTCAGGGAAGGAATAATCTTTGTTGCCCTCCGTTGCACTGACTCAAGTAGGTTAATATCGTGTCTAAAATGTGGGGACCATGCCTGTATACAGTACTCTAGATGTGGCCTAACATAAGAGTTATAGAGTTTAAGAATAACCTCCTTACTTTTGTAACTGACATTTCTCTTAATAAAACCCAGCACTCTATTTGCCCTATTTCTTGCTTCAATACTGCTTAGAAAACCTTAATGACTTATCTATTACTACTCCTAGATCTTTCTCATCCTCTACTGAGCTCAGCCAATGCCCATCCATTTCATAGTTAAATTCTCTATTATCTTTTCCCATGTTAATAACTTTGCACTTATCAAGGTTGAAAGTCATTTGCCACTTATGTGCCCAGGATAACAATTTATTTAAGTCCCCCTGCACTTTAAAATTATCATCAATATCTTTAACTACAGCTGCTAATGTGGTATCATCCGCAAAAATTGACACTTTATTATTAACTGCCTCCCCAAGATCGTTTATATAGATGACAAATAATAATGGCCAAGAACTGATACCTGAGGAACCCCACTGATAACATCCCTCCACTCTGACTTTACACCATTTAGCACTACCCTTTGCTTCCTGTCTTTCAGCCACTCAGCTATCCAATTTGAAACACCCCCACATACCCCAATCATTTTTAATTTATGAACTAGTCTCCTGTGTGGTACCTTATCAAATGCTTTACTAAAATCTAAGTAAATTATATCTACATTCTCTCCCTTATCTACTTGATCTGTTACAAACTCCAGAAAGTCTAGTAAGTTAGTCAAACATGATCTACCTGATCTAAACCCATGCTGAGCATCGCTGATTAACCCCTCCCTCTCTAGATGTTGGCAAATCCCTTTTATAACTATTTTCTCAAGAATTTTACAGACTACAGGAGTTAGGCTAACCGGTCTAAAGTTATTTGGATCCTCTTTACTACCCTTCTTGAAAATGGGGACTACATTCGCTCTCTTCCAATCATCGGGTATTTCTCCATATTCCAATGACCTAGTATATAACTTGTCCAGAGCTATTGAGATACTTTCTACCCCTTCTTTAAGTATCCTAGAATGAATATTATCAGGGCCGGAGGCCTTGGTAGTATCTAAATCACCTATTAGTCCTTTTATCATCCTCCGATCCACACTAATGTTAGTAAACACCTCTTTTCTTGACCCATGAGTACTATACATAGGACTATTTAGTTTCTCCTTTGTAAATACTGATGCAAAATGACCATTTAGTACCTCAACTATTTCCTCATCAGTTTCTCTCACAACCCCTTCATATTTGATAGGTCCTATTTTAACTCTGCCAGACTTGTTATTAATTTTATAGTAACTAAAAAACTTTCTAGGATCTTTGTTGCTATCCTGAGCTAATTTAATTTCTGACACCCTTTTGTTCTTCTTTATAATCTTATTTAACTCATTCCTAGTCATCCTATAATCACTTAAATTTTGAATATTATTTTGTACCTGTAATTTTTTGTATGCCCTTTTCTTCTCTGAAATTTTTCTAGCTATCCCCTGATTCCACCATAATGGTTTCCTACTTTTGTACCTAATGGCCTTCATTGGGATACATTGTTCTTGGACTACATTTATTATATTCTTGAAAGTATCCCACATCCCATAAGCATTTTTACCTCTGAATTCTATATCCCAGTCTACCAAATTTAGCAAGCTTCGAAGTTTTACATAATCTCCCTTATGAAAATTTGGAACTTGTACAGCGTTCTCGGTAATTTTACCCTTCTCAATTCCCAAGTTAAAACGAACTATCTGATGGTCACTATTTCCCAATGCTTCCCCAACAGTCAATTCTTGAACTAAATGATCACTGTTAGAAAGTACTAAATCTAATATATTGTTCCCCCTCGTTGGCTCATTAACAAATTGATTCAAAAAATTATCCTCAAAGCATTCTATGAACCTGCCACTTGTTCTATCCCTACCTATCATATTTTCCCAGTCCACAGAGTTTAAGTTGAAGTCCCCAATAATAACTGCATCTGTTTCACATCCCTTACCTATTTCCCTTATCATTAGTTCATCCATATCATCAGTCTGCCCAGGTGGCCTGTAAAAAGCTCCCAAATGCACCATTCTATTTTTACTGAACCTAATATCTATCCAAAGTGACTCAACTCCATCCTGCTTTAAACTTGAAACAATGTTGTTTTTTATATAGATAATTATTCCTCCACCAATCCTACCTGTCCTTTGACTAATGTACATATTATAGCCCTGTAAATCAAATTCACTTATAGTGTCTCTAAATTCTATTTCATTAACCCATGATTCAGTAACGCATAATATATCTATATCTTCATTGCTAATATAACTAAATAGCTCATCCTTCTTGTTTCTAAGACTACGAGCATTTGTATAGAAACAATTTAACCCCCCCTATCCCTGAAGCACCTCTTGAAACTTGAATGACCTCACCTCTATCGCCTTGGAACCTATTTCTGTTATCTGCCAAGTCCATTCTACTTTCAGTACTATAATGTCCTCTCATAATTCCCTGACCACTATTAGTATCTAGTTTCCCGCCCGCAAAGACCTAATAACATAATCATACTCCTCCCACAACACATCTACCCCCCTCCTACTCAAATGCAGTCCATCCATCGCATACATTTCTTTCATTCCAACAAACCTATCCCACACATCCACAAACATGATACCTTCCATCTCACACATCCTCCTCACATAATCATTCAGCCCAATTGCACAAGACATCCATTCTACCCCAACATCCATTCTTGGAAGCACACCTGTCACAACACCTTTCATTCTACTTTCTTTCACCTTTTCAATCAACCTCTTGTACCTCTCACGTAACTCACATGCACCCACTTTCTTCACATCATTCACTCCTACATGTGTAATCACAACCGCATCCCTTGCACAGCCAGACACCAGCTCATCATACCTATCAGACAGATCTCTCACTCCAGCACCCGGCAAACACACCCTCAAACCATTCAATCTACTTGCATTCAACTTTCTATCTAAATATCTAACTCGCGAATCACCCATCACAAGCACTTCAGTCAGACTCCTATTCCTACCCCCCCACAGACCTAACTCCATCCCCACTCCTATTCTCATTCAAACTACCAGTCACTCGAACTCCACCCCCACCCCCATCAGTCATATCACTTCCAGTTACTTCCTCTCTTAGGGCACTGAATCTATTAGTCAAGCTAATAGGTTCTGTGTCCCTCTGACTCACACACCTATTCTCCCCCTGGCTAACAACCTCAACAGAGGCAACCCTATTCTCACAAAGAACAGGAGAAGCCTCCCTAGCTTCATGTTTACTAACCATTCTCCACTGTCCCCCATCCTCACTAGGCCTATTTCTAACTAATCTAAGGGGGCTAACTTCACTATCACTAGAACTATCATATCCTACCTCCTCCACCGGCCCTCTACCTTCACCTGAAACATCTAACTGGCCTACCTCACCACCTAACCTATTCCCAAATCTAGGCCTAACACTAAGTTCCCTCCTGAGCTCAGCAACTAACCCCTCCAGCCTACATATCCTGTCTAAATCCTGCCTTCTCATCCCCTCTAAATCTACAATGCATTCATGCAGCCCACATACAACACATGTATACCCCTCACCTAATACACCACAACCAATGCATACATTCCGACACTCATGCTCACTTTCATCCCCAAACTCCATCACTTATTCAAACAAAGAAAGAACTTAAGTAGCAATAAGAAAAAAAAAGAGCAACTTAGCTTTCGCTGATTGTGGTGAGAAAAAAAACAAAAAAACAAACAAACTATAGAAAAATCTCAAAAATAGATCAACAGACTGAGAGCTCTATGAAACACGTGCTACCTGTTCGAAGGTCAGTCTTCGACTGACCTTCGAACAGGTAGCACGGCTTCCGGTGACTGGCAGCTCCATCGCCAAGACAGCATATGCTGGGGTGCCCTCTTGCATGGGGGATGGGTTAAAACTGAACCACTGTACTCTAAAAATAAAAGAAGGCCATCCTCAAAAATGTTGATTCTTCTCATAGAGAGGCTGCTGGGCGTCTTCGATCCCGCCAGCTTCAAAATATTTCTGGTGTTCCATTTCATTGATGGGAGCAGTTGTCTGATGTACACATACTACATCAGCGTCAGACCTTAGCTTAGGTTCTCGGACACAAGACTTCTGGTGAATATGGCCAACCATGCCCAGGGGGGGGGAGCATATTGAGTTAACCTCACACTTTACATAAATTTTGTCAAAGGAGTATGTAAGCATGATTACTCCCTAGAATACACAGTCTAGCTTGCTGACAAAGGAGCTATCAAGGTTGAGTGTTTGATATGCAAAGAGGAGGGTGCATCTCGTAACCTACCTCTATACTCTATCAGGTTTGACCAAGACATTACCACTGCCCCCCTTTGGCTATAATAATAAGTCATGCTGATGTTCCAAGAGGGGTAAACCCCCAATTTATTCAACTTGCACATAGTTTATGCACACATATACTTTTTCTTGTACAGCCAAGTGTGTGAATTATCGCGGATTGCAAGCTACTTCCTTAAGCATTGCGATTCCTATTTGTTCGAAAAAAAGGTCCTTTCCATTCAGGTTGCGGACCATATTCTTTAGTAAAATTCTCCGGCCATAGTCCTGTTATGGTCTGTGTGACCATGCGCTTCCTGAGCTCAAGGGGAAAGGGCACCCATCCCATCTGTGGGTTCTATCTACCCCTGTTCAGCTGGTGTTTGATGGGCACAAGCTCTGCTCCAGTGAGTTCTCCTTCATCCTCATCGCAGCCTGCCTGACTTCTATTCCTAGAACGTCTAGCCATTTTGAACGCCGTTCGCTACCCTGGTTGTCGGGCGAGTGTAAATCGACCATCGGAGAGAAGCGATATGTTTATAAGTGTTAAAAGTGCTGTCTGAATGACTTCACCCAGTGAGACTTTCGACAGGAGAGGACATGTGTATTTATTCAATGGAAGGACTCCTCTTACAGAAGCCTGTCAAAAAGATTCTGAGTAAGTTCTAACAGGAACCCACCCCTTCCCTCCTCATCTTGTAAGAAGACGCAACCGATATCTATGAACCACTCAGTTGTAGCAGAGTCCTCCGAGGCCTCATTTTTCAGTTGGATAGCTGTTCCACCAGCATTTAAACGATGCTCTTAGCCCCTGACCGACCTTCACCTTTTGGGACGGATAACCCTTCAACAAACTATTTTCTCTGAGCGAGTTCCATTCCGCCTTCGATTTGTATGCGAATACCTCCCTTGGTCCAGACGATATCCCGTACGCCATGCTTCGACACCTGGCTGAGCGAAGCATCTCTTTTTCCTTAGCCTGCATGTGTTCACGGCCCTGCTGGTTGCAATACCCCTTTGGTACAGGGTATTGCACACTAAGTGTCCTTGAGTCATTGTAATCTAAACATCCATTAGTTCGACAACCCTCAGGAGGTTGTTTTCTGCCTGTTCCTGGACATTTAGGAGTTGTGGGAAGTAGGGACGCTCGACTGTCTAGACAGACTGAACGCCCAGACAAGCATTTTGAATCCATACTCCCAGATGAGATGGATTGAATGTCCAAGTCTGGGGAGCTTCGTGAGCTGTACCTCTCCCAGTACCGCCACGTTTAGGGTCACTTTCGCTTGTCCTTAGTCCTTGGGTACCACTCTTGCCTCCCTCAGACTGTTGTGTCTATGGTATTTAATATTTTAAATTGTTGGGTGCTGGCTCGGTGCCACTGTGGGATGTGGTCTTTTCTTCGGCACTGGAGTATGTATGGTGGTAATAGTGGGGGAAGGGTCTTTTTCCTGAAGCTAAAATTTTTAGAAAAATTGTTGACCATGACTTTACTGACGGCCGCCAACCTACAAAAGAGATTATTCAATTTTGTTAAAAATTGCTCCATACATTTTTAGAGCCTGTCTGTTTTCTTCCCTATTTACATGATCATAAACTTCCTCCAGATCAATTAACTCACCATACACTACATTTTTCATCCCTTGTTTCTTCAGCTAACTTCTTCAGTGCAAATACCTCCATCTCACTTTCTCAACCCACCACATTGACCCCCTATTTAGTAGGCCTGTTATCCTTTGTATGTGTCCAATCTTATTTTTCACATACACCTTCTCTATGCCATTCAACTCATCCTCCTGTACTCCTTACCTTCATCTTTATTCTTAATAAACCAATCAGAGAAATCATTACATAGAACATAGAGTAATCCTATCTCAACTCAGGTCACACCACTCCACTGGCTACTCCACTATACTACAACAATACAAACCTAGAATAAACCTTGCCCCAATTTTTTTTTAGTTTCAAATATCTCTTCAAATACTTTCTGGCAGAGATTTATAGTTTTTGCTAAGTTAAATTCCCTGTTTGGTGAACGCCTTTCCCCCTCACCCGCGCACCTCATGAATATTTTCTTCCTTTTAGAATCACGAAGGGGATATCGATGAAGAGCTTGGTTTGACCGGCGCTGTGGCCGACGACTACGAGGCAGAGTTCATTCGCTCAGTTTGTGAGGGGGAGATTGTGAAAGGAGGCAACCTTCTCGCCGTTATCAGGTGCGCTGTCGCCAGCTTTTCAATCCCTTATTCTTTCCTCCTACCCCAATACCCACCACAAGAGACGACACCCCTGCCCCCCAAGGACTGCATGTTGGTGTGTTATAAACTGGAAAGAGAAAGTAAAATGATGTGGCCGACGACTACGAGGCAGAGTTCATTTGCTCAGTTTGTGAGGGGAGGTTGTGAAAGGAGGCAACCTTCTCGCCGTTATCAGGTGCGCTGTTGCCAACTCATCAATCCCTTATTCTTTCCTCCTACCCCATACCCACCACAAGAGACAACACACACCCCGAAGGACCGCATGTTGGTGTGTTATAAATTGGAAAGAGAAAGTTAAATGATGTGAAACTAAACAGTAAAGAGCATAAAGGAAGCATGGTTGATAATGCAGAAGAGAATATCAGATACGGTTTAATGCATACAATAAGTCAAAGAGAAAAGGGAAATGAGTGATAAACGAAAGTAAAAAAGCAACTTACATTCACATGAACAGAAGAGTAATTAGGATATGGATGGGAAGAGGTGTTATTCTGGAAGAAAGTGAAGAAGATTTGCGTAAATATCAAGGCTATGAATGACAAAGTACTTTTGAGCAATGATGAGTTCCTAACTAGATGGTGAGAGATGTTTTGCGTGTTGTATAATGGGGACGGGGGGTATAAAAAATAAAAAGAATGTGAATATGATTGGCTTCGTGGGTGTAAACCAAGTGCAGTATCTGTATGGAGGCATAGGGTTGTGAGTGCTGTGAGAAATTGAAAATTATGAAGGTGGCTGGAGTAGAGGATATACTTGCTCATATAAAGTGGTGGTGATTGTATGGAAGAGTTTTTCTGGTTATGTATTTTAAAGTTAAAGTACCTGAAGACTGGAAGAATGTTGTGATAGTAAACAAGATAATTGATTGGAGATGAGCAAGTATGTGTGTGGGAGCGAAGTAAATGCACTGTGACAGGTAGCTGAAAAAAAATGAAGGATACAAGATATAAAATGTAAGCTGGGTTGTTGATCTGGAGAAGTTGATTGTGTAGATGGGAAAGTGTTATGGCAGGTTCTAAGAGTGTTTAGAGTGGCAAACTGAGATCTGTTGGAAATTATGGCTTGACATACGTGTAATGTAGCCGCGGCTGTTTAACATCTTTATGTATGTAATAGAGAATTACGAATCGGTATGTGAAAAAGTTGTGAGATATGGTTCTACGTCAGTATATGCTGATTACCTGGTGTAGTGACTAAGAGTGATAGGGGAATGGCAAAAGTAAAGTGACGGTGTGTTTTTAGTTGAAAATAAGGTGGAGTATGATATTAGTTCGATGTTTTAAGTGCTTTTGGTGTATCGCTTATGACAGTAGTGCAGACGAAGCAGATTGTAACCACAAGGTTTTGAATCGTAAGAAAGTCTCAATGGCAAGTAGAGCATGTGAATGTTAAGGCTTTGTGTAGAATGTGCCATGGAGCTGCATGAGAGTATGGTGCCAACCTGATTTATTGGAGTGAAACTATCCTATGGATGGAGAGGGACGGATTCTCGAGTGGGAGTAATGTAAATGAACATTTTGAGAGGAATGCTTGGTGTGCGAAGTGACAATGTGGAGCGATTGGGTAAGAAGTATTCATGTTGTGAAAGAGGTTGCGACTGAGTGTTGTAAGATGGTATGGACATGTAAGAATGGATGGATGGAAATAGATTTGTGCAGAGAATATACGGGTGTGGGGAGGTTTGGAAGAGCCCGGCCTTAAAGGTAGATTATGTGAGAGTTGGAGGGAGAATGGACTGACAAAGAAGTGGGTGAGATTCTGTATAATAGAATTGCATGAATGGGGTTTATGATGGGGTCTTCTTCACAGGGATGAATTCTGAGTGGACGACATACTAAACCACATAATATCCTGTGGCTATGGGCGAAGGGCCAATTTGCCATGAAGAAAAGGGTGTTTTTGTGCTTGGTCGAGGATTAGTAGGCATTCATTTTCCACCAGCTCTCGCGCAATACATCATCTTATTATTATTATTATTATTATTACACAAGATGAGACAGGTAGAACGGGAAGATTGCAAGCACTATAGATTGCAATTAGCAATCCCCGCACACATGCAACGTCGAAGAGGGAACGATGGTAAGAAGAAAAGGAAGTAGGATAGAAGAACAAACTGGGAAAAGATAGGTAAAGAAAAACCTCAAGGCTTCCAGTTATCTATGGATTCAGTTAAATTAAATTGAGTAATAAAATTAAATAAAAAATTGAAAAACAGCATATACGAGTAGCAACATTCAAACAAAACAAGATATACTGTATATAGAATATTCAAACAAGAAAAAACATAACAAATAACAAAATAGCAGGATAATGGCTCATGATAAACACAAGATCCTATTAGTTTTCTTTTTGAAGGCATCTGCTTTATACGATGCACAAGTCTCTTCGTCCAAGGAATTCCAAAGATGGACAACACTTGGCAGAAAGCAACGCTGAAACTGGCTAGTACGGCATCTGATAGACTGAAAACAAAGAGGATGCCGGGCCAAAGCCTGATGAGTGTTTCTCCTTGCTACAAAGCGATTTGGCCTGGAAATATACAGCGAGTGATGCGGATTGGATTGTATCCTATAGAACAAGCACACATTGCTGATCTTCCGGTGATGTGCTAGGTTCCATTGGACATTACCGCCACAAAGAAAGCTGGCAGTATGAGACTCTGTCAATAAGATGCAAGTGTGAGGTAGCAGCAGACGACCAGACAGGGGCACAATATTCCAAAGCTGGAAGAATAAAGCTTCGGAAGCAAGTGGCGGACACGGAAGCATCATTGAAGGTGGCATAGGCCTTTCTCATGATTCCCAATTTCTGCGAAGCACTAGTCACAAGAGATCTGATGTGACACTCAAAAGTTAATTTGGAATCAAATTTAACGCCCAAAATGTCCAGTTCGTCCACATCATTCAATACTAAACCAACATGGAGAGGTTCATGTTGAGGAAAAGGGCTACGAGATCGTGAGATACATTTACATTACCACATTCATTACCATAATCTTTTCCATAAGCATTTCATAGACACGTATCATCAGATGCTGACCTACACCTACTCTGCCAGATCTACAACTTCCCCGCACTTCATCTAAAACAGTCCATCACCCAATAACCGAGCATAAACCTTTTCATTTACACTCGCCAAAATAGGTTGCCTGTAAGTTTAGCCCTAGTAACTTCATCCACCTTTTGCTGCCTACACTCAACCACTTCACACACCGAGATGATACTACTAGTTGGTCTTAAACCAGGTTAAGATCGGCGGGTCTCTTAAAGCTTTTGTTTTTCTTTGATCCTGGTTTTATCATCATAAAATTTGCATTTCTCAGTAGGGGTCTACAGTTTGGGGTATCCGTTGCAGCAGATGGCAACAGCCACACCGTCGGTCGGATAAGAAGGCCATTTGGTGACTAATCATAGTCAATGTAGCTTAGCACAGAAGCGGTTTCCACGTAGCTAGGCAGTCGTCGACCTACCGACCATCGTTGAAGGTCATTGAAGGCAGTTGTGGGATTGATATACAAGAGAGGCTTTGCAGCTTCACGTATGTATGCGATCACATTCACAGACAGCGGGCGCCACTTGTCTTCTGTACAGTGCGGCTTCCGCAAGTTCCACTCCACGTCGGATGCTCTGCTCAGAATAGAAAAAGCCGTCTGCGAGGCCTTCATTGGTAGACAGCACTACGCTACGGTGTTTTTCGATCTAGAGAAGGCCTATGATACCGCATGGCAATGCGGTATCATATGGTTGAGGGGACGCCTCCCAATCTGTATATCGGATTTTTTGCAAGATCGTCGATTCTGCATATGGTTGGTGGGAGCCCTCTCCGGCCCAATGGATCAGGAAGCGGGTGTCCCGCAGGGAAGTGTCCTCAGTGTTGCACTATTTGCCCTAAAATCAAAGGCATCATCTCAATGCTGCCGGAAGATATTCTCGCTACGCTTTACATAGACCACCTTTCGATCTCTTTCGGTGCGTCCAGATGCCAACTGTGAAGCGTTGACTCCAACAGGCATTGAACCGAATCTCTCGCTATTCCGAAGCGCACAGGCTTCGGTTTTCTTTGGCGCCATCCATGGCTCCACCCCGACCCAAGTTTTCTTCTCAATGGGGTGCGCCTGGAAGTGGTTGAATCGCACCGTTTCCTTGGTCTTGTATTTGACCGACGCCTCACCTGGGAGGCTCATATTCGCAGCCTTAGGCTCTCTTGTACCAGCGCCATAGATATTCTTCGCTCCATGACGTTCAGCGCTTGGGGTGCTGATAGGGCTTCTGCCATATTTTTATTTTCGATCCTTTTTTTGTTCGAAGCTCGAGTACGGATGCGAGTTTTATGCATCCGCAGCCGAGCGTGGATCGCGGGAGGTGGACATGATCCAGCACAGCGGCCTTCGCCTGGCGACCGGTGCCTTCCGCACGTCCCCCATTGAGTCCCTATTGTCGATCCTTGGGAGATGGCACTCGCTCTTCGCCGTGCACAGTGCATTATTTGACTGTACGCGTGAGCCGGGTGCCTCCCTCAGTCGCCAACAGCTCTCACTGCATCCCCAGCTGATCTCGACGTTGCCTATGCCGCCGAGAGACGCCAGTCATACCCTAAGCCCTTTGGGTTTAGGGCTAGGAAACTCCGAGAGCTCGGTGTGGCTCCCTAGTTCTGCCCAGGAGGACACCTATGACTATTTGTCGCCACGCCTCTGCTCCCAAAGCTTCTACAGTGCTGGGAGTACTGATTTCGGCCTTTTTGGAGCACTCTCCGTATCACGCTGTAACCGTGCCAGTCTATACGGATGGCTCCAATTCCCAAGAGGGGGTTGGTTCCACTCCGTATCCCTTCTCTTTGAAGTCAGCTGGACTTTGTCAGGCGGTTGAGGGGAACTTAAAGTTGTGTCAAACTCCTTGGGCACTCCGGTCTAACCTCACTCCCATCCTGAACACTCCTCATTCTGTTCTCTGCTCGATGGGTGACCGTTCCTTCTTAGTTTGTGTTCCTAGACTCTGGATTGCTCTTCCTGCCGAAGTCCGATCCTCTCCCTCCCTTGCTACTTTTAAACGTCTCCTGAAGACTCATCTCTTCAGAATTGCCTTCTCTTCCCTGTAAACATTCTCTACACTCGCTACACAACCTGCTCTCTGTGAGGGCTAACAGCCCTGAAGGGCGCATTATAAATACTTATTATTATTTGTTCCTTTTTTATCTTTATTTTTGTTAATATAGCCTAATATGATACTTTCTGCTAATTACATCGACTTTTGCCCTAGTTGGCAGTCGCCAGATGAGCTCTGTATATTTAAAAAAATATAGGAGGTACTTTAGTAACTGGGTTCTCAAGCCATCATTTTGGCTCGGGCATAAGTCAGTCTATGTCGCTTAGCTGCTTCCTCGGTGGGGGTATTTTTATTTCTAACCCCATTCTCAATTAAAGGATTTATTCGTATAAAATGAGGGGGCGAGGTTCGATATTTAGTGTTCTTTTTTCCCCCCTTCGAAGATACATTATCATTGGCATCTGCTCAAACCCGACAAAGTACTCGGATCCAAATGTCCGGGCTGCCGCTGCCCTGGCCCTGTCCAAGTTCATGCTGGTGTCGACGGAGTGCTGTGAAGAATATTTACAGGTAATCTTTAATACTTTACCAGTTTGTCACACATTGTGTGAGGGGGGTGTCAAAGCGACTAAAAACCCCCGTTATTTGGCCTATGCCAAAGACCACTTATAACAATGGGTTGCTATGTACTCTAGCGCTGTAGCGGGCCGAAAATCTAAACTAACCCCCAATCGATCCAACCCGCTTCCTACACTATCCGGACGTGAGAAATCGAAGGAGAATGAAACGGATTGTATATACAGTCCCTTTACTTACAAAAAAATTTACAAAATATCTACAATAGAGAGGGGGCGATTATATTGGAGATCTTACTTTTTGGCCAAAAATACAAAAAGAAAATCCTATATATATGAATACTATTTAATCTATCCTAATAAACATAAAAAATCAAACAACCAAAAAAAATCCTGACTACAACAGTCAATATATACACAACAATCAAGGCCTCACTTTATACAAAGAGGATGGGAAGATGTCCAGCCACCTGCCACTCGAGCGAGCAAAATACCTAGGACTTACAAGTGTGGCGCCTCTGCGCTTGATGGAAGATAATGACTTTAAAAAAAAGCTTGCGTGGCTATTATAAGCCCTCCTTCATTAAGCTATACTAATGGCCTTTATTTTTTAATGATAATATAGCTTTCCAGGATATAACGCTTTGTTTGTAATATAAGGATATACGAAACTAAGTCCTATCTTTCCAGAATATGAGGCCTGGAAAGAAAGAAAAAAAACATGGTAATCATTTTTATACATAAAATAAACAAAAAAAACAAACCCATTCCCATTCACACACATTCTTACAGAGGGAGGGAGAGGGTACTGTGAAAAGGGGTGGGAGAATGGCCCTTTTACACACACTCACATTCGCCCCACCACACCCCTCCTTCCTTAAGCCATTCGACCAGCCACTCACTAAACCCTTTCAATCACTCTTCACGGTACCACTTGTGCTCAATCGCACCCTTCTGCACCCATTCACACTCGTCTACTGGTCCCTGGCTACGCGTAGCAATTAGTCGGGGTTGTTTGTCAGTCGTCCTGTCAGTCTCATCGTCACTATTTATCATCTCATCAACCATACTCTTAGCCCTCATTACCAGTTCTCCCATCTCACGACAGAATTCTTTCATACTCTTCCGTTCAGAACCCTCACTCTTCATACCCCCATTCATCAGCTCCTCACTCACAGCTCTCATCCAACTCAAGGTACATTCTTGCGAAACAGACAGGTCATTCACATCCCCTGTATTCTCAACAGGCATACCAGAAACCCCTTCGACTGGTTCCCACCAGAAACCTGAAAAATCAGCCACTTCATCATTCACTACATCAAACTCACCCCTACTATTACCATTCATAAAACCCGAAAAATCAGCCACACTAGGTTCATTCTGCCCAAACACACTATCATTCATACTGTTCCCAAAACCAGAAAAATCAGGCACAGGCAGCTCACTCACTCGTCTACTTATACCAGCCAGATCTCTCACCTGTTTACGCAAAAACTCAATCTCCCTTTCAAGATCCCCCATACCAGAAACACTCTGCTCAGACTTACTTTCATTCGTACTTGCATTCTTCCTTTCACTCTTCTTTGTACGCTTTCTACTCCTCGAGACTAAGACTAGCTCTTTCCCAGACAGATCCATACTATCACATTCAATCTCATCATCATGCACTTTACCTCTCTCTCTACACAGTCCATACACTGGATGGCTCACCAGGTAGTCAGGAGGTTCTCTCCATCTCCTTAACTGACTCTGATGAGCCCGCACTCTCTCAGTCATGCCGTCATTCAAACTCTCCAAAACATACGTCACTCCATTTTTCCAAACCCTCACAACTCTATAAGGTCCATCAAACTTCTCACTCATCTTTGATACATTCAACCTACCCTTCACTTCTTTCACCTTCAATACTTTTGTACCTAATTCAAATGAACGGAACCTTTCATGCGCCTCACGCCATACACTCTGCTCACTTTCACTCAAACGAAACCTATCTTTCACTCGCCTTTCAAAATTCATCACAAACTGACATGGGGACATTCCAGTTGCACTATGCACAGTTGAATTATACGCCCACAACACTCTCCCCAGACACACATCCCAGTCATTCACTGCCGTACTCATCATTCTCAACATCTCACACAAGGTTCTTATAGTCCGTTCAGCCAATCCATTTGAAGACGGTACATACGGAGTTGTTCTCACATGCTCCACACCATTCTCTCTCAACATTTGCTCAAACACTTCCCCTACAAATTCAGGCCCATTATCACTCAGACATCTTCTAGGCTTCCATACACACATAGGAAAAAACAACTGCTCAACCACACGCGCAACAGTCACACTCCTTTTATCTCTCACAGGCGCTGCATACACAAACTTACTTTTATGGTCAACCATCACAACCATACCAACATTCCCAGCACTCGTACGCGGCAAAGACACACAATCAATCACTACCAATTCAAACGGTTCTTTCGCATCAACTTTCAACATCGGTGGTTTCACTTGCACACCTTGCACCTTTCGCTTCTGACACCTTTCACACGTAGTTGCAACATCATTCACAACAGTTCTCAGAAACGGATGGAACACACGTTCCTTCATACACTCCCACAGCTTAAACTTACCCATATGCCCATAATTATCATGCACAACCTTCACCAGACCAATCATACCAACTAAGGACATCACAGGTACATAGATATCATCACCACCCTTCACATGCCTCACAAAATATACAACATCCATACAAACAACAAAATCCTTAGCATACCTTTTAAAATCACTTAAACACTCTGGCCATTCATTCAAATCAACACGCATCATTACACACTTCTTCAACTCACTAACAAAAGGACACATCTCTTGCATCTCTAGAATATCATCATCACTTAAAATCTCATTTTCATCATCCATGACCAACTCAATCATGCCACAAAATTTGACAACATTCTTCGCACACTCATTCAACTTCATCACCTCACATTCACCTTTCATAAGACGATCCTTATCAGCATCCAAAGACAAATCATTCAATCTCATAAAGTCTACACCAAGCAAGAAACAACACGGCATTTGCTCATCTTTCAGAATCACAAAGTCATGCTTCACATTCACACCATTACCCAAACTCACTTTCAGACTAACCTGTTCCCATGCCACTATCATGCCATTCCCTAATCCACTTATCCGTAACTTCACAGGTTTATGCTCGCAACATCTAAACTCTTCATACTTACTCAGAATATTCTCATTCACTAAAGACACTTGCGCTCCAGTATCAATCAAACCACAGAACAACCTTTCACTAACTTTCACTCTCGCTTCCATCATATCAGGTCCACCATGTTCGCAATACACAGAAGGAACAAGCACACCAACATCAGCACTGATATCCACACTGTCATCAACTCCCATATCATCACTCAACACACACTCATCTTCATCCAGACAATCATTCTTCTCTCTTATATATGAACACTTTTCAATTACCCAATTGTAGTGCACACCGCTCAAACATTGCAGATGTACCACATTAGGATTCAAACCCTTCATCTTCTCATCCTTGTACACAATCGGCCTCTCACCACCAAAGTGCACATAAACAATCACTCCATACAAACGACTCACTACAATCAACACTTCCTGAAATGGCGGGACCCCTTGCATACACATCGCTCTCAATTCTTTCATGAAGTTCCGCACCTTTGCCATACCAATGCTTTCAGGCTTACTACACACTTCATTCATTACCTCCTTCCTTAAATCATCTACACTATCGGGCACTCTCACATCTACTCCATCACTCTTCAAATCTTGCAAACCATTCCATACACTCTCAAACAAGGAATCACCACCACCCTTACTCTCTTTTCCATTCATAATTCCTTTCGGCAAATACTCAGGATCACTCACTCCACACACATTTTCATCATTCGTACCAGGATACCTTGACATCAAATCAGCCACTCCATTCCGTTCACCAGGCACATACTCAATCACATAGTCAAAGTCACTCAAATCTTCCAAAGTCCTTGCAATCCTACTATCAGCCCACTTCATACGCTGCAGATACACAAGAGGTTGATGATCGGTTTTTATCACAAACCTCACACCATACAAAAATGGACGCAACACTTTCAAACAATATCTTATCGCAGCCAGCTCTCGTTCCACAGTCGAATACTTTCGTTCTGCAACATTCATAGCCTTGGATACATACCCAATTATTCGCCTGACATTCTCTCCATTCAAACGCTGCTCTTGCATCAGAAAACCTCCCATACAATACCCACTCGCATCTGTATACAATTCAAGCATTTTAGCATTTACACTATAATCTGGGTAAGCTAATTCAACATCTTCAGCCGCTGCCTCCTTCAGTCTCTCATACGCCTCATTCATCTTATCATTCCACTTGACAACCGTACTACCTTTCTTGCCCATCCACTCAGTCAGAGGCTTACTCACACCAGAACAATCACGTATAAACTTTCGCTGGAACTCAATCAAACCCAAAAATGACTTCAGTTGCTTCACAGTCACCGGTTTAGGAAACATTCGCACCTTCTCAACATACTTCGATGATTTACGCAATCCATTCTCACTCACCATATGCCCAAGGAATTCCACTTCTTTCGCAAACCATTCACACTTCGCCACTTTCACCTTCACACCAACACTCTCCAACGTTCTCAACACATCATTCACCAATCTCATATGCTCCTCAAAAGTCTCAGTCATAATCAAAATATCATCTATAAACGCAATCACATTCTTACTCGCAAACTTACTCAACACAACATTCATTGCCCGCTGGAAGGCTCCGGAAGCATTAGCCAACCCAAAGCTGAGGTTCCGGAACTGGTAATGCCTCTTTGAGGAAGAGAAGGCAGTTACTGGCCGGCTCTCCTCAGCAATGGGCATCTGGTAATACCCCCGTACCAGATCCAGCTTCGTAAACCACTCCATCCCATGCATACTATATACACACTCAGATACCACACACATCGGAAACCTTTCTTTCACAGTCCTTTCATTCACCTTTCGATAATCCACACACAGACGCAATCTTCCATCCGGCTTACGTACAGGTACAATTGGACTATTCCATGCACTCTCACTCTCCTCAATCACCCCCAATTGCTCCAATTCCAAACACTGCTCCTCAATCTCTTCAGCAACCGGACGTGGGAAATGCCTCGGCCGCTGATAGATTGGGGAGTCCTCCTTCAGGACAATCTTGAATTCCGGGAGCTTTGCAACCCCGAAATCCAGATCACCCTTACTGAGGGCTCCCTTTCGCTCAAATATCATTCGATACACATCCTCCCTTTCATACTCAGTCAAACATCCATCCAATTTCACCATGTCCTTCACCTCATTATACATCCATTCACATGTCTTTTCATTCGCAACATTCACCCTGATATCCGTACTATCATCCATACCTACCTCATTGACAGTGGAGAGGTGGCCCAGTACATCTCCGACTTGGATTCCCCTCACCTGCCCTTTCACACTGGGGTCTGCCTGCACACATACAAAAGGATCATTCATTCTCATCAAGCCATCAAACACACAAGCAACACGCCTTACCTTATAACACGCATCCTTTCCATCCAATATCACAGTGTTCTCACTCACATTCAAACTAACATCCTTACTCCAACTCACTCTAACAGACACCCTTTCACCCTTCACAAGCCTTACACTCTCCATAGCAGTCACCTCAATACCAGTAAACACACTCCTCAAAACGCTACCATCTTTCCCTACATACAACTTATACACCCCATTTTTACCAATCTTTCTCTCAATCTGATCACTCGCAGGATGCACAACCATACGATTCATTTTCATAAAATCATAGCCCAAAATCACACCATACTCACTACTCACCTTATCAATCACAGAGAATTCACATTCATTCATCAACATACCATGCATTCGAACAGCTGACCTTATCATTCTAATCACAGGCACTTTCCTATTACCAATACCTACCAAACTACCCTTACACTCAGACAGGAGGGCTTTCTCACTCAACTTGCCATACACATCTTTATACACCAAGCTCGCCTTGCATCCAGAATCTATTAAAGCCAAACACTGAATTCCATTCAATTCCACCTTCACACTCAGACACTCATACTTCCTACCAGACAGCACTTTCACACTAGACAGACTTACCAACACATTACTCACACTCATGCACCCAGAGGATACTTCAGCAGGTACCCTCTTACCATTCAGTTTCCCGCTTCAGACTTTCCATTCACACCTTGCGCTCTCAGTCTAATCCAACACTTTTCACTTGAATGTCCTTCCATCGCACAATAGCTACATACATTCCTCTGGTCACGACACATCCTTGCATAATGACCAGCCTTTCCACAATTACCACATGCATATTTCATACTTTCCCCAGCAGTTGCTTCACCATTCAACCTCGGACAATCTTTCTTCAAATGACCTATTTCTTTACACTCGAAGCACTCTTTCACACTTTCCTGGCAATCCTTTATCATATGCCCTTTCTTACCACACCCAAAACACGCACCAGATGTCCACCTACATTCTGCCAACATATGACCTTTCCTTCCACACCGACGACATTCCACAATCTTTCTCACACCATTCGGTCTCTGATTTGCTGGGACATACCTCGGTTTCTCTCTCATATATCCGTTCCCACGCTTGAAATTCATCTGCCCCCTTCCATTCGACCACCCTCCATTTGCCCATCCATTCTGCCGGCCCAGGAAGTTTGACATCACTCCAGCTGGTGCAGCCTTCAGGGCATCCCTGTAGCTGACAAACTGCCGGGGTGGATGAAAGCTCCTGGGCTTCTTACCCCCAACATTCACACTGTACCATCCATCCTCTTCTAGATCGCTTTCATCATCAAATCGTCCATCTTCTAACAGTTCCAACACATCCTCCCACATCAACCGTTCACCTGTCAGTCTCACTCTCTCCTTTCTCTTTCCACCCAGCCATTCACTCACCTTTCGTGGGATCGTGTCCAAAAACTTCCTCATGAGTGGTTTACATTCATTTACATCATCATCACCATACCTCGTTCTTGCCATACTCTCAAGCCTATGTGCATACATATTCACACTTTCACTCTTCCCCATTCGAGCCTTCTCAAATTCATTTACCCTTTTATACTTCACACTCTCTTTCATTCGTTTCACCTGTCCAATCATCCGCTTCTTCACCACATCGTACCTTGGTTCCCCCACACTTGTAATCACGCGGAAAAACTCCAATACTTTTCCCTCCAAACATTCCCCCAAAACATTCATCCAGTATCCCTTATTCTCCGGGTACTTGAGCTTACAATATCGCTCAAATTCCCCGAAGAATTCTTCCACACTTTTCCCACCATGTAACCTAAATCTATCTATCTTTGGCACTTCCCTTATCAAAATACCCTTTCCCACATTCACTTCACTCTCACTTGAGCTGCCTTCACTCTCACTCATATCAATCATACCATCACTCTCTCCTTCATCCGAGTACAATGAGTCCACACTCTTGCCTCTTACCTTCCTATCCTTCCCCTTTGCACCACTCTTCCTTCTTCTCTTGCATTCAACTCTCTTCCATTCTCCGTCCTTCCTATCACTCATAATCACCCTATCCTCTCTAGACTCGCACACACTCCCATTGATCCCATTAGTCTTATTCCCTTCAGTCGGAGCAGGGGTCAAGGTCGAGGGTCCTAGGGCCGGTCCTGACCCCTTCATCATGTCATACAGGTCCTGCATCCGTCGGTCCGTCTGATCCTGTCGGTCTCCCATTTCCTTCTTCATCCTATCAGTCTTTTCATTCATCCCTTTTATTTTATTCTCCATTCCCTCCATCATTCCCCGTAACATTTCACACTCCTCTTCTTTCTTTCTCAACTCCAGTCTCAATCGCACTACTTCTTCATTCAACGTTTCCGCTACAGCCATTGTTCCCAAGTTAGTAAAAAAGATAGGAGAAGGGAAAAATCAATCAAACTACTTGTCACACTAATTGGGTATGGACTGCAATCCAATCCAGTCACGCTCCCAGTTTCGAAGTCTCACGTCCCTATTCGGGCGCCAAATGTAGCGGGCCGAAAATCTAAACTAACCCCCAATCGATCCAACCCGCTTCCTACACTATCCGGACGTGAGAAATCGAAGGAGAATGAAACGGATTGTATATACAGTCCCTTTACTTACAAAAAAATTTACAAAATATCTACAATAGAGAGGGGGCGATTATATTGGAGATCTTACTTTTTGGCCAAAAATACAAAAAGAAAATCCTATATATATGAATACTATTTAATCTATCCTAATAAACATAAAAAATCAAACAACCAAAAAAAATCCTGACTACAACAGTCAATATATACACAACAATCAAGGCCTCACTTTATACAAAGAGGATGGGAAAATGTCCAGCCACCTGCCACTCGAGCGAGCAAAATGCCTAGGACTTACAAGTGTGGCGCCTCTGCGCTTGATGGAAGATAATGACTTTAAAAAAAGCTTGCGTGGCTATTATAAGCCCTCCTTCATTAAGCTATACTAATGGCCTTTATTTATTAATGATAATATAGCTTTCCAGGATATAACGCTTTGTTTGTAATATAAGGATATACGAAACTAAGTCCTATCTTTCCAGAATATGAGGCCTGGAAAGAAAGAAAAAAAACATGGTAATCATTTTTATACATAAAATAAACAAAAAAAACAAACCCATTCCCATTCACACACATTCTTACAGAGGGAGGGAGAGGGTACTGTGAAAAGGGGTGGGAGAATGGCCCTTTTACACACACTCACATTCGCCCCACCACAGCGCCTCGTCCAGTTAGGGTTCAGGCTTGGGTAGGAGGCCCCAGACACGCCCCTATCCTAGCAACACCCCTCCACCATGCACAATATCGTTCACTTCCTCATCGGTTAGCCTTTTCTCTCTACACATTCACAAAAGTCACCTTTTACACGATTATCCAACTGTCTCTCACACCCTCGTAAGTCTATTTCCATCCATTTTTATTACATCACACCACACCAGAACACTTTCACTCACAACCTCCTCCGTACCCTTCTTCACACCTATTAAAATCTCTCATTCGCAGACAAAGCAACCCTCTCACTATTTATCTTTCCTTCTTTCATGTCATAGTCTCGCTTCTAAACAACTCTCTCATGCGGTTTGTTGGCACATTTCACACTTAAATCCTTAACATTTACTAACACTCTAATCACCTCAAAAGATTTCCCTACCATTTAAACCTTGTGGTCGTAATCTGCTTCATTTGTAAGAGCTTTTGGTAGCCAAGTGGATACGGCGTTACTCTTCTAACGTCGCTGTACAGGGTTCGATTCCGGCATGAGCAGAAATAAAAGTGAGCGCATGTAGAGATCTGGCTATGGACGCGCTGTGCCTAGACTTCACAGCACACACACAGCAATCACAACACTGCTTTCTTTCCTCTCCCGTCTTGGCAGCACACCACACACACACTGTTCCAAGGTATCCTGCCGATGGGTATCTATATCCACATAGGTGATGAGCCCTCGGGCTTACCAACTATTGTCATACTGATTGTTATGTCTTTCATTGTCCAGTTGCCATGGCCAAGGCAAGATGGCAACTACTATTACTCTAATGTATCGTAGATACTTAAAACTTCACACTTTTTCATGGATGAACCCACGGACTCACATATAACTCCCCCACCTAATTCTCACCCCCAAATTACAATTAATTTACTTGGGGGTGGCATTCACATTTAGACCCCATCACCTATTACACCCTGCCAAAAGCTACGATGGACGTTTACAAATCCTTTTTACTCATACCCATCAGCATAAAGCCCATCAACTCACTTTCCCTTATTATACAGCCATGTCGACATCACATAACCTTGCCTTGCATCTTTCGAGTTGGGAGTAGCATGATCCAAAGTTTGGGTATGAATGTTCTGTCGAGAGTTATATGGGTAAAGTTGAAATTAGAAAAGGTGAAAGTGTGCATGGCTGTAGTGTATAAACCTTTAATGCAACAATGCTAGAAGTGAAGATGGAAATAGTTTCTGGAAGGTCTTGGGACTGGTAGTGGATGGAATTCGCATGATTATCGGATGATGGTTGTAGAAGATAGTGTACAAATAGATGTCAAGATGAGAGGTGGCATAACTGGAACTTTTGGTACACTTGTAGAAAGAGTGATAGAGTTCTGCTATAAAAGTTTTGTGGTAAACACATTCTTTCAGCACATTGTATAAAATACATATAGATTAGAGAAAGGAGAGAGAGGGAGAATGTAAGAATATAAGTGATCCGTTCCAAGTACAGAAAATATGTTGCGGTGTATTTTATATGAAAGCTGTCGACTGCATGATTTAGTGTGTAAGGTTTCATTGGTTGGTGTGTATGCATAAGAAGATGTCAGGAAGATGGTAAAGAAGAATTAAAAGTAAAAAGCCTGTTAAATCGTGAGAATGCTAGAGAGTAGGAGAAAGGGTGTAAGCCACCACATTGGAGTGGAGCAAATGTGGAACAAATTTACAGGGTGTATCTGAACGTGGTAGAATAGAGAAAGCAGAACACTGAATGGTCTTATTCACATGCCCAACAAAGTACACCTGGGATAAAACGAATGAAATAATTCCAATTCCCTTTGGCAGAGTTCGTCGAGTCTGTCTACACCTTATGGGTCTGACCTGGGCAGCCAGAGAAAGGGCAACAGGGTAGATACCCTAAGCACAACAATCCTTGGCAGACTAGTCAGGATCTGAAGATTTTTTGTGGCAGACCCAGAGACGTAAAAAGCAGGGGGAAGAGTAACAAGGAGTAACAAGGAAAGAAAGTACCCTAGGAGACCTTACAGTCCATTCAAAGAGGGTACCTTTGGACTAGCAATCGAGCGGGCACATGGCTGCTCAATTGTTTTGCGTCCCTAAACGGCCACTTTTCAAGACTTTGTCTAGTCTTCACTTGAACTGGTCAACAGATTCACTGTTGACAACTTCCACTGGAAGTGCGTTCCACTTCCCGCAGATACTGTAGGTGAAAAAGTTTCCACACAGATTGCGGTTGTAACGCTTCAGTTCAAGTTTGAAGCCGTGATTGCGCGTGCCGTGAATTGCACCCAAAGCGGGACTCCATCAGCTGACTTAACATGCATGATGCGGCTTAACTTTGCTTTAATCGGAAGCGGTATTTTGACTTGGCTAGCCTATCACCTATGGTGTGAATGTGTAGATGATTGGCTTTGTGGTTGTAAATCAGGATGTATGTCAGGCTATGTGCGAGAGAAGTATGCAAAAGATTTAAATACTGCAAAGGCAGCTGAACTATGGATGCTTGCTGAGATCGCATTAAGTGTTTGGGATTGATTTATGGAATTTGTCTGGTGGCTGTGTTGTAAGGTATTTGAAAATGTAAGAGTGCTTGAGGAGTGAAAGAATGTAGTGATAGTACCGTTGTAGATGGGTAACGATGAGAAAGTTGAATGTTGTAGGCAAGGTGTTGTAGTTGAGGACCTTTCTGTTAAGTTGGGCAAAGAAGATTGAGATGGTTTGGACATGTGAAAAAGACAGAGGGGGTGCGGGTTGAGGGACGATGGCCAGTGGCAAGGCCAAGGAAAAGGTGGAGCAGGTATGTGAGGGAGGATTATATGGTACAAGATCGACTGATGTGGAGATAGTCATCGCCGGTCAAACCTCAAAATGGGAAAACATGGACGTTAAAGGACAATGATGAAGATGTAGGCAAGGGGTATGATGTCATGGCTACCGCGACCCGGGAGGATGTCGAGATTCTCTTCTGCTAGATTCTTGGACATGGGATTTCGGGAAATGAGGCTGCCAAACAGTTTTAAAGGACTGAGCGACCTAACCAACCTTTTCTTTTCCCCACTCCGACTACATGACAGGAATGAGGTCAGTCCTTCGGACTCTATGGCAAAGACGATGGGGGATAGCTGACATGAATCGAAAGTTTTGTGCTATTGCGTCCCGCCTTTTCCCGCGGACACCCCTCCCATTTCTTCGATGGCTTCAGTTTTCTGTCGCCTCCGAATTGGGCACACTCGTTGGCTGCTTGGTACCCTACACTCTCCGCCACTTTCTCGTTGGATCTCCCAGTCTGGGGGGGGACCTTTGTGCGCGCTATCTGTCGTGTTGCCATGGTGAGCCGGGTCGCTACCGCCAATCCCTTGTACTTGGTGTAGAATGATGCACGCCCGACTATGGCATTACTGAGTTTGGGAGTGGAGGGGACAGGCCGACTCCCATTGTGTTTGGGTGTTCGCTGCCTGTTGAGGCACTGGAACGAGGGGGCATGCCTCCAGCGCCTGAACATTTCCTTGTAATTTTCTGTTTCTTTTGTGTTTTGTTTTTAATTTGAAAAATTACTTAATTTTTTCTTTAAATTCCTTCGCTTTATGTATAACTCTTGTAGAAGCATAATGATGTCCAATATCTCTGGCTTTATTGCTTAATGAAATATGCATTTATTAACAGTTATTTCAGTCGCCAGATAGGCTCCTAAAATAAAAAAAAAATAAAATAAAGTTATTTCAAGCATACTGAAATATAAAGGCAAGATTTGGTAAGCCAAAACTATATTAATATATATTTTCCTAATTTAAAATAGCAGTATCAAAACAATACTGAACAATGACACATTTATCTGACTGTTGCGTCTATGAGGGTGTGTAAAATGCATGCACTCAACAACCAACTAGAAACTTCTTAAAATTATGTTTACTTATTAATACAACTTTAAGAGAAAGGCAAAGGGGAAAGGGTGTCTTCATAGGTCAGCCCATTTCCGTTGGTAGTTGAATGATCTATAAATTGTGGCAATATTATAAGACAAACGGTAATATAAGATGACCAGGCAATGGCTTCACCACTCTTCCCTACGGGGGGAGGTTGCGCTTCGCTACTAAGATAAAAATTTAAAATCTAAAAAAAAGCAGCCATGGTTAAATTTTTATAAATTTTCTGAGCTTTGCCAATTATAATAATTATAAAAAGGAACTCTAAACTAAATTTTTTCCCCTTTCAAAATATCACATTACTTAAATATAGTTATATTTATTTCTGAACTTCAGCATTTTGTTTTTTGATATTATAAAAGAATTATTAGAAATAACTTTGATAAAAAAACATAAGTCATAACCAAACTAAGATGAAATTATTATTCAAATCTCAAAAAATACCCTTAAATTATAGAGTTAGTGATGATGATGATGATGAAAAGGGACTGTAAGAAAATGCTATTAGACCACAAGGAAATAATCTCATGCAGTTTTGTAGCCTACTACTACTCGTGTAGGTAAAAAAAATTTAGGTTAAAGTCTAAAAGTACTGGGATATGGCATCCCCATGATGAATCAATGGGAAGAGTCGCCGTAGTTACCCAAGTACAACGGTGAGGAGTCTGAGAGGAACAAAGGTGATAGAGCTTATAAAACAGGTAAATACTTAAATGCTATCATCATAATTAATCCCCCAAAATATGAGAAAAATTCTAAGTATTTGAAGAAATTTAACTGCCTCCATATAATGTTATCTAAAATAACAAATAATTAAGAGGCAGCTCCCACAAATTGTAAACAATAACTTTGCCAGATGGTGAGATGCTAATTAGACTAGCCAGCTTGCAAATGTTTATTGCTTGGTGGTAGGTGGTTACTATATGCTACTAGGTTAATCCAATATTGTATGGGGAAGATAGTTTTTCTCTCTGATACATATTAACCCTACTTTATGTAGGAAAATAATGCATCTCCGCTCTTGCTTATACATGTTTGGGCCCATATTTACTGAATGCTGCCCTTCCCTTTTAGTTTCATGAGTGTCTGGAGCACTTTGGAAGTTTGGTTGCCATCTTCACAAGTATTTTTAGTCTTCCTGAACCCTTATCTCTATTATTCGCTTTACTACTTTCTATTCTTGTATGTTTGAGGTGTGGTTAGGTATCAGGCAATGTGAAATGGTAGTAAAAAAAAAAATCATACCATAACACCATCTCTGCCCCACAGGAGATACGAATATGTACCAGGTGGCAGCTGACATTTCCTTACATTTTGATTACAATTTTAGGATGCTTTCCCTAAATCTCCTTTTTGGCTCTTTAATTTTCCTTAATTCATTTGTGGCAATCTTAAAACATTTTCAGTTGCTCTTCACCATTATGGAGAAATCCCAGGAACCTGTAATCCGGGCGAACACAATCATTGCCCTCGGGGACCTCACATTTAGGTTTCCCAACCTTGTTGAACCTTGGACACCCAGAATTTATGCCAGGTAAGTAACCCCAATACCCATTTACTCTTTAGGGAATGTCCAAATTCTGCCTTTTCTTTTTAACCTCCTTGATTTATTGCTTATGCATGTTTTTCATGGGTTTTTTTTTATCAATGTGATATTGCTTTGTCTCATTTTGATGTATTAAGTAATGGCCCCATAAAAGGTACAGCGCTATTTTTCCTGGTCGCCGCCTTGCCAATGGCGCTAACATCATCTTTTCTGTACCAACTCATCTCCTTCACTGTACCTACTGTGTAGTCTGGTACACTTGGTCCTCCCAGCCTGAGTAGAAATTTGAGAAGCCCTCATGATGGGGTTGACCTGAAGTCTCTGAGTAGGCAATGGCAAGTTGCTGTGCTTCCATCTCCTTCCCTCGGTATTCCTTTTTCTCTATAACTATCCCCGCAACCCTCCATCTAGGCTTAGGGACCTGATCAGGTACCTCATGCTGTGTCAGAAAAGAGGCTTTTGAACCTCTAAACAAGGCCCTTTAACACCTTCAGGTTGCAAGAGACCTGGCCGTCAGGGCCCAAATAATGGGAAGATCGGTTATGTCCATATTCCTTGGGTGTAATTGGGAATTCGTGCCACTGCCACCGTTTCAGCCATATGAATTGCTCCTATAGACGTGCAAAGTGAGGTTTACCCGAAGACTGTGTAAGTTGCTACAAGGCTGTACACGATCAAGTCCTTATCGTGTATGGTTAATTGTGGAGAGCCGCACCCTGCTTCCTCGAAGCAATGTGGCTCGTATCTCCTGGAGAAGGACCCTGCAGAGGAGTATCCTTTGTAGCCTGTTACACTTGGTATCCAGAGGAGTTGCACGTCCTCCCAGCCTGGGTGCACATTAAGGAAGCTCTGTCACTGGATTGGCTTGAACTCTGAAAGGGCCTGGGAAAGTTGTCTGCGCACTTTTTCCTCTCAGCATTACTTTACCTTTTTATTAGTATTGTTATCAATCTTTTTTAATTTTTTTTCTATTTTATACCCCACGAATATCTCCCGCGGATGGGGTGGCGTATGGACAGAGACACTTCCACTCTACCATTCGCACACATTATCCGCAGCCTAACCAAGGTGACCCACCTACTACATTTTCCCATCCATCATCAGCGTCCGGCTATCTGGTTTCCCCTGAAAACTTCATTACCTGCATTTGTGTGTCTCCCTACATAGCTCTTCCTCCTCTAACCATTCGTCTCCAATCATTCCTCTCTCTAGTTCGCCTTTCTGTCTCCTGCCTTCAGGCCCCGTCCAGCAAGGACATCTCTCGTACACTCCATCCACCCCCTTCTCGGACGCCCACGCTGTCTCCTTCCTATCACTCGAGATCTATACACTCTCTTTAGCAGTCTTTCATCCTCCATTCTCTCCAGGTGTCCATACCATCTCATCACACCTCTATCAGCTCTTTTAAGCAAACTCATTTACTTCCACATCTCTCTCGCACTCACGTTTATCACCCTGTCAATTAACCTCACACCACAAATATTTATCAGACATTTCATTTCCATAACTTCAACCTTCCTCCTTTCGTTCGCACTCAAAGAACATCCATAAAGAACAGTGGGATCTACCACTCCCTCATACAATCCCATTTGCGCCTTCCTGCTCATTCGCTTCCCTTTTGTGAGACTCCTTATCTCACCATATGCTTGCACTCCCTTTTCCATTCGCAATATTTCATTTTTCACCACTTTCATCAGCTGCCAGATCCACACACAGATACTTAAAACACTGCACTTCTTCCAGCCTCCTTTCCTTTAGACTCACTTGCAGCCCATTCATTCCTTCCCTATTGTACCACATTACCTTTTTTTTGCCTTCATTCACACTGAGCTTCTTTCTGTCACACACAATCCCAAATGCATCGACCAGTGCCTGTAGTTTCTCTTTTGAGTCAGCCACCAGCACTGAATCATCCGCAAACAACAATTGTTCTAGCTCGTACATCTCCAATTCACTCAATAATGCTGTACCCTTACCTCCCTATCTTGCTTTCACCTCTCTCACCACGCCATCCATATACAGATTGAACAGCTAGGGTGACATCACACATCCTTGTCTGAGTCTAGTTTTTAAACTGAACCAGTCGCCTTCCTTTCTCCCAACCCTCACACATGCTTTACAGTGTTCATAAAAGTTTTTGATAGCTCTTATTAGTGTGTATTCAATCCCAAGCATTCTCAACACATTCCACATCCCCTTTCGGTCCACTCTATCATACTCTTTCTCCAGATCCATAAATGCCATGTATACACTTTTATTCTCTTCCAGGTACTTCTCATATATATTTTTCTAGGTGAAAATCTGATCCATACACCCTCTTCCCTTCCTAAACACCCCTTGTTTCTCTCCAATCAGACTTTCCGTGCACCTCCTAACTCTTTCACTCAAGACTCGTTCATATACTTTTCCAGGCACACTTATACCTCTATAGCTACCGCACTCAGTTATTTCACCCTTTCCCTTGTAAATAGGAACAATACATGCATTCCTCCAATCTTCTGGCACACACCCCTGGTCCATACATACATTAAACAACCTCACCAACTCTACTACACACTCTTCTCCCCGCTTTCAGCATCTCACTTGTTATCCCATCCATACCCGCTGACTTTCCACCTTTTGTCCTTTTCACTGCCTCTTCCACTTCCTTTTTGCTAATTCTTTCACTCTCTAATTCTCTCTGATGTGATCCTATCTCTTCCAACACATGACAGCTGAACTTCTCTACTATCGTCCACATTTAGCAAATTCTCAAAATATTCTCCCCATCTCTTCCTTGCTTCTTCATCTGTACCTATTCCTTCACCCCTTCTATCCTTCTCTCTCATTTCTATCGCATCTTTCTTCTTTCTCACACAATTTATTTCCTTCCAAAATTGCTTTTTACTCTCTCTAAAGCACTCAGACACTCTTTCACCCCACCTATCATTCGCTTCTCTCTCCAGTTCAGCCACTCGATTTTTCACCTCCTTTCGCTTCCTCCTATACTTTTTGTTCTTTTCTGCGCTTCTGTTCTGTCTATACCTGTTGAACAGTTCACGCCTCTCTTTCATTAACTCTTCCACTTCGTCATTCCACCATTCGCTACCCTTCCTAACTCTCCCTTCTCCAAGCACCATAATTCTACATGCTTTCCTGGCAGCTGCTTCTATGCTCTCACGCATCAACTTCCACACCCAAACCCTCAAACTCTTATCACTTCGCACTCCCTTGCAAGCAATTCTTTGTATTCTTCCTTGCACCTTGCTTCTTTCAGCTTCCTCACCCTTACCACCTCCGTCTTCGGCAAGCTCCTTCGTTTACCAACCCATTCACTCTTTACTCTTACTTCTGTTATCACCAGGTGATGGTCGGATAAGTCTCCCACCATCCCCTTCTTGACATCTACATCAAAAAGTCTCTTCACATTCTTATTTAGTATTATTTTTATATTATTAGTATAAATTATGATTTATTATTATCATTTACTGTGTATTATAATTATTTTTAGTATTAATAATTTTATTTAGTGTTATTATTGTTTAATAATATTTTATTTAGAGCTATCCCCCTCAATCTTTTAAAATAGGAATTTGTAAAAGGAAGAGTGTTTCCATATGTATAAGGTTCAGTCCTGGTAGCCTTGGTCGATTGCATGCCATCCTGGGATTAACTAGTACCAGGGTATGATAATAATAGGTGATCACCCACCCTCCTCGTTAGTGGACCCGCCTATCTGTACTGCTCTTTATTACATACCCTCCTACCCTTTTTTACAGAGTTGCTGGTTGCCCGACGCATTTTCAACTTCTTATAAGCCTTAGTCGAGTGGTAGTGTATACCGTGAGGCCCCTACCTTCTGCGAGGGTCAAAAGCCCGATGGGTAGGGCAAGTATTAGGTCCGTGGGTGCTGGACCGTCGAGTCTTCTCACCTTCCTCGAGTACGCAT
This sequence comes from Ceratothoa steindachneri, assembly GCA_963969495.1. Classification (NCBI taxonomy): domain Eukaryota; kingdom Metazoa; phylum Arthropoda; class Malacostraca; order Isopoda; family Cymothoidae; genus Ceratothoa; species Ceratothoa steindachneri. Next base: position 25,391,608 of record OZ018338.1, read on the forward strand.
AAAAGGTGGCTACGCCGGCACATAAGAAAAGAAGGAGACTGCAAAAGACCATTCATGGCCTACACTTGGCAGCTCCTGTTCCAGTCAACACACAAAAGATTTCTTACCAGAGAAAAGTCATCAACATTGTCACCCTTTACAGGAGTTCGTCAGATCTAATTTACAATATACATAAAATGCATCCAGAGGATTATGTCCATTCATGCACCCGCAAAATATAATCTCCCCACTCCTTAGAAAAATATATACATATGTACATAAAAAAAGTCAGTCCCATCTAGCAGCTTCATCCATATATTTATCTAATCTATTCTTAAAACTACCCAGAGAGGAGGCTTCTATCACATGTCTAGTGAGCCTATTCCATTCATCTACCACACGATTTGTAAACCAATTCCTCCCAATCTCCTTCCTAAACCTATACTTATCAAGCTTAAACCCATTGCTACGTGTCCTGTCATGTTCACTAAGTATAAGAACCTTACACCCAGATCCCCTTTATTATATCCTTTTACCCATTTGAAGACTTCAATCAATTCCCCTCTGACTCTTCTCCTTTCCTCTATGGTTAAAGCCCCATAACAATGTCGCCTGAATGGCCCTCGGAGTTGAGAAAGCCCATCATCGGTGGACCGGTGGTTAAAGCCCCATAACAATGTCGCCTGAATGGCCGTCGGGGTTGAGAAAGCCCATCGTCGGTGGACCGGGACCGAGTATGTGTAAATGAACACATTCTGGAATTTCTGATCCTGTGGAGACTTTTTCTTTTAAACTCCCACTCCATTGGTGGAGTCATAGTGATAAGAATAGTGGAACTGCGCTTGGGGATCCGCCTCCAAACGCGCCCTCGCCTTTCCTAGGTGTTGAGGAGGACGAGGTGACACAAGACACCCCTTTGACCGTTGGGGAAGCTCCTCTGATACCACCCGTACTATCTTTGGAGCTGCTCTCGGGCAGCTCAACTTTTGAAACTGAGCCACCCCCACCCCCACCCCCCGTGCTTTTTATGGGCGACTCCAACCATCTTTTTTTTTTGTTCTCTTGTTTATTTTGCTGTTTTTTTGCGAATTTCAGAGTAGCCTAGTACTAGGCTAGAATATTAATTAGGGCGTCTTATGCCCTTGAAGCCAGTTGCCAAATGGGCAAATTAAAAAAAAAATGGAGCGTCGACTCCAACAGGCTTTGAACGGCACAAGGTTTCCGTTTTTCTTGGCCAACACTTAGGTGGTGCACCTTTCGCCAACCACGGCTCCACCACGACCCGGACTTGTTCTTTAACCCGTGGATGGAACTGGTGGATTCGTACCGTTTCCTTGGTCTTGTTTTTGACCGACACCTTCATTGGGAGGCTCATATTCGTAGCCTTAGGGTCTTTTGTACCCGCGCCATGGACATTCTTCGTTCCGTGATGTTCAGCACCTGGGATGCTGATAGGGTTACTACCTTGCTTTTCTATTGATCCTTTGTTCGTTCGAAGCTCGACTACGGATGCGAGCTTTCTGCATCCGCAATTGAGCGTGTATTGCGAAAGGTGGACTCGATCCAACACACCGGTCTTCGCTTGTCGACCGGTGCCTTCCGCACGTCCCCCATTGAGAGCCTACTTGTCGATCTTTGGGAGATGCCACTCGCTCTGCGTCGTGTTCAGTGCATTATGCGCCTGCACGCGCAAGCCCGGTGCCTCCCTCTGTCGCCAACGGCTCTCACTGCATCCGTAGTCGATCTCGACGGTGCCTATGCCGCCGAGAGACGCCACTCATACCCTACGCCAGTGGTTTTCAACCTTTTTAATTATAGTGGCACCCTAATTGCTATCTAGAAGCAGCCATGGCACCCCAATATAAAATAATTTGCGTATAAATACTTAATTGCGTGGAAAGCCCTTCAAAATTAAACACGATTTACATTTAACCTAATTTAATCGAAATAAGACATAAAAATTTGAAAATAAATAAATCTTCCCTTAAAAGTTTAATGGGAAATTTGAGATTGATGAGTATCACATAATTCTTTAATATTTTGATGTATAGTTCACAAGACAACTCATATTTCTTCATTCACTGTCTGCAATCTTTCTCTTTTCTGTGGTTTTTATGACAATGTAGAGAAGCTAATTTTAAAATACTTTCAAGTGTCATTCTATTTTTTATAAATGTTTGAAATGCACATTTTGGCACTTTAAAAATGATTTCTTGGTCGCTCCCGCGGCACCCTTAGTTGGCTCTCGCGGCATCCCGGTTGAAGACAACTGCCCAAAGCCCTCCGGGTTTAGGGCCAGGAAACTCCTTCGAGAGCTTGGTGTAGCTCTGGCCGGTGGCGCCTCTGGTTCTGCCCAGGACACCATCCTGGAGGTACCACCTTTGACTATTTGTCGCCACGCATCTGCTCCCAAAGCTTCCACAGGGCCGGGAGTATTGCGTTCGGCCTTTTGGGAGCACACTTCTTGTCATGCTGGATCCGTGCCAGTGTATACCTATGGCTCCAAATCCCAGGAGGGGGTCGGTTTCCACACCGTATCTCCTCTGTTTGAAGCCAGCGGGACCCTTTTAGGCGCTGCGTTGGTTTGTCTTCACGGCCGAGCTGGTTACATTGCTCGCTCCGGGAGATGACGCTTCGTCTCCAGTTCAGAGACTAGATTGTGATCTATAGCGACTCTCAAAACACTGAGTGCTCTCAAGGCATTGGAATCTCCATACATCCCGGTTTGTATGTTGTTGTTTTTTATTAATCTTGCATAATATTAGGTTGTATCGTGACTACGGCGACTTATGCCCTAGTAGGCAATCGCCAGATGGGCTCCTTAAAAAAATATGCCTGCCAGGGACTCCCATCAGGCCATAAATAAACTTGCCGAAGGTGCACAGATGGCTACAAGTCCGACGGGGCGGAGTGGTTGTCTTCCATGCTACCTGACCCCCTTATTTGAAACCGTTTGGGCTTTTCCAGACGCTTCGTCTGTTGTTATCGGTGATTTGGTTTCTATATACCGCTCAGTATTGGAAAGTACGCATCCTGCCCAGTTCGGATACCGTTTTGTATTCCGTAACGACTCACAGAGTGCAGTAAATGCTCTTAAGGCATTGGGCCTCCGCATTTCCTCGTTCTCACTATTCGTGACGCCATGGTTGCTGTTAGTCTTGACCTTGGAAACGAGCGCGCTGATTTGGGGGGCGGAGAAGATGCGAGGCGACGCGCGGGAATTTATAGTTACCTGCCATTGAGCTCCGTCTTTTCTCCAGGATTTATCCACCAATGCCTCAACGGTATGGAGGCATTTTCTGTCTTCTCCGAATCAGACACACTTGCAGGACCCAGCGCTCTCTGATGAGGCCCTTCCTTGAACCTTTCTGCCAAAACTGATTTGTCCCTCGGATCTTGCGCAACATTTTGGTTTAATGTCCAAGTCTGGAGAGCTTCGTGCACGGTTACCTGTATCGGTACCGTAACGAGCGGGGTCGCTACAGTTTGTTCTTGCTGGCTACGTACTCCTGCATACCAAAGTGGTTTGATAGTATTTGGGAAAGTATGGGCCTCGTTAATACTATTTTCAAATTGTTGGTAGCTCGCTTGGGCCATTAAGGTTTTACGGTCGTAGTGGTATATTGTCTTTTAAGCTCAATTAAGTCCATGTGGGATACTATCGAGGCTCTGAGAGACCGAGTTTGGCGCCCAAAAAGAGAAGTTCAGGACCATAACTGGGTGAGGTGATTGGCAACATTGTGGCAAAGGTGTTACTCGTTGAGTTGTCATTTTGTATGAGAATATTCCAGGATTATTAATTATCGATTTCCATTTTCGCTTCCCTCCTCTTCTATAGCCAAGTAGTACAAATACAAAAAACGTTGCCCCAACCAACATATATACTACTGAAGATAAAAAACACGGCTCTCAGACCCTTCCACCGCACGAAACACACTTCCTCACCTAGTGAGGGACCCCTTGACTTGCCGTTGTAGGGGATTGCGCTCCTGGTGTGTGTGTTGGGTGGGGGGGGGCTGCCTTCCTCCCAAAAAGAGGTATGGATGCCACAAAATAAGTCACATTGTGAACTTAACAAGAAGTTTCTGACCGAATGCTTCATTGGTTTTCGATTTTATTTTTAATAAGTACTCCCAGGGTAGGAAATAACCCCCCACCCCACCCTAATAAATGTGATTTAATTTCTTATCCCGTTAGGTTAAGAGACGAGTCGACGTTCGTCCGACGCAACACACTCACCGTCTTAACTCACCTCATCCTGAATGATCAGGTGAAGGTGAAAGGACAAATCTCCGACATCGCTCTCTGCATAATCGACGAAGACGCTCGTATTGCAGGTTCGTGCCTTAACTATCCGTCCCGTCCCGGTATACCTACACACTGAAATCACTCTCCGCTCCATTCGTGCGCTCGCCAAAAATACACAACTACATACATAATCTCCTGCCTGACATACACACATCTGGAACCACCTTACATCACTCGGACAAGTGCACTTGGCTAGACAGATGTGGGTACCACCTAGCCCTTCTGAGGTAGCAGAAAAAGCTGGACGCCTGTCCAGGTTGTAGCAGATCCACCCACACCATAAAACACATGATGGAAGACTGCATAAAACCACAACCACCTGTGCAGGCACACATCCATACACGCAAAGGAAAGTTTGTGGGAGTATCCAGTGCCGGTTGTGCCCTTCAGGAGCTCGCGGTGTTCGGCCACGCACCCTGTGGCTAAACAACAACTTGTGGCATTCTGGGGCTTCTGAGCTCAATGGATACGAGTGTCATTTGGAGACACCCTTGGCATTTAGGGATTTCGCGGGAGGAAAGGAAACAATCAGCTGCGGGGGAAAGAGGGGGATTAGAGGTACAGGAGTGGAAGAAAATCCAGCCTTTTCTGGTAGCTCTGGTAACTCAGATACAAACTCAACATCCTTTAAAATGGGGGAGGGGGGGGGCATTATGGCCAAAGACAAGTGAGGTCTCCGTCTCCGTCACCGATTATGTTTTATTTTTAGGTGGTTTATCTCCATTTTTATCCCTTACTCGGGTCTATGTTGGATAGGGTATAAGGGGGTGAGTAATGGTTTAGCGTCATTGATGTGCGTCGATCACACCTTATGGAAAAATGGTAGATAATGTGATGATTTGCCGTTGGCATCGGTAAAGGAATAAAGTCTAAAATACGCCGCTACAAGTTAGGGCGGAGAGTTCCCCTCCCGGTACAAGGGCATTGGACGCGTTCTTGAAATTATTATACAATCAGCGTCTCCGCTTATTTAACTCATCAGGTGTAGGCGCATTAGTCGCCGACGTCGGGCCACTGACCCGAGTGTTGGTCGCCTTGCCCTATTACAAGGCTGGTAAGGTAAATTACCCTTTCCCTAAGCTTGTTTCCTTTTCCAAAGGTGGTCGAAAAGGTAGTAATAAACTATAATAAAAAAGGGATTTGTTTGCCTCTTGTTTATAGCTTCCCGGAAGCAGAGGGCATCTTTGCTTCCTACGTCCGCTTGGGAGATAAAGGGAGAGAGGTTTTGATCCTACAGCCTCCGTTGTAGGCCCTGCCAAAGTTATCCGAATTAAGTGGGGCCGCGATTTCTGTGAGGCTCTCCTGGGGGACCAGGTTAGAATGGAGGGAGGCTGTTGCATGCTGTGGGAAATTTATAGCACCCGTCCTCCTTGTGATAGTGGTCCGTGCAACAGCTAGAAAGTGGAAGTTCTGTTGCAACTTAACCTCATATGGAATACATCCAGGTAGGGTGGTATAAACTCAATGATTGCTTGATTGGATGGATCCAGGTGGGGTGGTATAAACTCAATGATTGCATCCAGGTTGGGTGGTATAAACTCCATGATTGCATCCAGGTTGGGTGGTATAAACTCAATGATTGCATCCAGGTTGGGGTGGTATAAACTCAATGATTGCATCCGGGTTGGGTGGTATAAACTCAATGATTACATCCAGGTTGGGTGGTATAAACTCAATGATTGCATCCAGGTAGGGTGGTATAAACTCAATGATTGCATCCAGGTAGGGTGGTATCCACGTGAGGTGGTATAAACTCAATGATTGCATCCAGTTTTCTCCGATCGTTCATCGTAAAGATTCCTTTATGTCAAATTGTCCCTTTAAAGGTTCGAATCTCGGGGTTGTGGTTAAAACTCTCCCTTTTTTTAGGTTTGGCCAAGTTGTTCTTTAATGAGTTGTCTAAAAAGGGGAATTCCCTCTACAACATCCTACCTGACATTATTTCGAGGCTCTCTGACACCGAGCTTGGCACCCAAGAAGAGAAGTTCAGGACCATAACTGGGTGAGATTATTGGCAATTTTGTGGTAAAGGTGTTTTTCGGTGCTACTTTTCGAGTCGCTATTTTGTATGAGGGTATTCCAGGATTATTTACTGCCCCCCCCCCCCTCCTATTCAAATTCAAGGCCTTTTCACGTACTTACGGGATTATTATACAATGGGAGGGGATTCCAGGTATCTTGACCTTTAACGCATGGGTGTGGTGGCATGTAATCTCTTGCGACGTGCATCTGACGCCATAGGGGTTCTGCCACAAGGAGGGTACTCACTCCCACGTTTTGGAGGAGGCTGGCTCCTGCCGCCCGTCTCGGGGTCATCAAGGGAGGGAAAAAAAGGAACAAATTGATCCCCTCCTTGGGACTAGGTCATGAGTGCAGGAGAGTCCGTCATCTCGGCGAAGAACCAGGCCGATGCAGGTCCTGCCTCATGACCTTCTCGGATGAATGGGAACAAAAAGCAGCCCCCCCCCCCGCTCCCTCCAAAGAATTACAAGAAAAATAGAGCTTGTGCGAGAGATGCTCCAGAGACGGCCGAATCCCTCGTCGGTTCCGCAGAGGCCTTGGTCGAGACTGGTCCGTGCAGCCTAGGGGGCCCTAAAAGAGGGGGAAAGGGAAACCATACAACATACATCTTAATGGTGAAGAGGCTCCCCTTAATATTGGTAATAAAGGAGTCCCTTATCATTTCTGGAGCCGCTCGTGGGCAGGTCATGCTCTCTAAAAGAGAGCCCCCACCCCCTCCTGTTCACTTTTGTCCAAGCCAAGAGAGGGTTTACCCTCATGTCTACAGATGAGGGTTTTTCCTCTGACCCGCCCTCGGACGATCACTATTGGATCAACGCCCCCCTTCCCTTTGTTTTCCCAGGGGCCCGCCAAGAACATGTGCCTGGTGGCAACGCCGCCCGCTCCAGGTGAGAATTCCTGGATAGAGCGAACCTCCTTAGTGGGTCGATGGGTGGCACGGGCCACTGTGTCCTCGACCCCCAACTTATGATCGTGCTTGGAACTCCGGTGTGCCTGCTCCTACTTGAGGGTATCCTATGTATATTGTTACACGTAGCACCTGGATTGTGGTACATCCAAGTGCCAATGGAGAAGGCCTGGTTCATTGAACTTCTTGACAGGACCTCGAGAATCTTGGCCTTTGCCCTTTTCCTCTATGCAGCCACCTTTTTCCTTTAAGTACCTGACCAGCTACCCGATGCTGTGTCAGTAGAGAGGATTTGGAACCTCTATAAATAACGCCCGCAGGTTGCAAGAGATCAGACTTGCAACGATCTGCTGTTCTCGGGGGCACAACTCTACTACTTATGGTAGCCGGGCTTTACTTACTTGTTGGCTGTTGGGCCAACTAAAGGTAACGGGTCCCGTTTCTGGGTCAGTCACATGTAATCTTCAGATCCACTCCGGCTTGTCTACGACTTAGTAAGGCATCCATTCTGTCGCCCTGCCTTTTTGGCCGCTCATTTGCGACGACGGCCTTTGCAAAGCGACCACTGGGCAACATCTGTACGATGTGTGTTGTCGCACAGGCGCAAACATATTCCTTTAATGCGTCCAGAGTTGGAACCCCTGAAAAGTCCGAGACGGGAGAGTCGGAAACAGCTGAACGCAGCACATAGCTCACCAACTCATTCTCTTTTATCACTTCTGGAGCCTCTCACCGCCCTTTCTCAATGGGTCCTCCAATCTTCTCCCAGCAAAGAGGATGATATGAGACTCAATTTTTACCAGCGGTACGCCCGCCATCCCGGATTAGATAGTGATCTTTAAGAGTCTCACACTGTCGAGATCGGCCGCGGATGGACTTAGAGCCGTTAGCAACTGAGGGCGGCGCAGATCATGTGGCATCGACAAGTAGGCTTTCAATGGGGAAAGTCCGGAAGACACCGATCACCAGGCGGAGACAGGTGTGTTGTTTCGAGTCCACCTTCCGCAATGCACGCTCAGCTGCGAATGCGTAAAACTCATACGTAGGCAAGCTTCGAAAGAACAAAGGATCGTTAAAAAAAGTAAGGCAGGAGCCCTATCAGTACCCCAAGTACTCACCTTCACTGAACGAAGAATGTCCATGGCGCGGGTATGAGAGCCTAAAGCTGCGGAATGAGCCTCCCAGGTGAGGCGTCGGTGGAAATCAAGACAGAATCTACAACCTCTGGGCAAAACCCGTTTAGGAACAAGTCCGGGTCGGGGTGGAGCCGTGGATACCGGCAGAAGTGCACCACTTTAGTCTTGGCCAAGAAAAACTGAAAACTTGAATTCGAGCTGCATCAAAAGTGATCCAAATGTCGTCCACGTAGAACGTAGCATGAAGATCTTCTGCAGCACCGAGGCACACTGCCTGGTTCGCCTTATTCGAGACGCCACGGTTGCCGCGAGCCGAGCGGATGTAGAGATTATTTAAGTCTGGGTTCCTGGACATGTCGGAATTGCTTGGAATGAGCACGCCAAAGAGTCTGCGAGGACTAGGCAACCAGAGCAGCGCTTCGTCATTCCACACACTGGCTGTATGGCAGCATCAAGGCAGTCAGGATTGCCTCGCAAAAATGGGAAACGGCCGAGAGGAACTTAAAGTTACCATTGTGTCGCGACTGACTGTTACTATGGACCTACCCTCCAATGCCGCGACGGTTTCAGGTCGCTTTCTGTCGTTTTGGAATTTGGCACACTGATCCGCACCGACCGCCTTTTGATGGAGCGCATCCTGCGCCGACTGCGTTATCCCCCAGACTGAGCGGCACATTCTTGTTGAATGTCCCAGTTTGGGTGATCTTCGCGCGCGTTGCCTGCCATGATAGCGGGATTAGCGGGGTCGTTACCGCTTGTCCCTTCTACTCGGGACGGGTTCGTGTACACACACTTGCGGACTATCTGACTTTTTTTGAAGGAAGCTGGCATCCTCCATTTGATTTAAGTCTGTTAATGATCGCATGATTCTGCGCCCGGACAAGGCGGGTCGCCCCCCGACGCCGAAGCGTGCTGCCTTCTTGCTTTTTTTGCTTGTTTTTTTATATGTTCTTTCTGATTTGGTTTTGTAAATTTTAAAATGCCTCGGAATCATCACCATAGGCTGAAATTTTAATTACAGCTACTTATGCCCATGAAGGCAGTCGCCAGATGGGCACATAAAAAAAGCATTCCTATATGTGCTACAAGTGCCACATGCGATTTCAGCCTGTTTGAATTTCGTTGAGCGAACGCTTGGTGCCTGCGTATTTCGAAGCACGCCCGCCACTCTTCTTGTTGGGCATACCTCTTCACAGCGGGAAATAACCGTCTTGCAAAGATTTGGAAGCACGTCTAAAGAATTTGTGGCGAGTTATCATCGGACTTCCCTTGCAAGTTCCACTCCACATAGATCCTCTGCTCGGCCTGAAAATTTCTACTTCAATGCCTTCCTTCATGGACAGCACTTCGCTTCAGTGTTTCTCGATCTTGAGAAACCCTACGATATCGCATGGCGATACGGTATCATGTAGACCTTCCGTACCACGCGGTCGAGAGGTCGCCTCCGAATTTTCATGTCTAAATTTATGTGAGATATTCGATTCCCTGTACAGGTAGGGAAGCTCTCTACGGTCCATTAAAGCCGGAGGACAGCATCGCGCAGGGAAGTGTCCTGAGTGTCTCTCTCTTTGCCTTGAGCATCAACGGTTTCACCTCTGTGCTGCCGGAAGATGTTCTCGCTACGCTCAACGTATACGACCTTTCGATTTCTCTTGGCCCCCGTAAGGGGCGCGGCGATTTGCCTTCCTGGCTGCCGTGCTGACGTGACTCAGCGCCCCGTCCGGCCCCAGCTTTGCCTCTTCTTTCTTTCAGCACACTGAGCCTAAATAAGGACTGCGCAAAAACTCCAATAGGCTCTGAAGGACATCTCTCGCTATGCCGAAGCGCACGGGTTCTTGGTTTCTTTGGCCAAGACTAAGCTGGTCCACGTCAGTCGCCAAACATTGATTAACCCCAATCCCAAAATGGGGCGTGCCTGGGTGTGATAAATTCGCATAGTTTCCTTGGTCTTATTTTTGACCAACGCCTCACCTGGATTCACATGGACATTTTTCTGTCCGTTACGTTCAGCACATATGGGCTGAAAGGCGTACTTATTTACTCTTTTTACTAATACTTTCTTCGTTCCCAGCTAGAATACAGATGCAAGTTCTACGTGTACACAGCTTAGCGTGAACTGCGAAAGGTGGATTCGATCCACCACACTCGTCTCTGTTTTAAGACGCACGTATCATTATACTCTTTTACACGCGAGCCCAACCTCTCCCTCACTCGTCAACGGCTGTCATTTCACCCACAACCAATCTGGACCCTGCCTGTAGAGTTTTGGGCAAGGCAACTACGAGAGCTCGATGCAGCTCTCGGTCCGGTGGCGCCTGCAATTCTTTACAGAACGCCATAAAAATGTTACCACTGAATGTTTGTCGCTACGCCTCTGCTCCTACAGCTTCTAGAGCAATGGGGGCATTGCGTTACAAATCCGTAGGGGGTCGCCTTCCCTTCATTTCAATTCGTTGATATTCCTCTTGGTTCTGAAACCAGATTGTGATCGACTAAGGGCCCTCGAATCTCCCCTCCACCCCTTGTTCGCACCAACAATGCTGCCGTGGCTGGGCGAGCCGAGATTATCTTCTGCTCGATTTCAGGACATGTAAGAACATAAGAAAAGAAGGAGACTGCAAAAGACCATTCATGGCCTACACTTGGCAGCTCCTGTAGTGATTCCAGGAAATGAGCACGCCAAAGTTTGCAAGTAGTGGGCAACCGCAATACATGACAAGAATCAAGTTAGCCTTTCGGGCTGTATGACAAAAAAAAGATAGGCGACGGCCGAAAGGGAATTTGAAGTAGCTTGCCGTTTCCCCTGGGTCTACCCTGGCTCCGAATCGGCCACACTCCACAAACTGACCGGTACATTCTTGTATAATGTCCCGGTTTGAGTGGTTTTCACGCGCGCTACCTGTCCCGGCCGGGACGAACCGGGATTGTGACCGCTTGTTCCTTATACTCGGGATGGGTTCATGCGCACCCAGTTGTTGAATTTTGGGAGGGGGCGGGCCTCCTCCAGGGTATCTATTTTAGGGGGTTGAAGTGCATAGTCGGCCTCCTTGAAGGAACGTGGAACGGAACTCGTCGGTCACCACTTCGTATTTTTAGTGTTGTTTTTATTTGTTAGTTTAGATTGAGGTTTTCTGTCTTTTTTAAAATTTGATTTACCTCATTTGAAGTTAACTAAAATAATAAAAAAAAGTATAATTTCGGTTATTATACCCCTGTAGATAGTCGCCAGTTGAGAATTCCCTTTAATAATACCCCAAAATGTCCAAATGCTCCATTTTCTTCTTTCTTCCTCTTTTCATTCATTCACTCGTTTCACTTGTGTGCAATCAACCGAATCTCCTTAACATCTATGTTAAACATTTTCCACTATACCTCTTTGCTTTCCACTACACCCTTCACATCGTTATTCCATCATCCCTCTTACCTATTCTGGTACACCTACACTCTTCCATAAATTTGTCATATTTCCCTCTCTTCTATTCTCTGATTCAATAAACTTTCACTTCTGTTTTTCCATTTCTCACCTCTTCCATGTACCACCGAATTTAGCACACTCATGTGATCATATAATCCCATACTTTACTATCTGAAATGGTTGAAAATGTGTGCTGGTTGAGAGACACCAGGGTCCTCCTCCCCTCGGTCAAGGTACGGGTCCGAAGACTGCACACATTCCTACCTGTTTAAACCTAGTGCAGATTTGATGCCCTCAACAGGGTCATCCGTCATCATTGACCTTGATGGACTTCCCAAAGCATATGGTGTGATATAGAAGCACTGGTATTGACACTTTCCTCTTACACTTATGTCTGAGTTTTGTTTTCTATTATCGTAGACATCCTAAATCCCTCCGTGCGAATAGGTGTATCCTTATTAAGTTTGAAATATGCGGACAAACCTAACCTAACCTTACATTTTTGTCAACCCTTCAGATATATTTTTGGGCTCATTCACAAGGATCGTCAACTAGAAGCCTTTATCGAGAAGCTTTGCTATCGACTGCAAGCGACCAATGTCACTCGGCAGTGGCGGGACATTGCCTATTGTCTTTCGCTGTTGCCGTACTCGTAAGTTTACTATACTCCAGGCGACTTATGCCCTTGGAGGCGGACGCCCAGATGGTAGTTTATTCCCCCAAACTCACCAAAGGGCGTCATTGTCCCTATTTTACAAACCCGTTGACTTTTGCTTTGGGACATGTTATGCCATTGCATTCTGTCCTATTACCCCTTCTCACTCTGATATAATCATGCCGTGATGTCACCTGGCTGTCTCTGAAGGAGACTAAATGTTTCCGCAAAGATTCGTTAAGTATACCGGTGATTGTCAGTCTGATCTTTATGTACCTCTGATGATCTAGTTGGTGGGGGATCTTGTCTAAGATGTGAGTGAGGAGGTATAACTTGTCTACTAACACACAGGACTAGGATCCCGCTTCTGTGTGCAATAGGACCATGACAGAGTTAAACTGAATTGGGTTGGGTGAAGTCACCTCGACCCAAAACAGACAATAGGGATACACTTCTCGCCAATCACCGAGGATGGCAATGTCAGGTTATTGACAAATCGTTTCCATTCTTTCTTTTCGCTATTTAATCGAAAGGCGCGAATTACTGGTAGATTCACTTCGTCCTTTAAGGAGAGAACCAGGCAAGCAACCAGTTAACTAGTTCTCTCCTTATAGAAGTTCCCAAGCTAATAATCCCGGTACGTAAATTTGAAGGTTAAACCCTTACACATCAGAATTGATCAGGAGTGAATTCTCCCGCGGGGAGATGGGAATTGGGAACTCAACGTTGGAATATTAATTTCTCTACTAACTTCAACTCTAAAGATTGTTTATATTCCACTGGTCATCACACTTTTTTTAATGTTAGGTTAAATTAACTCTTAACCCCTGAACTGTGATCGGTGCACATTGACAAAAAAAAATACCCACCCCTTTGGCCTATGAAGCAGTCACTTTCCTAGCGATGTGTTGTAGCATAAAGATAAATGACTTATTTTGGATTCTGGTTTAGGTTACTTTTGGTAGCACACAAATAGGTTAAGGTACGGGTAATATAGCGTTGATGCACCCAGACTATTGGGGGAGGGAGCTAATGATAATGATTTGGAATCGATTTTTTTTAAGTCAATATTGGAGACACGTATAACCTGGTGGGGAAAGGGGGTTAGAATCACTGATTGATACTTTATGTCAACTATTCTTGCCTCGTTATCCACCGGTCTTTCGCAATGGTTATTTAAATTGAAAATCAATTCACTACCTCCTTAGTTGACTACCACTCGCAATAGTGACTTTTTTCATAAAATGAATTCTTGAGTTTGCCACTAATTTTTTTTTCTTCTCACTTTTTCCAGTGAAAAAGGGATAAAAAAACTATCGGAAAACTTCAGTTGTTATTCCGACAAATTTCACGAAAACAACGTTTACGAGCTATTCCAGTCTATTCTGAGCAATGCCAAGAAATTGGCTAAAGTGGAGATGAAGACTGCAGTCGAAGAGCTGGAGTCGAGGATCGAAGCGTGTCGGACTAAAGGAGTTGAGGACGAACAGTTGGTCCTCAAGGCGAAGAACATCAAGAAAGGTTTGTCTCCTGATCCTAAACTAGCTTCCCCACACGACGGGCATAATTTCTTTATCGGTATAACTGGATGGGTTCATGACAGTCTTGCCAATTACTGCCATCAAGTATGGCAGAAACAACTTTCAGGTGTGAAGCCTTAGCAGGTCAGTGGCCTCTATCCGGGTTTAGTGGCTTTTTAAGACAAGAGCCCCGAAGACTATTCCTGCCCTACAGTTGTATTCCCATATGATAATGATCCTAACACACTATAGCACATGTTGCTGATATGAATGAAGGCCCTGGTGGATAAAAGTCCGAGCCGTACCCCGTATTTAGTTGACCAAACCTAAGGGATGCTTAGGCTCAGCAAGGTTCGAACCGTCCGCTCATCTACTTACATGTCCTGCAGATATTTTTTTTTGTCCTTGGGTAAAGAACTTTTTTTTGTCAAAATGTATAAACTTTCATCTTGGCTTTATTATTTTAGAGTTGAATGAGGCCATATTGCTATCTGGTATCCACCACTATTCCTATTTATCTCAAGACAAAGAATCTCTTGGTCACTCTTCTCATGTGACGATTTTTTTAAAAACCGAACTTATTCCTAGAGGTTTATAACTCCCCATCCCTCTAAGGTCGATAATCCCAAGCATTTCTCACTACATCCTTCTCTTATAGATTGTCACTCTTTAAACTTGTACGTATTGGTTGTAAAATACAATAAGAGACCCTTTGCCAGTTCGGATTGGCAGTGTAAGACCGCTTCCGATTTTAGCGAAGTTGAACCACATGGGTCCGGTTAGTTTTTGGATGGAGTTCCGAGTGGGGTCGCCTTCACGACCCTATCAGACGCTGTTGTGATGTTTGGATCGGATCCTCACTTAATGAGTGCAGAGCGGTGGTAAAACTTTCCAATTTGTTACCACTGAACCACAATGGACAAAAAAAGGAAATAATCTGAACTCAGTTACAGGGAAATAATAGGTATTTATAATGCGCCATTCATAGCCCTCCCAGAGCGCAGGTTGTGTAGTGAGTGTAGAGAAAGTTTAGAGGGGAGAGAAGGCAATTCTGAAGACATTTAAAAGTAGCAAGAGAGGGAGGATCGGAAGCTTTTAGTTTCCGTGTCCACTCTCGGGTGTGGACTTTCTCAATACTAGGACCTTGTACCTTGATTAGGATAGCCTTGGAAGAGACCGCAGTGTGTCTAGCGTTTGTCTTTATGCCTGCATGGAAGATTTTACTCGGGTGGATGATATTTGCAGGAACCAAGAAAACTTCTTCCCGAAAGGCCAAGATAAGCGACTTCGACAGTGAAGGCAGCGAAGAAAGTGAAAGTGCTACTTTACATCCTGCCCATAGGGATCTCGAAGGTAAGGACTCCACCCCGCACCCCACAGGTCAAAAAGACTGCTTGATTCCCTCGGCCACAAGTATACCATTCTCCTGCTCATTAAACCCCATCCCATGCACAGTGGGTGTTTCAACGTTCCCCTTTTGGAGTTTTCATTTATCTCGCCTTTTATCACCAGCCACTTTGCCACAAGGGTTGGTGGAGCGTGAACGGATAAGCCCGAACAGGCTTTCTACTACCGGCGTTGCACTTCCAGAATGACTGGGAGGGGCACTATAAAAATACCTTTTTTTTTTGTTACAATGTGCTGTATTCTTACTGCCACACATACAGGCGTTTGATTTTGATTATTTTTGTTTTATTCAAATACTTGGGTTCGGCCTCGTCGAATGGAAACAATTTCCGCTATCTAGGGAAGTTAAGCCAAAATGGCAGCCACCATACAATTTAGATACCCTGATTCGGTACGTTAAGTGGTACCTCCCCCCCCCTCCCATTTTATGACTATCCAGTTCATTTTCTATCAATAGAGGTGGCGGTAGGAAACATTGCATATTCTGATACTCCCCCTCCCCCATAGGAGTGAAGCAGTAGATACCCTACCACAAAGGGGGGGGGGGGTAAGATTTAGTTGAGTAGAAACACAGATTCCAATTTTAGCGGCAAATTAAGCCACATTTTAGTCGTCTCGGATGGAAGCCAGATTCGGGTCTACTTCGTTTTGTCATAGACTGTAGTGATGAATGGTTCAGATTCCACCGATAAATCTAAGGTAACAAATGAGTACACATCGGTGGTAAACTAAAAAAAAAAAATATAGCACATCGGTGGTAAGAAAAAATAACTATCCATTTCCTGCCATATTATTCCAGGGGAATCGCTGCGCCGGAGAAGCACTCGCGTAAAAAAGGCAGTTACTTTGAAAGAGAGTTCTTCCGAGAGCGAGATGGAGGTGCAAGAGTCTGCAAGCGAGAGTGAAGAAGAAGAAGAACAACAACAAGAACCTGCTACAAATGCCAGACCCCAGCTCAGAAGGAACAAAAGAAGATAGTTTTATTTTAACCCCCAAATACTTCTTAGCACTTATTCCTTGTACCAACCCCTTCATTAAGGGAAAGAAAATTTCTGTGTTTAATTTTATAGCTCTTGTTCTAGCTAAAAATAGAATACACAATTTTAAAAATAAAATAGATAAAATTCAAATCCAATCTTTAAACATCTAATAGGCAAGGAAATAACTGGAAAAAGTCACTGGAGTTTATATCCTCATTGTCAGAAGAAAGAGAAAAGGGAGAATGAGCCGATTCATAGCCAGAGTCAGAAGGACAATTTTCAGAACCAGTGTGATCCTGAAGGAAGTCTAAAATTTCTTCTTTGGTCACAGGGGATGGTGGTGTAATGGTACAAGTGGGAGTGGTATCAAGTGTTGTAGTGGATGAAAATGGTCCATCCATTTCAAGTAGATCCAACAATTCATTAGTAGTAGAAACCTCCTGCTGTGGTACCAAGGACTCCTCGAGGGCCTTGGTAATCTCCGAGATCATCCTTTCTTCCTCCAACGTGAGAGATGAATCTTTTATTTTGACTTCCGGGATGGGTGAAGGATCGGAAAGGAAATTGTTGTTCAATGACAAGGGATTCTTGGGAGATACTTCCACGGGGGTTGAGGGTGTAACATCCATTTCAGCGTGACTTCTTTTGATGGAAATTCTGAGGGGAGTTTTGTTTGGTACAATTCTCCCTTGTGCTGGGACGACTCCATTATTTTTCCCATTGGCAAGTGACAGGACAAAACGATTCTTAGAAATAAGACCCAAAGAGCTGCTGCCTGCAGTGTGACTGCCCTCGGCTGGGGAAGTGCTGCTGACTTTTCAGTCACACTGCAGACAGGGGTCTTCCTTTCCTGAACTGTATTGATGTGTCTTAGGTTTATGGGTTTAGGGGTGTTGCAGGTGCAAGAAGAAGGTCTATTCCTCAAAATTGCATTTTCTTGCTCCAATTGCTGATTGTGCTGTGTTAACTTTTGCACCAAACTTGATAGCTGTGAAATTTGTTCGTTCATCTGACTCACTTCTAGCTCTAACTCATCCATGCGAAGCTTCTTGCGGTCTCGCGCAGTCTGTGCTGCAACTCTGTTTTTCAATTTCCTGCAAAGAAAAATAAACAAATAAAAAATCAACTCACCAAGCAGTCATATCACTGATGAAGATAAAACTGCATTCAAATTAATCAAAACCTCAATTACCACTTGGTCAAATACTTCTCAAAAGATCAGGAAGCGTTTCCCATTCTTGCTATTAGCCATAGCTAATTCATACAATAAGTAAGAGATAAATATTCAATAACTGATACTTAAAATACTTTGAGACAGAAGTGTCAAGGAGTTAAATAAGGAACAACTCATCCCTGTAAGCTAAGGATAAATATACAACAAAACATTAACTCAAGTTGAGCTTAGCTAAAGGGAGGGAGGGCACTTTGAAATACTTGCTTACCATCCACAACATACCTCAAGCTAGCACATAACGAAGGTACATACTGATTACATATCCCCAATTAACACTCAAAAGCCCCTGCACAAATTCACTTAAAACTAGGCACTCCTTTCAAACTGATTCATCTGTTCAGAGCTTTCAGTATTTATTCTTCAGTTTCTCCAACCACGTTCTTACTCATTAAAGAATAATCCCTTTACACTTCTTTCATCATTGGCACCTGCCCACACTAAAGTACATCTTCACGGTGCATTGGTACAAACAAAATGGAGCTACAGGTTAGTCTAGTGAAAAGCAGGCTTATTTGTTAGGTTATATGGCACGTTAGGCGGAGGAGGGGCATATTTAATCATTTTGTGGCAATGCACGTTTTAGACAGTTTTTGATCAGCATTACTTTTCATTGTTAGCCATAAGGAATTGAAAATGTAGGACTACTTTATACTTAAGTAAAATAATAATAAGAATCTATTACAGCAAATAATAATTTCACTATAATTACGTAACAATAATGTAAAAGACCCTTCCATAGAAAAATCTAGTTTTATATTACCTCATCTCATTGAATGCTTACAATAAACCTAAATTAAGCTTGAAATATTGTGTAATCAGTTTTAATTTTTTGTAAAATACTTGGGTTATGATATAATGAATAATTTGAACAACAGCAAGGATGAGGCACGCTCCATTGTCAGAGCATTTGACCAACACTAGTCAAATAAAATGGAGGATGCCAACCTAGTCCAAAAGGTCTCTGGGCATGAAAACATCCTGAGTACAGGGGACAAGTGGTAGCGATATTGGGTTAGGTAACATGTGTGAGGATCACCCTAACTGGGACATTAAACAAGAATGCAGTTATTGGGGCAGGAAGGGAAATTTAAAGATGGGGGAAACATTGATAGTTTTAAAGGTAAGCATTTGAATCACTTTAAAAAAAGGTGCTTCAGGATAGGAAGAGTGAATTATCTCTATACTGATGCTTGTAGTCTTAGAAACAAGAGTGAATTATTTAGTTATGGATTTGTGGGTTAACACGTTGACTGTGAAGGCTTCCAAAGAGCTAAGAGTAAGTTATAAAGCTTTTATATGTTATGAGCAGCGCCCTTATGTGTTAATGCTTAAAGGGCGATATAAAAAAATGGTACGGATAAATTATTTGAGTACCAGTGTACCATATATGGCCCAGCTTGTGGTCAATGTGTTAATGAAATTGAATTTTATGAAAATTTGGGAGGATTTGATCTAGCAGGAATGATATGTACATTACTCAAAGGACTGATCATTTTTATATAAGAAATAGCATTGTTTCAAATGTAAATAATTTAATAAAGCAGATATCCGGAAGATGTTAGGGTGGGTAGAAATAACATTTTGCAGTACACTTGGGAGCCTTCTACAGACCATTGGGACTGACTGATGATATTGATGAAGAAATGCTAAGGAAATAACTAAAGGATGTAAAGCAGATGCATTTATTTTTGGCAACTTTAATTTATGGTCTGTTTACTGAGAAAATATGATAGAAAAGGATGAGTAGGTTCTTAAGTTTATTGAATGTTTTGAAGATATATATTTTTTTTTTAATCAAATTGTAAGTGAGCCAATATATTAGATCTAATACTTACAAACAAACAGTGATCATTTGGTTCAGGAAATAACGGTTGGGAAAGCATGGGTAATCCTTTATTGCCCATATTATGGAACATTTTTAAGTTAATTTACTCCTTTCTGTTATTGAACATAAAATTTTGTATGGTTTAGGTATGTAGATGAGGTCTAATCGATTTGGCCTATAAAGTTTAAATTCATTAGACAATTTCCTCAAAAATCTTAATGACCTCCATCCCACCATCAATTTTAAAGTAGAATGGGAAAAAGATAATTGTCTAGCCTTTCTCATTAAAAATTTAAGTGATCAAATTAACTTCAGTGTACTGTAAACTGACCCATTCAAACTCTTATATCCATTTCTTTTTCCATTATGATATTAATATTAAAAAGCCATTGCATCTTGTGTTTTTGAGAGCACTTAGAATATGTGATCCTTGCTTTCTAGAAGATGAGATTACATATATAACCTGCAGTTTCATTGAATTGAATTAGGAATATTATTAGTTTATTTAAAAATTAGGGGGAAATGGGGGCGAAGCCTCCCATTTCAAAATTACCTTAAAAATGATATATAATACAATATGATGTGATTGCAATAACCTAACAAAAAACCCCCAAACTTAAAGCACTTTTGGGGAATTTGCCCAGGAAAAAACTGTTTACATTTAAAAAATGCTTTAAACACACACACACACACACACACACATATATATATATATATATATATATATATATATATATATATATATATATATATATATATATATATATATATATATATATATATATATATATATATATATATATATATATATATGAACTATTAAAAAATTTGAGGGTGGGCATAAACCCAAAATTAACGGAGACAATTTAATAGTTTAAAAATCTTGCCTCATCTTATTTAAAATGACAATTTTTAGTAACACTGGTACCTGAAACGCAAAGGAAGTGACCTAGTGTATGAGCCAAAATTTGTGCAAAGTAAACTCAGAAAAGAAGCTTGGTGGAATAATATCAGAGCTGGGCGTGACTTTGCCGCCGGATCTGGTGTGACTGCAATTTTGACTTTTTACCCACCCTCGTGCGACTCCACTAAATTATAAAGTAAACTTTAGCGTGCTAACAGAAACATGATTTTATAAGGCAGAAAAACACATATATAAAACAGCTGCGGCAATTTTTTTTTTTTTAAAAGTCCTCTTTGTTCCTGTTCAAAGTTACTGAAAATTGCCAGTGCAACTTTGCTTAGTCTGACTTTTTCAAAACATTTGAGACTTCAAAATTTGTTGCCGCAATGCCCAGCTCTGGATAATAGATAAAGATAGATTTTTCAGAATATACGGCTCAGAAAGTAAATATAGTAAACAGGCTGGTTGGGCTGGTAAGAAGGACATTTATATCTGGATGAGGAAATTTTTTAAGAGGCTCTGTTGCTTTAGTAAGGCCTCATCTGGAGTAGGCCAACCAGGTATGGGCACCCTATTTAATCAGATATTGAGATAATTGAAAATGTGCAGAGGAGAGCTAGCAGGATGGTTCCATCCTTGAGAGGTTTGACTATGAGGATAGATTGAGGAAGCTGGACTTAACACTAAAGTACAGGAGAGCAAGAAGATATATGAGAGACTTTCAGGATACTGTCTGGAACATATGATCGGGAGGTTTGTGGAGATATCTTTAACTTAACGAGAAGATTGTGGTACTAGAGGACACTCAAAGAAATTATTCAAGGAGAGAATAAATTTCCTTGCCAACAGTAGTGGAACAACTGGAATGCTATGCCTCAATATGCGGTGTGTTTTAATCAGTTGAAGAGTTTAAAAGAAACTTAGATAAAGCATGGAACTATCAGAGAATGAAGTTAAATTATGGAGCGGAAATTGAGTCAGACTACTTGAAGAATGTAGCCTCAACACTGCCACAATAGAAACCCAAATATCAGACCTGGATGCACAAGCCCAAAAAAGCCTCTTCCAGAACATGAAATGAAAGGTAAATATGTAGATTATCGGCATGAACGATGGGACGTACTATTTCATCCGCGTTCCAAAATGATTCACGTTTTTGGAGTACATTTAAGGAGACAGCTCGTGTGGGGGTAAACACAATGGGGAGACCATACTATGATGATCCTGAGTTTCATTAAATTGGGGGGGAGTCAGGGGGCACAGCCCCCTAGTATATAATCCTAATTGTTTATAGACTAATGTGCTAATGTTTACAGAGGTGAATTATGTAACCAAATCATGTCAGCGCCTTTAATTGTTTTGCGAATTATAATGGGGGTGGGGTCTGACATCAGATGACTCAAATGCGCATGAATATTCCGGTAGGGGTGAATGAAAATTTGACAAAAAAAAACCACTTTCGGACACTTTCGGCCGTCGCTAATCTACATATTTACCAAATAAAATGACTATCATCCTAAATAAAAAAAATTTCCATATTTGATACTCATTATTTTGTTGGTAAATGTTTTGAGTCTGGGCGGATGTGATTCTAGCTTATTTTTTTGGTCGGGGGGGGGGGATGGGCCTACGATGATCCTGAGATTTCAATCATTTGGGGGGGTGCCCCCCCCAGTATATAATCGGAAATTGCCATAAACTTCGTCCACAGATTTCAGCTCAGAAAAATAGCCCAAAATAAGCTAAGACTCGGATCCGGCCATACTTTACACAATTACCATTTTGTTTTCTTAGGTGGACATCCTTAAAATTAAGGTTATATGGTTTATTTCAGTGAATATTTTGGTCTGATAGTCTCTTACCTCCTCATTAACTTTTCCTCGTACGACAAATGATCGAGCCTTTGTCGTTTTCTAATTTGCTTTACACTTTCATTCACTTCAATAATCTGAGCTGGTTCTTCTTTAACAAACTGCAAAACATTGCCAGCCAAATCCATGGTAGAGGTTCTACCAGATGTGTTCAATTCGTTCAACATCTGAGGTGTGACGACTCCCTTTACTTGGGCCCCGGGCGCGAGGGGTTTGGGTAAAGTAATAACAAAGGTTTTCACTGACATTTCAAAGATAGAGAAGACACTTTCATATAAATAATTTAAATTATAATCAAAACATACGAATAATGTATGTTGGAGGAAGTCAAAGGGAGCCCACAACTGGATATGTCAAATGTTAGTATTGTTCTGGCCGAGGCAGAATGGACGTGATTGGTTAAAGGATACACGAGTAATCGGTTTCTAATATTCCTATATTTCCGAAATAAAATAATAGAATGGTACTTTTATCCTTCAGACTTATAGAAAATGACTTTCTCCAATACATAAAATATTTTACATTCACCAAACCACACTATATTACTGTATAAAATAGTCAAAATATAATATCAGATATGTATGGCAGGTTTACGTAAATGTGTTTTACTATGATTGGTGGAGGGGCTTTTGACGTCAGTGCCAACTTGGCAAAACATCATATTTGTACGCCACATTCAAAATTAAACCAAAATTCCTTGGACATAAGGAATAATTTAGAAAACTACATTAGATTACCTCTCAACGAATATTCTTGCATCAGAAAAGTAAACATTCCGTTACTATCTGAAAAAAAAAATATATATATATATATATATATATATATATATATATATATATATATATATATATATATATATATATATATATATATATATATATATATATATATATATATATATATATATATATATATATATATATATATATATATATATATATATATATATATATATATATATTGTTTTATAAAATTGTCTTTTTAGATTTCTAAACTATTTATCGATTAAAGGTATCACCTCTTCCCCCCCAACTTCTCAGAATAATAAACCTTTTTACGATGATTTATCGAAATATATTTGTAATAACATAAATATTTAAGCTCTTCCTATTAACGTCGAAGTTGAGAAAATCTTGCATAATATTTCATCAGCTTCAGATCAGATCAGATTAGATTAGGGTTTTGGTGTTGCCTCTACGTCGGCACTTGATATAAAAGTTATATCAATTTTTACTAGATTAATATTGATATACGCAGATTATTTATCCTTGTCCAAGATATTATTAATCAGACTTTTTTCATCTTTGTCTTGTAGTTACATTAAAATATCATTATAATCAATTAGGTTATATATATTTTTTTATATTTGTCATCAAATTATATACATGATTATGAATGACGTCGGGTAAATAAAATTTGAGAGGAAATTTCAGATTTCGATATAGTAGGAATAACATAAAATTCGTTTAAGGGATTTACCATATTATTGATCGTATGCAAATTATCCTTGAGAGTGAGAATAGTCTCCAATGCAACATTTTTTATATGCATTCTCATCCATTCGCCCCAATGCATATTATTTGCGATGTGTATCCATTGTGTAATTAATCTTTAATAATTAGGGTTGATAATAAATCTTTCATGGAGTTATTTAGATTTAAAATCACCCAACCATAGGCCATATTTCCATCGTAATTGGTTACTTGACGAGATCCCCCAACTGGATAATGAAATCAACATGACAATCGCTGGAGAGTCAGAGGGAATCAGGGTCCATTCCTCGTTATAAGGGGTAGGTCGTGAAGTATTTGTCTGTTTGAAGACGAACAGGTAGGAATCTTCATTAACCCTGGGAGTGAAAGGGTAGACATGTTCCTCGTCACGGGTATGTGAATACAACTACCCATCGACACGATTCCTTGGCACAGAGGAGTGGGTGTGTTTTGCACTGAAGACGGTAGATGAAAAATAGCGGTGCTGTGCGTGATTTTGTGTATAATATCTACCTACAAAACGCCGAGGTAAGCCCAGCGCATCCACTAACCGGTGGCCTGATCTCTACACGCCCTGACGTTCGTGTCCAGTCTCATTTTAGATCGAACCCGACACCTGGACGCTAGAAAACCGACGCCACATCCAATAGGCTAGCGAGAGCTCAGACAGAGAAAGGAGGAAAGTCTAAAACGAGACAATGAAAATACAAATTATTTAACTACTTTCCATTTAATCGGCGCCTTTACTCAGAAGTAGGATAAAATGAGTCACTTCGCTTTGTTTCCATTTTCCAAGAAGTAGAGAGTAGATAGATACCTGTTTCAGTGTAGAAATAAATCTTGGATCATATGTAGATTACGGACCCCACGTAACCCATATGGAGAATAAGTACCCCAACTTTAGCCTTATGTAGATAACGGACCCCAACTTTGGACTTATGTAGATAACGGACCCCAACTTTGGACTTATGTAGCAAACGGACCCCAACTTTGGACTTATGTAGATAACGGACCCCAACTTTGGACTTATGTAGATTACGGACCTCAACTTTGGACTTATGTAGATTACGGACCCCAACTTTAGCCTTATGTAGATAACGGACCCCAACTTTGGACTTATGTAGATAACGGACCCCAACTTTAGCCTTATGTAGATAACGAACCCCAACTTTGGACTTATGTAGATAACGGACCCCAACTTTAGCCTTATGTAGATAACGGACCCCAACTTTGGACTTATGTAGATAACGGACCCCAACTTTAACCTTATGTAGATAAAGGACTCCAACTTTAGCCTTATGTAGATAACGGACCCCAACTTTGGACTTATGCAGATAAAGGACCCCAACTTTAGCCTTATGTAGATAACGGACCCCAACTTTAGCCTTATGTAGATAACGGACCCCAACTTTGGACTTATGTAGATAACGGACCCCAACTTTAGCCTTATGTAGATAACGGACCCCAACTTTGGACTTATGTAGATAACGGACCCCAACTTTAGCCTTATGTAGATAACGGACCCCAACTTTGGACTTATGTAGATAACGGACCCCAACTTTAGCCTTATGTATATAACGGACCCCAACTTTGGACTTATGTAGATTACGGACCCCAACTTCGGCCTTATGTAGATTACCGACCCCGTTCTTGCCCAAATGAAGAATACAAAACTCAACTAAAATTAATAAAACAAACTTTAATATATATTTTTTTTAATTTAACTGAATAGTTAGGTTAGTTTTCTTGTTTTTTATTACACTAATATAAAAAGTTACTTTTGGTTAATTAAAAAAACTATTATTATGAATATCATATTTATTATAAGTTTAATTTAAAGAATATTGTGAACTAATGGTATTACAAAAATTTAAAAATGTATTGTTTATGTCTCTTTCATGCCACATAAATTCGTCTAAGTATGAATTTAAGTGTAATCTACATCCATACATTGATTTTATCCAACTTTTTTGCCTTTTCCAATAACTTTCGATAGTTTGTGTGTACTTGAATAATTTAACAAGAAAGGTATAAAACCTAATAAATTAACCCAATGGAGAATACAAACACAAGGGGAAAAAATTGAATAATATTTTATTTCGTTAAAGCAACTTTTCAAATATTGAAATTTAATGGGAAGCTATAAAAACCTAATTAAAATGGCCATATGGAGAATACGGACCCCAAACAAGGCTGGGGTCCGTAATCTACATATAATCCTTAATCTCATTACATTTTCACTAAAAATATATTTTCATTGTAAAAATAAATCCCACTAGATTTTCACTAAAAATAAAGACCACTGGGGAACAAATTTTAACTTCTTGTTTATTGACTTAGATTTCACAGTTAATTATACGTAACTCCACATCAACGAGGAAATATAACGGACTTCGTGAAAAGATCTTACTTAACTTATTTTGGCATAAAATTGGGTTCCACATTAGTTGCACTGTGTTCAATGGAAGACTGCGACATTGGACGAAGGGTTCGGAGTCAAAAATACTTTTTGGAGTTCCGAAGGTAAGTTTATGGTTTCATAAAACTACGTAACTTATTCATTTGTGTACTGTAAGTTACCTAAGTTTAATTGTAACTTAGATATATAAACAACTTTTGATAAAATTCGCTTTTGTTAACTCTTCACAATTTTTTTTTGTCCATTTCAGGTGGGTCGAGAGCCGACTAACCATGAGACGGTTGGCTACTTCTGCTTTGTCAAGACTTCGTTCGGGCTTCACTAAGAAAAATGAACATTGTATCGAGTACCCAAATTTCGACACCGCAATACGACCTGTGTTACATTCAAGTGAAATTCCCATTCCCAAATTCAAGAGTCTTGTCATCTCAGGAATTAGTTGAAGATGTTTCTGAAAATATTGTTATGCTCTCTGAGGAGTCAGACACCGAATTCGACCCCAGCGTAGTTGTAAGTGAAAGTGATCAGGCCGAGTTGAATGAACTTGTAAAGGATCTAAATTTACCAAAAAAGGCTGCGGAAATTTTAGCTTCAAGACTTAAACAGAAAATCATGCTTAGTTCAAACACATACATTTCATTTTACAGAAACAGAGAAAAAGAACTTCTTAAATATTTTAGGACAGAGCATAGTTTAGTATATTGCTGCGATATACCAGGTTTGTTAAAGGAGATGGGGGTTCAGTCTTACAATGCAAGTGATTGGCGTCTGTTTTTAGAGAGTTCCAAAAGAAGTCTTAAGTGTCTGTTGCTGCATAATGGCAATCTATACAGCTCGATACCAATTGGGCACCCAACGACATTAAAAGAAAAGTATGACCATATAGAAACTGTTTTAAAACTTATCAAATATAGGGAGCACGAGTGGATCATATGTGACTTAAAAATAGTCAATTTTCTGCTAGGGCAACAAGCAGGGTGTACTAAATATCCCTGCTTCCTTTGCTTATGGGACAGCAGAGCTAAGGAAGAACATTATTCCAAACAAATTTGGCCACCACGAACATCACTTACTGTCGGAGAAAAAACTGTAATTAATCCACCTTTAGTGAGCAGAGATAAAATCATATTTCCCCCTCTGCACATCAAACTAGGTCTCATGAAACAATAAGTAAAAGCTTTAGATACAAACGGCGATGGTTTCCAACACATAATTTCAAAATTCCCAAATTTAAGTTATCAAAAAATCAAAGCCGGAATTTTCGACGGTCCACAAATAAGAACATTAATTAATGGCAGCAGTTTCCCTAATGTCATGAATGAACACGAAAGAAATGCCTGGTTCTCATTCGTGGACTTGATAAAAAGCCTTTTAGGAAATTATAGGACAGATAACTACGAAGAAAATTTTTAAGGGACTACAAAGTGCTAAGTTGTAATATGAGCATAAAAATGCATCTTTTGAATAGTCATCTTGACCAATTTCCAAGTAATTTAGGTGCTGTAAGTGACGACCAAGGGAGGAGATTCCACCAAGATATTAAAATTATGCAGGAACGTTATCAAGGACGCTGGGATTGCCACATGATGGTTGATTATTGCTGGTGCTTGAAAAGAAACCTGTAATTATACAATAATTTGAGCTGCAAGTATTCAGGAAAATTGGAAATAAATGTTAACTCATGACTTCATTTTTACTCCTAATTTTGAAAAAAAGCTGGAAAATGGCGCCTGGGCTGTTTACAAGAATCAGGACCTGATGGAACCAAACCGAGGTCAAATTCGTTTTCAGCGCACAAAAATTAGTGTCAAATATCATTCAATAAAATACATGTTTCCCAGTGTAATATATTATTTACTGTAAAAATAAATCCTACTACATTTTCACTAAAAAATTTAATATCTTTTCACTGGAAAAATAAATCCTACTACATTTTCACTAAAAAAAATAATATATTTTCACTGCAAAAATAAATCCTACTACATTTTCACTAAAAAAATTAATATATTTTCACTGTAAAAATAAATCCTACTACATTTTAACTATAAATAAATCACTATATTTTCATTAAAAAAATAAATCTTACTTCATTTTCACTGAAAAATAATTCCTATTAGATTTTCACTGTAAAAATAAATCCAACTACATTTTCACGATATAAATAAATCCTACTGTATTTTAGTGTGAATATAAAATTCCACTACATTTTTACTGTAAAAATAACTCCCACTACATTTCAATAAAAATAAAATCCAACACATTTTCACTAAAAATAAATCCTACTACATTTTCACTGGAAAATAAATCTACATTTTTCCTGGAAAAATAAATCCCACTCAATTTTCATTGCAAAAATAAACCCGACTACATTTTCACCGTAAAAAGAAATCCTACTACATTTCCACCCAAAATTAAATCCCACTGAATTTTCACTGTGAAAAATAAATCCTACATTTTAACCCCCGTAGGGGCGCGGTGATTTGCCATCCTGGCCGCCGTGCTGACGGGATCCAGCGATCCGTCCGTCCCCAGCTTAGCCTCTCTTCCTTCCTTCAGATAGCCTGTATTTCTCCCCTATTGCGTCGCTTTTCATACAAACTCTCCCACAGCTTTCAATGGTCAGCCTCTAATTTCACAGGGTAGATGCTGACCTTCCTCTCAGCCAACCGTCCCGCATCGGGGCTGAAGGGGTGGGGGACAATGTTCCCTAACCCCTGAGCTCCGGTCTGGGGTGGCTGGTTTTTAACAACAAGCTTCATCCCCACCCATACCTTTCTCACATCCCTTTTCCTCACTTTACCGTCTATCCTTGATTTTACGCCGTGTTCAAGGTGGAGCCGCCATGCCGATGGACTGCCAGGCCACCTGGCGGGAGGGGTGGACCGAAATGTCGGCGCCTGGCTCTGCCAGGCCTGTAAGCACCTCTTGCAGTGCGGGCAACTGCAAGAGGTGATGAGCTATTGCGTCCCGTAGAACAAAAAGGGTCACCATGCCCAATGATTAAAAAAAAAAAAAAAAAACCCTCAACTTTCCTTGAAACAGCGACGGAGCCGCCCTCGGGCAGCTCCACCGAGAAAATAGAGGTTCTCCTTTTCCTGTGCTTGCGCAGGGAACCCTCCATATTTCTTTAACCGGAGAGGAGGCTTACTCCTCTCCTACGCCTACGGGTGCAGGGGACTCTCCCTCACCCCCTTCTCTGGAGGTGCTTTCGGGTACCTCCATTTTTCCAGCGGCAGTCCCCTCTGTTCTTTCCAAGGGGACTGCCAAGAAAGCCAGCAGGCAGCCCATTGCCGACCGCCCCTCGTGTAAGCGGCTCGGTAGGGCAAACCCCCTTAGGGTGGAGAGGGAAGCCAGGCCCCTTCGGTCGCTTTCCTCAAAAGACCTGCTGGCAAGAATTTTAAATCTTGCCGGGGTCAAGGCTTGTGCCTCCCCACACAAGACTGGCGACACTGCCAAGGGGACCTGTGATGTCCTGGGAGGGGATGGCCAACTGGTGGCCTCTCCTGTGATAGACATGGTCCTTGAGGAAACCCAGCCTCAGACGGTAGGGCCTTCCATGGGGGGAAATCAGGGCTCGGCGCCAAACACCGATCTCGAATCCGCCTCTATGCAAGGTCCTCCTCAAACGGCTATGGTTTCTGAGGCAGTACAAGGAGGGGAGGGATCTCCTCCAAACGGTGCCCCTGCGACCACCAGGACCTTCTCCATTCCGGAGAAGGACCTGGCTGAGGCCGGTCAATCTGGCATAGGGGCTTCTGCCGGCGGAGGTGAGAAGTGGGTTCATTCCCCGTCCTCTCCAAAAAAGACTAACACAAAGAAGACTCGGGGCTCCTCTCCATCCTTGGGGGCTGCGGGGACGGATGGGTCTGTTGCCACTTTGGCAAGCGGCCAAGCCAAGATTGGCACATCCATCTCTTTGCCCCCCCCGGGTGCGGAGCTCTTGAATATGACAAAGACCGAAAGTGCACAGGGCGGAGCCTCGATAACATCGGGGGCCTTGATTCCGAGGTTACCTGGCGTTTTCGAGCCCGCTGGCTTCAAACGCTTCCTCTTCATTCGCTCCACTCATGACAGCAGGTGGGCCAAAAGCAACATGATCCATCAGAGGAGAGGATTAGCTAGTGTAATTGGTAGAGAGCCGAAGGTGACCCGTTTCTCGGACGGGAGCCTTCTGGCGAATGCGGCGAATCCCGCCGAGGCGGCCAAGATAAGTGCTCTTCGGACACTTAATGGCACCCCGGTGAGTGTGACACCGCACTCTACCATGAAATTTGTGAAAGGAGTAGTTTATGCGAGGGAACTTGTTGACTACTCCATAGAGGAAATCACCTTAGAGCTGGCTGACCATGGGGCGGTCAAGGGCGAAATGTGATGAAAAAACAGGGAGGGGCCTCGAGACCCATTCCTACACTCTTCGTCACGTTCGACTGTGACAAGCTCCCTGAGTCGGTGCGTGCCGGTTGGTACCGCTACCGCGTGGAGGCATTCGTGCCACTGCCGCGGCGGTGCTATTACTGCCACCGCTTTGGCCATACGAATCGTTCTTGTAGACGTGCAAAGTCGAAGTCTGTGTAAATTGCTCCAAGGCCGCACACGATAAGTCTGAATCATGTGTGGCCAAGTGTGTCAATTGCAGAGAGCCGCACCCCACTTCTTCGAAGCAATGTGGTGCTTATCTCCTTGAGAAAGAAATCCTGGCTATTCAGGCCCAGGATCGACTCTCATTCCCTGAGGCTAAGGACTTGGTCCTGGCGCGCCCGGCTCTGCCTGGGACGTCATATGCCTAAATAGTTAGAAAGGCACCCTCTGCTCCTGGCACATCCAGGCCAACGAGCACGGTTGTTTCCGCGCCCATTTGGAGCCCTTCTGCGGGCTCTACTCAACCCGGGCGCTTCCCTGGTAAAGCTGACGGCAAAAAGGGTTCATACCCACCCTCGGCTAAAACCAGGGCTCTTCCCTCCTTCCCCAGCGTGACCGTTTCCCGTAAGGCGAAACGGCCACGCGCCTCCACCGAGTCGTTAGACTCACAGGAGGCAAAACCCCTGAAGTTGGTTGCTAGGCCATCTTCCCGGCTTTCTAAAGCTGACCCCCGAAAGGAGGACAGCAACAAAGGAGCTTCGGCTCCTTTGCCAACGCCTAGAGGTGAAGCGAGTGGCTCGGAGACGGTGGTTTCTCGAAAAGAGGGCCCATCGCCTCCGAAGCCGCAACGCCCACCTAAGGTTTCGAGGCGGAGAGAGGAAAAGACTCGCATGGTAAGCCCAACCTCCACCAATAAGTCCTCGAAGGGGTTCTGCCTCCGGGAAGCATACAGCCATTCCCGTGAGGGTCTTCTGTAGGAGGAGGGCCCCCGCGTCTCCTCCGAGCTAGGCCTGGAGGGCATATTCCTCCAATGGAATTGCCGTGGACTCCGGGCCAACTGGAAGGAGCTGCGGAGGCTCGTCCCGTTCCCCATTAGCTATTTTTTTGC
This sequence comes from Ceratothoa steindachneri, assembly GCA_963969495.1. Classification (NCBI taxonomy): domain Eukaryota; kingdom Metazoa; phylum Arthropoda; class Malacostraca; order Isopoda; family Cymothoidae; genus Ceratothoa; species Ceratothoa steindachneri. The sequence continues at coordinate 25,423,150 of OZ018338.1, forward strand.
AGGAGACCATGCTAGGCGCGTGCCCCCTGCCTGCCCTCCCGGGGTATAAGGGTCTTGCGACCCCTCCACCGCGGGATGGCCGGGCTCGGGGATGCGCGGTTTACACCCGGCATGATGTCTCCGTTCTCCCTTTCTCTTTAGAAACCTCCTTTCAGGCAGTGGCTGTGCAGCTGCACCTGGATAGGAGGTATACTATCAATTCTGCGTACAATCCACCGTCAGCTGACTTCGACGCGGAAGACTTCCGCTGCGTCGTGGCACGGTTGCCGAAACCCTTTCTCTTGCTTGGAGATCTGAACGGCAGGCATTCTCTCTGGGAGAATTACTCAATAAATCCCAGGGAACAAGTCCTTGCCAATCTGATCGAAGAGCTTGAGATAGGTGTCCTAAACGTGGATGAGTTTACGCATCACTGTCCGAGAAACGCTTCATTTTCTTGCCTTGGTTAATTTTTGTGCTCTTAGGATGCACAGCCTGATTTTGATTGGGGGGGGGGGTCGATGACCTCCATGGTAGTGATCACTTTCCCATTCAAATATCATTTTCAGGGCAACTTCAGCCTGAGAGCCCACCTCGGTGGTGCTTGGCACGGGCGCGGTGGCCTGAATTTCAGGAAATGACTGAATTCTCTAAATCAGTCGAGGAGTTTAGGTTCGTAGATGAGGCCGTTGAGTTCTTCTCCGGCAACCTCATCGCCGTGGGCCTGACTACTATTCCTAGGACGTCTGGCTGTTTTGCACGCCGACCACTATCATGGTGGTCGGCCGAGAGTGAGACGGCCCTCAAACAGAAGCGTTATGCCTACATGCGCTATAAGCGCCGCCCGAACGATTTCACTGTCGCTGAATTTCGTCGGGCTAGGGCTAGGTTCCGGTATATTTCAATAAAAGCATGTACACCGCTCTTCTTGGCGGGCATACGTGTCTTCACTTTACGGGAAGACCCCTTTAGCAGAGGAGTGGAAGCGAGTCAAAAGGATTCGGGGCAAGTTCTCGCAGGACCCCCCTCCCGTTCTCCAGGAGAATGGGACCGCAATCTCGGACCCCGCGTTCGTTGCGGAATCCTTAGCGACCCCTTTTTCCGCATTCTCTAGCCGGAATGCTGCCCCAGCAGCATTCAATGCACGTCGTCAAGTTGCGGAAGGCCGCCGGCTGGACTTTACCTCTAGAGGCGGAGAAGCCTTCGACGACAGGTTTACTGTGAGTGAGTTGCGCTCCTCTCTCGCCTCGTGCGTGGACACTGCTCATGGTTCGAACGATGTCCCATACGCCATGTTTCGACACCTGGGTGTGCAAGGCATGGCCTTTCTGTTAGATTTGTTCAACAGGATCTGGGTGGAGGGTCTTCTCCCAGATTACTGGCGAATCGCTACTGTGCTCGCCTTTCGCAAACCGGGGAGAGATCACTCTACTACGACCGGTTTCCGCCCAATCTCTCTAACCTCTTGCGTGTGCAAGTTGATGGAGAAATTGGTAAATGTTAGACTAGCCTGTTTTTTGGACAGCAGGGGCCATCTGTCTTCTGCACAGTGCGGCTTCTGCAAGTTCCATTTCACGTCGGATGCTCTGCTCCGACTGGAAAATGCTGTCTGCGAGGCTTTTCTTTCTAGACAGCACTACGCCACGGTGTTTTTCGATCTGGAGAAGGCCTATGATACCGCATGACGATACGGTATCATGAAGACTCTCCCCACGATGGGGGCGAGGGGACGCCCCCCAATGTTTATATCTGAATTTTTGCGAGATCGTCGATTCCGCGTACGGGTGGGGGGAGCCCTCTCCGGCCCCAAGGAACTGGAAGAAGGTGTCCCGCAGGGAAGTGTCCTCAGTGTCACACTCTTTGACCGAAGCATCAACAGGATCACCTCGGTGCTGCCGAAAGATGTTCTCGCTACGCTCTACGTGGACGACCTTTCGATCTCTTTTGGCGCGGCCCAGATGCCAACTCTGGAGCGTCGACTCCAACAGGCATTGAACTGCGTCTCTCGCTATGCCGAAGCGCACAGGTTTCGTTTTTTTCTCGCCAAGACTAAGGTGGTGCACTTCTGCCGCCATTCACGGCTTCACCCCGACCTAGATTTTTTCTTAATGGGGTGCGCCTGGATGTTTTGGAATCGCACCTTTATTCGTTCGAAGCTCGACTACGGATGCGAGTGTTATGCATCCGCAGCCGACCGTTTATTGCGGAAGGTGGATTCGATCCACCACACCGGCCTTCACCTTGTGACCAGTGCCTTCCGCACTTCCCCCATTGAGAGCCTGTTGGTCGATGCTGGGGATATGCCACTCGCTTCGCGCCGCGTGCAGTGCATCACTCACCTGTACGCGCGAGCCCAGCGCCTCCCTTAGTCGCCAACAGCTCTCCCTGCATCCGCAGCTTATCTCGATGGTGCCTATGCCGCCGAGAGACGCCAGTCATACCCTAAGCCCTTTGGGTTTAGTGCCAGGAAACTCCTTCGAGAGGTAGATATAGCTCTCGGGCCGGTGGCGCCCCTGGTTCAGGCCAGGACGCCACCCTTGAGGGTACCACATTTGGCTATTTGTCGCCACGCCTCTGCTCCCAAAGCTTGTACGGCGCCGGGAGTATTGCGTTCGACCTTTCTGGAGCACACATCGTGTGACACTGGAACCGTGCCAGTGTATACGGATGGCTCCAAGTCCCAACAGGGGGTCGGCTTCTACGCTGTATCTCCTCTGTTCGAGATCAGCGAGGCTCTGCCAGGCGCTGCGTCTGTCTTCACGGCCGAGCTGGTGGCAATACACCACTCGGTACGGGAGATTACGCGACGTACCCGGTTCGGAGAACGGATTGTGATCTATAGTAACTCACAAAGCGCCCTGAGTGCTCTCGGGGCATTGGAATCTCTGCATCCCCTGGTTCACGATATACGTGACGCCACGGTTATGGCGAGCCAGGCAGATGTCAAGATTATCTTCTGCTGGGTTCCTGGACATGTAGGAATTGCGGGGAATGAGCGCGCCGATGAGGGCGCCAAAGAGTTCGGGAGGACTCTGTGACCGGACCAGCGTTTCGCTCTTCCTCACACCGACTACATGGCAGGAATACGTGCAGCGCTTCGGGCTGACTGGCAAAGGAGATAGGAGACGGTCGAAGGGAACTTAAAGTTGCCTACCATTGCGCTGCGACTGTTCCCATGGATCTATCCCCCAATGCCGCGACGGCTTCAGGTCGCTTTCTGTCGTCTCCGAATCGGACACACTTGTGTGACGCATCGCTATTTGATGGTGCGCTCGCCTGCGCCCTATTGTGACGACTACGTCGCCCCCCAGACTGCTCGGCACATTCTTGTCAAATGTCCTAGTCTGGATGATCTTCGCGCACGTTACCTGTCCCGGTACCGGCATGGGCGGGGTCGCTACCGCCTGTCCCTTGTACTCGGGTCGAGTGCGTGCACCATGACTGGTGGACTTGTTGACTTTTATAGGGAGGCCGGCCTTCTCCCTTGTATTTAACTTGTTTTTTTTTGTTATTTTTTTTTTTTTGTAGGTTGCCGGCTCCTGCGCCGGGGGAAGGGGGACCTCCCCGACGCCGGAGCTTGCTCCCTGATTGTTATCCCCTTTTTATTGTTGTTTCTGTTAAACTTTTCTTTTAAAGTAGCCTAGAACTGGGCTGTTTGTTTGCGGCAACTTATGCCCAAGTGGGCAGTCGCCAGATAGCCCCTTGAAAAAAAACCCTACATTTTAACTATAAAAATAAAACTTACATTTTCAATGTCAATATAAATCCTACTACATTTTTACTAAAAATTCATCCTACTACATTTTTTAAGAACACACCAACTGATTACAACTTGGAGGGCCAGACTTTACAGGCCTCAAGTGGAACTTAGGGTAGTAGTCGGATCATAATTCTGTTACCCCCACCCCCCCACCCACCCCTAACCCCTTTTTTAATCAAGGACGAGGTCCTCCGACCGGATAATGAAGGTAGCATAAAAATCAAAAGAACGATCGCTAAGCTAAGCTGTGAGCAAAGAATGATGGTCCCCATTGGCGAAGGGAGGTGCAAAGAGAACGGTAGTACTGTTTTTCCACCAACCAAAGAGCTAGAAGTACTTTGTGGCCCGAGGAAGAGTCACCCATTCTCGTCAGATGAAGATGGATATGACCCCCCATCCCCAACAGGCATGTTCCAGGACGAAGCTGATGTACTGTATTGGAAGGAGAGAGAGAGGGAGAGAGAGCGGTGTTGAGATTAGATATGTGCGTGCTGGCAGGATAGAGTAATCAGCGTGCATGCTTCAAACTTGAAGCACAGCCAGAGTGGCGGCAGCTCCCCACGTGCATCGAAATTATCTGTGTTCGCTCTCGCCTGTATAGGTTTTAAATGAATATTGTAGTAATATCCCAGATAGTTCTTAGATCACAATAAACATAAAACCCTATATTTTATATGCTCTAAGGAAAAGGTTAGAAATTACCGATCTTTTAACAGTATTATCGTGAAACGAAAAATAATGTATATAGGCATTCGAGTGGGTTGGTTTCCTATACACGTCAAGTTTTAATTCATGGTGATCTTTATTAATGAGGACATCTAAAAAGGGTAATCTATTATCATATTCCCATTCATATTTAAATTTGATGGGGACATGCAAATTATTCAAATTATTAAAAATACATCGTCAATGTACCTTAACCTTAGAGCATATAAAATATGTCATCCTTCCTATTTAGATGAGGAAATTGTCATTATCAGGACCATTTTTTCTAATTTGTATTACCCCGATTGGTTCATATCGTCTGCCCATTTTGCAGCTAGGAAAACATTCTATGGTAATAAGCCTTCCTGCACTAATGACTTCAACAAATGTATAACATTGCCATTTAATAATAAATTAAATAGTTTAAAGGACATATTTGGAAAAGCGGGTATTAATCTAGCCTTTAAATATAATAATTCCTTAAACCAATCGATGATGGCCAGGAAACCCAAAGAACATCATAACATAGGAGTATATGCAATACCATGCAACGATTGCCATAAAGTTTATATTGGGGAAACGGGGAGAAGTCTAGACAAGAGATTGTACGAACACAAAAGAGATATTAGAGTGGGCAGCGAAAGCAGTGGAATATTTTGCCATGTTAGAGACTTGAATCATTCGATCGATTTCAATGGAAGTAAAATGGTATTTAAATTGGTAACTATTTTAAGAGAAGAATCGTAGAATCGAGCTTGATATCGTCAGTTCCTAATTTAAATCTATCTGAGGGTCAATTTTCTTTTAATCCTGTAATACGAAAGCAAATAAACAAAATAGTGAAATGTCAGCCTTTCAATATGTTTAGGCCTAACCCCCCTCCCTGATTAGCCTCAAGTAGGGGATTAGGGGAGAGGAAGAGGGGATCTTTCACGACCTGACCCTGTGTTATGTATGTAAGCACTTTTCTCATATTTTCTGCCCAGTGTCAGTTGAAAAAGGGTGTAAAATACACCGAAACTGTTCTAAATTAAATTGTCTTCGGAGAATGTGGTTTAATTCCTCATATATATATATATATATATATATATATATATATATATATATATATATATATATAGTTAGAAATAAATATTTACATTTGTAGGGGTGTAGAGCGCTACACCTGAAATCAAACCCGGTACCGAGGCATGAAAAATCAATCATCGCTTTATAATTTTCAGAAATTATTTTTTAGTTTTTTATCTTAATGCGTTCATCTGGCGACTACCCCCAGGGGCATGGCCGCTGTACTCACTCTAAGCCTATTTTTAAGCTATTTAAAAAAAGAACCAACACAAAACCCAAAGAAACCAAAAGAAAATATAACAAATGCCCAATTAAAAAAGAACCCAAACCAAACCCCAAGAAGCAAAAAGAAAAAAGGAGTAAAAAAGAACAAATGCCATATTAAGTAAAGAACAAAAAAAAACCCCAAGAAACCAGAAGAAAAAAGAGGAAAAAATAACAAATGCCCAATTAAGAAAAGAACCAATACAAAAACCCAATAAGCCAATAGAACAAATGCCCAAACCACATAGGCATTCCCTTTGCCCAAGCGCTCCCGAGGGAGGCTCGCTTTTAGAAATTGAAAACAGATGAAAAAGACCAAAAACAAAGAGAAACTACATTAATTATCTGATTAATATAAATGAGCAGCTAATAAGAATCCTCTTTACACTATAAGTATACATGGGATAAGGAAATAAGCAACGAGTTTGTTTTCCTCTCATGATAATCTTTTATATCGTCTCTTAATTCTGCAATCCATAACCTAACCCAACCCCTAACATATGATTCTTTTATTCTAACGAATCAAGATCGATCGGGCAATACATACGGCAATAGGCGATCCTGGGTTAGATTAGAGTTAGCCAAGAATTTAAAAATATACTACAACCAACACCCAAGCATAGTCTAAGTTCTTTTTGTAGTTTGAGAATTTTTTTTTTATAGACTAGACAATGGTTTCGCCACTTCTCCCTATGGGGGAGCTTGCGCGTCGCTACTAAGATTAAAATTTAAAAACTTAAAAAAAAGCAGCCATGGTTAAATTTTTATAAATTTTATGAATTTCGCCAATTATAATAATTTTAAAAAATGAACTCGAAACTAAATTTTCACCCTTTCAAAATATCACGTTGCTCAAATAAAGTTATAGAGAAGATATATAAAAATAAATTTTTTGAATTTCACCATTTGTAATTCTTTAGGTTTTAAAAAATTCACAAAATTTCCATACTTATATTTATTTCTGAACTTCAGCATTTTGTTTTTTGATATTATAAAAGAATTATTAGAAATAACTTTGATAAAAAAACATAAGTAATAACCAAACTAAGATGAAATTATTATTCCAATACTCAAAAAAATTCCTTTCTTAAATTATAAAGTTAGTGAAGGGATGATGTATATTATTACCAAAAGTTATTCTTATTTATGAAAACTGCTATGCATATTTTAGATTATTTTCATGTGCATAGTTGTGAGCGTGCCTGTTACAAGCTTTCATAGGATTCACATGATGCTCATGTGTGAGGCTTCATTGTTAAACCTATTCCACCTTGTACAGTGGCACTACAGGATATTCAGGAAAGGGTCAACGCATTTACTTGTTAATTTTACGGCATTCATCTTGCGACTGCCAGTAGATGGATAGGCGCAATTATAATATATCCCAAGATTAGGCAAAAAATTGCATTTATTCCTTTTGACGCGTATTCCCGATGATTGAATATATATATATATATATATATATATATATATATATATATATATATATATATATATATATATATATATATATATATCCCCCCCCCCTCCCCGAACAAAAGAGCGGGGGGCGTGCTACGAAGGATACATGAACATTGCTTCGCTTAACAAAATACACACAGGGCAACATCGGTCAAGCGGGGCTCATCAACTGACCTAAACTCTCGACTGAGAAATGGAAATTAGTCCTTTCCTTGAATGCGGGCCACCCCGCCGTCTCCAAGCACCACCGAAGTGGCTTCTGAGGAGGTAGCGACCTGGCGAAGGATATTTGAATGAGAAAGTGATCCCCATTATAAAGGTCATTGACCACCTTCTGCCCTAAATCAGGCTGCTATCCATAGAGAACAAGGATAGAACGAGAGAAGAAAATGAAACGTTTCTCGGAAAATGATAAGTAGATTCATCAACATTTAGGACACCAATCTCCACTTCTTCGATCAGATTCGCCATGACCTTCCCCGGGATTGATCGTGAATTCCCTCCAGAAGCAGTGCCTATCATTCAAATCTCCGAGGAGGAGAAAGAGCCTCGGTAAACGCACCACGACGCCAGCTGGCGGTGGAATATGCACTGAAACGACAAAGTAGTATCCAGATAGAGTTGCACTACTTGAAAGGTGTTGAAAGCCAAAGAGTGGACATAGACATATCAGGTGTAAATTACTGATTTAACTACATAAACCGCAATCGTGTGATGGTTGATTGGATTGCAGAGCCTTTATACCCCACCTGTATGTGGAGGGGACACGCGATCAACATGGTGTCCTTAGGACAAACAATTAACGGGGAACTGAAGACAAGCTTACGCAGATCCTTACAACAAGCCAGGATTCCACGGAAATTGCATTGGGAGAAAGTATTTTTCCAGCCTAGTTAGGCGAAACGGTGGCCCTTTTCGATTAGAAAACCCTCATGGGAACACCTTCATGGCGAGAGAACTATGGGGGTTCTTAAAGGTCGTCCCAAATTATGGGCGAACATTGAAGGAAATCGTGGTGACAACCCAAAAGGCTTGGAAGGGGAACGCTGGTTGCCAGTAATGGTGATAGATTACCAAGTTATCGCGTAATCTTTTGGCAAGGACTACTGTTAGTTTGCGTTGCCCTCCCTTATTTCCCACGAGAGTTATTTTGCTGATTGCTATGGGGTGCACTAAGCCGAGGGGTGGTCTTATTCTAGCGACGGGGTCAAATAGCCCGGAGGATGGGGATATACCACATCAGTGTAGAACACCGGTATTTTGGGAGTTATGTAATTGCGAGGAATTGAGATTAACGAGGAGAATGCGCAACGGCTGTTTTCCCGATTAATAAGGCCTTGACGCAGGAAGATTGAGGAACGTTAGGATATTGAAGTCACAAAAGCAAAAATAGAATTATTTTGAAACTAGATCTTATTGCACTTTAAAAAAGTTCTTTAATTAAGTTCTAAGTTATGAGATAAATTAAGTTCGAGGTCAAGTGCGGCCAAGGTCTAAAGGAGGCCGGACGAATAGAGCCTTTAAGAGTTACACCTTAATGTCTGGCGTTATGTACACAACTATATACAAAGATGAATTACGCGAATCCGAGAAATCGGACTGAAACGATATATAACACAATATATTGCTATATAAAACAGTAATCTAATTATCCTCTTTGTTCTGGCTTCACACAGTTATATATTCAATTTAAGCCACGCCCTACAAGTTCCTCATCCAACTAAGCCACACCTCCCTCTTATGTACCAGCGTGTTGATTTGTCGGTATTAATATAACTCGACTTTTGATTGGCTACTGCCGAACATATTGATAAGAAAGGCACTCCGACTATTGGGTAAAATTCTCTGTGGATGGTGGCATGTTGCCATGAAGACAAATTTTTGACCTGGCTCTATTTGCTTAATAGTGATAGCTATCCGGTTTATTCTGTATTCTGCCTTGATTATAATGTTTGCCTTAGATTGTCTCGACCAACTCTAACAGAGATAACTGTATTCAGTTTACTAACGTGTGACATTCTCGTAAACGGCGCTAACTCTACTTTTTTCTCTCTGTACTTTATGTGTGTAGCGAGTTTCACGTGTGTCCTATTTTGGACGTACACGCCGGTCGCTACAGAACTTCGGGCTTTTGCGGCTACAGAGAGTGCTGCAGCCTTCAGGAACTGACTAGAGGTTGTATAGTAATGTCCTCTGGGCATTCCTATTATAAAAACCTCCTGGGAAACTTAAATATATAATATCATCATTTATTATGTATAAAATTCATATCATGCAATTCTTTTACTTAACTTTGTCAATTAAATCGTTCAATTATTTTACTTAGCCTTTGTAAATTAAATCATATTTTATGCATAACTTAATAAATAATTCATTCATTCATTTATCTTACTTAACTTGTCAATTCAATTAATTTATCCATAACTTTTTGTAATTCAAATTTCCTGTGACGAAAAACTTAATTCATTTAACGTACTATTGATTCAAACAACATCTCTTAAAATTTCACGCACACACAAAGAAACACACGCTTTTACCTCAACCAAATTGAACACTATTCTTTCCCATTCGACTCTCGCCATTCTCGGCATAAAGGTTGGTAATCATTTCTTCTACAATTAGTCATTTACCTCCAAACAAATCATACTTAGTTTAATTCCACATCCTCTCACAATTCTCTGCAAACAGCCATACGAGAGTAGGTCCTAATTCTATTTACTTCTCATATTGCAGCCCTCCATTCAATCCATCGTAGTCACCATATTATTTCATATTTATTTCACTTCACATCTTGTTACTTTAAATCATATTTTACCATATCTTACATTGTATACCTAATCCAACTTATCTCATTGTGCATTCGTTGATTCTATGAATATATTTATATTTGTTTAATTTTTTTTCTTAATACTTAGTTCAGAATTTACATCTAAACTCAAAATTTATTTCACTTCAGTCGTAGGCCTAAAAACTAGCAGACAACTAACTTTCATCAAACAAATTTATGGTAATGGTTTTCGAAACGCTATTTAGGCTGATTTTATTAACCGCAAATATATCCCATTAATAACCATATACTATAGTTGTGCTCGAAGTACAATACTTTGGAAGCCCCGGGTATGGCCTCGACACTATCTGAGGTTTTGCTAGTTGTGAATCTACCGAAAAAATAGAATTAAAAAATCAGTGGGGTCCTACCTGGTGAATCCCTCGGGGCAAGAGTCGCTGAAGTTAATATTCGGCTATATTAAAAAGTCTAATCTATACGAACCCTTCTTGAGTACAATTGACAGTTAATTGCAACCCTGCTTGTCCGAGTACCGAGACACGTTGAGTGCGTGAAGATCCCCAACGCTGGATCTTCGTCAGTTACTTGGGGACGCCCCCTTCCTGATCTATTGGGACTCAGAGCGGAATCGAGGATCTCGAAAAAATTCAGATATTAAAATTTGGAAGCCTGTCCTTGCCTCCATCGATGTAGCGTCTCCATGATAACGCTGGGAGATTCATGGCGGAGCCCCTGGTCGAGAACAGGGTGGCTCATAAAAGGGGAAACCTCTTTACTAATGGGGGTAGTGAGAAAGGGACATCTCTACCAAGGTTGAAATGTTTTATTAAAGGGGGTATAGTCGCAATTGGCCGTAGGAAGGAATTCACGGCCCAGGCTCACAGCATACCTAATTTGACCCATCACATGAGATTGGCCCATTGGGGCCTCTTACGTGCCCAGGTTGATACCGCTAGAAAGGTGATTATAGGCTTTCACCGCCATCCCTAGGGAACCTATACGAACCCTTCTCGAGCAATTGACACTCAGTTGCAACCCCGCTTGTCCCAGTACAGGGACACGTTGAGCGCGTGAAGATCCCCAACGCTGGATACTATATGTATGTGCCGGGCAGTCTGGGGAGTCAAGCAGCCGTCTTAATAAAGGTCAGGAAAGAGTTCCATCACATGAAGCTGCGCTTTGCGTGGCCGATTCGGAGGTGACATAAAACGACATGAAGCCGTTGATACATTTGGGGAGAAAGGGGGAGGGGGCACAGGAGAAGTAGCGGTGCGATATTCTGCAACCTTTGGTTCTGTTTGCAGTCTCTCATATTATTTGCCACGCAACACGTAATGCTGACTTGATTCGTGCCATGCAGTGTGTGAAGAGCGAAACTCTTGGTTTTGTTGCCCAGTCCTCGCGGACTCTTTGGCGCCATAAATGATCACACGTCGAGAAACATAGCAGCAGAAGATAATCTCGACATCCTACCGCGTCTCAGCAGCTATAACATTACGGATACTATACTACGGACATAGGGAGCGGGATATTCTAAGATTCCAAACGCACTCAGTGCGCTTTGTGAGTCGCTACATATTAAGGTTGGGTTTCCGAACCGGGCACAACGCGTTATCTGCAGTAGAAAGCAGTGCATGCATTCCAACCAGCTTGGCAGTAAAGATAGACGAATCACCTGGAGGCAGCATTGACAAGCAGGCTCTCAATAATGAAAGTGGGGAAGGCACCGGTCTTCAAACAGAGACAGATATGGTGGATCGAGTCCACCTTCCACAATTCACACGGCTTCGTAAAACTCGTATTCGCAGTCAAGCTGCGAACGAACAAAATATAAGTAGAAAAGCAACGAAACCGCCAGCACCAAGGTGATGCGGTTGATGCTCAATGACTATAATGAAACACTGACGTTAGTTACCTGGAAACGCCCCCTTCCTGATCTATTTGGGACTGAGAGAGGAATCGACGATCTAGTAAAAATTTAGATATTAAAATTTGGAAGCCTGTCCTTGCCCTCATCGGTGTAGCGTCTCCATGATAACGCTAGGAGATTCATGACGGAGCCCCTGGTTGAGAACAGGGTGGCTCATAAAAGGGGAAACCTCTTTACTAATGGGGGTAGTGAGAAAGGGACATCTCTACCAAGGTTGAGATATTTTATTAAAGGATGTAGAGTCGCAAGTGGCCATAGTAAAGAATTCACTGCCCCTGCTCACAGCGAGCCTAATTTGACTCCTCACATGGAATTGGCCTATTGGGGCCTCTTACGTGCCTAGGTCAATACCTCTAGAAAGGTGATTACACGCTTTCACACTCACTCCTAGGGAACCTCAGACGAAATTCTACCGATGGTATGGTAAGCAGGTGGGAATAGCGGATTCAGCTTGATATCAGGCTTCCTTGAGTTCGGTGTCACCACGCCCGACATTCAATCGAAGAGAAATACAGATGCGAGTCCAAAAAGAAAGTAGTAGGAGATGAGGCCAGTGAAAAGGAAAGTAGCAGTTGTAGTGGAAAGGGTGCTTAAAGGGACCGGGTGAATGCAAGAGCTGCACCCAGTGGTGGGGTCAATCCTTGCGAGCGCTTGGGCCGAGAGGACATACTGCTTCTCCACGAAAAAAAGTGCAAAAGTCTGCAAAAGGTTTTTTTTTATTATTACTCTTATCTCATCTGGCAACTGCCTTCTAGGGCGTAAGTTGCCGTACTCAAGCTATATTAAAAGTCGAATTAAAAAAATGAAAAACCCCAAAAAACCCAAACGAATTGAAAAATAAGAGCGAGCTCCATCGACGGGGGAAGGCCCGCCCTTCCCCGCCGAAGAAGACGGCGATCCATATTTAAATATTAAATAATGGGGAGAAGGCCAGCCTCCTCCAAAAAGTCAAAAAATCTAAAAGTCCACAGGTCGGTGTGCACGAACTCGTCCCGAGCACAAGGGACAGGCGGTAGCGACACCGCCCATCCCAGGCATGAGACAGGTTACGTGCGCGAAGGTCACCCAGACTGGGAAATTCGCAGTCAGTACAAAAGGGCACAGGCGAGCGTTCCATCAAAAGGCGATGCGTCACACGAGTGTGTCCGATTCGAAGACGACAGAAAGCAACCTGAAGCCGACAAGGCATTGGGGGATAGGTCCATTGGAACAGTCGCGGCGCAATGGCATGCAGAGATTCCAATGGCCCAAGAGCACTCAGGGCGCTTTGTCAGTCGATATAGATCACAATCCGGTCTCGGAACCGGGCACGTCGCGTAATCTTCCGTACCGAGTGGTGTATTGTCGCCAGCTCGGCCGTGAAGACAGACGCAGCGCATGGGAGAGCCCCGCTTAGTTCAAACAGAGGGGATATGGCGTGGAAGCCAACCCCCACTTCGGACTTAAATCCGCCCGTATACACTGGCACGGTTCCAGCGTGACACGAGGTGTGCTCCAAAAAGGTCGAACGCAATACTACCGGCGCTGTACGAGCTTTGGGAGCAGAGGCGTGGCGACAAATAGCCAAATGTGGTACACTCTAGGGTGGTGTCCTGGACAGAATCAGGGGCGCCACCGGCCCGAGACCTATAACTAGCTCTTGAAGGAGTTTCCTGGCACTAAAGCCAAAGGGCTTAGGATATGACTGGCGTCTCTCAGCGGCATAGGCCGTAGAAATAAGCTGCGGATGCAGTGAGAGCTGTTGGCGACGGAGTGAGGCGCCGGGCTCGCGCGTACAGGCGAGTGATGCACTGTACGCGGCGAAAAGCGAGTGGCCTCTTCCCAGCATCGACTAATGGGCTCTCAATGGGGAAATTGCAGAAGGCACCGGTCGCCAGGCGAAGGTTAGTGTGGTGGATCGAGTTCACCTTCTGCAATAAACGGTCGGCTGCGGATGCATAAAATTCGAATCCGTAGTCGAGCTTCGAACGAACAAAGGATCGATAAAAAAGTAAGGCAGTAGCCCTATCAGCGCCACAAGCGCTGAATGTCACCCTGTGGAGGATATCCATGGCGTTGGTACAAGAGACCCTAAGGCTGCGAATATGAGCCTCCCAGGTAAGGCGTCGGTCAAATACAAGACCAAGGAAACAGTGCAATTCAACCACTTCCAGAAGCAAATCTGGGTCGGGGTGGAACCGTGGATGCGGGCAGAAGTGCACCACCTTAGTCTTGGCCAAATAAAGCCGAAACCTGTGCGCTTTGGCATAGCGAGAGACGCGGTTCAATCCCTGTTGGAGTTGACGCTCCTGAGTTGGCATCTGGGCCTCGCCAAAAGAGATCGAAAGGTCGTCCACGTAGAGCGTAGCGAAAACATATTCCGGCAGCACCGGGGTGATGCCGTTGATGCTCAGGGCAAAGAGTGTGACACTGAGGACACTTCCCTGTGGGACACCTTCTTCCTGCTCCATTGGGCCGGAGAGGGCTCCTCCCACCCGTACGTGGAATCGAGGATCTCGCAAAAATACAGATATAAACATTGGGATGCGTTCCCTCGCCCCCATCGGGTGGATAGTTTCCATTATACTGTATCGCCATGAGGTATCATAGGCCTTCTCCAGATCGAGAAAAACCATGGTGTAGTGCTGTCTAATCCTTTTGACTCGCTTCCACACCTCAGCTAAAGGGGTCTTCCCGTTAAGTGAAGACACGTATGCCCGCCAAGAAGAGCGGCGGGCGTGCTTCGAAATATATCGGAACCTAGCCCTAGCCCGACGAAATTCAGCGACAGTGAAATCGTTCGGGTGGCGCTTATAGCGCATGCAGGCATAACGCTTCTGTTTCAGGGCCGTATCACACTCAGCCGACGACCACGGGAGTGGTCGGCGTGCAAAACGGCCAGACGTGCTGGGAATATTAGGCAGGCCTGCGGCGATGAGGTTACCAGAGAAGAACTCAACGGCCTTATCTACGGACCTAAACTCCTCGACTTAGATAGAGAATTCATTCATTTCCTGAAATGCAGGCCACCGCGCCCGCGCCAAGCACCACTGAGATGGGCTCTCAGGCGGCAATTGCCCTGAAAATGATATTTGAATGGGGAAGTATCGTGTGCTGGATCCGAGCTTTGATTGAGTGCTTAAAAATTTGGAAAATGGATTTCAGCCGTGTTTATGTGTAAACGGTTTGAACGTTATTAACTTTTTAAAATCTATCGTGGCGCTGATTGGACAATTATTGCAGTGCTTATGTCTAAAAGCTGATTGGTCAATTTTTTAACGCTAAGGTCTGTTATTCTAAAAATGAACATAAGTATGACGATGAAATGTATCTCAATCCTGATTGGTTGAATTTTGTAGTATTATGGGTAGATGAAATGACTATTTATATAGGTGTACTTTTGTGGAAAAAGTCAGTCAGTCAGTCAGGCAGTGCAGTACACAGAGTTATCATTATTATTCAAGAAGAAAAGTTGTCATTACTGTTCGCCATTTCAAGGTTTATTCCAGCTATTTACCAAGGAATAAATAATCCAAAGTTATCATTACTGTTCGCCATTTCGAGGCTTATTCCAGCTACTTACCTAGAAATAAAGAATCCAGCTATATGTATATATATATATATATATATATATATATATATATATATATATATATATATATATATATATATACTTTCCTTTATCCTAAGGAAGCTCGCTGATCAAATATCCCAGCTTACGAAACTACAAGAGAGAGAGAGAGAAGGATATATATATATATATATATATATATATATATATATATATATATATATATATATATATATATAGAGAGAGAGAGAGAGAGAGAGAGAGAGAGAGAGAGAGAGAGAGAGAGAGAGAGAGAGAGAGAGAGAGAGAGAAAAGAGAGAGAGAGAGATAGAGAGAGAGAGAGAAACAACAAGGAGTAACAACAAGGAAAGAAGGTACCCTAGGAGACCTTACGGTCCATTCAAAGAGGGTACCTTTGGACTAGCAATCGAGCGGGCACAAGGCTGCTCAATTGTTTTGCGTCCCTAAACGGCCACTTTTCAACACTTTGTCTAGTCTTGACTTGAACTGGTCAACAGATTCACTGTTGACAACTTCCACTGGAAGTGCGTTCCACATACCGCAGATACTGTAAGTGAAAAAATTTCCACACAGATTGCGGTTGTAACGCTTCAGTTCAAGTTTGAAGCCGTGATTGCGCGTTCTGTTCTCACTCAGTGGGAAAATATCCCGGTAGTCGACATTGTCGAACTCTCGAATTATTTTGAAAACTTCGATGAGCTGACCACGCTGTCTATGGGTTTCCAGCGAGAACAGATCTAATTCCCTTAGTCTATCCTCATAACTTTTGTGTCAGATAGAGGAAATCAGCTTGGTTGCCCTGGCTTGTACTCGTTCCAATCTCGCGATGTCCTTTTGCAATGAAGGACTCCAAAATTGTACGGCATACTCCAGGTGAGGCCGGACAAGTGAGTTGTACAGGCACAGTACAATCTCCTGGTTCCGATAACCAAACTGGCGCTTAATATAGCCTAGCATCCTTTGGGCCTTTTTCTCCGCCTCAATGCACTGTTTCGAGAACTTGAGGTCACTAGTGATTGTTACACCCAAGTCCTTCTCAGTGTCACTCGATTCAAGAGCAGTGCCCTTAAGGATATACTGAGATTGGGGGTTTCTGTGGCCGATATGCATCACTTTGCATTTGCCCACGTTAAAAGGCATTTGCCACGTGTACGACCACTCCCCAACCTTCCCAAGATCTTCCTGCAGGCGGGCAGTATTTCCATCCTTTGCAACGTTCATACCAAGCTTGGTATCGTCGGCAAATTTGGAAATCTTGGCAACCATGTCACCGTCCATGTCGTTGACGTAGATGATGAATAGTAGTGGTCCCAGGACAGAACCTTGAGGCACCCCGCTAGTAACGGGCACCCACTCAGAAGTCTGTCCATTTACCACCACCCGTTGCCGTCTGCCACTTAGCCAGTTCTCGATCCAGCCGGCTACCTTTCCGTCTATGCCAAGCGCTCGCACTTTCCGGAGAAGGCGGCGGTGTGGTACCTTATCAAAGGCTTTCTGAAAGTCTAGGTAGACCACATCCACCGCCTTGTCCCGATCGTGCTCACTGAAAACGAAGTGGAAGAATTCCACAAGGTTCGTCAGGCATGACCGTTGCCTTCGGAAGCCGTGCTGGGAACTCCTCAGTAGCAGGTTTGACTCTAAATACGACGTCACTTTGTCCACCATGATGCTTTCCATGAGTTTACCGACTATCGAAGTCAGACTGATAGGTCGGTAGTTCGACGGTTGGTTACGGTCTCCTATCTTGAAGATAGGAGTCACCTCCGCCTCACGCCAGTCTCTAGGAACGCATTTGGTCCGGATTGACATGTTAAAGATAGCGCACAGATGTCGTGATACTTCATCGCACACTTCCTTCAACACTTTAGGTAGAAACCCGTCCGGTCCAGGGGACTTATTCGTCTTTAGGTCAGCGATCTTTTTCTTTATTTCTCCTTCGGTGAAGTCCATTGCCTCCAGCTTTTCCCCCGAGTAGGAATCCGTCGGCTGGGGAATGGGACCACACTCTTCAGTAAACACTGAAGAGAAGTAGTCGTTGATGAGGTTGGCATTTTCTGCATCTGAATGCTTTAATGTCCCCTCCTCATTCCTCAAAGGGCCAATCGTTCGACGGATTGGTTTACGGCTGTTCACATATCCAAAAAACTCCTTGGGATTCTCTTTACAAAGTCTCGCCACTCGAAGTTCCTCAGACCGCTTAGCCGCCCTTATGCTGGACTTCACTCTCCTGGCTAGTCTCCGGTATTCGTCAAAGTCACCCGAAATCTTCGATTGCGGGTACACATTTCTCTTCTCCCTAAGCAGTTGCCCGATTTCTCGATTAAACCACTTTGGTTGAACAGAAGACCGACGGGGGCATTTCAGAGGGATGAAACGCGATTGAAGATTTATGAATGTGGTTTTGAAACTGTTCCATGAGTCTTCACCAGCCTCGTTCACTTCTATCCTCGCGTCAGTCAGTCAAGCACGAAAACCTACATAGTCTGCTCTTCTCAAATCAAGTTTCCTCGATTTACTAGTTACAGGCCCTGCTTTGTGGACTTTGACTACAAATCTAATTAGTCGGTGGTCACTGCCACCGAGCTCTTCGCCAACAGAGAGGTACTCAACGATGCCATTCTCAGAAGTGAAAACCAAGTCGGGGATATTGTCTCCTCTCGTTGGCTCTCTCACCCATTGAGTCAGAAACTCGTTGTTCGCGAACTCCAGGAGTAGTGCGTCGTCTCCACAGGGTTCTCTGGTTTCCCAGTTAACATGGGTATTGAAGTCACCCATGACGATACACACTCTGTCTTTCACAAGTTCTCCTAGTAGCTGGTACAGACTCTTGTCCTGTTCTAAGAGTTGGGCAGGGGGTCTGTGTAGCACCAGGGCCTTGTATCTAACAGGACCTATCTCTAGGTCAACACCTAGTAGTTCATGGTCGGATACGATGTTGCATTCCGTCGAGTTGAGAGTATCCTTGACATACAAGATCACACCGCCACCCTCTCCGTCTGGCCTATCTTTCAGGAAGAGCTGGTAACCGGGAATCTTGAATTCACCTTCAAAATCTCGGCTTGGGATTTTTACCCACGACTCTGTTATGGCTACGATTTCAGGTTCTTCCGTCGCTACGAGGCCACGAAGTTCGAGAAACTTGTTCCTGATTGACCTCGCATTAAACAGAAAAACTTTAAGGGAGACCCCGAATGTAGGACTTCCTACGCTCTTCAGTTTCCCGGCTTATTTGTAGCGAGGAGGCACCCCTCTTTGTGACCTCTGAGAAGGTCGTTCCAGGAATGGCACGGGCGTACTGGCGTCCGTCCGCCCTCACTCTTTGCCGGATACTCCTTTGGGTCCTCTCTACGACATCCTGGATCATGTTCGACAGAAAGGCCTTTCCTTTAAAGGAAAGATGTACCCCATCCCTTTGGTAGAGATCATTTCTACCATAAAATGTGCGGTACGGGTCCATAAAGAAGACCCCCTCTGCCGTACACAAATCTGCCAGGCGCCAGCTTAAAGAGACGTTCATCGAGTGAGCGGTCCGTGTTGGACCTCTCCTCGGGAGCATCCCGACTACAACACGCTTACGGGTTTTCAGCCCACAGTCGTCCACGGCGCTCATGACCGAGTGGAGGATTTTATCTGTAGGGCCTACCCTACCTCCTCTCAGGTCGAGGTCGTTGTCACTTACCATCAGAGCAACGACTGAGCTCTCAGAAATCTGTGATTTCTTAGCCTCTACTCTGATATGGTGGTTACCCCATCCTGTCAGGCAGCTTACCTTCACACTAGTGTGAAGGCGGGACGCTAGCAGGGGCTGCAGAACCCGTGCTTGAGAATCACCAATAAGGGAGGGGGACCCTTGCACCTTTGTCTGCAGAGGAGAGAGAGAGAGAGAGATAGAGTAACAAGAGGAACAAGGGAAGAAAGCACCCTAGAAGACCTTACGGTCCATTCAATGAGGGTACTTTTGGACTATCAGTCGAGCGGGCACATCTCTGCTCAACTGCTTTACGTTCTTAAACGGCCACTTTTCAAGACCCTGACTAGTCTTGACTTGAACTGGTCAACAGATTCCCTGTTGACAACTTCCACTGGAAGTGCGTTCCAACTACCGCATATACTGTAGGTGAAATTTTTACACACAGATCGTGGTTGTAACGCTTCAGTTGAAGTTTAAATCCGGGATTTCTTGTTCTGCTCTCAGCAAAGGGGAAAATATCCCGGTAGTCAACATTGTCGAACCCTCGAATTATTTTGAAAACTTCGATGAGCTGACCACGCAGTCTACGGGTTTCCAACGAGAACAGATCTAATTCCCTTAATCTATCTTCATAACTTTTACGGCTGAGTCTGATAGAGGGAATCAGTTTGGTGGTCCTGGCTTGCACGCGTTCTAATCTCGCGATGTCCTTTCGAATTGAAGGACTCCAATATTTTTCGGCATACTCCAGGGGCGGTCGGACAAGTGAGTTGTACAGACACAGTAGAATCTGCTTGTTCCGATATCCAAACTGGCGCTTTATGTAGCCTAGCATCCTTTGGGATTTTTTCTCCGCCTCAATGCACTGTTTCGAGAACTTGAGGTCACTAGTGATTGGTACACCCAAGTCCTTATCAGTGTCGGTGGATTGAATAGCAGTGCCCTTAAGGATATACTAAAATTGGGGTTTTCAGTGGCCGATATGCATTACTTTGCATTTGTTCACGTTAAAAGGCATTTGACACGTGTCCGATCACTCTCCAATCTTCCCAAGATCTTCCTGCAAGCGGGCAGTATTTCCATCCTTTGCAACGTTCATACCAAGCTTGGTATCGTCGGCAAATTTGCAATTCTTTGCAACCATGTCACCGCCCATGTCGTTGACGTATATGATGAATAGTAGTGGTCCCAGGACAGAACCTTGAGGCACCCCGCTAGTAACGGGCACCCACTCAGAAGCCTGTCCATTCAGCTCCACCCGTTGCCATCTGCCACTTAGCCGGTTCTCGATCCAGCCGGCTACTTTTCCATCTATGCCCAGCGCTCGCACTTTTTGGAGAAGGCGGCGGTGTGGTACCTTATCAAAGGCTTTCTGAAAGTCTAAGTTGACCACATCCACCGCCTTGTCCCGATTGTGCTCACTGAAGACGAAGTGGAAGAATTCCACAAGGTTCGTCAGGCATGACCGTTGCCTTCGGAAGCCGTGATGGGAACTCTTCAGTAGCAGGTTTGACTCTAAATGCGACGTCATTTTGTCCACCATGATGCTTTTCATGAGTTTACCGACTATCGAAGTCAGACTGATAGGTCGGTAGTTCGACGGTTGGCTACGGTCTCCTTTCTTGATGATGGGAGTCACCTCCGCTTCACGCCAGTCTCTAGGAACGCATTCGGTCCGGATTGACATGTTGAAGATTGCGCTCAGGTGTCGTGACACTTGATCAGGACTCCTGTCCTGTTCTAAGAATTGGGCATGGGGTCTGTAGAGCACCAGGGTCCTGTATCTGACAGGACCTATCTCTAGGTCAACACCTAGTAGTTCATGGTCTGATACGATGTTGCAATTTGTCGAGTTGAGAGTATCCTTGACATACAACATCACACCGTCACCTTCTCTGTCTGGCCTATCTATCAGGAAGAGTTGGTAACCCGGAATCGTGAATTCACCTTCAAAATCTCGGCTTGAGGTTTTTAGCACGACTCTGTTGTGGCCACCATCTCAGGTTCTTCTGTTGCTACGAAGCCACGGAGCTCAAGAAACTTATTCCTGATTGACCTCGCATTGAACAGAAGAACTTTGAGGCAGTCCCCAAGTGTAGGAGTCCCTACGCTCTTCCGTTTTCTGGCTTCTCTTGTGTGGCAGTACCCCTCTTTGCCACATCTAAGAAGGTCATTCCAGTAGTGATACGGGCATACTGTCTTACGTCCGCCTTCACTCTGGGTTGGACGCTCCTCTACGTCCCCCCCACGACATCCTGGATTAAGTTACAGAGTACAGCCTTTTCCTTGAATGAGAGGTGTATTCCGTCCCTTTGGTAGAGTTAGTTTCGACCGTAAAATGTGCGGTAAGGGTCCAGAAAGAAGACCCCCTCCGCTGTACAGAGGTCGGCCAGGTGCTGGTTCAAGGTCACGTTGCTTGAGTGAGCTGTCCGGCTAGGACCTCTTCTTGGGAGCATTCCTACAACAACACGTCTGCCAGTTTTCAATCCACAGTCGTCCACGGCTCCCATGACCGTGCTGAGAATGCTCTCATTGTGGCCTACTTTGCCTCCTTGGAGGTAGAGGTTATTGCCAATCACCATCGGGGCAACGACTGAATTCTCGGAGATCTGAGATTTCTCAGCCTCTACCCTAATGTGGTGGTTTCCCCGTCCTGGTTGGCAGCATACCTTTACACTAGTGCGAAGGCTGGCCGCTAACAGGGGCTGCAAACCTCGTGCTTGGGAATCGCCCATTAGGGTAACCCTCGGACATTTCCCTGCAGCAGAGGTTTGAGGCTTTCCTTCCGGAAGCGAACTCTCGGTTCCCTCTTTCTTCTCCATCCTATTTTTCTTGCTCTTCTTTTTCTTCTTCTTATTCATCTTTTCCCTCCTATCTTTTTTGTTAAATACTCTTCTGTTTCAACTTTCTCTTCTTCTGATTCTAATTTATCTTCTGTTTCAACTTTCTGTTCTTCATTCTTCTCTCCCTTCTTTTTCTCTTTCTTCGCTGGTTTATTCGTTGTAGCATGCGGACCTAGCTCTGGGGGTAATACTACAGGGCTGAGGTTAGCTCTGCTATCCTGACCTCGAGCCTGTGAATCAGTCCGGCGTGTTCCAATTCCAGGCTCTTTATTTCCTCCTCCAACTTACTAGACCTCTCTTCGAAAGCTCTGCATGTTTCTTTTAACTCCTTAATTTGGCCGTTCAGAATGCAGTCGGTGCAGGAACTGGCCGGGTGGCATTTTGAATAATACCCCTCCGGAAAGTCCACGCACCACTTATCTATCTGGCATATTGCGCACGTGTATTTGAGTGCTCCTGGTCCTTTCTTGTCGGTAATTTTGAACACTTTATGATAGTAGAAGTTTTGCGACCAATCAGTAAATAAAAAATGGGGGGAGGGGGTGAGTTTGCCCCGCGTGAGTCGCTCCCACCTTTCCATCGTAGAGGTTTCGAATCTTTCAGAAGGCACACTCCATGTGCTGCTGTTCGTCCGACCGAGTGAGTAGTCAAACCTCGGCGTGCCGTGGCTCCCAACCAAGTAGCACTGACGGTTCCCGAAAGGGCCATCGATTTCTCACCAGGTGAACAACGGAGCACGCCCCGTACTAAACTCCTACTAGTTCCCTTAACGACGGCCAGGATCTGGGAGTAGCGTTCAATGGATATCCCGCCACACCAAGAGACTCGACCCAAGGCTTTTTATTGGCCTGGCAACCAACCTGAGAACAAAGGGCCGTCACTTCGGACCGATGCTACCAGAGGCACCCGTCAACGGTCACTGGGAATGGTCAATAATTACGCGCCAGGGAAGGGGGTTAACGATGCACTACCCTCATCCCATTCGTCGTGCCCCAACGCCTAGGACACCTCTAGTCCTAGTCTCTCGCAACCAGTGAGCGTCGATTGGCGTTGTTTATAGAGGTTCCAAAGCCTCTTCTGACGCATGAGGTAGCTGCCAGGTCCTTATATGTAGATAGAGGGAAAAAAGGGTAAGGGTGACACGATAGGAGCGTGTTTTTTTTTGTATAATAAGTGGAAGAAATAGGATAAAAGTGAAAAAGGAGAAGAATAGAGTCGAAAAAAGAAGGACGCACTTAGTCTGGAACCTCGTTTCCGACCAAAATCGACAAGGGAAGCCCTACCAGGGGTACCCAGAAGAGAGGTACCCCTGCCGACATAGCTCGAAAAGTCAAAGGTACGCACAAGCTCTCTTCCCGCGACAAGAGGGAATCACCACTCCCTCTACTTTCTCAAAAAGAGAGAGAAAGATATATATAAATATATATATATAAATATATATATATAAATATATATATATAAATATATATATATAAATATATATATAAATATATATATATAAATATATATATAAATATCTATATATATATATAAATATATATATAAATATATATATATATATATAAATATATTTTTATATATAAATATCTATATATCTATATATCTATATATCTATATATATATATATATATATATATATATATATATATATATATATATATATATATATATATATATATATATATATATATATATATCCTATAGATCCATCGAGCGCCTATTTGTGGGGCTTCCTCAGGGGGCTACCTATCCTGATTTGGGTGCCACAGGCTTACCTTCTTTGCTATTTGAGTGCTACAAGCTAGTAGGAAGGTTTTGTCCGGTGAACGTGAAATGGGCTGGGATCTCGACGACCCCATCAAGTAATGGCGAAGTAGCGTTGATGTGCTGAGATCACACTCATTGGGCAAGCGGTGGGAGGTAATCTAATTGGGAATAAAAAGGAGTTGGTAAACTTCATAAATCTCATATAACAGTGGAGAGAGGGCAAAAATAAACATTAAGGATAGAGTAGGTTGCTACAGCAAATTTAACGACCCATGGATACCGTGGAGAGGAAATATGTGTTCTAGGTATCAGAATTTTTTTTTTAAAGCCGCTCTGGAGACTACTTACTAAGGTAGAAGTCACCGTAAAGACCCCCCGTCCCCCCAAAAAACAAACAAACAAAAACAACCAAAAAAAAGACAAAACAAATGAGGAAGTAAAAAAGCAAGAAGGAAGCAGCCAACCTCCACCCAAAAGTTAGATAGTCCGCGAACCCGTCGGAGTACAGAGGACAAGTGGTAGCGACCACGCTTGTCCCGATACTGGGACAAGCTACGTGCGCGACGGTCACTCATTGAGATATTCAACAAGAATGTGCCGAACAGTCTGGGGGACAACGCAGTCGTAAAATAAGGCGCAGGCGAGCGCTCCATCAAATGGCGGAGCGTCGCGCGAGTGTGTCCAATTCGGAGACCACATATAGCAATCTGAAGCCGTCGCAGCATTGAGGGGTAGGTCTATGGAAACAGTCGCGGCGCAATGGCACGCAACCTTATGTTTCTCTCGACCGTCTCCTATCTTCTTTGCCAAATAGCCCGGAGAGCGGCCCGTATTCCTGTCAGGTAATCGATGCGAGGAAGAGCGAAACGCTGGTATGGTCGCCCAGTCATCGATGACTTTTTGGCGCTCTCATTCTCAGGAATTCCTACATGTCCGGGAACCCAGCAGAAGATAATCTCGACATCCGGTCATCTCGCCAAACAAGAGGATGCGAAGATTCCAATGCCACGAGAGCACTCAGAGCGCTTTGTGAGTCGCTATAAATCATAATCAGGCCTCCGAACCGGGCACGTCGCATAATCTCCAGTACAGAGCGATGTATTGCAACCAGCTCGGCCGTGAAGCCATCCGTCGTATACACTGGTAAGGCTCCAGCGTGAAACGAAGTGTATCCAAAAAGGCCGAACGCAATACTCTCGGCGCTATAGAATCTTTGGGAGCAGAGGCGTGGCGACAAATGGTCAAAGGTGGTATTCTCCAGGGTGGCGTCCTGGGCAGAACCAGCGGCGCCACCAGCCTGAAAGCTATACCTGGCTCTCGAAAGAGATTCCTGGCCCTGAACCCGAAGGGGTTAGGGTATGACCGGCGTCTGTCGGCGGCCTAGGCACCGTCGAAATCAGCTGCGGATCCAGTGAGAGCTGTTGGCGACTGAGGGAGGCGCCGGGATAGCGCGTACAGGCAAATAATGCACAGTGCACGGCGCAGAGCGAGTGGCATCTCCACAGCAAAAAGAAGTAGGCTCTAAATGGGGGAAGTGCGGAAAGAAGGCGAAGGCCGGTGTGGTGGATCGAGTCCAACTTCCGCAATAAACGCTCGGCTGCGGATGCATAAAACTCACATCCGTAGTCGAGCTTCGAACGAACAAAGGATCGATTGAAATGTAAGGCATTAGCTCTATCAGCGCACCAGGCGCTGAAGGTCAAGGAACGAAGAATATCCATCGCGCGGATACAAGAGACCCTAAGGCTGCAACTGTGAGACTTCCAGGTGAGGTGAAGGTCAAATACAAGACCAAGGAAATGATGCGAGTCCACCACTTCTAGGCGCACCCCATTTAGAAACAAGTCTGGCTTAGGGTGGAGCCGTGAGTGGCAGCAGAAATGCAGCACCTTAGTCTTGACCAAGTAAAACCAAAACCTATGCGCTTCGAAATAGCGAGAGACGCGGTTCAAGCCCGTTGGAGTCGATGCTCCAGAGTTGGCATCTGGGCCGCGACAGGGGAGATCGAAAGGTCGTCCACCAAGATCGTAGCGAGAACATCTTCCGGCAGCACCGAGGTGATGCCGTTGATGCTCATGACAAAGAGTGCGACATTGAGGACACTTCCCTGCAGGACACGTTCTACCTGCTCCATTGGGCCGGAAAGAGTTCCCCTCACCCGTTCCCCTTCGCCCTCATCGCCCCCATCATGTGGAGAGTCTCCACTATACCATATCGCCATACGGTATCATATGCCTTCCCAAAGATCGAAAAACATCGTGGCGTAGTGCTGTGTACGGAGGAAAGCCTCGTAGCATTTTCCAGTCGGAGCAGAGCATTCAACGTGGAGTGGAACTTACGGAAGCCGCAATGTGCAGAAGAGAGATGGCCTCCGCTGTCCAGAAAAAAATGGCTAATCTAACATTTACCAATTTCTCCATCAACTTACACGCGCAGGAGGTTAGAGAGATTGGGCGGAAACTTACCGGGGTAGAGTGATCTTTCCTCGGTTTACGATAAGCAAGCGCAGTAGCGATTCGCCAGGAATCCACGAGGATTGCGCCTCTACCCAGATGCTGTTGATCTAATATAAGAGAACGGCCATGCCTCGCTCACCCACGTGTCAAAGCATGGCGTATGGGACATCGTCCAGACAATGGGCGGTGTCCGTGCACGAAGCGAGAGCGGAACGCAGCTCACTTAGAGTAAACCTGTCGTTGAAGAGTTCTCCGCCTCTGGAGGTAAAGTCCAGTCGGCGGCCTTCCGCAACATCACGACGCGCATTGAATGCTGGCGGAGCAGCATACCGGCTAGGGAATTCGGAGAAAGCAGTCGCGAAGGATTCCGCCACGGACGCGGGGTACGAGATTGCGGTCCTATTCTCCTGGAGCACGGTAGTGGGGTCCTGCGAGAACCTACCCGAATCCTTTTGACTTGCTTCTACTCGTATGCTAGAGGGCATTCCCGCTAAGTGAAAAAATGTATGTCCGCAAAGAAGGACGGCGGGCGTGCTTTGAGATATACCAGAACCTAGACCGAGGAAGTTCACTGACAGTGAAATCGTTCGGGCGGCGCTTATAGCGCATGCAGGCATAACGCTTCTGTTTGAGGCCCGACTCACACTCGGGTGACCACCACGGGAGTGGTCGGCGTGTGAAACGGCCAGACGTTCTAGGAATGGAAGTTAAGACCACGGTGATGAGGTTGTCGTTGGAGAACTCTACGGCCTCATCAACCAACATAACTCCTCGCCTGGGACAGAGAAATCAGTTATTTCCCGTAATGCGGACTACCACGCCCGCGCTAAGCATCACCTGGGCTCGCTCTCGAGCGGCACCGGCCAGGAAAAGGATATTTGAATGGGAATGTGATAATTACCATCGAGGTCATCGACCACCCCCTGCCAAAATCAGGCTGTGCACCGGGAGAGCACAAAGATAGATCGAGGCAGGAAAATGAAGCGGTGCTCGGGTAGTGATGAATAAACTCATCCACGTTTACCTCGCATATCTCCAGCTAGTCGATCAAGTCGGCAAGGAATTGACCTCGAGGATTAATCGAGAAGTCTTCCCCAAGGGGTTGTCTATTGTTCAGATCTCAGAGCAAGAGAAAGAACCTCGTCAACCGTGCCACGATGCGGCGGAAGTTCCCCGCGTCGAAGTCGGCTGACGGTGGAATGCACGAGGAAATAACAGTATACCTCCTATTCATGTGCAGCTGCACAGCTACTGCCTGAAAGGAGGTATATAGAGCAGAGAACTGATACCTCATGCCGAGTGTAAATCACACATCCTCCTGCCTGGCCCCCACCCCGTGGTAGTGGGGTCGCAAAACCCTTATACCCCTGCAGGGTGGACAGGAGCCACGCGTCCAGCATGGGATCCTTCAAAAAGATCGCTAACATAAAATGGGAGACAATCCTCCGCATAGAAGGAATATGCCCTCCAGACCTAGCCTGGAGGAGACGCGGGGGCCATCTTCAAAGAGAAGACCCTCACAGGAATGGCTATACACTTCCCGGAGGCAGAACTACGGGCGCTGTTGGCCGGACAATGCGCTGTCGCTTTAGAGGAATTTTCGTGGAGTTTGGGCTTGCCATACGGTTCTTTTCTTCCCTCTGCCTCGAACCATAGGTAAGCGGGAAGGTTTCGGAGGCGGGGGTCCCTCTTTTGGAGGATCCACAGTCTCCGAGCCACCCAGCCCCCCACTGGGTGTGGGTGAAGAAGCAGAAGCTTCCTTAGTGCTGTTCTCCTTTCGGGGAGCAGCCTTAGGAACCACGGAAGATGTCCTCACGACCAAATTCAGTGGTGTTGCCTCCTTTGAGTCTAGCGACTCGTTAGAAGCGCGTGGCCGTTTCGCCTTACGGGAAACGGTCACACTGGGTGAAGGTAGGGGAGCCTTGGTTTTAGCTGGTGCTGGGTGTCAACACTTTGTGCCACCAACTTTACCAGAGAAGCGCCCGGGGTGGGTAGAGCCCGCAGAAGGGTTCCGAATTGGCCGTGCTCATAGGCTTCGAGGGGCCAGAAGCAAAGGGTGTCTTTCTTAATATTGAGGAATAGGATGTCCCAGGCAGTCCTGGGCGTGCCAGGCCCAAGCCCTTAGCCTTGCGTAATGAGAGAATATCCTGTGCCTGAACAGCCAGGATTTCCTTCTCAAGGAGATATGCACCA
Organism: Ceratothoa steindachneri; assembly: GCA_963969495.1. Taxonomy (NCBI): domain Eukaryota; kingdom Metazoa; phylum Arthropoda; class Malacostraca; order Isopoda; family Cymothoidae; genus Ceratothoa; species Ceratothoa steindachneri. The sequence continues at coordinate 25,451,626 of OZ018338.1, forward strand.
TATTGCTTCAAAGAAGTTGGGTGCGGCTCTCCGCAATTGACACATTTGGCCACACACGATTTGGACTTATTATATGCGGCCTTGGAGCAACTTAAACACTTCTGGTAACCCCGACTTTGCGCGTATACACGAGCGATTAACATGGCCGAAGCGGGGGAAGTAGTAGCACCTCCGCGGCAGTAGTACGAATGCCTTCACGCGTTAGCGATACCAACCGACACGCACCGACTTAGAGAGCTTGTCACAGTCGAACGTGACGAAGAGCTTAGTGGTGGGTTTCGAGGCCCTTCCCTGTTTTCTCATCGCACGTTCGACCTTAACCGCCCCATGGTCGGCCAGCTCTAAGTTGATGTCATATATGGAGTAGTCCAAGAGTTCCCTCCCATAAACTACTACTTTCATGGTAGAGTGCGGCGTCCCAACAAGTGTCCGAAGGGCACTAATCATGGGCGCCTCGAAGGCATTTGCCAAAAGGCTCCCGTCCGAGAAACTGGTCACCTTGGATGTCTACCAATCAAACTAGCTAATGCTCTCCTCTGATGGCTCCTTTTACTCTTGGCCAACTTGCTGCCATCAGTTGAACGAATAACAAGGAAAGGTTTTGAAGCTAGCGGGCTCTAAATGAGGGGCCCCAACGTAATCGAGGCTCCGCTCAGCGCACATTTGGTCTTTGTCAGGGACTCCCCACTCGGGGGGGTAACGGGGCCAGTCGTGCCGATCTTGGCTTTGTCGCTTGCAGAAGTGGCAGCAGACCCATCCGTCTCCGCGGATGTAGAGGAGCCCTGAGTCTTTTTTTATGAGGAGGGCAGGGAATGAACCTGCTTCTTCCCTCCGCCGGTAGGAGCGCCCAGACTAGATGCGCTGTCCTCAGTAAGATCCTTCTCCGAGATGGAGAAGGTCTTGTCTGTCACAGGGGCACCAACCGGAGGAGATCCCTCCTCTCCTTCTAAGGTCCTGGAGCCCAGGTTCGCCCGCATGGAAGGTCCTACCGTCTGGGGCTGGGTTGCCTCAGGGGAAATGAGGAAACGAAAGGGAAAATGAGGAAGGTGTGGGTGTGGATGAAGCAGGTTGTTAAAAACCAACAACACCAGACCGGAGCTCAGGGGTGAGGAAACGTTGTCTTCTCCCACTTCAGCTCCGATTTGGTATAGTTGGGTGAGAAGAAGCTGGTCGGCATCTACTCTGTGAAATTAGAGGCCGACCAGAGAAAGTTGTAGGGAGAGCGAGGAAGTAGGGTAGAAACGCAGGTTGTCTGAATTAAGTTGAAGATGCTAAGCTGAGGCCGGGTGGGGCGCTGAGCCCCGTCAGCACAACGGCCAGGGAGGCAAATCGCTGCGCCCCTTACGGCGACATTCAACAAGAATATGCCGCACAGTCTGGGGGACAACGCATTTGTCACAATTAGGCGCAGGAGAGCACTCCGCCAAATGGCGAAACGTCCCGCGCCCGATTCAAAGACGACAGAAAGGGACCTGAAGCCGCCACGCCATTAGGGCATAGGTCATTTTGAACACTCGCGGCGCAAGTGCAGGCAACTTTAAGTTCTCTCCGGCCGCCTCCCATTTTCTTTGCCAAGCATTCCATAGGATTGCCCTGATTCCTGCCATGTAGTCGGTGTGAGCAAGAGCTAAACGAGGCGTCACACTCACCATTGTGTGTCCGAAGGGCACAAATCATGGTGGCCTTGGAAGGATCCGACGCATTTGCCAGAAAGCTCCCGTCCGATAAACGGGTCACTTTTTGCTCTCTACCAATCAAACTAGCTAATGCTATCTTCTGATGGGTCCTGTTGCTCTTGGCCAACTTGGAGCAATTAATCAAAAACCTTTTGAAGGCAACGGGTTCAAAAAAACCTAGGTAGTCTAAATAAAGGGCCTCCAACGTAATCGAGGCTCCCCTTAGCGCACTTGCGACTTTGGTCTTGGTCTGGACCCCCCACCCGAGAGCGTTTCGGTGCCGGACGTGCCTATCTGTGCATAGTCGCATGCCGAAAAGTCAGCGGACCCATCCATAGTCGGATCTTCCTCCTAGGAAGAGGAACCGCTAGTCATCTTTGTCTTCCTCATATTTTCTTTTTAAGCAAACAGGGTGGGGAATGAACTCGCTTCTCTCCACCACCGGAATGAGCACCTAGGTCGTACAAACCAGCTTCAGCAAGATCCTCGTCTAAAATGGAAGGTTTTGGCTGCCATAGGGGCACCAGTCGGGGAAGGTCACTCTTTACCTTGTGATTCCTGGGGCGGCCCGGAGCCACGTGAATGTAAGTTTGCACAAGGGTGGATTCAGATTCGGTGTCTGACACCGAGCCCAGGTTTTCCCCCATAGAAGAAATTCTGTCATCTGGGGCTGAGTCACCTCAGTGATCATGTCAAACACAGGGGGTGCTCCATTTAGCTATCCCCCCCCCCCCCACATGCATCACGGATTTCATTCGAGGAACCTTCAGCTGGACAAGTCTGTGGCCGGTGAACCGACCTCCATCCATCGGAGAAGAGAGGGGGCAGGGACGCCGAAGCCCGCAGTCAAAATTCATGACTGCAGGGGGCACCGCTTTCCCTTGCCTCCCTAAGGGGGTTGGCCCTATCGAGTTGCTCCCACCAGGAGCGGTAGAGTTTGCGCAGGTTTAAGGTTTAAGGTAAGTTACCAGTGGGTTGCTGCCCAATCCAAGTGGATTCTATATGGCCGCTAGGGTGAAACGAGAAATATCATCTATAAAAGGTGGAGGAGACCACTTTGTGACAAAAAAATAAAAAACGACGGGGTAAAAGATTCCTCCACCAATATGAATCGAAGACGGGTGTGTTGAGGAATAGTTAAAAGGGTCGGGAAACAGGACAACCAGAGAATGGTAAAATGGCTACAATCAAATAAAAGGTGGGCAACCGATTAGTCCCCACCGCAAAAACGACAGCAAGGGCTGATATGAGCATCACCCGAAACAAGATGGCCGTGAGTAAGTCTCGTGTGGCCAATGCGAACTCTGCAAAGGGCCACCTCCAACGACCACATTCTATGACGACTCGAGGGGCAAGAGCGAATAGAATTTTTTCTATTGAAAAATATACTTTCTTATTGAGGGAAAGTAGTCCCTAAAAGGCAGAGCCGAGTTCTCAGGGGAAACAGAATGTGCTGAGCGAGCCAGCCGATCAGCCTTCTCGTTGCCCAGGACCCCCACATGCCCAGGGACCCAGCAAAAAATAATTCTATATCGGGATGCATTTTGGATCAGCCAGTTGCACATTTCTGTGACCAGGGGATGGGACGCATTAAAAGATCTAATTGACTGTAAGACACTCCTTGAGTCGGAAAAAAATGACAAAATCACTAAAAGGTAAAATTTGGATGAGTCTAAAGGCTAAAAGGATTGCTGAAAGTTCAGCGTTAAAAATGGATACTGTTGGCGGCAAAGATAGAGTTAGGAATTCTCCTCCTGGGTAGATGGCTGCGGCGCCCACGCCACCGTCCAACTTAGAGCCATCCGTGTATAGTAGGCAGCATTGTTTGTGGGAGGTCGAATGCTCTAAGAAAGGCTTTTAATGATGCGAGGGTCCATGGAGGACTTCTCCAGGCTCCACATGTTGGTACATACTGTGGGGAGAGGAGCACGGCACCTAGGGGTCAGTAAGGATGGAAGGGTAAGGACCCTTGGAGCACCCAGGTTAGAGAGATGATCTCCTATGCGAAGGTTCAAAGGGCGGGGTAAAGATGGCAACTTATCACATGCCGCCGTTGATTCAGCAACATACAGGCATCTGTAGACCTCTGATACAGGGGCTTGCTGTACTCGGCAGAGGTATCGTATGCAGATTTGAAGTCTATGGTAGGGCAAAGGAAGTACCCCACTCTCGCAGTAAAGGCTGTTGACAGGAGAAGTACGGAAGGCTCCACTAGAAAGGGGAACTCCGAGGTTTCGAATGGGGTTCAGCATTTTAAGAGCTGAAGGGGAAGCCGATGAGTAAATTTGACAGCCATAATCCAATTTGGATTGAACGAGGGCTGGGTATAATGTCCACAATGTTTGTCGGTCACTGCCCCACGAAGTGTGTGAGAGGACTTTCAAAATGTCTAGAGCCCGCAGACAGCCTGTTCGAAGTCGGCGTAGGTGTGGTAACCAGGATAACTTTGGATCGAGAGTTACGACAAGGAACCGAAACTCGGAGACAAACTCTATATCTTCGCCTTGAGGGAGATAGATGGCGGAACAAGAACCCCTCTGCCTCGATGGAAATACATTGCTTTGGTTTTGGTCGTGGAAAAGCGGAATTCCTTAAGTTGTGCTCTTTTGGATACAGCATCAACCGCCAGTTGTAGCCGACGCGCTGCTGATGGAAGTCGAGGTGAGGAACAGTATAGTGCTAAATCATCGACAAACAGAGTTGCCGATACACCCTCTGGGAGAGACGAAATAATATCATTGATGGCAAATAAAAAACATAAGACACTTAAACACTGCCCTGAGGAACTCCCTCCTTTTGGGGTTGCAGGTCAGAGTATGCGTCTCCAACACGTACCTTGAAGGATCGAGATGCTAAAAAACTTTGAATAAATGAAGGTTAAAGGTCTCTCATCCCCCAGACGTATAACTGCTTCAAGATGCCGTATCTCCATGTTGTGTAGTAGGCTTTTTCAATATCGAAAAATATGGCCAGGACTCGGTGCTTTAATGAGAAAGCTTTCCGGACCGATCCCTCGAAACGTACTAGTAGGTCAAGGGTACTATGACCTTTGCGGAAACCACATTGAAATGGAGAGAGAAGGTGATTGGTTTCTAGGAACCAGTTTAGGCGCTCCAATATCATTTTTTCCAGCAACTTACTCAAACAACTGATGAGAGCTATAGGGCGGTAGTGATCTGCATCTAACCCATCCCTGCCCGATTTGGCAAAGGGAAGGATGATCCCAATGCGCCATGATGACGGGTAAAAACCCTTCACCCATATAAGGTTGTAGAAATCAAGCAGGAAGAGAGTAGAGTGTGGATGTAGGTGCCGAATCATATTGAAATGGATCTCATCAAGGCCAGGGGAAGTAGATCTGCAAAGGTGACAAAGCGCTTTGCAGCTCATGGATGCTGAATAGAGAGTTATACGGGTTAGATTTTGTTGTGAAGTTGAGAGAATGAGATTCTTCCTTTGATTTGTAGGATTGAAAAGCCTTATCGTAACGGCTGACACTGCTGACGGCGCGGAAATGGTCAGCAAAAGCATTGCTGACCGCCAGGCCGTCATTCTCCAAGGAACCGTCTAAGTTGAGTGTGGGGGTATGATGATTAGCATAACGGCCCCTGATCTTATTAATCCTCTTCCAGATCTTAGCAGTAGGTGTCATAGAGGAAATTGATGAAGCATAACGGCACCATGAATTCCGGCGAGCTTGACGAAGGGTTCTTTGGCGAAGCGCACGAGCTCGGTTTCGGTCGACCTTGTTGCACAAAGTTGGGTTCTTTCAGAATCGGGCATGGGCTAACTTGTAATTTTTGATAGCTGTTGCACACATCGAGGTCCACCAGGGCACGGTTGAGCGGCCCGTGACAGGTCGCCTCCGTGGGATGGTCTGTGTTACTGCATTGTAGATAGTCGATGTAAAGTATTCTACTGCCGCGTCCACTCCATTGAAGGTCCCCAAGGATGCATTTGTAAAGGACGCCTCTTAGAAACCTTCCCAATCTGCCTGACCTAGATCCCACTTAAGGGGCATGGTTGTATGAAGGCTAACTTGAAGGGCCGACAAGACAATAGGGAAGTGGTTACTCCCATGGAGATCGTCAAGAAATTGACCATCGAAATTCCGTGAAGCAATCAGGGGAACAAACAGACAGGTCAACGCAGCTAAAAGAGTCCGTCTGGACATGATAAGAGGTAAACTCGCCAGTATTTAAAACACAAAAGTGGTCAGATAATAAAAGAGACTCTAAAACACTGCCTTTGGCATTTCGAGTGATGTCACCCAGTATGGGTGACGGGCGTTAAAATCTCCTAGTAATAAGAATGGGGAGGGCAACTGGTCTATAAGTTCTAAAAGGTCGGATCTTGACAATGATAAAGAAGGGGGTAGGTAAATAGAGCAAACGGTAAAAAGCTTAGTAAGAAATACCGTCACGGCAACAGCTTAAAGGGTAGTATGTAGGGAGAGGGAGAAACATGGTAGGATGAAGATACCATGATTGATACCCCTCCATGAGAGGGGCTTCCAGCACGAGCAATAGAGTTGAAAGTGAGAAAGCCGGGTACCGGCGAAAAGGGCCGTATACCCAGTTTATTCTCCTGAAGACAAATAACAGCGGGGTGGATAGTCGTCAAAAGAATTTTGAGTTCTTCCCACTTTGGAAGAACTCCTTGACAATTCCATTGTAAAATGGAAAATATTATGTGTGACAATTAGATACCACTGTGGATATCTTTTTCTCTTTTGAGGCCGATATTGTATTTGAGGTTCGTCCCAAAGAGCTTGGAAGATGGAGAGCTGATTTTGAAGAGCCTGCTTTTGCAGGGGGAGAGATCCTAGATGGAGCAGTAACTGGGTTTTTTTTTCGTGGTTTTTGGAGAACCGACCGAGGCCCTTGATTGTAATTCAGGCTCGCAACCTGGCGGAAAAGGAAGATCAAGAATGGATTTTCGGCCGGTAGATCCGGATTCATGGGTCGAGGGTATTTTCGGTGTCTGACGAGTTGGTCCAACCGCCGCAATTGGTGATGTTGGAGTATCAACTGCTTCCATCGGATCTTGGGTTGAAGGGTGAGCGGAACGAACAGGTGATCTAAGCGAGGCGTGTAGAGCTGGGTGTATATCTGCCATCGTCCTGTGAAGGGCGAGACGGACTTAAGGGCATAGAATGTTCAACCATAGGGAAGGAGTCCATTGGAGATTCTCGGGGTTCGGCCGAGTCAGCCCGCTTATTGGTGGTCGATGACCCAGGTGAGGAATCCTTTCTCTTACCACTGGGCTTTGGGTCTCGGGGCCGGGTGGATGAACCTTCACTGGTCGATGTTGAGGATTCTTTCAAATAGCGTCTGATGTCTTCAAGTGTCTCACCCTGAGCGTCTCTCCCAGCTAGAACTGCTGGAGAGAGGGGGGCTACATTGGTTATCTCGGTATGAGAGCGATGCTTCGACTGCATATTCTGAATGTTTTCGACGCTGCGAGTAGATCAAGGAAGAAGTGCTTCAGGCTGGTCGGAACTCGCGCGTGATGGTCGGTTTCGTCCAGCGTCACGTAAAACGTCAGAGAAGAGCCGGCCGAGTGGCGAGGTTTGTGCTCGGGCACGCTGGCGGGCCTCTCTTATATCTAGATGTAAGGAGTCGCGCAAAGCGAGAACTTCCTCTTCATATAAAAATATAGAGCAGAGTTTTGACGTAGCACTGTGGGTACCTCCGCAGATGGCACAGCGGGGTGTTTTGGTGCATTCGGAGCCATGGTAGTCAGAGCTACAATTCACGCAGGAGAGAGGGTGCCGACAGGCACGGCCAACATGTCCAAATTGATTGCAATTGAAGCAGCGTCTGGGTAGTTCGATGTAGGGACTTACCGGGACACGAAGGTACCCAGCTTTAATATACTGCGGCAATTCTTGTCGTTCAAATGTTAAAATCAGTGTGGCGGTTGGGACTTTAGTGGAGCCTAATGTTTTAGTTATCCTGTGTACGTGTGTGACACGTTGGGTACTGAGCTTACTCTAAAGGCGGGTGGGGTCGTAGTCCTTTATTTCGTTTGAACGGACGACACCTTTGACGAAATTCAGACGCGGATGGGGCGAGACAGTTATTGGAATTTCAGCTATCGAAGATAGATTTCGCACAAGGTTGTGTTGAGAGTGGGATGACACCTCGACATTACCACTTCCTCTTGACCACATCCGGCGAGGTTCACCACAGCGGGACTCAAAAGATTCATTGACATCAAACACAGACTTTTGCAAGTGGGGTGTCGGATGATGAATTCATGACAAGAAAGCGAGGATAATCTAGATCTCGGTCTACTTCGTTGGAATACGGGTATAACGAGCGCGGAAAGGCTGAAAGGGAAGCTAAGGAACGTTTGGCACGAGAACCCTTACGAGGGAAGATTTTTGGTTTATGGCTAGCCATTGCAAAAAGAAAAAAACTTCGCATTCTCCCTCGGGGCTCCCCACCATGGAAGCATACAAGGGCCCGACACTACTGCAACTATACAATCTTGAAGAATGGATACGGATCCACCACACCATCTTTATAACCCTAAGAGGCTGCCCGAGTTCTCCTACGCACGGAAAAAAAGGGGCCAACGATGGGTTTCTCCTTGGGCATTCGGTAGACGAAGGCGGTGGAGATGCCCAGCCTCTTTCACCTTCATGAAAGAACAATTCGGAATCAATACATTAAGCGAGCAGAGGTCGGGTATCGATAAGGACCACTAGATAGGTGAAGGAAGAGGGGAAAATAAAGGGCAGTTGAAGAGCGAAATAGGAGGAAAGAAGGAGGGGCATGTTAAAAGTCTTGTTGGCAGCACCATGGGTCCCCTAGGGGGCCCAGGGCTGACCCCCCTCGCCAAGAGAAGGCCAGAGCCTCTCTGGGAACAACCCCTGAAGAAAAGATCACAGAGAGGGAGGGAGTTAGTCGGAGGATGGAGTCATCCATGGGCGACTCCACAGAAATGGGTGATGGAGAAACCACCGCACCTGTAGTAAGCCTGCTCTCCGCTAGAAGATTGGAGGGGTCCCTGAGAAAGGAAAGGGGGCAGGGGCACCTCTTTTACAGAAATAGAGCAGTTCCAAAAGATGGCAAAGGGCAAGCCCCTTTGCTATATGCGGATGATGAGAGGGGAGCCTCGCCACCAGTTGAAGGGATGTCTCGTGTTACCTCGTCCTCCCCGACACCTAAGGAAGCGCATCCCCAAGTGCAGTCCAACTTTTACCTTCTATTGTCACAATATTTAAAGAAAAAAAAAGGGGGCTCATGGAAGATATTCTGACCCCCAAATGACTTAGGAGGTGAAGAGAAAAGTCTATAGGATCAGAAAATTCCAGAATGTGATCATTTACACATACTCGGCCCACGGGTCGAGCATTGATGGGCTTTGCCAACCCGGTCCACCATTTAGGCGAAATTGTGCTCGAGCTTTAACCATAAAGGATGGTGCTGGTATGGCCAAACCACACCCAGTGTCTAATACTTGCCCTAGCCAGCGGGGGCTTTCGGCCCTCGCCGCAGGTAGGGACCTCAAGGTATGCACTACCACTCGACCAAGGCTCAAAAGAGGAGGAAAGGACGCTGGGCAACCAGAACTTCTGTGGATAGAAGAGCAAGTGTGGAAATGAGTAGGAGGGTATGTAATAAAGAGAAGTATAGATAGGCGATCCCAGGATGGCCTGCAGTCCACTAAGTCACCATGACTACCAGACCAAACTGTGTCTAAGTGGAAATGGTCCTCTTGAGGGTACAGCTGTAATAATAATAATAATATATGTACAACAATACATCATAATAATAATAATGCAATAAAAAAAAATACATAATGATAAATACTACTAATAAATGATAATACTAAATTATAACAATACTAATTAGTAATAATGATAGTAATAATAATGCTAATAACTAATAATAAAAAGGTAAAGTAGTTCTGAGTGGGGGTGAGAAGAAAGCACAATAACAACTTTCCCAAGCCCCATCAGAGTTTAAATCAAGGCTTCCCTAATTTCCACTCAAGCTAGGGGGAAGGGCAGCTCCCCCGTGCGGGGAGTTGTGAGTACAGCCCAGAACCATTTGATCCACCAGCTTCAATCCAAAATTAATCGGGAACTGAGAGGATAAAACTGGTGCAAGCCAAATGGGACAAGCTCATATAAGGGCGAAAAAGGAAAAAGAGAGAAATAGGAATAATTGTAAAATTAAGCATGCTAATTGTAATAACAAATCAGTTGATACTTAAATTCTGTGGGGTGGGCTTAACAGTGGTGCCGGGAAGGGTGTATTTTTAATATTTTACTCTCTTTGGGACAGTAAATGGCAAGGGCAATGCTGAAGCAAAAATCAAACCTTAGGCTCTAATGAAGGGTTTCCAAAGTGGTGGTACATGTAGCACAACTTCTGAGATTAGAATAAATGCATGTTTAGCATCATTGCCTTTTCTGCTGATTTTTAGCACATTTCTACAAGTTTGCAATTACAGCACTTGTATTTGCTTGGTTGTTAACAAGAATTTTTCAGATGTGTGGTGTAAGTCATTGTGTAGGTTGTTGAGGGGAATATTTCAGGACATACTAATTTGTTATTTAAGTTTTTATTTAAAATTTTGTCCATGACACCAAATTTTAACTTGGGATTTTTCTGATTTTTTTTTAATTGAAGTTTTTATTTAAATTTTTGTCTTTAATTTTAAATTTTAACATGAGATTTTTTAAAAAAAATTTAATGGAGTTTTGATTTAAATTTTTGTCCGCTACACTAAATTTTAACTTGGGATTTTTCTGGATTTTTTTTCCCCATTTTCCCAAAAGTTTGTATGTACAAATTGACCAAGAGCAAATTTGGGGATATAGATATAATCATGGGCAAAAATTTTGACATTAGTGTATCATAAGAGTATATTTTTACTTTGGAATTTTTTTAATAAAAGGGTGAAGTTCCTAAATAAGATTATCAAATGTTTTGGAATTTAAAACAGAAAGGAGAAAATCTATTAAAATTAAGGCATAGCCGTTTTTAAAAAAATTTCTTATAAGGTTTTATCGTTTCTTTCTAATAGATTTTTCATTTTAACCTTTAGCATAAAGAAATAGCTACTGTCACCTAAAACTGAGTAAAGCAAAATGCTAAAGTTATTACAGAAAATTTGGATTGAAAAAGAGAAAAGAAAAGTCAGAGGATTGTGTTTTTTCCTTATTTTTAAAGAATTTTGGTGTTTTTTTTCTTGCCTTCAGGCATAGAAACCAAGAATGGATCTGCAAAAACAGGCCAAAATTAAATTATCAACAAAAGCCAGAGGCCACTGAACGAAAGTCTACCTGCAAAGCACAAGCTCTTTCTGTTAGGAGTAGTAGCAAAGCTGATCCTATTGTAATTTTATAATCTAATTTATATAAAACGGTTTATTTACCACCAACAAATATCAATTTCAAATACCATTGAAATTAATACAATTTTAGGGTATTTTCGGAACAGGTTATCACGTGGTTATGGTTAGGCTAAGACATTCGAGGCTCGTAATGTAAGTACAGCCTGTAGTTAGGTTTTGTGGCAAGGAACTGTCACTAGCTTTTAGCAGAAAGTTTTGCCAATCAATTATGGCTTCTGTTGACATCTTAAGTTCTTTAACACAATAAAAACAGTAGTTATCAACACTTTGCACCATGCATAAATGAACTAAAAGATTGTCTCAAAAGATAATTTTGATTCTTCTGTGTCTTTTGGCAATCCAAGGCTGAAATTGCATTAACTTTTAATACAGCGCCAACAGCAATGTGAAGATGCTAATGAAAGTTTCATAATATGCCCATATTTTTAAAGTTGATGTTTTAACTAAACCTACATAACCTTAACATATAGACTCAAACGCCTAATTCGCTGACAGGCCTGTTCCGAAAAAGAACCCACTTTTTTGCTTTCATCCTAAATTTGTAGGAGTTGATGGCAACCTGTCTACATGTTTAAGAGGTACAGAATGAGAGAGGTTAAGAACCCATGCTCTACAATATATACACATTCAATTGGCAAGAGGGTAAAATAAAAATATAGGCGAAATTCAAACTCAATATATGTATTTACAAATTTATTGTTCACTTCATTCAATATATTTTTATTAATGGTTATAAATATACATTACAAAATGGGAGAAATCAGTCTCTTAGATAGCACACCAATCAGTAGAGTCCAATAATAATCCTTTTTAAATCAGGCATTAAGCCAGGGTATCCCCATCATCCAACAAAGATTATTTAGAAGGGGAAGGAGAGAGAAAAGAACAAGTACAGCTATATCACAAAATTGAAGCAAATGTCAACAGGGAAAAAAACCCTCCAAAACATGGAGAACTGGGCTACTTTGATGTAAATTCTCTTGAGAGAAAAATGAATGTTGAAAAGTAGAGTTGTTAACAAATCCTATTATCTCAAATCAAAATTAGTAAAGAAGCTAAAGTTAAACTTAACACATCTGTAAAGATCACAGGGCAGGAGCCCCTAATTTGAGAGACAACCATGAATGGTAAGAGAGAGAAGTGTAATCTCATACGAGACATGGTGGTATGGTACTAGCAAGCTGCATGGGAGTACTTACTTACTTGTTTGCCTACCTACCTCTCTTCAATAAGGTGAGCGGGTCCCAGCAATGCCACAACGTCCCCTGGGCAGGTTCACAGGTTTCTTAGTGATGTGATAAAGCATGTGTGTCGTGCGAGTGTGAGATTAAGGTGTTTTGTCCTTGGGGGTTAAATTGCGCCTAGTGCGTGTTGGTATTTGTGCGAACTTTATCCTGTATTTATAGTTGTAGTATGGGTGAGTGGCCAGTTTGTAGCATTTGGGAGTGTATGGCATGAAAAAAAAGAAAAGATCTTAAAATGAGAGCAGTGCAAAGGGCAATTTGAGGGGAATGCTGATTGTACAGCGCTGTGCAAATTAATTGGCACACCAGGAATTTTCAATTTTTCAAACACACCCCTGTTATAGGTGATTCTTGAGTGATCAATAAGTTATTCTGAGTGGCATTTATTTTGCTAATTGCCAACTGTGTAGATTTCGCCAAATGACAACACTTGGCAACGCTGAATTGCTAAGGACAACAAACAAAACAAAGACTGCAATGAGTGCAGTCATTAACAGGCTAGCTCGCAGGATGGACGTTACTCCCAGGAAGAGAGCTAAGGTTGTAGCACTGCGTGAAGACGCTGGTATGTCAGTTCAGGAGATAGCCAGTAAGCTGAGGCTGACACGATCGAGTGAGTCAAATCATCAAGAATGAAGTCGCTGGTAATCCAGAAGTGGAAAGGTGTGGTCGAAAAAGAAAGACAAATGCACACAATGACATAAATTGCTACGCAATAGTGTAAAAGACCCACGGAAGACCAGCCAAGACTTACAGCGTGATTTATTAACTGCTGGTATCCACATTTACTCATCAACTATTTGCCGAAGGGTTCTTGAAGCCAGCAGAACTGCGCAAACCCCTCAAGAAGGCTCTACTTACTGCTGGTATGAAGGTGAAACGTTTGACTTGGGCCAAGAAATACAAAGAATGGACCAAAGAAGATGGAAAAAAGTGATATTCTCTGACGAGACCAACTTCAAAGTCCATGGAATCCAATCACAAGTCTTAAGGCGCAGTGCAGAAGAACCAGTGAGATTGGGGCACATCCAGCAAGCCCCCCAAAGATGTTTTGGGGGTACTTTCATGGCAAATGGACCCGAACGACTGGTACCAGTGGAAGGAATGATGAATTCCAACAAGTACCAAGCAACTTTAAGGAAGCAACTACTCCAGACACTTCATGAACGCTTTCCAAACGGTGATGTCATCTTCCAGCAGAACAAGGCCCCATACCACGTCTTCAAAAAAATGCAATGTTTCTTCCAAGCCGAGAAGATTATGGTACTGGAATGGCTTGGAAATTTCTAAGACCTTAATCCAATTGAGAATCTGTGGGCAATCATCAAGCAGAGGACCATGCCGAAGGACTGCTCGACAATGGAAAAGCTGATCTGTGTTGTTATACAGGCCTGGTATTGCGATGAGGAAATAGGGAATATGAGCCAGAAATTGTTGGAATCCATGCCGAATCGGATGCTGAGGTTATTAAAGCAAAGGAAGGACATATTTCTTATTAACTGCCAACATTAAGATGATATGCATGCTATGATTTTGAGAATACATGAATAGTGAAATTTGGGAGTTTTTTATCACTGTCCCAATTAATTTGCACAGCACTGTAAGAAGGGTACAGGGTGGGAAAGAAAAACTCAGCACAATTGCCACGACCTCCGCAATTTGCTAAGTAGATAGCAGAGCCATCTACTGAAGATATATGAATATTAGTACAATGTATTATACATATGGCCCGGGTTAACAGGGTCTGAGCCCCACTCTAGCCATTTCGTACCCTTGAGGTATTATTGCAGAAATGCAAAGAAGGCGAGTATCACTGTTCAGGACACCTACTCATCCAACAAGGTGAGACGTGTTTATGGCGACGACCCTCCGGTGAGAAACCAAGATGACCAGGCTTAGGGTAAAAAAAGATAGAAGCCATAGGAAAGAGGGGGGAAAGTTGGTGGGCAGAATAAAAGTCCTCTTGGTCACAGGCAAGTCTTCTAACCCCCTCTCATCTCGAGGTGGGAGTCCGTCGCGGACGAGGTGGTGTTATAAGTGCTGTGAAGAAAGGCATGAATGAGGTTGAATCTTCTGACATGGCATGGGCATGTAAATAGACTTGTAAAGAGAATAATAAAAGAGTAGATAGGTATCACACTACGCTTAATGTTTGAATACAGTGGAAAGCGTTGATTATATGAATGCGTGTTTAAGTAAGGACTGACCAAGGAGCAAGTGAAGAAAATTGTGTACAAAAGGTTTGCTTAAGGACTTCTGCCTAGAGATGAGCCTGACTCAACGAATACTACAGCACCCCATTGCCAAGAAGAGCAAATTTGAAGTTGAAAAATAATAGGTGTGGTTCTACTTGACATGGAGCAAAGGGATCTGTAGTTTTTAATGGCTTTGATGTGTACCGAACCCTTCTTGTAAGCATTGACAGACGATCGATCAAAAGTATCTGAATTTCAACATCTTTAAACAATTCAATCCTATATCCAGAGTAAATATCAAATATGGTAACCACTCACTACTTTACAAAAGGTTAAGGAACTGATACTTAAAAGGGAGGTGGAACAGATCAATAAATAAAACGAACTGCGAAAAACCGGATGAACTTGAATGTCTGTCGGGTCAGTGTTTTCTAGTGTGGGGCTTAGTGTGGTAAATTTACCTACAGAGGAAGTCAAAAGGAAGGACAATTAACAAAAAAAAGAGGGTTCATCACCAGGAATAAAGCCAGGCGGGTGATATTGCATCTTAGAGCGGTAAGAGGTCACAAGAAAACAACTAGTAGGCTCTTGCAGAAATGGCCAAAATAAACAAAGATTTACATCCACTGCGAGTTCCGGAAAAATGATTTATACTGCCTCTACTTCTTCAGAAGAACGGCTTAGGAAAGTGAGCTTCTAAAGGAGGACTAGGCATCTGAGTAAGATCGACCGTCGGGGACCTTCTGAAGATAAGAGTTTTAACGAGGCTTTCCGAAAGCGGATTTTCGGTGAAGGAGAAGACAAGCTCCCCGACAGTGACTCGAGGAGTGATGTTATAAAAAGGATAAAGCCCCATCTTATTGAGCACGACCACAATTTTGTAGGGTTTGTGTGGGACGACAGAAACAGGGCGGTTGAACAGGACCTCCATTGTGTTCGCCCAAGAGACCCTGGCCGAGAAATGAGTGTACGTCAGCCGACACCCTTCCATATCCTGCACAAACGCATAAATCAGCTCCGGGTATTTGCTCACTAACGTCGGATACTGTAGATCACTGCCACCATGGGGCTGCGACGGGTGACTCAGTCTGCCATTTCGTTTCGAAAAGGGGGGGACGTAGGAAATTTGCTCGCCAGGGTGCTCCCCCGAAGCTCGCAACTGAGTGGGAAGGACGATACCTTCGATAAAGACCGGCTTGTTTACCGAGAACACATGGGTACAGTCGACTAACTGCTCGTTCACAAAGATATCCGAAAGAGAGCCGGCGCAGTTGCAGAGACCCTGCTCCCAGGTAGCTTCTGACTGCCTCGCTTCGGGGACTGGTTGGGGAGGCTTCCTCTGAGCCATGTTGGAAGAGAAGGAAGGCGGGACTGTGACTACCCCGTTAGCGGACATGTTCATGAGGATTTTGAAGCACTCTTCCTGGGTCAAGATGCTCGACAGCGCCGGGCCATTAGCGAATTGAGTCGGAGTCATCGTCAGGAACCTGAAAGTACGTAGTAGTGTCAATAAAACCTACAACAAACCACTAGTAAAGCTACTGCTAATATATATTTATGGAAATACATCTCGAGTTTTCTTTCATAGCAAAATAATGTGGGGCAGGTAGTCTAGCTATACCGTCTACCGACGCGTGTAGTAAAAGTCGACTAAACACGGATATGGGCCGCTGGTATGGAAAACCACGCTCCTTAAAGTTTTGTACTGCGAGTGCAATACACGAGTGGCAATGACACACGACAACCACATTGTGGGGAAGCGTTTGATGATTATGTCTTAATTCAATATCAAACAGTTTCCCCACAAACTGGGATTGGTCTAGATCAACACCAACAAAAACTACCCAATTATTTCCTAGGAAGCACAAAACATATTTTGTCCATTAGAGCGATGAGATTGCTGCAGCAGCTGGCCGAATTAAGGTGGCCACCTGGCCAAAGCCCCAAGCATGCACTCTTCCGACCATTTTCAAAAATAGACACTCTTAGATATTCTCAGCAAAATGTGCCTATTCTCATCCATTATGTCCATGACAACTTCAGTCACATCATTCACACCATAAACATGTCAAACATTAAAAAAATAAGGGGTGGTGGGTCCACCTGGCGACTGTCTTCAAGAGGATGAGCCATCGAAATAAGTGCAACCTATTTCTTAGGCTATATTAACCCCTCCCCCCAATTTCCACCGATAAATAGAATAAACACACAACTAATAAAAAAAGAAAACGCATGGTCCAACGCCCGAACAGGGATCGAACCACTAAAGGGTCAAGTGGTAGCGACCCCGCTGTCGCGATACGGGGACAGGTAACGTGCACGAAGATCCCCCAAACTGGGGGACAACGAAGTCAGGTGCAGGCGAGCGCTCCATCAAATGGCGATGCGTCCCGCGAGTGTGTCCGAATCGGAGACGACAGAAAGCGATCTGAAGCCGTCGCGGCATTAGGGGGTAGGTCTATGGGAACAGTCGCGGGACAATGGTATGCATAGGCTCTCCTCGGTCTTCTCCCATCTTTTTTTACCAAGCAGTCGGGAGGGCTGCCTTGATACCTGCCATGCAGTTAGTGTGAGGAAGAGCGAAACACTAGTGTCTGGTCGCAGTCATTGCGGCCCCCTCATTCCCCCTCAATTCCCACATGTCCAGGAACCCAGCAAAATATAATCTCGAATTCCGCCCCGATCAAGTCAACCGTGGCGTCACGGATAATGCAAACCAGGGGGTATGGAGATTCTAATGCCCCGAGAGCACTCAGGGCGCTCTGTGAGTCACTAAAGATCACAATCTAGTATCCGAATTGGGCACGACGCATTATCAATCCCGTACCGAGTATTGCAACCGGCCCGGTTGTCAAGAAAAGTGTCTGGCAGGGAGATTTCAAAGAGAGGGGATAGGGCGTGGAAACTGACGCCCTGTTCGGACTTGGAGCCATCAGTGTACCCTGGCACGGATCCAGCGTGACACGGAGTGTGCTCCAAAAACATCGAACGTAATACTCCTTGCGCTGTAGAAGCTTTGAAAGCAGAGGCATGGCGACAAATAGTCAAAGGTGGTACCCTCCTCCAGGGTGGCCTCCAGGGCAGTGTCGTAAAAGGCTTAGCTTCTACACACCTAAGGCAGTTTTCTTTCATAGCATTAACTGATTTCTCGGAGGAGTTTCCTAGCCTTAAGCCCGAAGGACTTGGGTATGTTGGCCTTTCTTTTCGGCATAGGCACCGTCGAGATCCGCCGCGGAAGCAATGAAAGCCGATGGCGACTAAAGAAGACGCCGGGTCCAGGGGTATAAATACAATATGCACGTTGAAGGTAAGTGGAATCTCACCGGCATCGACAAGCAGGCTCTCAAAAGGGGCGTGAGGAAGGCAGCGGTCACCAGACGAGGATCAAGTCCACCTTCCGCAATTCACTTTCGGCTAGGGATGCATAAAACTTGCACTTGTAGCCAGAGCTGGATTAAGGGGTGGGCCTCCTACCAAAAATAAATTTTAATAGAAGTAAACAATTTATTTTTAACCCCTTAAGTGTTATTTTTTGGTATTATAGATATGTTGGTGATGTTTATAATGTACTTTAGATTAACTGATAAGGGTTTGTAGGGAATTGGGTGTTACTAAGACATGGAATTTTTGAAGATGCATGACCTAGTCCTGGGAAACTGACGCGGACAAAGCTACGACAATGCATCTGCAATGAGTAGTAAGTACAATGGTCTACAAGCCAAAGTGAGAGAGAAGAACAGTCTTGCATCCTGTATTCCTTGTAGAGCGCATTCTCTAAACTTGGTTAGTAAAAATGCTGTAGAATGCTGCTCGAGTGCTGTACATTTTTTTGCCTTCCTTGAAAAGCTGTTTGACTTCTTCACAATTTCAACGCATCGGCATCAACTTCTGACTGAGGTTTTGAAACATAATGATTCATCATTGACTCTCAAACGTGTCACAACAACGGGTTGGTCCTGCAGAGCTGACGCAATGAGGGCACTTAAGCATGACTATCAGCAGATTAAGGATGTACTGAAACAAGTTGCTGATGACATTGAAGAAAAAGGGTGTGTACGCTGTGAAGCAGGACTGTTAATACAGATAAATCAGCTTGAAACAGGTATTTACACCACCTTCTGGAATGATATCCTGAAAAGAACAGATGCTACTAATAAAAGTCTACAACACGCAAAACTCCATCTAAATACTGCTGTGGCGTCACTGACCAACTTGAAAAACTATGTCGCATCAAAGCGTGACTCCTTCGACCCTTATGAGAAGCAAGGCGAAGAGCTGTCTGGTTCAGCAGACTATGTGCAGACGAAAACTCGACACAAGCGCCGCAATGTGGGTCTTAACCCATTGGATTATGGCTATGCGGAAGAAGTACAACTTAGACCTTCTGAAAAATACAGAACAGAAACTTTCTTGCCTTTTATTGAACAGTTTATCGCTTCTCTCGATCAACGTCTGCAAGCATATAAACAGATAAGCCAATTTAGCTTTTTTTAGCCATCTGAAAGAACCGTCTTCAGACGAGCTTCAGGCCGCAGCAGAGCAATTCGTCAGGTCTTATCCAGATGACTTGGACATTAGATTTATTGATGAACTGTGTCAGTTTGTAACATTTGCCAATATCTTCACAGACGAGGAGCCTAAAGATATCAGCACTGAGCTTTCCCTGTACAGACTTATCAGAGACAAGGGTGTGCAGGACACTTTCCCCAAAATTGAGATAGCTCTACGGATATACCTTATCTTGATGGTATCAAACTGCAGTGGCGAGCGCTCCTTCTCAAAACTCAAATTAATTGAGAACCGATTATGGACATCCATGAAGCAGGAACGACTTGTAAATCTGGCTATCATGAGCATCGAGTCAGATATACTGCGTGAATTGAATTTCAGTGACATCATCAGCGACTTTGCAACACAAAAATCGAGAAAAGTGTCTGGACTGTAATGGTTATAACTCCATCCATTCTCTGATTTGAACTATGTTTACTTGTTAGTTATACTAAAATTTTTCATGAAAAATTAAATAATTGTAACTGAATTTCTGTGTGTAAATACATTTGGTAAGAACAACTTGTGTTCATTTCATTTTGTGTTTATGCATTACAAATTTTAGCATTGGAAGAATAGTCCCCGTTCAGTATTTCCTAAGTAAAAGTGCCCTATTTATATATTAGGATTTAGGTTACTAGTCTGTGGTGTATAGACTTCGGGTGACCCCGACTTTGCACGTCTACATGAGCTATTCGTATGGCCGAAGTGGTGACAGTAATAGCACCGCCGCGGCAGTGGCACGAATGCCTTCACGCGGTAGCGGTACCAACCGGCATGCACCCTCAGGGAGCTTGTCACAGTCGAACGTGACGAAGAGTGTAGGGGTGGGGCTCGAGGCCCCTCCCTGTTTTCTCATCACACGTTCGACCTTGACCGCCCCATGGTCGGCCAGCTCTAGGGTGATGTCCTCAATGGAGTAGTCAACGAGTTCCCTCGCATAAACTACTCCTTTCACAAAGTTCATGGTAGAGTGCGGCGTCACACTCACCGGGGTGCCATGAAGTGTCCGAAGAGCACTTATCTTGGCCGCCTCGGCGGGATTCGCCAGAAGGCTCCCGTCCGAGAAACGGGTTACCTTCGGCTCTCTACCAATTGCACTAGCTAATCCTCTCCTCTGATGGATCATGTTGCCCTTGGACAACATGCTGCCATCAGTGGAGGGAATAACGAGGAAGCGTTTGAAGCCAGCGGGCTCGAAAACGCCAGGTAACCTCTGAATGAGGGGCCCCGATGTCATCGAGGCTCTGCCCTGTGCACTTTTGGTCTTTGTCATGGTCAGGAGCTCCATACCCGGGGAAGCAGAGGGGCCGGATGTGCCGATCTTGGCTTGGTCGCTTGCCAGAGTGGCAGCAGATCCATTCGTCCCCACAGCCCCCGCGGATGGAGAGGAGCCCCGAGTCGAAAATTTTTAGTCTTTCTTGTCTTCTTTTTCTTTTTAGGAGAGGAGGGCGGGGAATGAACCCGCTTCTCAACTCCGCCGGTAGAAGCCCCCAGGCCAGATGTACCGGCCTCAGCCAGGTCCTTCTCCGAAATGGAGAAGGTCCTGGTGGTCGTAGGGGCATCATCCGGAGGAAATCCCTCCCCTCCTTGTACTGCCTGAGAATCCCCAGCCGTTTGAGGAGGACCTTGCATAGGGGCGGATTCGGGTTCGGTGCTTGGCGCCGAGCCCGGAATCGCTCCCCATGGAAGTCCCTACCGTCTGAGGCTGGTTTTCCTCAAGGACCATGTCTATCACATGAGGGGCCTCCAGTTGGCCATCCCCTCCCAGGACATCGCAGGTCCCCTTGGCAGCGTCATGAGTCTTTTGTGGGGAGGCACAGCCCTTGACCCTGGCAAGGTTTAATATTCTTGCCAGCAGCTCTTTTGAGGAAAGCGACCGAAGGGGCCTGGCTTCCCTCTTCCCCCCTAAGGGGGTTTGCCCTACCGAGCCGCTTCGATGTGGAGTGGCTGGCTAAGGGCTGCCTGCTGGCTTTCTTGGCAGTCCCCTTGGAAAGAACAGAGGGGACTGCCGCTGGTAAGAGGGAGGTGCCCGAAAGCATCTCCAGAGAAGGGGGTGAGGGGGAGTCCCCTTCACCCGTAGGCGTAGGAGAGGAGTAAGCCTCCTCTCCGGTTGAAGAGATATGGAGGGTCCTCTGCGCAAGCACAGGGGGGAGGGGGGGGCGCCTCCATTTTTTTGCTGGAGCTGCCCGAGGGCGGTTCCGTCGCTGTTTCAGGGAAAGTTGGGGGTTGGGGGTTTTTTGGTTGTTTTTTCATACATGGCCTTGGTGACCCTCTTTTTTATACGGGACGCAATAGCTCATCGCCTCTTGCAGTTGCCTGCACTGCAAGAGGTGCTTACAGACCGGAGCTCAGGAGTTAGGGAACATTGTCCCCTCCCCCCTCAGCCCCGATCCGGGACGGTTGGCTTGAGAAGAAGGTCAGCATCTACCCTGTGAAATTAGAGGCTGACCAGAGAAAGTTGTGGGAGAGGTTGTGTGAAAAGAGAGGAAACAAGTGTTTTGAAGGAAGGAAGAGAGGCTAAGCTGGGGCCGGACGGGGTGCTGAGTCCCGTCAGCACGGCAAATCGCCACGCCCCTTACGGGGTCTAAACAAATGGAGCTGCCCTAGGGAGGCTCCCAAAGGGGGGTGAAGGACAAACCTCTTTACCGGAAGGGAATGGTAAGAGGAGGGCCTCTCCACCAAGTTGAAGTGGGAAGTTGGTGGGTACATAGTCACTCATGGAATCATTTTTATATTCACTGCCCTTGCCCGTGGCCGCCCTACTGACCTCAACAAGGGAGCCTCTTACGTACACCGGCCGATAGCACCGGGACGGACAGTATACGCAATCACCGCCACTCCTCGGGAACCCCTGACTGAATCCTACACATAGCGCAGGGGGCAGGCCGGAGTGGCGTACCGGCTTAGTCAGAGGTCTCGGAGAGATTGGGGATACCACGGCCGACATTTAGTGCAAGAGGAAGCATGTGACAAATCCAGGACGGGCACTAGATGGGGCCAATGAAAGTGGTCAAGAGTTAGTAGTAGAAAAGGCGCAAAGAAGGACCGGAGACACGCACTAGATTCCCCTAGACCTGGATCCAGAGTGGAGGTTCCCTCAGGTGTCGGGAGGTGCTGCTGTTCTTCCAGGTACAAAAAGGATAGGGTACCTCCCTGTGGCGCACTGAACACGGGAGGTCATGTTTCTCCTCCAGATTTCAGAACGGGGTTTCGCCCCGAGCTACACCCTAGACCTTTTTGCGGGTAGACAAAAGGATGTTGAGACGGAATGAGGAACAAACGCACCAACTTCCCCGGCCATGGGGACCTGCAGCTCCTCTAAGGACCAAGTATAACAAGCTATACAGGGTACCCGCCCTACGGGGACAAGGTGTAAGTCTTGACAGGGTATCCCTTCTGCGGGTACCCTTGCTGGGTATGATGCCCAGGTCAATATAAGATCATAAATCCTAGGAATTCACAATAACCACACGTGTAAGGATTTCAGACAACAGACACCTTACTAAGAACAGACCAATCACAGTCACCCCATGTGTACTTAAGCGCAATTTTGCACATGGGTTGGATGTGTTTGTGTGTCATAAGAGGCTAAGCTTCTACACACCTTAATCCGGTTTGGGGATCATAGCATTAACTGATTTACCCTAAGGTGCAAGGAATGGGGGGGGCAACGCCCACAATAGCATGATTGGACGGGGTCCGGGACTGAACCGCCCATTGCGTATCTCGTTCGCAGGAAGAAAACTTTTAGGTGCGTGTCTTCCCAGGCCAGCGGGCCTTTAACAGGGTTTAGTAACCTTTTACAAGTGTTGGATGACGGTATGAGTAATCTTGTTGCTCAATATTTACGGTCATATTCCAGACGAATCCATCGGAAGTTACAAGGCGCCCTTTTAAGGATAAAGATCCCTACTTACCTCACCATGGGAAGAAGTTCCTCGGCCACTTTTCGCTGATTGGCGGGCGAGGGCTCTAAGGACTGCCGAAGGCATTCCTGCTTGGTCCAACGCATCAACCCCTCCCAAAGCTCAAGTTCAGAACCTGCAAGACAATCGATAAAGCTTCTCAACCCCAGGTAAGGCACTCCATCTTGCACCACAGTACCACAAAGGTGGGTAGGGCAGGCGACTCCACTAAGAAAAACCCCTGTCCAGCCTCTCTCGCTCCTTTATACCCAAATACATCATTTTGTTTACATCAAAATTGAACTTTCATTGCAGTGGGGTGCTGTAGGATCTGGTCATTTGGGCACATTCCCGGGTATAAGGCTCCAAGCACACACCTTTATAAACTCCCTCCAGCAGACCTATCCTACACATCGTCCACATACCCTTCAGTCTACTATATCATTCTCAAAAATACTTATTCACATAAAACCCCCACTTTTACACGGCTTTCCAACTCTTCACACACACTTACTCTTGTATATTCTCTTCACAAGTATATTTCGATTCTTCTCACATGGCCATATAACTACAGAACAGCCCAACCTCATTAACAACATACCTACACACAACCAAGCAACTTTATATCAAATTTCCCATATGCGGTTCTCTCTCTAGATATTTGTTTTCCTTCTCCTAAACCATAATTTCACCTCCCATTAACACCAACAAACTCCTATGAAACTTGATGGCATTTTATTTTTTAATTCATGTTATTTCTTTACCTAATTGATGGGCTAAACATTAAGTGAAAGCACAACGAAAATTCCTATACTTGTAACCACAAAAGAAATAAGAGGAGGGTTGGTGGGCTATACCCCACATCCAGCCGCTTTCGTCTTCCCCGTCCCAGGCTTTCAGTTTCTACAGGGTTCCACTCTGCGTGCATTAATGGTGGTGTTCTCGACCTGTACAGCGATGCACACGGACAACTGTTGCCCAATGGCCGGTCCATTCCCAAAGGTCGCCGCTCACAACTGAGCAGCCAGAGAGGATTTCCTTAGTAGTGCGTACTGAGCTTGGACAGAATGGCCAAAATATGAAGATCCGTTGTGGCAGACCCAGACGAGACCCCGAGACTTATATTAACGGGAGGAAAGATTAAGCTGGGGCTTGATGGGGAACCGAGTCCCCTCAACACGGCGGCCACGAAAACACAGCACCAACATACCCTACGTCAACCCAGTGACGGGGATTCGCTAATTTGCAGCCGACGGGGGGGGAGGGATGTGCAGCTCTGCCAGGTACTGAGTGAAACAAGCTACACAGGGTACCCCCCCTACCCTGCGGAGTCTTGGTGTGGGAAAACGCGTCGTGCGTTCAATGTGGTACTTGCTCGATCACCAACACCAGTCTCAGGATCTCATTCCCGCGGTGGTGGTGGGAAGGGGGTACAGGATTTTAGCATCGGTATGGGGGTAGTCCCACGATGCTACAAGACCCCCCATTCTCCTTCTATCCAAATGCTTCATTTGCTTTCTTGCTTTAATTAATCACTCATTTCATTTTTTACTTCTATGTATGTATTCATCCGCACCTATCTATCAAAGATTTACAAGTATGTTTCCCTTTTGCTACCCATTCTGCTTCACATCACTCTACACTTCAACATTTTACTTTTGCTTTCCAGTTCTAGCAAACCCACATACACCCTTGTACTAACACTATTACTTGTGGTACAAAACTGGAGATAAATTTCAAATTGTTCACGAGTGATGTGACTTGAAAGTATGAACTTCAACATGCTAGAAATGGGATGGAGAAGATGAGGAGAAACAGCTCAAGGATGACATACTAGACAACAGCAAAACCCATCAACACTCTTAGTTTCAGAAGTTGGGTTGTATTCTTATGAGATTGGTGAAACTGCACCAAACTCTACCTGACTATGAAGTGATAAGCATCAAAGGTGCAGCCCAAGAGTAACCCACCTGATTGTGTCATCTTTCTACATCACAATATTCACCACCACACATATCAAAAATAGGCACTCGCCAATTGCTTAACAACACACTAAAATATGGATCCATACTATACAAATGACTTTACCCAAACATTACACTCAAAAGCTATGCATATGACATCACAATACTCATACAACACTCAAAATTCAGACAGCCCTGGACACTACAACACTACAGAGCAAACTTAGAACACACTAAAATATGGATCCATCCTATATGAATGACATTCTCCAAGCATTATACTACAAAGCTATGCAGATGAAATCACAACACTCAAAATTCAGACAACCATGGACTCTACAACACTCAAAATCAAAACAGCCCTGGGCTCTATAACACTACATTAACAGACACAAACTCTGGCTGCAACAGAACCTGGTTATTGTCCCCACTTGCCTCAAAAAATCTTCAGTTAACATCTCTGACTAATGAGCACAGATATCACCCATGCATTAAATGAGAAACATCTCTCTCACATTACAAATAAAACACAAAATTGAAAGTGCGCATCCCATTTGTGTAATCCCTCTGGTTTAGGCATCTCCCTTAGGGGCAGTAGTCTCGATGATTTCCGTCGACCAGACAGGGTCCTGCACCCCAATGAGCCTCAGCACCCTGTGTATCTGCAGCTTTTGTTTCAGTTGTGTTTGTGTCGGGCGTGTTGTTGAGTATTGAACCGTGTGGTTCTAAGTGGCAGCAGATGTCTTTAAAGGTCAGGTTAGTGAGGTATTTAAATGTTTAGTATCGAATG
Source organism: Ceratothoa steindachneri (assembly GCA_963969495.1). Classification (NCBI taxonomy): domain Eukaryota; kingdom Metazoa; phylum Arthropoda; class Malacostraca; order Isopoda; family Cymothoidae; genus Ceratothoa; species Ceratothoa steindachneri. The sequence goes on from OZ018338.1 coordinate 25,477,326, forward strand.
GTGACCACACCAGAGCCTTACGAGGAGAACCTGTTTCTTCTATCCAATGAAATGGGTTTGAGGAGTGGCACTGGGAGATTAGATGCCTTGTAGTGTTATGGGTGTGAGAATTTTTTTCTTGTGGTCAATGGAGGACTAACAGAGTAGTGGAATTCCTTAAAGTATCTTGTAGTTCCTTAGTTTCATGGAGGATGGTAAGGGTCTTGCATGTAGTTAATTTGTACCTCCCAGGAGGGGGGGGGAATCAGGAATGTTACCAAATGAGTGGTGTTCTCCAAAGGGCTCCAACTGAGGTAGTGGCAAAGGGGGCTCAGGTTTGGTGTAGTATGGAGAAATTGTAGTTAGCAAGTCAAGATGGTGATGGGTAGGATCTCTAAGAATGTAAGCGTTTAATTGGAGTGATGCAGGTGCATCTCCTGGCAATGTGGAAGGCTCTGTCTCCTGTAATGTGCTAAAGTGAGTAGGTGTGAGAGAGTGCCCTGGCAAGTAGGGAACAGATGCACTGTGTGTGGATAATGGACTGCTAGAATGGCCTGAATGTTATTCCTGTGTGCGTTTGGTGTTCCTTGTGTGTTGTAGGAATTTTAGATGCGTATCCATCGACACACAAATCAATATCGGTAGTCTAATTTAAGTGTTTGCTAAAATAATGAAGCTGGTCACATGACTTGGGTGACACACATTAGAATCTGTTGCAACATCTACAAGGAATCAAGCACTGACACTTACAAGCAGTAGATATATCCCCACATAAACTGCTCAGTATAGTTCGAGTACCCAATAATTTTGTACCTAGATACCCAACTACAAAACAAAATAAAGTAGCACGCCAATAAATGATCTACACTCCAAACAGGGAAAGCCCCAGCCCCTGCCTTAATTAACAATTCCAACTCTCCATAGCTCTTACCATTTTTTGTTTACCATTATTCATCAGCCTTACACCCTATTCTATTTCACTCATGCAAGATCTTTCAGATAGAGGAGAGAAAAGTTGTAGAGTGGTCAGCCATTTCCAAGTTAATATGAAGCCATAACCACTCCTGGATGCAATCATCAAGTTTATACCACCCCACCTGTATGCAATCATTGAGTTTATAACACCCCACCTGGATGCAATCATTGAGTTTATACCACCCCACCTGGATGCAATCATCAAGTTTATACCACCCCACCTGGATGCAATCATTGAGTTTATACAACCCCACCTGCATGCAATCATTGAGTTTCTAATATCCTACCTGGATGTAATTCCTCTGAGGTTGTTACAAAAAAACTCACTTCCTAGCTGTAGTATGGACCACTAGCACATGGAGGTACTATAAAATGCACACAGCATGCAACAGCCTCCCTCCCTTAGGACAGCATGACAGAAAGTCCACCTCATTTAATTTTGCTAATGTTGGCAGATTTAAAAAAAAAAAAATTAAGAGCTCATCTTGCGACTGCCTACTTGGGCATTAGTCACTGTATTCAACATTGCCTAAAATTAGGCCTATTTAAAAGAGGATGCTAAAAAACAAATAAAAAAAACATCAATAAAATAAAACAAAGAAAAAGGTAATAAGCAGGAAGCTAATGTTAGCAGAGGCCTACAGCACAGGTTGTAGGGTCAAAACTTTATCCCTTACCCTCCCATGCAGCCGGAAGAAGCAGAGATGTTATCTACTCCCAGGGAGCTATAAACATCATCTTTTGGATATTGTCAGAGTTCAACAGGTTTTCCAAATGAGGTGATTTTTTTTTTTAATTTTAAGAGTTCATCTGGCGACTGCCTACTTGGGCATTAGTCGCCGTATTCAACATTGCCTAAAATTAGGCATCTTTAAAAGATCAATAAAAATAAAACAACGAAGAAAGGCAATAACCAGGAAGCGAGCTCCGGCGTCGGGGGGAGATCCGCCTCCCACCAGCGCAGGAATGTGTGACCTACTAAAATAACAAAAAAAAACTAGTTAAATAAACAGGAGAAGGCCAGCCTCCCCCCAAAAGTCTATAAGTCCACCAGTCAATGTGAACGAACTCGTCCCGAGTACAAGAAACAGGTGGGAGAGACCCCAACCATCCCAGTACGGGACAGGTAACGTGAGGAGAGATGGCCCAGACTGGGACATTCAACAAGAATGTGACGAACAGTCTGGGGGACAAATGCAGTCTTCAAAGTAGGGCGCTGGCAAGTGCTCCTCCATCAAATGGCGGTGCGTCCCGTAAGTGTGTCCAATTCGGAGACGACATAAAGCAGCCTGAAGCCGCCGCGGCATTGGGGGGTAGGTCATGGAAACAGTCGCAGCGCAATGGCACGCAACTTTAAGTTCCCTTCGACTGTCTTCCCATCTTCTTTGCCAAGCAGCCCATATTCCTGCCATGTAGTCGGTGTGAGGAAGAGCGAAATACTGGTCCAGTTGCAGAGTCCTCGCAGACTCTTTGGCAGGCTGATTCCCCGAAATTCCTACGTGTCCAGGAACCCAGGATAAAATAATCTTGACATCCGCCCAGCTTGCCAAAACCATGACATCACGGATATCGCAAACCAAGGAATACGGAGATTCCAATGGCCCAAGAGCACTCAGGGCTTTTTGTGAGTCTCTGTAGATCACAATCTGGTCTCCAAACCTGGCACGTTGCGTAATCTCCCGTACTGAGTGGTATTGCCACCAGCTTGGCCGTGAACACAGACGCAGCCCCACTGACTTCAAACAGAGGGGATACGCCATGGAAGCAGACCCCCTCTTGGGACTTGGAGCCATCCGTAAACACTGGCACGGTTCCAACGTGACACGAAGTATGCTCCAAAAAAGTCAAACGCAATACTCCAGGCGCTGTAGAAGCTTTGGGAGCAGAGGCATGCTGACAAATAGCCATAGGTGGTACCCTCCAGGATGGTGTCCTGGGCAGAACAAGGGGTGCCACCGGCCCGAGAGCTATACCTAGCTCTCAAAGGAGTTTCCTAGCCCTAAACCCAAAGAATTTAGGGTATGACTGGCATCTCTCGGCGGCATAGGCACTGTCAAAATCAGCTGTGGATGCAGTGAGAGCTGTTGGCGACTGAGGGAGGCGCCGGGCTCGCGCATACAGGTGAATAATGTACTATGAATCTCCTCAGTATCGACTAGTAGGCTCTCAATGGGGAAAGACAGTGGTTGCCAAGCGAAGGCCATTTTTTAATTTTTTTTATTTAAGGGGCTATCTGGCGACTGCTGACTTAGGCATAAGTCGCCGTAAACAAACAGCCTAGTTCTAGGCTACTTTAAAAAATTGAACAGGAAACAACAATAAAAAGAAATAACAATAACAAAGCAATAACAAAAACAATAACAAAAACAACAATTAAACCTGGTTAAATGAAAGGGAGAAGGCCGGCCTCCCCCAAAAAGTCAACAAGTCCACCAGTCAAAGTGCAGGCACTCGTCCCGAGTACAAGGGACAGGCGGTAGCGACCCCGCCCATCCCGGTACCGGACAGGTGTCGTGCGCGAAGATCACCCAGACTGGGACATTCGACAAGAATGTGCAGAACAGTCTGGGGGACGACGCAGTCGTTGCAATAGGGCGCAGGCGAGCGCTCCATCAAATAGCGATGCGTCACACGAGTGTGCCCGATTCGGAGACGACAGAAAGCAACCTGAAGCCGCCGCGGCATTGGGGGATAGGTCCATGGGAACAGTCGCGGCGCAATGGCACGCAACTTTAAGTTCCCTTCGACCGTCTCCCATCTTCTTTGCCAAGCAGTCAGAAGAGCTGCCCGTATTCCTGCCATGTAGTCAGTGTGAGGAAGAGCGAAACGCTGGTCCAGGCGCGGACTCTTTGGCGCGCTCATTCCCCGCAATTCCTGCATGTCCAGGAACCCAGCAGAAGATAATCTCGACATCTGCCCGGCTCGTCAAAACCGTGGCGTCACGGATATCGCGAACCAGGGGATGCGGAGATTCCAATGCCCCGAGAGCACTCAGGGCGCTTTGTGAGTCGCTATAGATCACAATCCGGTCTCCGAACCGGGCACGTCGCGTAATCTCCCGTACCGAGTGGTGTATTGCCACCAGCTCGGCCGTTAAGACAGACAAAGCGCCTGGTAGAGCCCCGCTGACTTCAAACAGAGGGGATACGGCGTGGAAGCCGACCCCCTCTTGGGACTTATCGCCATCCGTATACACTGGCACGGTACCAGCGTGACACGATGTGTGCACCAAAAAGGTCGAACGCAATACTCCCGGTGCAGTACAAGCTTTGGGAGCAGAGGCGTGGCGACAAATAGCCAAATGTGGTACCCTCCAGGGTGGCGTCCTGGGCAGAACCAGGGGCGCCACCGGCCCGAGAGCTATATCTACCTCTCGAAGGAGTTTCCTGGCCCTAAACCCAAAGGGCTTAGGGTATGACTGGCGTCTCTCGGCGGCATATGCACCATCGAGATCAGCTGCGGATGCAGTGAGAGCTGTTGGCGACTGAGGGAGGCGCCGGGCTCGCGCGTACAGGCAAGTGATGCACTGCACGCGGCGCAGAGCGAGTGGCATCTCCCCAGCATCGACCAACAGGCTCTCAATGGAAAAAGTGCGGAAGGCACCGGTCGCAAGGCAAAGGCCGGTGTGCTGGATCGAATCCACCTTCCGCAATAAACGCTCGGCTGCGGATGCATAAAACTCGCATCCGTAGTCGAGCTTCGAGCGAACAAAGGATCGATAAAAAAGTAAGGCAGTAGCCCTATCAGCGCCCCAAGCGTTAAACGTCACGGAACGGAGAATGTCCAGGCGCACCCCATTAAGAAACAAATCTGGGTTGATGTGAAGCCGTGGATGGCGGCAGAAGTGCTCCACCTTAGTCTTGGCCAAAGAAAACCGAAACCTGTGCGCTTCGGCATAGCGAGAGACGCGGTTCAATGCCTGTTGGAGTTGACGCTCCAGAGTTGGCATCTGGGCCGCGCCAAAAGAGATCGAAAGGTCGTCCAAGTAGAGCGTAGCGAGAACATCTTCCGGCAGCACCGAGGTGATACTGTTGATGCTCAGGGCAAAGAGTGTGACACTGAGGACACTTTCCTGCTCCTTTGGGCCGGAGAGGGCTCCCCCCACCCGTACGCGGAATCGACGATCTCGCAAAAATTCAGATATAAACATTGGGAGGCGTCCCCTCGCCCCCATCGTGTGGAGAGTCTCCATGATACCGTATCGCCATGCGGTATCATAGGCCTTCTCCAGATCAAAAAACACCGTGGGGTAGTGCTGTCTACGAAGGAAAGCCTTGCAGACGGCATTTTCCAGTCGGAGCAGAGCATCCGACGTGGAGTGGAACTTACGGAAGCCGCACTGTGCAGAAGACAGATAGCCTCCGCTGTCCAGGAAATAGGCTAATCTAACATTTACCAATTTCTCCAACTTGCACACGCAAGAGGTTAGAGAGATTGGGCGGAAACCGGTCGGAGTAGAGTGATCTCTCCCCGGCTTGCGAAAGGCGAGCACAGTAGCGATTCGCCAGGAGTCTGGGAGAAGACCTTCCACCCAGATCCTGTTGAACAAATCTAACAGAAAGGCCATGCCTCGCTCACCCAGGTGTCGAAGCATGGCGTACGGGACATCGTCCGGACCATGGGCGGTGTCTGCGCACGAAGCGAGAGCGGAACGCAACTCACTCACAGTAAACTTGTCGTTGAAGGGTTCTCCGCCTCTGGAGGTAAAGTCCAGCCGGCGGCCTTCCGCGACATCACAACGTGCATTGAATGCTGGCGGAGCAGCATCACGGCTAGAGAATGCGGAAAAAGCGGTAGCTAAGGATTCCGCCACGGACGCGGGGTCCGAGGGTCCGGTCCCATTCTCCTGGAGAACGGGAGGGGAGTCCTGCGAGAACTTGCCCCGAATCCTTTTGACTCGCTTCCACACCTCAGCTAAAGGGGTCTTCCCGTTAAGTGAACACACGTATGCCCGCCAAGAAGAGCGGCGGGCGTGCTTCGAAATATACCGGAACCTAGCCATAGCCCGACGAAATTCAGCGACAGTGAAATCGTTCGGGCGGCGCTTATAGCGCATGTAGGCACAACGCTTCTGTTTGAGGGCCGTTTCCCACTCGGCTGACCACCATGGGAGTGGTCGGCGTGCAAAACGGCCAGACGTCCAAGGAATAGTAGTCAGGCCCACGGCGATGAGGTTGCCGGAGAAGAACTCAACGGCCTCATCTACCGACCTAAACTCCTCGACTGAGATAGAGAATTCAGTCATTTCCTGAAATGCAGGCCACCGCGCCCGCGCCAAGCACCACCGAGGTGGTCTCTCAGGCGGCAGTTGCCTTGAAAATGATATTTGAATGGGAAAGTGACCACTACCATGGAGGTCATCGACCACCCCCAATCAAAATCAGGCTGTGCATCCTAAGAGCACAAAGATTGACCAAGGCAAGAAAATGAAGCGGTTCTCGGACAGTGATGCGTAAACTCATCCACATTTAGGACACCTATCTCAAGCTCTTCGATCAGATCGGCAAGGACCTGTTCCCTGGGATTTATGGAGTAATCTCCCCAGAGAGGATGCCTGCCGTTCAGATCTCCAAGCAAGAGAAAGGGTTTCGGCAACCGTGCCACGACGCGGCGGAAGTACCCCGCGTCGAAGTCAGTTGACGGTGGATTGTACGCAGAATTGATAGTATACCTCCTATCCAGGTGCAGCTGCACAGCCACTGCCTCAAAGGAGGTATCTAAAGAGAAAGGAAGAACGGAGACATCATGCCGGGTGTAAACCGCGCATCCTCCAGCCCGGCCATCCCGTGGTGGTGGGGTCGCAAGACCATAATACAACCGGGAGGGAGGTCAAAGGTCACGCGCATAGCATGGTCTCCTGCAAAAAGATGGCTAAAGGGGAACGGGACGAGACGAGCCTCCGCAGCTCCCCTAGTTAGCTCGGAGTCCACGGCAATTCCATTGAAGGAATATGCCCTCCAGGCCTAGCTCGGAGGAGACGCGGGGCCCTCCTCCTACAGAAGACCCTCACGGAAATGGCTGTATGCTTCCCGGAGGCAGAACCCCGGGCGCTGTCGCCTTCGAGGACTTATTGGGGGAGGTTGGGCTCGCCATGCGAGTCTTTTCCTCCCTCCGCCTCGAAACCTTAGGCGGGCGTTGCGGCTTCGGAGGCGGGGGGCCCTCTTTTCGAGGAACCACCGTCTCCGAGCCACTCGCTCCACCTCGGGGCGTGGGCGAAGGGGCCGAAGCTCCTTCGTTGCTGTCCTCATTTCGGGGAACAGCTTTAGGAACCCCGGAAGATGGCCTAGCGACCATCTTCAGGAATGTTGCCTCCTGTGAGTCTAACGACTCGGTGGAGGCGCGTGGACGTTTCGCCTTACGGGAAATGGTCACGCTGGGAGAAGCCCTGGTTTTAGCCGGGGCAGGGTATGAACCCTTTTTGCCGCCAGCTTTACCAGGGGAGCGCCCGGGTTGGGTAGAGCCCGCAGAAGGGCTCCGAATGGGCTCGGAAACAACCGTGCTCGTTGGCCTGGATGGGCCAGGAGCAGAGGGTGCCTTTCTAACTATTGAGGCATATGACGTCCCAGGTAGACCTGGGCGCGCCAGGACCAAGTCCTTTGCCTCGCGGAATGAGAGTCGATCCTGGGCCTGAACGGCCAGGATTTCTTTCTCAAGGAGATATGCACCACATTGCTTCGAAGAAGCAGGGTGAGGCTCTCCGCAATTGACACACTTGGCCACACACGATTTGGACTTATCGTGTGCGACCTTGGAGCAATTTACACAGACTTCGGGTGGTCCCAACTTTGCACATCTACATGAGTGATTCGTATGGCCGAAGCGGTGACAGTAATAGCACCGCCGCGGCAGTGGCACGAATGCCTTCACGCGTTACCGATACCAACCGGCACACACCGACTTAGGGAGCTTGTCACAGTCGAACGTGACGAAGAGTGTAGGGGTGGGTCTCGAGGTCCCTCCTTGTTTTCTCATCACACGTTCGAACTTGACCGCACCAAGGTCGGCCAGCTCTAGAGTGATGTCCTCAATGGAGTAGTCAACGAGTTCCCTCGCATAAACTCCTCCTTTCACAAAGTTCATGGTAGAGTGCGGCGTCACACTCACCGGGGTGCCATGAAGTGTCCGAAGAGCACTTATCTTGGCCGCCTTGGCGGGATTCGCCAGAAGGCTCCTGTCCGAGAAACGGGTTACCTTCGGCTCTCTACCAATTGCACTAGCTAATCCTCTCCTCTGATGGATCATGTTGCCCTTGGACAACATGGTGCCATCAGTGGAGCGAATAACGAGGAAGCGTTTGAAGCCAGCGGGCTCGAAAACGCCAGGTAACCTCTGAATGAGGGGCCCCGATGTCATCGAGGCTCCGCCCTGTGCACTTTTGGTCTTTGTCATGGTCAGGAGCTCCGTACCCAGGGGGGCAGAGGGGCCGGATGTGCCGATCTTAGCTTGGTCGCTTGCCAAAGTGGCAGCAGACCCATCCGTCCCCGTAGCCCCCGCGGATGGAGAGGAGCCCCGAGTTTTCTTCGTCTTTTTCTTTTTTGGAGAGGAGGGCGGGGAATGAACCCGCTTCTCACCCCCGCCGGTAGAAGCCCCCAGGCCAGATGGACCGGCCTCAGCCAGGTCCTTCTCCGAAATGGAGAAGGTCCTGATGTCGCAGAGGCATCATCCGGAGGAGATCCCTCCCCTCCTTGTACTGCCTGAGAATCCCCAGCCGTTTGAGGAGGACCTTGCATAGGGGCGGATTCGGGTTCGGTGTTTGGCGCCGAGCCCGGATTCCCCCCCCATGGAAGGCCCTACCGTCTGAGGCTGGTATTCCTCAAGGACCATGTCTATCACAGGAGGGGCTTCCAGTTGGCCATCCCCTCCCAGGACATCGCAGATCCCCTTGGCAGCGTCATAAGTCTTTAGTGGGGAGGCACAGGCCTTGACTCCGGCAAGGTTTAATATTCTTGCCAGCGGGTCTTTTGAGGGAAGCGACCGAAGGGGCCTGGCTTCCCGCTCCCCCCTAAGGGGGTTTGCCCTACCGAGCCGCTTGCACGAGGGGCGGTTGGCAATGGGCTGCCTGCTGGCTTTCTTGGCAGTCCCCTTAGAGAGCAAAGGAGGGACTGCCGCTGGAGATAGGGAGGTGCCCGAAAGCACCTCCAGAGAAGGGGGTGAGGGTGAGTCCCCTACACCCGTAGGCGTAGGAGAGGAGTAAGCTTCCTCTCCGGTTAAAGAGGTATGGAGGGTCCCCTGCGCAAGCACAGGGGGGGGGGACCTCCATCTTTTCTGTGGAGCTGCATGAGGGCGGCTCCGTTGTTTTAGGGGGAATTAAGGGGAGATATTTTTTTTTGCATCATTGGGCATGTGACCCTCTTTTTTTTTACGGGACGCAATCGCTCACCACCTCTTGTAGTAGCCCGCACTGCAAGAGGTGCTTACAGGCCCGGCAGAGCCAGGCGCCGCCATTTGGGACCGCCCCTCTCGCCTGGTGGCCTGGCAGTCCTTCGGCATGGCGGCTCCCCCTTGAACACGGTGTAAAAAAGATAGATTTTGAAGACGAGAGGAAAAGGGATGTGAGGAAGGTATGGGTGGGGATGAAGCAGGTTGTTAAAAGCCAACCACCCCAGACCGGAGCTCAGGGGTTAGGGGACATTGTCCCCTCCCCCACTCAGCCCCGATTCGGGACGATTGGCTGAGAAGAAGGTAAGCTTCTACCCTGTGAAATTAGAGGCTGACCAGAGAAAGTTGTGGGAGAGGTTGTATGAAAAGCGACGAGGTAGGAGAGAAATACAGGCTATCTGAAGGAAGGAAGAGAGGCTAAGCTGGGGCCGGACGGAGCGATGGATCCTGTCAGCACGGCGGCCAGGATGGCAAATCGCCGCAACCCTTACGGGGAAGCGAAGGCCAGTGTGGTGGATCGAGTCCACCTTCCACAATACATGCTCGGCTGCTGATGTTGTGCCCCTTACGGGGCTAAATGCAAGCACAACCCTAAATAAACACCACCATAGTTGGTAAGCAAACCTTATGAAACGTACAATTAAGTGTGTCCTCAGATAAAATGAGCTTCAAGGTAGAGATGTCAACCTCTTCAAAAGACTGGTCTCTTATGACATCATCAGTAGAAATCTTAATCATCTGCAATAAAAGCAGAAAATTAGGATTTGAAATGGGGGATAAATCTGGCCTTTTCTTAAAAATCAGGAAGCCAACGGCTAGAAATAGACTTGAGAATATATAAGAATGTCATGGTGTGAGAAAAGGATTGGAAGACTTCTTAAGAGGTGGGTTGATGAGAATGAGAATTTGAAAAGGGTGGGGGTGAGACTGAGTAAGTGTAAGATAGGTGTGTATGGAGTGGAGTTTTGAGGTTGTGTTGAGTGCCTTCTACCCAGGGCTGAACTATGATTCGATGAGATGTTATAACACATAGTATCCTATAACTATGGAAGATCCTTGGGTGTGGACAAAATAGTGAGTACTCTCATTCTTAATAGAACATAAGTTGGGGTATGGATGGCAGATGAAATGTGACTACCCTACTTTGTGGGAAAGCTGTTAATGATGATGAAGGGGAGGAGGAAGTCAAAGACAAAGAGGCTGTAAAATAATACTGCCTCAATGAAACAAGGGTGAGCAAGGTTTACTCTCATCAATCCAAAATGTTAAGAACAAGAAGGAACATTTAAAAGTTCAAAGAAGATGGTGAAGTTAGGCAAAGGAAAAAAATATAGAAAGTAGATACCCAAGCCCAAAAGAAGAGAATTTAGAGTGCTAGAGCAACCCCTTGCAAGGTACAACTACAAATAGTACAAGTACTCAATTATAAAAAGGAATCCTTTGCAAAGGTTAGGGAAGAGAGATGAGAGTTATCCCATTTATTCCTTACAGTCATGCATTTCTCCAGAAGGTGCGATTCTTCAAAGAGCTTGACGAAGGCATAAGCACGACAGACATTTCCAGGATGCAGGTCTTTCCAAATGAATTTGGTGCATTCCTCAACCAGAGGAGGAATCATGTATTTCTTGGCCGCATAGCAAATTTCACACACTTGATCAAAAGAGGTGAAATTCACTTCATCCACATAAATGTACCTAAAGAGATTCCATCACTGAAAAATGCCAAGTACTGTAAATAAATAGAAAAAAAAATAATAACTGCCTGATAATTTAAGACTTAAATGCTCCAATCCAGCAGAAGTAGTAGAATCAAGACTATCATTGGCATGTGTCAGTCTTATGGGATAAAAAAATATATATTGGAAAATATATATTGTGAGGTTACCAAACCACCATTTCTACCTATTTTATACATCTGTACAATCACATTTATTGGCAATCTATTACACATGTGGTGGAGCGAATGTGAGTGTGTGTGTGTGTGTGTGTGAAGGGCCATTCTCCCACCCCTTTCCCAATACCCTCTCCCTCCCTCTGTAAGAAGGTGTGCACGTGGGAGATTTTTTTTTAATAAAATGTATTTGCTTTCATGTTGTATTATAAAATGTTTTTTCTCTCTTTCCAGGAGATATATTCTGAAAAGAGAATATGTAATTTTGACATAACGCAATATATTTAAAACAAAAGGCCACTCTATGATAGATAAAGATTTGCAAAATTTAATCTTTCCTTTTTGTAAAGAGTGGCAATAAGTTTTTGTGAGTCCCGGCTGGACAGGAGGCTTTTCTTTGATAGCCTCAAGATGCGACTAGTTTGCAATATTGTACGAGCTCAGAGGAGCCAGTTTTTTTTATAAAACACTTGAGATGCCAATAACCACCTGGGTAACACATGAGGCCTTTCTTCTTTTTTTGTCCGCTTCTTTGCTTTAGGCCTCTTGTTATTGACTTCTTTGTTTGCTGTGTTATCAGTTGGTTGATAATGGCATGGCAGATATTTTTTTGGTGTTTGACTTTGCTTATCTTCCTTTTGTATATATAGTCTAATTGAATGTTGCTTTTTTGTATAAATTTTGATTGGTATCCATTAGATAATATTAATTGTTTTATATATATATATATATATATATATATATATATATATATATATATATATATATATATATATTATTAGCCTGTTGTAAAGAGATCTCTTATAAATATTTACCCAATATTTTTTTCATGTAAATAAAGGACTGTACATACAATGCGTTTCATTTCTCCCTCGATTTCTCACATCCAAATTAGTGTAGGAAGCGGGTTGGAATGATTCGGATTAGAGTATAGATTTTCAGCCTGCTACAATGTGACACTGTATTGGGATACTCTCATTTACTCAAAAAGGAGAAGCTATCCTTTTTACCTAAGTTAGGACCATGGAATATGTCATTAAAGTCAGACAATGGAGAGAAAAAAAAAGGAGGGGCACATAATAGAGAAACTACCCTTCCCTGATAAATCTGGTATATAGCCTTGGTCGATGATGACACTTATCCACTCAAGGGCATCCCTATATCAGGAACTCATCCCTCACTTCCAGCGTCTTAGGGTTCCAAGGATGCACTTCAGACAAATCACCCACCTCCTCCCATGAGGTAGTGGTAGAGCCATATTGCTTTACACATCTCCAAAGTAAAATCTTTCCCAACTTGGTAAGTCAACACTTCTTATCTCAGACATTTTAGATTAAATACACCATTTTTCATTGTCGGCCCATCAAACCTATTATTCTGTCAGCACAAACACTATATTATACATATTTTTTTAGTTGACCTACTCAAGGGTCTCACCCAATGTAGCTCAATTTCACTCAACTGGAGAGGAAGATTTTTACTCAGACATAGCTTACAGCTAAATAAATCACCTAAATTTATATTAGTAACTTCCAGTGGTGGGCAGGCTGTCAGTACCGATGGCAGAAGGTCCATCAGTCCATCACTGATGACTGACGGAAATATTATTTGCCGGGTGATGGCAGAAAATAGCTTCCGTTGGCGCTTATTCCATCAGTGTTTCAAAGTTTCCATCAGTTGTCAGTCCACCAGCGAAACGGGAATCTATCAGTGATGGACTGCCCACCACTGGTAACTTCTTTACAATTTTGTTTGTCACACATAATCCTCATTCTATACCCCAAAATGTTACTACTAGGATGTCTTAAGCCCAAAAATGCATTCACTTGGTGTAGTAACCTTTATTCCCCTAAGAACCATAGGCAAAAATAGTGATGGAAAATAGTCCTTAATTTCCAGTCTATAAGTAAGTGTTCCAAAGTGCTGAACCAACCAACTCCAATTAGTGATTGAGCTTAATAAAAACTTACTTTAGCAAAGCTTTAAATGCTTGGGGGCGAACATCAAGAATTTCTACTGGTTTATCCTCTTTTTCTGCCATTGAACCATAAAACATAGCTTCAAACACAGGTGAAGCTATTGCCAAAATAAGGCGATGTGCCGGAATTTTCTAAAAAAATATATATATTACTAGAGGATCCTGACAATCACTCAGAAAAATAATATTTAATATGCAACTTATTAGAAAAATAAATCAGAAATAATTTTCTGACAATTGAATTTAAATTGAATTTTAACCAAAACCCAACTACACTCCATGGAGCTATGGTCGCAAAGGATATTGATAAAAGGCCTTTGACAGTTGCCAACCATACAACCACACAGAAAATTAGGATTGTCCCTTCAGCCAAAATTATATGAATCAGCTATAAACTTAATCTTTTAGAGAGAACCACAGCTATCCCAAAACAAATTTAAAAAAATCTTATAGACTATAAAAGAAATTACCATACTCTCTCCACTCTCATCAACCTACAGGGCATTCAGGCTAAATTTGAGGATTTTTAATGTATCTTCTTTTCAGGAATAGTTTGATGTATTGCTGAAAAGTCAACAGCATTGGATGTATACAGAGTAAAATTTTAGTTGACATGAAGGCTTGGAAGCTATCTGAATATTGGAAAACTGCTACTTACATCATGATGAATCATACCTGGTATCAAAATGCTGACATAATGACTGGTGCTCAATGCTCCTTTAACAATGTAAAAGGCTCTAAGACATTGCAACTCAGATTTGATCAGCAGAACATAAGATGATAGGAGAGTTATTCAAGAGGTTTCTTGGCTGGGGCATAAATCTAGCATGAAAGACAACTTAGGGAAGAAGTATTCAAAATCTAATAGGAAAGGAGAAATCAGGAGCAAAGGAGAGACAACAAAAGTCACCACCATGAAGCTGGCTCTGAATTAGGACCTTCATTACTACTTGTACAAAATGTTCAATAGACCAATTTTGACAGCCAAGGTCGAGGACAACTGCTGAGAAAACACCAACCATTCTGCCTGCAACTCCAAGGCTGACCAGGTGGCCAAGATCAAGAGTTTGTTCGAAGATCTTCCCAGGAATACAGTGAGGAATGCATGTGCCAGGGTCTATAGCTGAGTTGACAAATTTAGGTTTAGGAAAGATTGGTAGAAAATGGTATAAAAATTGAGTGGTAATAAATGGAATAGGCTCACTAGTCATGTGATAGAAGCATCCTCTTTGTAGAATTTTAAGAATAGATTTATGAATGAAGATGATAAGTGGGACTGAACTGGGTGATGGAACAGGAGCTGCCTCGGATTAGCCTTTTGCTGACTCATTTTCTTATGTTCTTTTGACTTAGTCCATGGTGTAAAATGAGCACAGGTACTTTGAGTAAGCTATCATCTCGCCGCTATAATCATCATCACTAACTCTATAATTTAAGAAGGGGATTTTTTTTGAGTATTTGAATAATAATTTTATCTTAGTTTGGTCATGATTTATATTTTTTTTATCAAAGTTATTTCTAATAATTCTTTTATAATATCAAAAAACAAAATGGGGAAGTTCAAAAATAAATATAAGTATCGAAATTTTGTGAAGTTTTAAAAGTTCAAAAAATTTATTTATATTTATTTTTATATATTTTAGCAACGTGATATTTTGAAAGGGGGGAAATTTAGTTTAGAGTTCCTTTTTAAAATTATTAAAATTGGCGAAGTTCAGAAAATTTATAAAAATTTAACCATGGCTCCTTTTTTTGAGATTTTAAATTTTAATCTTAGTAGCGAAGCGCAAGCACCTCGCGTAAGGCGAAGTGGCAAAGCCATTGCCTGGTCTAGTTGATATTTTTAAAATACATTTATTTTTGGCTGAGATATTGCATTTTTTTTATCCCAACTGTTAAATTTAACCAAAACACCCTGCATATTCACCAATGATATACAAATTCCTACAACAACCCAATGCTCAAAAGACCCTACCCACCTAAGCCGCCAGTCTCTTATAACAATACATACACACAAAAACTATGGGCTCACACAGAGGAATACATTCCCCCACAGAAATTAATGGTTACTTTGTCACACCAGACAGCTGTGAATCTAACGTACACCAAGGAGTAATCTCATTTCCAACTAACAAAATACCACATAAGAGACATGCATAACATTCACCCTGGTGTTCACCAAAAATGTGCCAAAGCAAGAAAAAATGCATTATAAGCTCTTACCAATATTTAATTTAGACACAGGAACTATAACTAAAACAAAGTCCTCTCCATTTTTTTAAAGGCATAGGTAATAAAAAAGTATTTTTATCACTTACGAAAGAGAGCGATTCCTTATCATGTACCCAAATGCAAATATATAAGATAAAATTGTCGTTTAAAAAAGATCCAAATTAGGGGCTAAGAAATATATGAGAATCAGAAAACATACAAATTTTAATACTATGTAAATTAAGGATTTGCTATCAATCCTAAGGCAAAATTTGTAGGTATCTAATTCACCTAATTCTTTTGTGGTAAACTTTAACAAATACCTATAAAGAGCAGCCCCCAAAAGAATTATAAATCAATAACAGTCTTACCTCTTGATTATTTTCAGTCCCAACTGAAAACATACAATCTGACCACTGGCCAGAATCTAATATCTTTTGCGTTCTTTGGCTAATTTGTTTCAGGCCAATTTGCCAGTCTATATCATTAGCAGCCATGTTATGCAGATAAAAATGCTGTAAAAAGTTTCATTTAAGAGAAAAAATAAAAATCATGAGTTAGAAAGAGCAAAGTGTACTGTACACTAACCATCAGGAGAACTTATTTGCTATTTTCCTTGAATAATCTTAAATATACAGTAAACCCTCGATAATACAAACTGTATGGGGTGGGGAGGCATTAGTTAAAGCTGAAAGTTTGTTAAACCCAATGGTCATTAAAAGCGATGGAAATAACGATGGTTCGTTTGTTAATCTGTATATGTAAATATGTATATAAAGACTGCATTGCATGGCTATGTAATACATATATAATTACTAATATTACTAATAAAGTTAAGTTGACTACATCGGATTTAATGAACTTCGGTTCATTAAACCTGATGGAGTTTGGCCAGGAAATTTGGTTTGTTATATCTGAAATTAGTTATATTGAGGGTTTACTGGATATGATATTTTGCAGATCAAAAAGGCACCTGAAGAGTATATCTTTCATCCTTTAGATGATTCTCTAGCTACTGCTGTTGAGAAATATTCTGGTCCACAAAAAACATTAAAAAAATGGAATAACTAAACCTTTTTAACTACTTTTGCGATGGTGATACCTAAAAAAAATGTTTTGGACTAATTTTTCATAATCTAACCTATTTAAAGCGGGAAGAGGTGGAGAATTGTGCCGGATACTTGAAATTTTTAATCTTGTGGCTGGCCTCCTCCACTTTATTTGACCTTTTTTTGTATGTCGCATGTTCCTGCGCCGGGGGAAGGCGGGCCTACCCACGATGCTGGAGCATGCTTCCTTTTGCTTTTTCTCATTATTTTTTTTTAGCCCTTGTTATTTGTCATTTACATATTTGTTTTTTTAATATAGCCTAGTAGAAGACTGTATTGTATACAGCGACTTATGCCCAAGTAGGTAGTCACCAGATGAGCTACTAAAAAAATAAATAAAATCAAAGTAATTTATTACAATGTGACTTTCTCTTTAACTTCTTTATCCTCTTTTTGAGTTTTATTTTTTTCCTTTGCTGTGAATATATTCGTTATGTGTATACATTTCTCTATTTCAGTAGACATGCACTAAAAAGAGAGACCAGCGCTATCTCCATTGATTGGCTGATGTACCCCCACCCCACTCTTCTTATCCCTTCTTACCCAAGGGAGTGGGTTTATTCCTTCCCTTTGTCCAAAGTTTTCTGAACCCTATGAGGAGGCAAGACTCCCCCATATAATGTAGTTTTTTGATGATGGGTACACACTCGGGCCTCTGAGGGAGCAGGGTCTCCCTCTGCCTCCCATTTTCTTTATATTCTGTTAATTTGTTTTTGTTTTGTTTTTTTGGGCATTTAACTTAGCCTAAATAGGCAACCAATTAATTCTGGTAGCTCTGCCCTTGATGGTAGTTTGGTAAATGGGCTGTATAAAAAAAAATCTGGACCTTTATGCAGCAAAGTAGAAGTCTACTTCTTAAAGCAGTATGCTACCGCTTGTCTCATGTACTCAGGATGGTTTTGTACACACCAGTCAGAGTTCTTGAATGAGGCAGGACTCCTTCATTGTCTAGTCTTTGTGGGTTTTGGGTGCATGCTGAGAGATGAGTGGGGGGGAAAGCTTCTTCCAGTGCCTAAACATGTTCTTTGTTTGTTTCTATGGTTTCTTCTTGGTTTTTGTGGTTTCATTGGTTAGATTTGTTACATTTATTAATTCTTTTTATATTGTGGTAAAATAATAGTAATAAATTTGAAATTTTAGCCACTGATGGGATTGGCCATATGAGACCCAATTTAAATTTTAAAATCCTAAGGCAGTTCTCTTATTGGGAACTAATGAACTGACCCTTTCCAATCATAATCTCCCGAGGAGGAATTTCATGGGAAATATAAGTACGAGTTATGCACCCTCCTGTTCCCCCAACAGCCCATATCTAGTTTGTCTGACTTTTACACCACTTTACAAATCGCTTTTCTAAATTTCCTGGTAGAGATGCCCTCCTTGTTTTCTCTTGGAAAATTATGAGTATCTCTAATTTTGCATTTTGTCTACTGAATTTACAAAAGTTATGTTACACATTTTTGTTTTTAGCTTTTGAGAGGTTTACGCATGAGATAGAAAAAGTTCTCTCAAACAAATTTAAAGTTCTACTTTTCGAGGACTTGTCATTAGGTGGGCTGGCAATCTAGAGATTTTGAGCAGGCTGGCAGTGCTGTTAACATCCAAGATCCTGAGATTCTCTCTCAGGTCTTCTTCTTTAAGGAAGACTAGGAGGC
Organism: Ceratothoa steindachneri; assembly: GCA_963969495.1. Taxonomy (NCBI): domain Eukaryota; kingdom Metazoa; phylum Arthropoda; class Malacostraca; order Isopoda; family Cymothoidae; genus Ceratothoa; species Ceratothoa steindachneri. The sequence continues at coordinate 25,495,502 of OZ018338.1, forward strand.
AAGAAATTCTTCCATATTTATATTTACCTAGAGTAGTGTCCTCCGAATGCCAGCACTTGAATGACCATTCACCAGGAGTGGACACGTCTTCTAATTCAACCTCCAGTTTCTTTATATCACTAAGTTCTATTCTGAGTGCAGAACCTTTGCCTAGGATTCGACATGAGCCCTCTTTGATGAGCTTGTGAAATTGTGAAGCAATGATGGCGGATGTGACATTAAGGAGATGGATGAAAATGGAGTTGCCCTCAGGAGATTTTATTAGGACATCATTTTGCGAGTGGGAGTCATCCTGAGGGGGCCAAGGATGAGGTGGTGGGTAAATAACATGGTCGGGTTGTGTTTCCCTTACCAATATTGAGGCTGAAACAAGGGCGAGAATGGGCTCGGGCCACGTTTAGCCTTTGGAGTTTGGGAAATGTCCATTAGCATGTACATGTGGTGTAGAGAATGGTCTTATTTCTAAGACTACGAGCATTGGTCTTTATACCAATGCTCATAGTCTTAGAAATAAGACAGATGAGTTGTTTAGTTATATTATTGATGAAGATATAGATGTGTAATAGAATTATGGGTTAATGAAAATATATTTAATGACGTGAGTCAATTTTAACTACAGGGTTATGATATATAAATTAGTTAAAGGAGAGATAGGATGGGTGGTGGGTTGATTATTTATATCAGAAATAGTATTTCTTCAAATCTAAATAATTCTATAAAGCAAGAAGAAGTTGAGTCACTATGGATAAATATTAGGGTCAGTAAAAATAGGCTAATACACTTGGGAGCCTTTTACAGACCACCCAGGCAGACTGATTGTATTGATTGAGTTAATGATCAGGGAAATAAGTAAAAGATGTGAAGTAGATACAGTTATTCTTGTTGACTTTAATTTAAATTCTGTGGACTGGGAAAATATGATAGGAAGGGATAGAGCAAGTTGTAAGTTTATAGAATGCTTTGAGGATAATTTTTTGACTCAATTTGTTAATAAGCCAGATGACTTACTAGTATTTAACTCCAATATAAGCCCTTTAATTATTTCCCTGTTCACATTAATGGTATTCAACACTACCTTCCTTGACCTAGAACTGTCATCAATTAATCTATCTTGATTCTCTTGTGTAAATACTGAAGAAAAATGATCATTAAGAACCTCTAGTATTTCCTCATCAGATTCTTTCAAAACCCCTTCATATCTAATAGGCCCTATTTTATCACTGTTAGATTTGTTATTAATTTTATAATAGCTAAAGAATTTTTAAATCTTTATTATTATTTTGAGCTAAATTAATTTATGTCGCCTTTTTGCTATTCTTAATAATTTTATTTAGCTCATTTCTGGTTGGCCTATAATGATTTAAATTGTCAAAAGTACTTTCTTTCTGTTATCTCTGGTATGCCCTCTCCTTCTCATAAATTTTCCTAGCCATCTCATGATTCCACCACAATGGCTTCCTACATTTCTGCCTAATAGCCTTCATTGGAATAGACTACTCTTGGACTATGTTAAATATAGTCTTAAAAGTGTCCCACATCTCATAAGTATTCTTTCACCTGAATTCTATATCCCACCTAATCTGATTTAGCAAGTTGTGTAATTTATCATAATCGCCCCTATAAAAATTTGGAGTTTTTGTGTGGAGTTTGTCACTGCTCTACCTTTCACTATTCCCAAGTTAAAATGAACCATCTGATGATCACTATTTCCCAATGCTTGCCCGACAGTCAATTCCTGAACCAAGTGATCATCATTTGAAAGAACCAGATCTAAGATATTGGCACCCCTTGTTGGCTTATTAACAAATTGAACAGAATTTAAATTAAAGTCAACAAGAATAACTGTATCTACTTTACATACTTTCCTTATTTTCAGGATCATTAGCTCATCAATACAGTCATTTGTCCGGATGGTCTGTAAAAGGCTCCCAAGTGTATTAGCCTATTTTTACTGACCCTAATATCTATCCACAGTGATTCAACTTCTTATTGCTTTATAGAATTATTTAGATTTGAACAAATGCTATTTCTGATATAAATAATCAACCCACCGCCAGTCCTATCTCTCCTTTGATTAATGTACATATCATAACTCTGTAGTTCAAATTGACTCACATCATTAAATTTATTTTCATTAACCGATGATTCTATTACACATATTATATCTATATCTTCATCAACTATATAACTAAATAACTCATCTTTCTTATTTCTAAGACTATGAGCAGTGGTATAAAGACAACTCAGCCCTCCTATCCCTGAAACACCTCTTTTAGAATGTATACCTTCTACTCTATTTCCTCTGCATCTCTTTACTTTCCCTGCCCCACCCTGTACTCTTATATTTCCCTGACCACTATCAGTAACTAGTGCCCCGCTTGCAAAGACCCAATGACACTAACTCCTGCCACAATATGTCAGCCCCAGCCCGGCTTAGATGGAGTCTATCCAATGCATACAATGCCTTATTCTCATAAAACCCATTCCAAACATCTCCAAACACTAATCCTGACTCCTCCTTACATACTTATTCAGTCTAATTGCACGAGACAACCATTCCATCCCCACATCCAATCTTGGAAGCACACCTGAAACAACGTCTTTCACTTTACTTTCACGTATCCTTTCAACTAACCTTTTGTTCCTCTCTCATAACTCACATGAACCCACCTTCTTTACATCATTTACTCCCACATGCATAATCGCAACTGCATCCCTCTCACACCCAGACACCAGACTATCATACCTCTCAGACACATCATTTATACCAGCACCTGGCAAACAAACTCTCCCTCCCTTCCATTTGCTTGCACTCAACTTCCTATCTAAATATCTAATCTGAGAGTCACCTACCACAAGCACCTCAGTCATCCTCCTAGGCCTAGCATTACCCTCCCTCCTGTTCTCATTCAAACTACCACTTATTTCACTTTCTGCCATAACCACATCAGACAAATCACTTTCAACCTCTTCCTCTCTCAGGGCATCAAATCTGTTAGTCAACCTAACAGGTTCCATGTCCCTCTTACTCACAGACCTAACCTGTCCTAATCTTTCTATCCATATTCACTCACCATTCATCTTCACTCACATCAGCCACTTCTTTCTCTCCACTCCCTAGTCTAGGCCTATCTTCCACCCTCCTTGTTCCAGCCACATTCTTCATGCGTACACTCGCATCCCTTCTCACTTCATTCACCAACTCACTTAATCTCTTGCACTCATCACCTCCTCTACTAAAGCCACATTTGCACTAGTCACATAACAAACCGGGCATTCAGATACATTTGCTCTTCTTTCAACACCACAAAAATCACAAACTACATACACAGCTTATATCAAAAGGCATACTCACATCATCCAAAGCAACAGCCATACTGAGAAACTTTTCAAAATATAATCAAAGATTCCTTTAGTATTATGTCTAATACTCAAAGTTAACTATCTTCCCGAACTTAAATATATTACACCAAAAAGTAAAAAACAAAAAAAATGTCAGTGAATAGAGAGTCACCGAGAACACATCGGATCACTACGACACTTAGAAACCTAGGATTAGGGGTCACCACTTAAAAATTAAGAAAGAGGAGCAGGTTGGATGTTAAAAAATATTTTGGTAATACTTCAGTTTAGGGGCGCTGTTTCTGGGCTACAATCTAGGCCTATGACATCAGACCGTAGTTTCAAAGGGGGCCAATCATGGCGTTGTATTTGTTTTGTAATTTTGTTTTTCCTTTCTTCTTTATTATTTAGTAAATGCCTGCACTTCTACTTAATTATATTATTTAGTAATGCATTGAGTTTTTATAATAATGAATGTAATAAACTTTGTATGTTTCATTTAAATATTTTTGTGAAACTAAACCATTAATTTCACACACTGGCAACCCTTAATTCAACCTTATTTCTAAAATGGGCAACCCTGAAACCCAGCAGTTAAAAGAGCGTGATACCTGTAAATAAGGTTTGTTCGACTTCAATACGACTTTATAATAGTGAAAGGTGGAGATAGGGTAAACCTGAAGATCTGAGTCACACGCTCGCCTCTGCTGTTTCCTGGTCTTGGCCTCATAATATTTTGTCCATGTTCCAATATGTTTTACCTTTTTTGACTAATTTTGAGTTATGGCTCATGAAAGGGATTACCCTGCGATGACCCTGAGATTTCAATCAATTGGTGGGGGTATATAATCGTAATTGTTTATAGAATAATGTTATCACATTTGTTTTTTTTAACAAATCATTTCTGCGCGCCTAAACAAAACATAAAAGCAACTTGGTACTGATAGATTTCAGGCTGAAATCTATTTCCAAAGTAACTAAAAAAATTTAAATTTTGGCGGCGCTATCATCTTTGTTATTTTGATAAATGTGCTATTGGCTCTGCACGTTTATCAAAATAATAAAGACAATAGTGTCGCCTACTTTAGGCTATTTTCGTCAAAAAATTAGCATTTTTAGTTACTTTCAAATGAGGGGCTTTGCCTTTTGACGTCTTATGTCATTAGGCCCAAATTATAGCGCAGAAACAACACTCCCTATTGTGCGCCCCTAAACTGAAGTATTACCAATATTTTTTTCACCAATAGAGTGGTAGATTACTGGAATAGTTTGCCATCTGAGACGGTAGACAATCCAAACTTGAATGTTTTCAAACACAGATTAGATGATTATATGGGGAGGGAGGGTTAACTTTGATGGGTATTCTGGACTCATTCAGACAAGGAGTATTTTAAGACTGCCTTCCAAAGGCATAAACCTGAAGATCCATGGCACGCACTTGTGACCGATGGGACGCAAAATATTTCGTCCATGTTCCATCTTTTTTTTAATTAAATTTTTAACATTTTTATTTAACCAAATCATTTCTGCAACTATAATAGTTTCTGCAAATTATAATGGAGGATCTGACGTCAGAAGTGAATGAATAGAATTTTTATTGGTAAATATGAAGATCGGTGGCGCGACCGATGTAATGCAAAATATTTTGTCTCTGTTCCAATATGTTTCACATTTTGGGAGAAAATTCAAGGGAAGTGCTCGTGGAGATGGGGGGGGGGTATCACAGCAGTGGAACCTCCCTACAATGATCCTGAGTTTCAATCAATTGGGGGGGGGGGGTAGCCCCCCAGTATATAATTATAATATTTATAGAATAATGTTCTAACATTTTTTAACGTTTTTATTTAACCAAATCATTTCTGCGACTATAATCATTTTGCGAATTATAATGGGGGAGGGAGTCTGATGTCAGAAATGAATGAAGTGAATTTTTATTTTGTTTTTCATTCAATGTCTTTTATTATCCTCATTTGTATTCATTTTTATTTGTCAATATATTTTTCCCATTTTACTATTTTTATTACCTCTTTTATACATTTAAATATACTTAGCTAGATCTTTTAGAGGAATTAGTTTTTGTGGAGCCTTTTTGGAGTGAATGTGTCTGAGTGCCGTGTATGTGCTTTGACTGAGGAGGTGAGTCGATTACGTGCGGAATGCTTGAGACTGAACGATTTAGTGTCTGAAGTGAGAAGAGATGTAAGTGTACGTTTGAAGAGTCAGATTGGGACCAGGAGGGTGGAAGATAGGCCTAGACTAGGGACTGGAGAGAAAGAAGTGACTGATGTAAGTGATGATGAGTGGTGGGTGAAAGTGAACAGAATAGATAAGTTAGGACAGGTTAGGTGTGTAAATGAGAGGGACATGGAACCTGTTAGGCTAACTAACAGATTTGATGCCCTGAGAGAGGAAGAATTTGAAAGAGATTTGTCTGGTGTGGCTGTGCCTGAAAGTAGAATAGGATGTCGAGTGAGTGAGAGCAGGAGGGAGGGTAATACTAGGCCTAGAGAGAATAGGAGAATGGCTGAGGTGATTGTGATGGGTGATTCTCAGATTAGGTATTTAGATAGGAAGTTGAGTGAAAGTAAATGGAAGGGAGTGAGAGTTTGTCTGCCGGGTGCTGGTGTAAATGATGTGAGAGGTATGATAGGTTGGTGTCTGGGTGTGAGAGGGAAGTAGTTGTGATTACACATGTCGGAGTAAACGATGCACCTTGAATATGAAGATAGACTGAGGGTATTAAATATGTTTTCATTTGAAAGAAGGTGTGTGAGGAGAGATATGGTTGAGCTTTTTAAAATCTTTTCTGGGATGGATAAATTAGATTTCAGCAAGTTATTTGAGTTAGAAGGTAGTAATATTTTTTCACCAATAGAGTGGTAGACTTCTGGAACAAATTGCCGCAGAGGGTAGTAGGTAGTCCAAATCTAAATGTATTTAAGAGTAGGTTGGATGAGTTTATGGGAAGGGAAGGTTGTGATGGTTCCTAAGTTTTGTATATATTAATATTGTTTGTATATATCTATAGCTGCATGATTTAGTTCTTGACAAGCCTTGATTGGTGATACCCTTGTTTCTGGATGCAGTTTTCCTGGGAGTTTGGGTGCCTTGAAAAAGAGGCCGCTTGACTCGGATGACCTATGATGAGCCCTTGTGGCTTTTGTCATCCGTTATATTATATTGTGGGGGACTTTGATTTTGTCTTCCCCTGGTGATGGTGCTTTTTGTGGGTGGTTTTTGACGGAGGCGGATGACCTTTGATAGGCCCTTGTGGCTTTTGTCATCCGTGTAATTATGTTATGTTATGTTATGTTATGTAATAGAACTAGAGGCCACCACTTAAAGATTAAAAAAACAGAGGTGCAGACTGGATGTTAGAAAATATTTTTCACTAACAGAGTGGTGGATTATTGGAATAGTTTGCCACCTGAGACTGTAGACAGCCCAAACTTGAATGTGTTCAAGGGCAGATTGGATGATTATATGGGGATGGAGGGTTAATTTCTTACTTTTTGGTATGTGGATATGTTTCTTGACTCATTCCTGTGGATGCAGTTTCTTTTTATTGTATATTTTGGTGGACTTTGATTTTGTTTTTGACAGACTGCTATGGAGGCTTTAAATTATATATTGTAGATGCATGGTTGGACATTCCTATGGATTGTTAAATTGTATATTGTGGATGCATGATCTGACAAAATCCTATGGATGCATTATATGGGTGGGATTTGATGGATATGGATGACCTTTGATAGGCCCTTGTGGCTTTTGTCATCCGTTAAATTATGTTATGTTATGTTATGTTATGATGTAAAGAAGGTGGGTACTTGTGAGTTACGACAGCGGTATAAAAGGCTGATTGAAAGGATGTGTGAAAGTAGAGTAAACGGCGTTGTTTCAGGAGTGCTTCCGAGAATGGATGTGGGGATGGAATGGTTGTCTCGTGCAATGGGGTTAAATGAATATGTGAAAGGTTTGTGTGAGGAGTCAGGATTGGTGTTTGTAGATGTTTGGAGTGGGTTTTATGGGAATAAGGGTTTCTATGCGATGGATGGACTCCATCTGAGCCGAGATGGGGTTGAGGCTTTGTGGCGGGAATTAGATAGTGTTATTAGGTCTTTAGAGGCGGGAAAGTAGGTTTTGATAGTAGTCAGGGAAATTTAATGGCTCAAAGTGAGGCAGGGAAAGGAAGCAAACACAGATTTGTAGAAGGTAGGCAGGCTAATAGAACTGCTTTAGGATTAAATTACTTGAGTAGTGATAGTGATCAAGGAAATACAAGAGTACAGGGTCAGGGAAGGAGAGAAAGGAGATGCAGAGGAGATTGGCCCTCAGGTGCTTCAGGGATAGGTGGGCTGAGTTGTCTTTACACAAATGCTTGTAGTCTTAGAAATAAGAGGGATGAATTATTTAGTTATATCATTCATGAAGATATAGATATAATATATATAGTTGAATCACAGGTTAATGAAAATATATTTAATGATAATGTCAGTGAATTTGAACTAGAAGGTTATACTATGTACATTAGTCAAAGGAGAGATAGGTGTGGCTGTGCCTGAAAGTAGAATAGGATGTCGAGTGAGTGAGAGCAGGAGGGAGGGTAATACTAGGCCTAGAGAGAATAGGAGAATGGCTGAGGTGATTGTGATGGGTGATTCTCAGATTAGGTATTTAGATAGGAAGTTGAGTGAAAGTAAATGGAAGGGAGTGAGAGTTTGTCTGCCGGGTGCTGGTGTAAATGATGTGAGAGGTATGATAGGTTGGTGTCTGGGTGTGAGAGGGAAGTAGTTGTGATTACACATGTCGGAGTAAACGATGCACCTTGAATATGAAGATAGACTGAGGGTATTAAATATGTTTTCATTTGAAAGAAGGTGTGTGAGGAGAGATATGGTTGAGCTTTTTAAAACCTTTTCTGGGATGGATAAATTAGATTTCAGCAAGTTATTTGAGTTAGAAGGTAGTAATATTTTTTCACCAATAGAGTGGTAGACTTCTGGAACAAATTGCCGCAGAGGGTAGTAGGTAGTCCAAATCTAAATGTATTTAAGAGTAGGTTGGATGAGTTTATGGGAAGGGAAGGTTGTGATGGTTCCTAAGTTTTGTATATATTAATATTGTTTGTATATATCTATAGCTGCATGATTTAGTTCTTGACAAGCCTTGATTGGTGATACCCTTGTTTCTGGATGCAATCCTCTGGATGTAGTTTTCCTGGGAGTTTGGGTGCCTTGAAAAAGAGGCCGCTTGACTCGGATGACCTATGATGAGCCCTTGTGGCTTTTGTCATCCGTTATATTATATTGTGGGGGACTTTGATTTTGTCTTCCCCTGGTGATGGTGCTTTTTGTGGGTGGTTTTTGACGGAGGCGGATGACCTTTGATAGGCCCTTGTGGCTTTTGTCATCCGTGTAATTATGTTATGTTATGTTATGTTATGTAATAGAACTAGAGGCCACCACTTAAAGATTAAAAAAACAGAGGTGCAGACTGGATGTTAGAAAATATTTTTCACTAACAGAGTGGTGGATTATTGGAATAGTTTGCCACCTGAGACTGTAGACAGCCCAAACTTGAATGTGTTCAAGGGCAGATTGGATGATTATATGGGGATGGAGGGTTAATTTCTTACTTTTTGGTATGTGGATATGTTTCTTGACTCATTCCTGTGGATGCAGTTTCTTTTTATTGTATATTTTGGTGGACTTTGATTTTGTTTTTGACAGACTGCTATGGAGGCTTTAAATTATATATTGTAGATGCATGGTTGGACATTCCTATGGATTGTTAAATTGTATATTGTGGATGCATGATCTGACAAAATCCTATGGATGCATTATATGGGTGGGATTTGATGGATATGGATGACCTTTGATAGGCCCTTGTGGCTTTTGTCATCCGTTAAATTATGTTATGTTATGTTATGTTATGATGTAAAGAAGGTGGGTACTTGTGAGTTACGACAGCGGTATAAAAGGCTGATTGAAAGGATGTGTGAAAGTAGAGTAAACGGCGTTGTTTCAGGAGTGCTTCCGAGAATGGATGTGGGGATGGAATGGTTGTCTCGTGCAATGGGGTTAAATGAATATGTGAAAGGTTTGTGTGAGGAGTCAGGATTGGTGTTTGTAGATGTTTGGAGTGGGTTTTATGGGAATAAGGGTTTCTATGCGATGGATGGACTCCATCTGAGCCGAGATGGGGTTGAGGCTTTGTGGCGGGAATTAGATAGTGTTATTAGGTCTTTAGAGGCGGGAAAGTAGGTTTTGATAGTAGTCAGGGAAATTTAATGGCTCAAAGTGAGGCAGGGAAAGGAAGCAAACACAGATTTGTAGAAGGTAGGCAGGCTAATAGAACTGCTTTAGGATTAAATTACTTGAGTAGTGATAGTGATCAAGGAAATACAAGAGTACAGGGTCAGGGAAGGAGAGAAAGGAGATGCAGAGGAGATTGGCCCTCAGGTGCTTCAGGGATAGGTGGGCTGAGTTGTCTTTACACAAATGCTTGTAGTCTTAGAAATAAGAGGGATGAATTATTTAGTTATATCATTCATGAAGATATAGATATAATATATATAGTTGAATCACAGGTTAATGAAAATATATTTAATGATAATGTCAGTGAATTTGAACTAGAAGGTTATACTATGTACATTAGTCAAAGGAGAGATAGGACTGGTGGTGGGTTGATTATTTTTATCAGAAATAGCATTTCTTTAAATCTAAATAACTCTATAAAGCAAGGAGAAGTTGAATCATTATGGATAGATATTAAGGTTGGTAAAAATAAGAAAATACACTTGGGAGCTTTTTATAGACCACCAGGACAGACTGATTGTATTGATGAGTTAATGATTAGGGAAAAAGGTAAAGGATGCAAAGAAGATACAGTTATTCTTGGTAGACTGGGAAAATATGATGGGAAGAGATAGAGCAAGTTGTAAGTTTATGGAGTGTTTTGAGGATAAATTTTGACCCAATTTGTTAATAAGCCAACAAGGGGGGCCAATATATTAGATCTAATTCTTTCAAATGACGATCACTTAGTTCAAGGATAGAGTGTAGGGGAATCATTGGGAAACAGTGATCATCAGATGGTTCGGTTTAATTTGAAAATAGTTAAGGGTAGAACAACAACAAACTCCACAAAAATTTCAAATTTTTATAGGGGAGATTACGATAAATTACGCAGCATGCTAAATCCGATTAGGTGGGATATAGAATTCCATGGAAAGAATACTATGAGATGTGGGATATTTTTAAGACTATATTAAACATGGTTCAGGAACAGTGTATTCCAATGAAGTCTATTAGGAAGAAATGTAGGAAACCATTATGGTGGAATCAAGAAATAGCTAATAAAGTTTCAGAGAAAAAAAGGGCATACCAGAGATTACAAAGTGAGAGTAGTTTAGATAATTTAAACCATTATAGGTAAACCAGAAATGAACTAAATAGGATTATTAAGAAGACCAAAAGGACAGCAGAAATTAATTTAGCCAAAAATAATAGTAAAGATCCTAAAAAATTCTTTAGCTATTATAGAATCAATAATAAATCTAACAGTGATAAAATAGGGCCTATGGATGTTAGAAAATATTTTTCACTAACAGAGTGGTGGATTATTGGAATAGTTTGCCACCTTAGACTGTAGACAGCCCAAACTTGAATGTTTTCAAGCGCAGATTGGATGATTATATGGAGATGGAAGGTTAACTTCTTACTTTTTGGTATGGGGATATGTTTCTTGACTCATTCCTGTGGATGCAGTTTCTTTTTATTGTATATTTTGGGGGACTTTGATTTTGTTTTTGACAGACTCCTATGGAGGCTTTAAATTATATATTGTAGATGCATGGTTGGACATTCCTATGGATTGTTAAATTGTATATTGTAGATGCATGATCTGACAAAATCCTATGGATGCATTATGTGGGTGGGATTTGATGGATACGGATGACCTTTGATAGGCCCTTGTGGCTTTTGTCATCGGTGAAAATTATGTTATGTTAATCAACCCACCACCAGTCCTATCTCTCCTTTGACTAATGTATATAGTGTAACCCTCTAGTTCAAATTCACTCACATGATCATTAAATATATTTTCATTAACCCATGATTCAATTAAAGGGCTTAGATCCTCGCAGGGTGGTTTTCCCACAGTGATATCTCCTCCACGAGCAGTCCCCTTGAATTTACTGGTTTTTTTCCCCAACAGCTTTTTACTGGCAGAAAAACCTAACCTAATGACAAACAATACTTACTTTTATAGGTTTCTTGATTAGTTTAAGCGCCTCTAAATAATCTAAAAGTTTTTTGCGGTCATGAAAAATAAACCCGAATTTGAATAACAAAGAAGCACAACTAGAGCACGAAAAAGCCATAATGACTCGAATGCGCATGAAAATTCAGGTAGGGGTGAACCAAATATAAACAAACAAAAATCCACCTTTTTGGCCGAGCCACCAATCAACATGTTTACCTACCTTTTTTTGGTAAATGTAGACGAGCGGCCCAGCCGATAAGATGTACTATTTTCGTCTGTGTTCCAAAATGTTTCACGTTTTTGGAGTACATTTAAGGGGGGGGGGAGTTAAACACGATGCGTGGGCCGCACTACGATGATCCTGAGTTTCATTAAATTGAGAGGGGTCTGGGGGGCACAGACCCCCAATATATAATCCTAATTGTTATAATGTTCTGACGTTTACAGAGGTGAATGCTTTAACTACATCATGTCAGCGCCTTTAATCGTTTGGCGAATTATAATATAGGTTGGGGGTGGGGTATGACGTCAGAAATGCTTGATTTCAATTTTTTCCACTTAATAGCTTTTTATTATCCCCATTTTACTATTTTTATTACCTTCTTTTATACATTTAAATGTAATTAGCTAGATCATTTCAAGGAACTACTTGTTTTTTAGCAGTTTGGGTATCAAACATTCCCCTTTTACGCAGTTTGAAAATGATCAATCAGACATCTTTTAAGCAGTGTGAAAATGGTATTGAATTGTCCGTTTTGTCCATCTTCCATTTCGGAATTATTAACTCTAGTTTCTGATAAAGATTGTTCACCTTTTTGGATGTTCATAATTTAGTTAAAAGCGAATGCGACATTTGTGGCTGGGCATTAGATGTGACCCCTCAGTTTGAATTTAGATGCTCTAAAATAAAACGTGATTCAAGTCAGCTAGATTTTGAATAGGACGCAGACGCGCAAAATAAATAGGCTTTCCTCTTCGCTAGTTCGGAAATATAACCAATGCAATTAAGTACGGAAACAGCGTGTTTCGTTTGTTTTTTCAGGAAATTTTGTAAAAAGAAATGGCCTACGTAAACAGTGTTTTCGGTTTGTTTACTTTCATGCATTTTTTTGGTAAATATGTAGACGAGCAGCCCGGCCGATAAGATGTACTATTTCCTCCGTGTTCCAAAATGTTTCACATTTTGGGAGTACATTTATAGGGGACGGCTCATGGGGGGTTAAACACGATGCGTGGACCGCACTACGATGATCCTGAGTTTCATTAAATTGGGGGGGGTCTGGGGGGTACAGCCCCCAGTATATAATCCTAATTTTTATAATGTTCTGACATTTACAGAGGTGAATGCTTTAACTACATCATGTCAGCGCCTTTAATCATTTTGCGAATTATAATAGGGGTTGGGGGTGGGGTATGATGTCAGAAATGATACGGGTAAACGTTAATATTTACACAAAATAATTATTTTCCTGCTGGGCCGCTCATCTACATGTTTACCATTTTTTTTAATACAAAAAATGGCGGAAGCTATCATTTGAAGAAAACTCAAATGCGCATGAATATTCAGACATCGGTGAACGAGAATATTTACACAAAAATATTTTTCCCCAACCGGGCCGCTCGTCTACATGTTTACCTTTTTTATTTAACCCAACTCGCATGAATATGCATGCGCAAGTGAACAAAACATACATGTAAAAAAATTATTCAGGTTTTTGGAGTACATTTAAGGGGACGGCTTGTATGGGGATAAACACAATGGGGGGGACCACACTATGATGATCCTGTTTCATTAAATTGGGGGGTCTGGGGGGCACAGCCCCCAGAGGTGAATGATTTAACCAAATAATGTCAGTGCCTTTAATCATTTTGTGAATTATAATGGGGGTAGGGGTGGGGTCTGACGTCAGACGACTTGAACGAGCATGAATATTCCGGTAGGGGTGAAAGAAAATATTTACCAAAAAAAACACTTTTTTGCCCGAGTCACTAATCTACATATTTACCAAAAAAATTACACTTTTTCGGGGCTGTCGATGCTTTTTCAATGTCCAGAAAGATTGCCATTGCATATTTATTGCAGAGGAACGCTTCCCTTATGTCACATTCTAAGCGTACCAAACGATCCATAGTTGAGAAGTGCTTTCTGAATCCACTTTGGTAGTATAAGTACTTTTTTTCATTAATGTATTTCCGTAATCTAATGGTCAATATTCTCTCTAATGTCTTGCATAAGCAACTTGTCAAGGCTATAGGGCGGTAAGAAGATGGTTCCTGACTTGGTTTCCCTGGCTTTAAAATAGGGATGAGTATACTCTCTTTCAATTTATCTGGATGGGTATTATTTAGAAATAGGTGATTGTAGAAATTTAAGAGATTATGTTTATTTAGGTTACTAAGATTTGCTAGGAAGGGATATATTATGTCATCCATGCCAGGAGAGCTTCGTTTGTTTTGGGGAATAGCTTTTTCTAATTCATATAATGTAATTGGGCAATTATATTCCTCATTGTTAGATACCCAGAATGAAATTTCATTAAATTCAGCATCCACCAGTGTATACAAAGGATTCTATGTAGGAGTGAATACTGCTAATAGTAGCAAAGTGGCCAGCTAATATTTGGGCAGTCACAAATGGGTCAGAAGTAAAGTTAATGCCAGATTTTAATGTGACGAGTGGATGGGGTTTAAGAACAACATAAGAACATAAGAAAAGAAGGAGACTGCAAAAGACCATTCATGGCCTACACTTGGCAGCTCCTGTTCCATTCAACACACAAAAGATTTCTTACCAGAGAAAAGTCATCAACATTGTCACCCTTTACAGGAGTTCGTCAGATCTAATCTACAATATACATAAAATGCATACAGATGATTATGTCCCTTCATGAAACCGCAAAATATAATCTCCCCACTCCTTAGAAAAATATATACATATGTACATAAAAAAAAGTCAGTCCCATCTAGCAGCTTCATCCATATATTTATCTAATCTATTCTTAAAAGTACCCAGAGAGGAGGCTTCTATCACATGTCTAGTGAGCCTATTCCATTCATCTACCACACGATTTGTAAACCAATTCCTCCCAATCTCCTTCCTAAACCTATACTTATCAAGCTTAAACCCATTGCTACGTGTCTTGTTATGTTCACTAAGTATAAGAACCTTACCCAGATCCCCTTTATTATATCCTTTTACCCATTTGAAGACTTCAATCAATTCCCCTCTGACTCTTCTCCTTTCCAATGTATGTAGATTTAGTTTTCTGAGCCTTTCACCATAAGGTAAGTTCCTTAGCCCACCAATCATCTTTGTCATCCTTCTCTGCACAGACTCAAGCAAATCAATATCCTTCCTATAATATGGTGACCAAAATTGTACTGCATAGTCTAGATGAGGCCTAACTAGCGCCAGATACAGTTTTAGAATGACTTCAGCACTCTTATTGCTTACACTACTCCTAATGAATCCCAATATCCTATTAGCTTTATTCTTAGCATTTGGGCATTGCTTTCTAGGATGAAGGTCTGAACTTACCAAAATACCCAAGTCCCTCTCACAATCAGTCCTCCCTAAAATTATGATTAATAGTTTGTACGAACCTTCTCCAAGAGAGACATTTCGATAATCTAATTACCCTTCTGGCTAAGGCTTTAGCTTTATGATATAACAGCAAAGGCTCTGGATTCATGTACTTCTTAAATAGTTTATAGGCTTTTTTTTTTACTTTTATTGCATAGGCACAACTATCATTCTAACAGGGATTGTTATATTTAGGGAATATTCTTGATGATGACTTTGGTATGGTTTTGGCTGCACATTTGGTGATAGCAGAGGTTACTAGAAAGCAAGCATCATTTGCATTAAGTGAAATATTGACTTTTGGAATTTGTAGCTCTTGATGAATTTTTTTAAAATTACCTTTATATAGCCATTTGGGCCTGGTATTATACTTCGACTGACCTTCGAACAGGTAGCACATGTTTTGTAGAGCTCTCAGAATATTTTGATTTTTTGCTATACTTTGGTGTGTGACATAGTAAACATAGATATTAAGTTATTAGATCATATATTTGGTTAATATAACAAAGTTAAATTGTGGTTATTTTGTTTTGGTGAGAAAGTGACTTTTGTTTACTTCGGTGGCCATCTTGATTAGCAGGTTTTAAACTTGCGTGCACAAATTCGGGTCAAATTCTTGTTGTTTCGTAAGTTTTTATTTCTATTATTTTTGTTTAAGTATGGCTGACTGTTTGGATGTAGAGAGTATGCCTTTTGAAAGTAGTGTGTATGTAGTGTGCGATGTCTGTGGTGTAGAGAGGAGAGCAAATGTGTCTGAGTGCCGTGTATGTGCTTTGACTGAGGAGGTGAGTCGATTATGTGCAGAATGCTTGAGACTGAACGATTTAGTGTCTGAAGTGAGAAGAGATGCAAGTGTACATTTAAAGAGTCAGATTGGGACCAGGAGGGAGGAAGTTAGGCCTAGAACAGGGACTGGAGAGAAAGCAGTAAATGAAGTAAGTGATGTAGAGTGGTGGGTGAAAGTGAACAGAATAGATAAGTTAGGGCAGGTTAGGTGTGTGAATGAGAGGGACATGGAACCTGTTCGGCTAACTCACAGATTTGATGCCCTGAGAGAGGAAGAATCTGAAAGAGATTTGTCTGGTGTGGCCGTGCCTGAAAGTAGAATAGGAGGTCGAGTGAGTGAGAGCAGGAGGGAGGGTAATACTAGGCCTAGAGAGAATAGGAGAATGACTGAGGTGATTGTGATGGGTGACTCTCAGATTAGGTATTTAGATAGGAAGTTGAGTGAAAGTAAATGGAAGGGAGTGAGAGTTTGTCTGCCGGGTGCTGGTGTAAATGATGTGTGTGAGAGGTATGATAGGTTGGTGTCTGGGTGTGAGAGGGAAGCAGTTGTGATTACACATGTTGGAGTAAATGATGTAAAGAAGGTGGGTACTTGTGAGTTACGACCGGTATAAAAGGCTCATTGAAAGGATGTGTGAAAGTAGAGTAAAAGGTGTTGTTTCAAGTGTGCTTCCGAGAATGGATGTGGGGATGGAATGGCGGTCTCGTGCAATGGGTTCAAATGAATATGTGAAAGGTTTGTGCGAGGAGTCAGGATTGGTGTTTGTAGATGTTTGGAGTGGGTTTTATGGGAATAAGGGTTTCTATGCGATGGATGGACTCCATCTGAGCCGAGATGGGGTTGAGGTTTTGTGGCGGGAATTAGATAGTGTTATCATCGCCGATGATATGAAGGTGGAATCCGTACAAAGAAGAGCTACAAAATTGGTTCTGGAATTGAGTGATCAAGAATATAGCGAAAGACTGCGTCAGCTTGGACTCTTTTCTATGAAATATAGACGCTGTAGAGGTCATATGATCAAGTTTACAAGCTTCTAAATGGATTGGATAGAATTGACCCTGGCCTTTTCTTCATACCTCAGGAATATTCAGCAATGCAAGGTCATTCCAATAAACTATTTAAATGCCATTGCCAGAAGATGGTGAGGAAAAATGTATGGTAATACTTCAGATTTGAGGCGCACGGTAGATGGCGCTGCTAGTCGGCTACAATTTTGGGCTACAGCATATCTCTTATGATTTCAGACAGTAGCGTCAGATGTGACAATAACTGCGTTATATTTTTTTGTTCTTTTGCGGATTTGTAACTTTTATTCTATTATTTACTAAATATCTGCACTCTGCTCGTTTATAGTTTTTTCTAAGTTAGGTAAGGTTTCTTGATGTCTTTTATTGTTTTTTGTTTTGTTTTCGTATTTTTTGTTTACTGCGAACGATAACAGCTTCTTACTGGCAACATCGTAGCTTATAAATAGGACCCGTTTTGCAAATGTTTTTCTTTCGTTATTGTGTTTTCGTGCTCTCCTATTTTTCAGCCATTCAGTTTTGCGGTTGCATGAATGGACATAATCCTCTGGATGCATTTTATGTATATTGTAGATTAGATCTGACGAACTCCTGTAAAGGGTGACAATGTTGATGACTTTTCTCTGGTAAGAAATCTTTTGTGTGTTGAATGGAACAGGAGCTGCCAAGTGTAGGCCATGAATGTAGGCCAGTCTTCGACTGACCTTCGAACAGGTAGCACGTGTTTTATAGAGCTCTCAGTCTGTTGATCTATTTTTCAGATTTTTCTATAGTTTGTTTGTTTTTTTGTTTTTTTTCTCACCACAATCAGCGAAAGCTAAGTTGCTCTTCTTTTTTTATTTCTTATTGCTACTTAAATTCTTTCTTTGTTTGAATAAGTGATGGAGTTTGGGGATGAAAGTGAGCATGAGTGTCGGAATGTATGCATTGGTTGTGGTGTATTAGGTGAGGGGTATACATGTGTTGTATGTGGGCTGCGTGAATGCATTGTAGATTTAGAGGGGATGAGAAGGCAGGATTTAGACAGGATATGTAGGCTGGAGGGGTTAGTTGCTGAGCTCAGGAGGGAACTTAGTGTTAGGCCTAGAGCTGGGAATAGGTTAGGTGGTGAGGTAGGCCAGTTAGATGTTTCAGGTGAAGGTAGAGGGCCAGTGGAGGAGGTAGGATGTGATAGTTCTAGTGATAGTGAAGTTAGCCCCCTTAGATTAGTTAGAAATAGGCCTAGTGAGGATGGGGGACAGTGGAGAGTGGTTAGGAAACATGAAGCTAGGGAGGCTTCTCCTGTTCTTTGTGAGAATAGGGTTGCCTCTTTTGAGGTGGTTAGCCAGGGGGAGAATAGGTGTGTGAGTCAGAGGGACACAGATCCTATTAGCTTGACTAATAGATTCAGTGCCCTAAGAGAGGAAGTAACTGGAAGTGATATGACTGATGGGGGTGGGGGTGGAGTTCGAGTGACTGGTAGTTTGAATGAGAATAGGAGTGGGGATGGAGTTAGGTCTGTGGGGGTTAGGAATAGGAGTCTGACTGAAGTGCTTGTGATGGGTGATTCGCGAGTTAGATATTTAGATAGGAAGTTGAATGCAAGTAGATTGAATGGTTTGAGGGTGTGTTTGCCGGGTGCTGGAGTGAGAGATCTGTCTGATAGGTATGAGGAACTGGTGTCTGGCTGTGCAAGGGATGCGGTTGTGATTACACATGTAGGAGTGAATGATGTGAAGAAAGTGGGTGCATGTGAGTTACGTGAGAGGTACAAGAGGTTGATTGAAAAGGTGAAAGAAAGTAGAATGAAAGGTGTTGTGACAGGTGTGCTTCCAAGAATGGATGTTGGGGTAGAATGGATGTCTTGTGCAATTGGGCTGAATGATTATGTGAGGAGGATGTGTGAGATGGAAGGTATCATGTTTGTGGATGTGTGGGATAGGTTTGTTGGAATGAAAGAAATGTATGCGATGGATGGACTGCATTTGAGTAGGAGGGGGGTAGATGTGTTGTGGGAGGAGTATGATTATGTTATTAGGTCTTTGCGGGCGGGAAACTAGATACTAATAGTGGTCAGGGAATTATGAGAGGACATTATAGTACTGAAAGTAGAATGGACTTGGCAGATAACAGAAATAGGTTCCAAGGCGATAGAGGTGAGGTCATTCAAGTTTCAAGAGGTGCTTCAGGGATAGGGGGGGTTAAATTGTTTCTATACAAATGCTCGTAGTCTTAGAAACAAGAAGGATGAGCTATTTAGTTATATTAGCAATGAGGATATAGATATATTATGCGTTACTGAATCATGGGTTAATGAAATAGAATTTAGTGACACTATAAGTGAATTTGATTTTCAGGGCTATAATATGTACATTAGTCAAAGGACAGGTAGGATTGGTGGAGGAATAATTATCTATATAAAAAACAACATTGTTTCAAGTTTAAATACTTCAATAAAGCAGGATGGAGTTGAGTCACTTTGGATAGATATTAGGTTCAGTAAAAATAGAATGGTGCATTTGGGAGCTTTTTACAGGCCACCTGGGCAGACTGATGATATAGATGAACTAATGATAAGGGAAATAAGTAAGGGATGTGAAACAGATGCAGTTATTATTGGGGACTTCAACTTAAACTCTGTGGACTGGGAAAATATGATAGGTAGGGATAGAACAAGTGGCAGGTTCATAGAATGCTTTGAGGATAATTTTTTGAATCAATTTGTTAACGATTCAACGAGGGGGGACAATATATTAGATTTAGTACTTTCTAACAGTGATCATTTAGTTCAAGAATTGACTGTTGGGGAAGCATTGGGAAATAGTGACCATCAGATAGTTCGTTTTAACTTGGGAATTGAGAAGGGTAAAATAACTGAGAATGCTGAAAAAGTTCCAAATTTTCATAAGGGAGATTATGTAAAACTTCGAAGCTTGCTAAATTTGGTAGACTGGGATATAGAATTCAGAGGTAAAAATGCTTATGGGATGTGGGATACTTTCAAGCATATAATAAATGTAGTCCAAGAACAATGTATCCCAATGAAGGCCATTAGGAACAAAAGTAGGAAACCATTATGGTGGAATCAGGAGATAGCTAGAAAAATTTCAGAGAAGAAAAGGGCATATAAAAAATTACAGGTAGAAAATAATATTCAAAATTTAAGTGATTATAGAATGGCTAGGAATGAGTTAAATAAGATTATAAAGAAGAACAAAAGGGTGTCAGAAATTAAATTAGCTCAGGATAGCAACAAAGATCCTAGAAAGTTCTTTAGTTACTATAAAATTAATAACAAGTGTGGCAGAGTTAAAATAGGACCTATCAAATATGAAGGGTTTGTGAGAGAAACTGATGAGGAAATAGTTGAGGTACTAAATGGTCATTTTGCATCAGTATTTACAAAAGAGAAACTAAATAGTCCTATGTATAGTACTCATAGGTCAGGAAAAGAGGTGTTTACTAACATTTGTGTGGATCGGAGGATGATAAAAGGACTAATAGGTGATTTAGATACTACCAAGGCCTCCGGCCCTGATAATATTCATTCTAGGATACTTAAAGAAGGGGTAGAAAGTATCTCAATAGCTCTGGACAAGTTATATACTAGGTCATTGGAATATGGAGAAATACCCGATGATTGGAAGAGAGCGAATGTAGTCCCCATTTTCAAGAAGGGTAGTAAAGAGGATCCAAATAACTTTAGACCGGTTAGCCTAACTCCTGTAGTCTGTAAAATTCTTGAGAAAATAGTTAAAAAAGGGATTTGCCAACATCTAGAGAGGGAGGGGTTAATCAGCGATGCTCAGCATGGGTTTAGATCAGGTAGATCATGTTTGACTAACTTACTAGACTTTCTGGAGTTTGTAACAGATCAAGTAGATAAGGGAGAGAATGTAGATATAATTTACTTAGATTTTAGTAAAGCATTTGATAAGGTACCACACAGGAGACTAGTTCATAAATTAAAAATGATTGGGATATGTGGGGGTGTTTCAAATTGGATAGCTGAGTGGCTGAAAGACAGGAAGCAAAGGGTAGTGCTAAATGGTGTAAAGTCAGAGTGGAGGGATGTTATCAGTGGGGTTCCTCAGGGATCAGTTCTCGGTCCATTATTATTTGTCATCTATATAAACGATCTTGGGGAGGCAGTTAATAATAAAGTGTCAATTTTTGCGGATGATACCAAATTAGCAGCTGTAGTTAAAGATATTGATGATAATTTTAAAGTGCAGGGGGACTTAAATAAATTGTTATCCTGGGCACATAAGTGGCAAATGACTTTCAACCTTGATAAGTGCAAAGTTATTAACATGGGAAAAGATAATAGAGAATTTAACTATGAAATGGATGGGCATTGGCTGAGCTCAGTAGAGGATGAGAAAGATCTAGGAGTAGTAATAGATAAGTCATTAAGGTTTTCTAAGCAGTGTATTGAAGCAAGAAATAGGGCAAATAGAGTGCTGGGTTTTATTAAGAGAAATGTCAGTTACAAAAGTAAGGAGGTTATTCTTAAACTCTATAACTCTTATGTTAGGCCACATCTAGAGTACTGTATACAGGCATGGTCCCCACATTTTAGACACGATATTAACCTTCTTGAGTCAGTGCAACGGAGGGCAACAAAGATTATTCCTTCCCTGAGGCACCTTGAATATGAAGATAGACTGAGGGTATTAAATATGTTCTCGTTCGAAAGGAGGTGTGTGAGAGGGGATATGATTGAGCTGTTTAAAATTTTTTCCGGGATAGATAAATTGGATGTTAGCAAGTTTTTTGAGTTAGATGATGGAAATCGGACTAGAGGTCACCACTTGAAAATTAAAAAGCAAGGGTGTAGGTTGGATTTAAGAAAATATTTTTTCACCAATAGAGTGGTAGACTTCTGGAACAAATTGCCGCAGAGGGTAGTAGGTAGTCCAAATCTAAATGTATTTAAGAGTAGGTTGGATGAGTTTATGGGAAGGGAAGGTTGTGATGGTTCCTAAGTTTTGTATATATTAATATTGTTTATATATATCTATAGCTGCATGATTTAGTTCTTGACAAGCCTTGATTGGTGATACCCTTGTTTCTGGATGCAATCCTCTGGATGTAGTTTTCCTGGGAGTTTGGGTGCCTTGAAAAAGAGGCCGCTTGACTCGGATGACCTATGATGAGCCCTTGTGGCTTTTGTCATCCGTTATATTATATTGTGGGGGACTTTGATTTTGTCTTCCCCTGGTGATGGTGCTTTTTGTGGGTGGGTTTTGACGGAGGCGGATGACCTTTGATAGGCCCTTGTGGCTTTTGTCATCCGTGTAATTATGTTATGTTATGTTATGTTAATGGTCTTTTGCAGTCTCCTTCTTTTCTTATGTTCTTATATACTCATATACAAAAAAATATTACGCCGATATTGTTCACATCTGACGCTATTGTCTGATGTCATAAGAGATATGCTGTAGCCCAAAATTGTAGCCGACTAACAGCGCCATCCACCGTATACCCCGAATCTGAAGTGTTACCAAATGTATTTGGTCAGAGGATTGTCAGTGACTGGAATTCTCTGCCAGATCAACTGATCACAGCCACAAGTCTCCAGTCGTTTAAGAACAAGTTGGATAAATACTGGGAAGCCAACAGGTATAGCTATACGTAGCCAGCATCATAGAAATTTTCATAACAATGATCGGGCGACTACAGGATTATCTCATGAGCCTGTACCATGATGATAATGATGATGAAGAGGGATCCTGTTCTGCAATATTTAACCTCGATGACAGGGCCATGACAAATGGATTCAACAACTGTTTTAATTGTTAATGGACTTAATTTTGTCAAATTAACTGTTGGAGAACTTAAATATACCCAAGAAACAAATTTGGGATCAATATTCAATTTGGGGTCGAAGTCACATTTATACTACCTGTATCATTGGTCTTACTTTGTGATGTTACCGGAGCTTTATTACTGTGCGTTGGATTATGATATATAGCAGAGTAATTCGGGTGTGTTTGATTTCTCTGAACCAGAAGTTGATGGCTGTGAAGAGAAACGCGAGACAGCTTGGTCAGTCTCTTTGATCACTTTGTGTAGTTTTTTTACAGTAGGATCAACGTTGTGATTCGAGATCAGTATTAGAATTAGGTCGTTTTAGTTTAACTCGAGATGTCCTTTTGAGACATCTCGATTTAAGAATGACCCCGTGCCTAGAGGTCTTAGGTTATTAAGGCAGTAGATATAAGGAGATAACCTAGGTTAAGCAAAATTCTCACTAAAGTGCCTAACGATTTATCACTTATATCAAACAAGATTTGGAAAGTGTGGAGCAATATAACCTTACAGAAGAAAGTCTACAGAAGAAATGAGTCAGAAAAGAATACCATTATGTTTTATTTCCAATGCCAAATTAGTTGTTGTTGGTTCGGGCCACTTGGACAAATTCACATGGGCCCCGATTGCAAGTCATTTGATTGCGAAGGGGTAACCGTTCATTAGCCTTACAATGCCAAACCTGGCAAGCCTGGTTAGGCCTCTAGTTTTTCTACCGCGTTGCTTGAATTCAGAAATATAAACCACCCAAGATGACACCCAAGAACGGATTTTTCAATATGTGAATATATAACTGTGTAGGTCTTTGTGATTTTGCCCTTCTTTTTCTAATCTTGACTTAAAGATATTTACAGTTTTGCTGGTTACAGTTTCTGTTGAGAGTTTGTTCCATATTGAAGTGACTCTTGTCGGGAAGAAATTGGCTCTTGGACCGGACGAGCTCTGCACTTGGTACTTAAAGCAGTGTCCTCTTGTGTTAGTCGAGAGACCCAGAGTAAACATTGACCTGTCGCACAGCTTACAGTGGTTTCCTATTTGCAGTTCGTTGTGTCCATGTGAAATCTTACATAGTTGTATAACATCGGACCTCTGTCTTCTAAAGTATAGGGTAGGTAGATTAAGGGCTTTTAGTCTCTCCGAATAGGAGAGATGAGAGACACTGTGAACCATGCGTGTTGTCAGTTGGCTGTCTGGCTTTGTTCTGGAAGGTTGTCTTGCAGGAAGCTCTTGATTCTCATTGTAAGATTGGGATATAATACTGATTTGGGTGTATAGTTTTTCTTGTATTTATTTAATACATCAATCACTGTATAATAAATACATTAGTGATTAATACTTTTGGGGAAGATAACTGGCAGCAATTCTGAGTAAGAATTTTTTGGGGTGAGTGTTAACTTTTTCCTTAGTAAATTTCTGAGAGTATGGCTGTTTGTATAGATGGTGAGAGCATGCCGTTTGAAAGTAGTGTGTATGTGGTGTGTGATGCATGTGGAGTTGAAAGGAGAGTGAATGTAACTGAATGCCGTGTGTGTTTTCTGGAAGGGGAGGTTAGGAGGTTGAGTGGGGAATGTAAGAGGTTGAATGATTTGGTGTTTGAGGTGAGAAGAGATGCAAGTGTGCGATTGAAGGGTGAGATTAGTGCTAAGAGGGTGGAAGATAGGGCTAGGACTGGGAACAATGTGGAAGTTGTGAGTGATGATGAATGGTGGGTGAAAATGGATAGGATAGATAAGTTAGGACAGGTTAGGTGTGTGAATGAGAGGAACATAGAACCTGTTAGGTTGACTAACAGATTCAATGTCCTGAGAGAGGAAGAGTGTGAAAGTGATTTGCCTGGTGTGATTGTGGATGAAAGCAGGATGGGTGGTAGTGTGACTGAGAGCAGGAGGGAGGGTAATGTTAGGCCAAGACAGAATAGGAGAATGACTGAGGTGCTAGTGATGGGTGACTCTCAGATTAGGTATTTAGATAGGAAGTTGAGTGATAGCAAGTGGAAGGGAATGAGAGTTTGTCTGCCGGGTGCTGGTGTAAGTGATGTTTGTGAGAGGTATGATAGGCTGGTTTCTGGGTGTGAGAGGGATGCAGTTGTGATTACGCATGTGGGAGTGAATGATGTAAAGAAGGTGGGTACATGTGAGTTACGTGAGCAGTATAAAAGGTTAGTTGAAAGGATGAGTAAAAGCAGGGTAAAAGGTGTTGTTTCTGGTGTGCTTCCGAGATTGGATGTGGGGGTAGAATGGTTGTCGCGTGCAATCGGTTTGAATGAATTTGTGAAAGGACTGTGTGGGGAGTTAGGATTGGTGTTTGTAGATGTCTGGGGAGGGTTTTACGGGAATAGGAGGTTGTATGCGATGGATGGGCTCCATCTTAGTCGGGCAGGTGTTGAGGTTCTATGGGGGGAGCTGGATAGTGTGATTAGGTCCTTACGGGTGGAAAACTAGAAGCTGTTAGAGCTAAGGGAATAACAGGAATAGAGGGCAGGTGTAGGAAATGGAAGGGATGCAGAGATAGAGGAATAGCTAAGGGAGAGGGCATACTGATGTGTTATAGGGGGACTAATGCACAAGTGAATGAGCAGATAACTAGGAATAGAAAAGCACGATGCAATGAAGATGGGAATAATAAAAAAAACTTAAAAATATACTACACAAATGGTCGGAGTATAAGGAATAAGATAGATCTCTTAAGAGCGTTAGCGAGTGAAGAGAATTTTGATATAATTGCGATAACAGAGTCATGGCTTGATTTGGCAGGAAATCACTTTAAACCTGAGGTTGAGATTGAGGGCTTTAACATGTTCCATACAGATAGGAATAGGAAGAGAGGAGGAGGGGTTATTATTTATATTAAAGATAATCTCCAGTGTTGTGTAAACAGTACAATTAAATTAGATGATAACACAGAGTCATTATGGCTAAATGTAAAGGAAGGTAAAAACAAGCTTGTCATAGGATTATTATACAGACCACCAAATCTTAGTAAGGAAGCTTCAAATCTTCTGTGGCAGGAGATTGAACGGGCATGTAGAAGTAAGCATGTGTGTATAATGGGCGATTTTAATTACAGAAATATAGACTGGGAAGCTCTTGTGGGTGATCAGGAGGCTGAGGAATTTTTGAATGTTGTCCAAGATAATTTTCTGAGGCAGATTATTAACGAACCCACTAGAGGTAATAATATACTGGATTTAGTTCTGACAAATAGGGAAGAAGTTATTAAGGATACTGAGATTGGAGGAAATTTGGGTAATAGTGACCATTGTGAAATTAGATTCAAGATGAAATGGAATGGTATTGATAGTAGCATGAACAATGTTAAAATTCCTGACTTTAGAAGAGCAAATTATAATGGGCTAAGGACTTACCTGGAGGCAGTTGTACAGAAACCAGGCAATGAAATCAATTCAGGAATAGATTCAATGATATCAGTTAGTGGAGACAATAATCACCAGGAGGAAGAGATTACAATTGAAGAGGAGTATGAAAGAATAATTGAGCAATTAATTACAGGTCAGATGATTAACATTCCATATAAGGAGATTAGGACTAAAAATAATGACCCAAAATGGATGACAGATAAAATTATGCATTATATTGGCATTAAAAAGGGCATTTATAGGAAAATAAAAAATGGAGAGGATCACTTAAGGCAGAGATATAATGAACTAGCAAGAGATGTTAAAAAGTTAGTTAGAGTAGCAAGGAGAAATTATGAAATTAAAGTGGCAAATAGGGCAAAGGAAGATCCTAAAAGTTTTTATCAATTATACAAAACTAAGGTTAGAGATAAAATAGGCCCACTTATAGATTCCAATGGAGAATTAGTGAGTGATAGGGACTCAATGGCTGGAATGCTAAATGACTTTTTTCTCTCAGTATTTACACAGGAGGATACTCTAAATATACCTGAGGTGTCAATGATCTTTCGGGGTAATGATGAAGAGAAATTAAAGGATATCTTGATCACAAAGGAGATAGTGACAAAGGAAATTGATAAAATCAAAAGTAGTAAAGCACCCGGTCCTGATGAGGTCTTTCCTAGAATTTTGAAAGAATGTAAAGATGTGTTAAGTGAGCCTCTAGCATGCATCTTTAGAAAATCATTGGAGAGTGGCATTGTGCCAGTGGCATGGAAGAAAGCCAATGTGATACCTATATTTAAGAAAGGGGATAAAACAAATATGTCTAATTACAGACCAGTAAGTTTGACATCAGTGGTAGGGAAAATGATGGAATCTATTATAGCAAGGAATATTAGGGATCACTTGGATAAGCATAAGTTGATAAAAGAATCACAGCATGGCTTTAGTAAGGGTAAATCCTGCCTAACTAATTTGCTGTCTTTTTATAGTAAGGTGTATGAAGCAGCAGATAAGGATGAAAACTATGATATTTTATACTTGGACTTTAGTAAGGCTTTTGATCGAGTGCCACACTTACGGCTTCTGAGCAAAGTTAAAGCACACGGGATCGATGGCAGTATATTTAGGTGGATTCAGTCATGGCTTGGTGACAGACAGCAAAGAGTTAGTATAGATGGAGTTAAATCTGAGTGGGGGTGTGTTAGCAGTGGAGTTCCGCAAGGATCTGTTTTGGGTCCCTTGCTATTCTTAATTTATATTAATGATCTTGACATAGGTATAAGTAGTGACCTGAGTAAATTTGCTGATGATACTAAGCTAGGTAGGGCCATTAGGGCTGATTCTGATGCTGTTGTAATGCAGGAGGAATTGACCATTCTGTCCAATTGGGCTGAGAAATGGCAAATGAAGTTTAACATAGACAAATGTAGTGTACTTAGTATAGGTAGAAATAATCCACTGAATAGTTATAAATTAAATGGGAGAAATTTAGGGAGGACCGATTGTGAGAGGGACTTGGGTATTTTGGTAAGTTCAGACCTTCGTCCTAGAAAGCAATGCCTAAATGCTAAGAATAAAGCTAATAGGATATTGGGATTCATTAGGAGGAGTGTAAGCAATAAGAGTGCTGAAGTCATTCTAAAACTGTATCTGGCGCTAGTTAGGCCTCATCTAGACTATGCAGTACAATTTTGGTCACCATATTATAGGAAGGATATTGATTTGCTTGAGTCTGTGCAGAGAAGGATGACAAAGATGATTGGTGGGCTAAGGAACTTACCTTATGGTGAAAGGCTCAGAAAACTAAATCTACATACATTGGAAAGGAGAAGAGTCAGAGGGGAATTGATTGAAGTCTTCAAATGGGTAAAAGGATATAATAAAGGGGATCTGGGTAAGGTTCTTATACTTAGTGAACATGACAGGACACGTATCAATGGTTTTAAGCTTGATAAGTATAGGTTTAGGAAGGAGATTGGGAGGAATTGGTTTACAAATCGTGTGGTAGATGAATGGAATAGGCTCACTAGACATGTGATAGAAGCCTCCTCTCTGGGTACTTTTAAGAATAGATTAGATAAATATATGGATGAAGCTGCTAGATGGGACTGACTTTTTTTTATGTACATATGTATATATTTTTCTAAGGAGTGGGGAGATTATATTTTGCGGTTTCATGAAGGGACATAATCATCTGTATGCATTTTATGTATATTGTAGATTAGATCTGACGAACTCCTGTAAAGGGTGACAATGTTGATGACTTTTCTCTGGTAAGAAATCTTTTGTGTGTTGACTGGAACAGGAGCTGCCAAGTGTAGGCCATGAATGGTCTTTTGCAGTCTCCTTCTTTTCTTATGTTCTTATGTACCCTCTCTACCATATCTGTCTCTTTTAGTTTTGGGAGACCAGATTACTGATGCATACTCCATATGGGGTTGAATAAGACTCTTGTACAGGGGAGGAAGGCATCTTTGTCTAGATATTGGAATGTATGTATGCTTAATTGCCCAAAGTATCTTGTTGGCTTTGTTGAATTGAGCTTGGACGTAGTTACTAAAGCTTATATTGCAATCAATAAGGACTCCTAGGTCCTTCTCTTCTGTGGTGTTCTGTAGTGTGTGATATGTTCCATCATCTGTTGTCATTTTGTACTTGTGCTGGGGGTTGCTATTTCCCATGTGCATTACTTTGCATTTATCAGGGTGGAACTTCATTTGCATTTTAACTGACCATTCTTGTAGCATTTTTAAGTCTGCCTGTAAACAGTTAGTATGGGAGTTGCCTTCACAGTTTGGGACAGCTGCATATATCTTTGTGTCATCTGTAAAGAGCGATATGAAGTTTTGTAGTTTGTCAGGTATATCGCTGACAAATATCATAAAGAGAAGGGGGTCCATCACAGATCCCTGTGGTACGCCACTTGTAACTGGTTTCCAACATGATGCTGTACCACTTACTATCACTCTTTGCCTACGCTCCATCAAAAAAAACACGGGTCCACTGCAGGAGGTCACCGAGGATACCAAGTGACTTCACTTTTCTAAGTATTCTTTCATGTGAGACTGTGTAAAATGACTTTGCATTGTCCAGGAAAATGATATCCACTGGTAAGCAGTGACTGAGAGCCTCTGTCCTTATATCCAGCGCTTCTAAGAGATTTGTTACTGTGGATTTTCCCGTAGAGAAACCATGTTGTTGGACACATCTAAGATTATTGGCTTTGATATGTTGTATCATTGCCTCCGAGATAATTCTCTCTAGCATCTTGCATATTATTGAGGTTAGAGATACTGGGCGATAGTTGGCTGGGTCAGCCTTATTTCCCTTCTTGTAAATGGGAGTGATGTTTGCTTCCCTCCACTGTTCTGGAAGCTCGTAGTTGGTGATGCTGGATTGGAATATTGCTGTCAGAGGTTTGGTTATTTCCTTTGCTACTTCTCTGAGAACTCTAGGGTGTAGGTCGTCGTTTCCCGGAGATTTATCAGTTCGAAGTGAATTCGGTTGCTTAAAAATCATGCTCTCTGTAATTTCTATTGTTCCTAGCGCCTCATACTAGAGGGGTTTAGGCTCAAAGTCTGGAATGTTACTTCTGTCCTCTTGTGTAAAGGTCTTAAAGTATTGCTCATTTAGTGTTTCGGCTTTATCCTTATCATCACTTACAAAGTTACCATGTATATCCTTAAGGTCACCTACGTCAGTTCGAGTTTTCCTACGGTTGTTGACATAGTTCCAAAAGGCTTTGTTATTGGTCTTGGCCTCCTTTGCTAATTTTTTTTTCAAATTCCCTACGGGCCTGCCTTGATGCATGTGTAGCTGAATTTCTAGCTTCTGTGTAAGCTACCCAGTCAAGTCTGCTCTTTGTATTCAGATATCTTATCCATACGTGGTACTTTTTCCTAGCTTTGCGGAAGGCATCCTTGTTCATCCATAGTGGTTTGTTCTTACTCTTTAAATTTTTTGTTGGTATATGATCCCTCACTGCCTTCATGATTCTTGCCCGCAAGCAATTCGTCCCATTCA
The DNA here is from genome assembly GCA_963969495.1 of Ceratothoa steindachneri. Classification (NCBI taxonomy): domain Eukaryota; kingdom Metazoa; phylum Arthropoda; class Malacostraca; order Isopoda; family Cymothoidae; genus Ceratothoa; species Ceratothoa steindachneri. Next base: position 25,525,681 of record OZ018338.1, read on the forward strand.
ATGCTTAGATCTTCTCTCATTTTTTCATAGTCTGCCTGCTTGTAGTTCCATATTGTCCTCTTCTTTTCCTGAGGTGTTGTGCAGAAGATGAATTTGAAGTCCAATCTGGCATGATCACTTGCTCCTAGTGGCTCATGATGTACTAGTTGTTCAATCATCCCTTGCTCATTACTAAACACGAGATCATCCAATGTTGGAGTCTGCTCATTTCTATATCTGGTTGGCTGGGTGACGTGCTGATGTAAATATATATCTTGTACACATTCAACGAATCTGGATGCAGGATTGTCTGGATTTTCAAAGTTCGGCGTTTGAGGTGATGGGTTCCAGGTGATGCTCGGATAATCAAAATCTCCTGTGATCAGTAGATGAGTTTTCTGTTTGTTAGTTGCCCACCTGAGAGTATCATGTAACGCTGTGTCTCGTGTAGTTGCAAGTAGAGGCGAGCCGGATCTATAGATGACCCCTAAAAGCAAGTTGTTGTTGTGACATCCCCGTATAGTTACCCATGTGCAGTCTTGGAATGAGTCCATTGGTGGCTTGATCTGTTTAGCATTAAGTGTAGATCTTACATATATACATGTCCCTCTGGTATTTTCTGCATATAAATCACTGGTGAATATATCGTATCCCTGAATTTGCATAACAGATAACTCTGGCACTTCCCCATGTTTGGGTTTAATTTTTGTTATTAGTATTACATCATATTGCTTGTCATTTACTAAAGCACAGAGCTCGTCATATTTGTTCATAAGTGAGTTATCTGTATTGGTATATGATATTCTTAGTTCTGTTCGCTTGTTTCCACCACTTTTCCCTTTCTTATTATCGACCTTTTGTTTGGTTGTTTTACTCGTTGGTCCTTCAGTTGTTCCCTCAAGTTTTTTTACTCCTCCAATTGTTTCTTGGTTAGATCAGGACGTATATAAATCTGGTTGCGGATAGGGTGCGAGCTATTACGTAATTCTTTGGCATTGATCAATATCTGCTTCCTCTCACTTAAGCTGGCCATTGTTATTGAGTAGTCGGGCACGTTCACAGTTTGGCTTTCCCATCCTTTGTGCATTATTGATGTTGATCTTAAGTTTAAACTCTTCCTGAATAAATTCGGTTACCCTGTTTATGTCACCCTCCTTCGAGTTTGTCTCAGGTAGATTATGTATGATAAGGTTGAATTTCCTAGCTTCTTGGTCTTCCTTCTCATTCAATTTCAGATCTACTTTGTCAGTCAATGATTTTGTTACTGTGTCAGTTGTTTTGCTGACTATTTGCTCAATTAGCTGTTCTTCAGTTAATTTCCCAAGCCCCGTTTGTTGAGGGTTTACCTCTAAGCACTGCTGGGTTTCCTCTAGTCGAAGAATTCTGGCTTCTAAAGAGATGTTGTTGTCACTCAGTTCCCCCCCTTTCTCTCCTAGGTTCATCGCTTAGTTCTTGGCTCACTTGGTTTATTTTCTCATTTATCTTCTGTATTTCTCCTGTCATTGCTACTATACTCTGGTGTAGAGCTTTTTTGCCCCCCTTCTGCAGTTTTGGCAGTACCAGTGGCATTCGTCTGGTTCATCTGTAAATACTTGGTACAGGCTGTCAGAAACTTTTGCGCATTTTGTGTGGAACCAGAGTACACATATTTCACATTCTATGGCCTTGTCACTCTCTTTTACCAACTCACCAAATTCACCGCACTTATATGCTTCCCCTTTAGGGATAGTGTTATCTTTATCCATATCTTTCTTATTATTTGTGGCATTTCTTTTGCCGTTAAATTCGGTTTTAAGCATATTCACGTTAGCGCCACGGCGTCTACCTTTCGCCATCTTGAGTCTCTGTTTACCTTTGGTTTAGACTTCTCCGTGGCAGTGTTTTTTTTTTAAACAGGGCAAAAATTTGGGTCTTCGTGGCGAAATAAAACTGTCCGTTTATATCACATTCGCTTCAACAATAACTAAATTCCTTTTCTTTGTTCACAAATCCTGTTCAAGTTTCACAAAAATCATTCAAAACACAGAATTTGTAGGGAGCTTTGCTCCCGTCCGTCCGCACTCAACAATCCGGGAGATTACAATAATATTTGCATATTTTTACAATATATATATATATATATAACAGAGCGCCCACAAAATTAAAATTTGAGGGTGAGCATAATCCTCAAATTAACTATATATATATATATATATATATATATATATATATATATAGATATATATATATATTCCGGACAAGCTCATCTTCTGGCCTGATAAAGTTGGTATTCTTTTACGCCCCATACTGGCTGCTTACTCTCTCCCTACATATAAACTGGCTAAATATCTCGTTTACCGCTAACCAATACAGCATTGCAAACAGTTTCACGCTTGTTGATGAATTGAAACATCTCCCTTTTGGTCCATCTAATATCCTTGTTAGTTTTGACGTTTCTTCACTTTTCACGAACATACCCTTAAACGAAGTCATTGATATAATTCTCAATAGGTCTTTAGCTGCTTCGGAAAAGTTTTATGGCTTCACTCGTCCTCTTCTTAAACAAACTCTTGAACTTATTTTCAAAGACACATATTTTTTATTCAATCATAAGATTTACAAACAGACTGATGGTGTAGGAATAGGTTCCCATATAGCTCTAGCAGCCGCTGATATATTTATGACTCATTTAGAAGAAAAGATTTTTAATACCTCCCCATTATATATACGACCCTCGTTTTATCGCATATTTGTAGACGATTCCCTAGCAATATTTGACACTCCTCAACAGGCTGAACAATTTCTCAAATTTATAAATTCAATACATCCGAATATTAAGTATACCGTCAAATACGAAATCAATAGTTCCCTCCCATTTCTTGATATACTAATTAATAAATCTGAAAACAAGCTCACTACTTCGGTATATCGTAACCCTACTTTCTCTGGGTTAGGTTTCAATTTTTTTAGTGCCTGTGACAAAATCTTAAAAATAAATTCCATTATAACTCTTCTTCACCGTGCCTACCACTTATCATCTTTATATTTTAATCTTGATAAAGAATTAGATTTCCTCCGCACCTATTTCACAAACAATTTTATCCTTCACACATTTTTGAGGCTACTCTTAAAACCTTCCTTGACAATATTTTCTCTCCAAAATTACCTTCATATAACGTTCCCAAGGACATAAGATATCTTTCACTCCCGGATTTAGGCCCTCTTAATTACCAATTCCTCAAACAAATACAAAAATCCTCAAATATCATTTTGGACAAATCAACTTTAGAATCATTTTTCCGAATAATTTAGTAATAGGTTCACTATTTAATGTAAATGACTTGCTCCCATGTAGCCTGCGCAATGGTGTAGTATATTTATTTACATGTTATCGGTGTCGTAGAGGCAATTATGTCGGTAGTACACTGCGCTCGTGCTTGTTCTCACCTTGGCATAAGTAGCAGAACAGGTAACCCCCTTACCCGCAAGGAACGCTCCCCCGTTCGGGATCATATTATCCTCTGCAAAACCGAAGCCACCATTAATGATTTTAAAATTATAGATTCTTCTAATGATGATGTAAGCCTACGAATAATTGAATTCATTCATATTAAGCCCCTTAGACCTTCTCTCAACAATGATGTATCCGCCTTCCCTCTCCGTGTCTTATCATAACCAACCAACCAATTATTATACCTCACCCTTCTTCATTTTTCTTGCTCTCCATTGCTTTAGTCGTGTTTCTATAACTTGTGTGATCGTTAAGATTTCAATTTGTTAAAAAAAAATTATAAATTTTGTGCACTTAGCTGCTCATATACCCCCCCCCCCCAAAAACCCCTATGCTCACAATATTTCAATCCTTGTTTATATAATTAACTATTTATGATTTATCACTATAGAATGTTAATATGTATATACATGTATATTCATATATAATTGTACCCTCCAGTCCTAATTAATCTTAATGTTAATTGTTTTGCTATTTAAAGCTAATTTTGTTTAATTTATCAGGCCAGAAGATGAGCTTGTCTTTGCTCGAAATGTCGCCAAAAGAAATAAAGAATGAATACTCTCATTCTTTTTGCCATTGGATTCTTACTCCGGATTAAATTGCGTCTCAGTAGGAGCAGTCCCTTTCAATATATATATATATATATATATATATATATATATATATATATATATATATATATATATATATATATATATATATATATATATATATATATATCAAAATACATTTTATGATAAACAATATTTATAATAAATTGACATATATAAATATTTTTTAAGAAGATAATATTAAAAACATTTCAATTTTTATTTTTCACAATGTAAACAATTCATGGAACTTGGCTTTCTTCTTTTGCAAATCCACAACAATGTGTGAATTCCAGAACTCAATAAAAATAATTAAACACCGAAATCGAACACGAAATCTGATGATCTTAGGAAAATGATTTCTATCAATATTGTTGTTTCACCCTTAACATAATATTTACATTTATTGGATTCTGAAGCTCTTACATAATGTGTGTTTAGTGTGTTACACACTCACAGTGCACTCCACTCGAAATAATTAATCAATCGTTTATTTATAGTGAATTCAACGTTATATTTGAGGGCGCGCGGCACTCCCAGGCATGGAGCCCTAGGTCATGGCCTACTCAGCCTATTGTTAAAACTGCCCCTGACATAAGGTTGCAAATCCTGTTCATTTTCGGCTTGAGACTGGAGGAAGTCTTTCCTATTTTCTATCCGCGTTTGAGCACTATGCCCAGAGTCAGTACCCTGCTCAAATAGACCAATTGAGAAGACTGTTGGATAATCATCTCACAGGAAAGACTCTCCAGAAATATCTCCTTTGGAAATTCCAGACTGCATATTACTTTGATTTAAAAACGTCACTACTATCAGGGTTTCAGACTGTGGAGAAATATCGTCTTGCTCACGATAACGACGAGTTCTTCCAGGCGAATATGTGACTATTTTTGCGACCCGTCTGCTTTTATTGGCCAGTAGGGCTTGCCCCGGTGTGGATGTGCGTAATTTACAGGTTTTGCGTCAGGTATTCTTAAGAAATTTAACCGATTCCGTTCGCATTCCTACTGAGAGCTTCATGGGCGGCTATGAAGAACTTGGTGCTCTCCTTACATGGGACCAAGTGGTGTCATAGTTGGAGACGCATTCTTAAGACTCCTTGCGCTCCTTCCCACAACGTTCATTAGTAAGTAAGACCGTGGGGCAGGAGATAATCGACATTTCAGCGATAACTGACCACACTTACCCAAATTGGAGTAAAAAAAAGTGGTGGCCCACAATATGAGCAACCATCAGCTACGACCTACTCCTCGGGCTGTCCATATAGGTCCTCCTGCGTGGTGCTGGAACCAGATTATGGAATTGCACCTGACTCAAAACCACCTCCTTAAAGACGAGCAGTTTGAAGTCTTATGAAATTCTATGATTGGTTCACAGTAAATTGGTCCTCACAGTTTTTTTTTTACTGAGTGAGGCATTTTGGACTTCCCTGAACCTTAACCTCCTTTACCCGGTAGCGACATATAAATAGCAACTGTATTTCGTACAAGAATTAAAAAAAATATTATGGACAAAGGATATAATAAGTTGTGGAAGGAAAGTATATATACACATATAAGATTACAATTGCACCCATATATATGCATATATATATATATATATATATATATATATATATATATATATATATATATATATATATATATATATATATATATATATATAATAGTAGGAGATGGATAGATTTTCCTGGTGAAAAGAAGATCGAAGGGGAGAAAATTCCTGGTGATATGGAATCGCAAGCGTCTATCTGAGATTGGTGTTCTTCTTATTGTTTTTGGTCTTATATTCATGTTCTTTTGCGTAATCTTTTTCTGCTTTTTGTTTGGTTTGTTCTTGATTTATGATGGTATTGCATGCTTGTTTGTGTTATTCTTGATTTGTGATGATATTGCATATTTGTTTGTGTGTTTTCATTTTGTTTCGTGTAGATTATGGTAGTTTCTTGTGTCGTTCAAGCTTTTGTGGGTGTTTTTGTATTTCTTGTATTTCTCTCGTTGTTCGTTTTTGCATTTTTAGTGTTCTTCTTATTGTATATTCTTTATGTAGTTTATTGTTTGTCATTGATTCATATGAGCAGTCTTATCTGTAGATTGGTTCTTCTTTTGTTTTTCGCTCTGTGCTTTACTGCTGAGAAGTTTTGCGTTCTTCTGTGTATGTGCCCCAACGGGATGTCAATGTATCTCTGTCTGATTTCGTCCGTCATGTGTCGTGGGACATTCTCCCAGATTCTTCGCGCTTTTTTTTTGCAGTTCCAAGTAAATTGGGGTCATCTGGATCATCTGATGTAGGTCCCTCGGCCTCTTTCTTTCTCTCCTCCTAACGTTAGTGATTAAGAGTACTCCTTAATTTTGTACCCTTTGGAGGAGTCGTAATTTCTTTTTGGAACTAGTGTTAATAGGTATAGGTGGATACAGTAGCTTTGATCTTATGAGCGCGTTGTAGATCTTATTCTTGTTGGTCATGTTCATGTTTTAGAACCTGAATAGCCTGGTGAGCTCAACCTTCACTCGCGCTGCTGTGTGAGCAACGTGGCTTCCGTACCCATTTTTATCTATATTTAGTCCTAGTATCGTCCCTTCTGTGTTGTATGGAATGCGGGCGTCGTCCGTTTCAATATGGGGCCATTTCCTACGGAAGAGTGGTGTCACCTTAAATTTTAGGGTGTTAGTGGCGATTTTCCACCTTCTTTCCTACCTGTTAACATGGTCGATTTCTCTGGCTGTTATTTGCGCCATAAGTTCAGGATTTGGAAGGAGGCAGTGATGATCTGGGAGATATCGTCTGCGAAGTAGACGTACGCAAGTCTTCCCTGACCGTATCGGGTAGATCGAGGGTGTATATATTGTATAGGAGGGGGTTTAGCACCCTCCTTGCAGCACGCTTGCAGTTAGTTTGAATTCTGGTCCCGTGTGGTCGTATATTTGTATATACGCTATCCTGTCTGACATGTACTCACAATGAATTTTCTCTAGTCTTGGGTTTAGTCCTAGTCTTAGTATTTTGTACTGAAGCCCACTCTTTCATACTTTGTCGACTGCCTTCTTAACGTCTCTGAGCACCAGGTCAGCATACCTTTTTTGGCTAGCAATCTTCGGCAGTTTTTCTGTGATGATTGCTAGCGCCGTATCAGTCCCTCTCCCTCTTCTGAATTCATGCTGGTGTTGGTCATGGAGGTTGTAATCCTCCATAAATTATTGGACTCTATTGGCAAGCACCTTCTCGAAGACCTTGCCTGCCACTTCGAGGAGGAAAATGGGCCTAAAGTTTCCTGATGTATCGGCGGTTTTCCGGCTTTTGGAATAAAGATCATTTAAGCGATCTTCCATTCGTCCGGAAAATAGCCAACGTTTAGGCATGAATTCATTATATTGACCAGCCCCTCTAAGATGTTACGGGGGGCATTCAAGAAGTTAAGTTTGATCAACTCCGTTTTACCTGGTGCTCTCTGTTTAAAGGTACGTAGCGTCGTTAGGATTTCTTCTTTCGTAATCTTCCGTCTATAACCAGCCATCTCTCTGTCAGCATTTGTATTGTTGAAGGGGTATGTCCTGTCTAGTTCTTGTTTTAGTTGGTCGTGATGTGCTCCTCTATAGGTTTTTAATGAATATTACGGCAATAGCCTAGCTAGCTCTAGATCACAATAAACATAAAAACCTATATTTCGTTTTTCAAGGGAATGAAGTTTAATGCTAACGTGAAGTCTAAATTTTGCCGACGAATTCCTTAGGCCTAATCTGAGGGACGTTGGGAAAACGTGAATTAAAAACAAAGGTTAGAAAAATATAGATTATTGAATAAACAGTTAAATTATTTAAAGGTGAATTTATACAGTAACAGTTTATGATTGAATTAAATTTTACGTGTGAATTAAATTTGCATGAGTTAACGGGAATGGATTTACAATTGGTAAATTGGGTTTGGTAATTAGAATATAATCAATGATAATTAATAATTGGTAAATAGATGATAACAAATGATGATTGATAATTGGATAAATGTTAAATGGGTAATTATATTGTATTATAAGAAAATTTGGATTATAGTAATTGATAAATAGATTGTACAATTGTTAAATAGTAATTTTTAGTTTGGTAAATAGATTGCTAAATTATAAATAGTAATTGGTAAATTGAGTATAACGATTAATAATTAGATCCGGTAAAGTGTTAAATAGTTTGACAAATTAATTGTTAAATGGGAATTATAATAATTGGCAAATTGATTGGCACTTAATAATTGATTTAAAGATTGAATAATTGTTAAATAGATTATATTATAAGTAATTTGTGAATAGTAAACGTTAAATAGTTTGATAAAAGATTATAACGAGTTGAATGGGTCTGTAAATGAGATAAAAGAATCACGCATTAATTCGGGATTCTTTTGGGAAATTTTTAGCCAAACAATTACAATTACAAAATTTACAGACCTGTTTCACCGATGCGGGACAGCAAAGTGAATGAACATCATGGCTTAATTTTAAGACGCTTGGGAGAGCGGGCGTAGCAATATCCCGATTTAAGTCAGGGTTACCAACCCTTCTTGTAATTTTATATATATATATATATATATATATATATATATATATATATATATATATATATATATATATATATATATATATATATATATATATATATATATATATATATATATATATATATATATATATATATATATATATATATATATATATATATATATATATATATATATATATATATATAATTTCAAGAAGGGTGGGTAACCTGACTTAAATCGGGATATTGCTACGCCCGCTCTCCCAAGCGTCTTAAAATTAAGCCATGATGTTCATTCACTTTGCTGTCCCGCATCGGTGAAACAGGTCTGTAAATTTTGTAATTGTAATTGTTTAGTTAAAAATTTCCCAAAAGAATCCCGAATAAATGCGTGATTCTTTTATCTCATATATATATATATATATATATATATATATATATATATATATATATATATATATATATATATGGGTGGCACCCCCTTAAATTTTTTTAGTTTTTATCTCCACATGCCTTATTGTATTACCACATTGAACAGTAGGTCACATACTCAATTTCATCAAAATCGAAAAATATTTACTGGTCGCTATATGGATCTTAACTTATTAGTCTGCTGGTAAATTAATTTTTGGGATATAAATGAACAGTCTTTGCAAATACTAGTTTATTTGAAACACATCTTGTTGTTGAAACACAATTTTTTAAAAAAATATTTATATTAAAGTGAAAAGAAAATAGTTAAATGGCAAATGATTTCTTTTTGACACAAATTATTTGTGATGTTTTGCCACAAGTCTGAGAAGCAACTGTTTCTGTTCTTCATCTTTTGTTAGAGATGCATTATACGATTTGATAAGTGCAATACCTCTTTCTGCTGGATGGTTAACAACCATTAAGTTAATCGCTCGACGTCGAAATTCTTGAAAGCACGTATTCTCTTCCCAAGAACTTGGGTTAGTCTTCAGGAATGTATCCTCTGGTTGAGTATTTTTTAAATCAGCCTGGGTTTGTGGGGTTTGCTATGTGTGCATGATATATGCAACACATGATCTTCGTGGTTAGCTCGCTTTCTACCTTAAGGTACGTACGCTGAGCCGAAGCCTCGTCGACTGCCGCCTTTGCAACTTTGGGAAAAGACTTGTTAGCCTTAGCTTCTTCTTCTTCTTCTTCCTTTTTACGTTTTTGTTGAATTTTAATCACGTCAAATAACACTTCTGTGTGCCTGTATAGTGTATGGTTATCTATGTGATTTATCTTCTGTTAATAAATCAGCCTAGATAGCGTTTCGAAAACCATAACCATAAATTTGTTTGATCGAAGTTGTCTGCCGTTAGTTTTTAGGCCTAAGGTGACAGCGAAATAATTTTTTGGAATAAATAATTGGGCTTTAAGAAAGAAAATTACACAAATATATTTCGCTGTCTCCTTAGGCCTAAAAACTAACGGCAGACAACTTCGATCAAACAAATTTATAGTTATGGTTTTCGAAACGCTATCTAGGCTGAATTATTAACAGAAGATAAATCACATAGATAACCATACACTATAAAATTGGTGCCCAGATCCGGGATCCGCCCCCCAGGTCATGGGACATGGGCGCCCGTTGACCTATAAGACTGGGAACCTCCGAGTTCCTGTAGAGAACCGGTGACTGCAAGGGTGTGGGCACCATTGTAGATAGAGGAGAGTAGGAAAGGGGGCAAGAAAAAAAAATAATAGCGTATGCCAGTCACAAAAAGCTTCCCGCGTCGCTGGACCACTATTAACCAGCGGCGAAACCACTCGGCCATCCTGAGTCTCAAAAAAGACTCATTCAAACGAAGTTTTAAGCCGATCGCCTGCACTTCTCGTGCGCTATACCTGAATTTGGGATGGGATCTTAGGGGTTAGGTTTATTATGTTGAACACTTAAATTTCTTTGGACGAGGCCAAGTGTTCTGCATCTGCTTCTTTCTGGCATATAGCCGTATACCCGAAGCGGGTGCCAAGAGTCTGACGAGAGGGACATCTAGCTCCCCGTAGACTATCGAGAAGAAGGCCAGGCTTTGACCTTTAGGAGAGAGTCATAAGACTAATGCGTAGGATGTAGTTCGCCATTTCGGCATTGTTGGTTTATTGGGTGTGAAAGTATAGGGGGAGACCAGAATAAAAGAAAAAAAATAAATTTTTTTAATTGTCAATGACACTTTACTTTTTTTGAGAATGAAATTTTGGGACGTCTATTTACTTGCCGTAGTCTGTAGTTGTGGTATCACTAAAAAAAAATATCCAATTTCAGTGTCTCATGTTTGTATGTGTTTGAACGTAAATTGTTCCTTAAAATCTAGCGGGAGGCTGATTGGTCCATTTTTGCAGCGCTTAAGTGTAAAATGTAAAGTTTGTTTTAAAGCTACATGAATTACAATTATTATTTATTATAAGAACATAGTTTACAGAATTGAGTATTTTACATATAAGTAAAAATATTACATATAAGCAAAACAATTTAGATTAATAGTATGAATATACACACAAAAAAGGAGAGTAGAGAAAGGAAAGGCGAAACTCCAAGAAATGTGGAGGTCATCGATGCTTTTTATTTTTTGTACATAGTTATTATACATATTTCAGTTATAAACAAATTATCATATCGAATTGTTACATATTATTTATTTTGTTACATCTTATATTTTATTTCTTATTTATACATTTAAAATTATAATTTTTGAGTGATTTAATTATTATCACTTTACTTTACATTGCATTATCTCTTATTGCTCATTTACTTTCGCTTTCGATTAATACTGTTATTTTTGTATCTTTGTTACATCTCTTTAACATTAAATTTATAATATTAATTTCTGTAGATAGAGGGGAGTAGGAAAAGGGAAAAAGAAAAAATAATAGCGTAGGCGAGTTGCAAACAGCTTCCCGCGTCACTGGACCACTGTTAGCCAGCGGCGAAACCACTCGGCCATCCTGAGTCTCAAAAGAGACTCATTCAAGCGGAGCCTTTAAGTCGCTTGCCTGCACTTTTCGAACGCTATACAACCCCCCTCGTAGAAGCGGAGCGTATTTTGAAGAAATGAAGAGAGCACGTTTGGAAATGTTATCCAAGGGCTAACGCTCCCCCTCCCGGGTCTGGGCACCATTGTAAATAGAGAGGAGTAGGAAAAGGGGCCCTCTAAAAAAATAATAGCGTAAGCGAGTTGCGAACAGCTTCCCGCGTCGCTGGACCACTGTTAGACAGCGGCGAATCCACTCCGCAATCCTGAGTCTCAAAAAAAGACTCATTCAAACGAAGCTTTTAAGCCACTCGCCTGCACTTCTCGTACGCTATATTGCTACTTTATATTCTTTTGCTTATTCACTTTATTTTAATACCTATATTTCATACACTACTATTTTTACATAATTTATGTTCATTTATTAGTCTATTCATGTTTTCGAATATTTTATTTAATTCTACCTTTCCCAATATTTCATAATTTTAATGTGTACCATATTATATTAACATTATTTCACATTAATATCGATATTTTATACACTTTATTATTTTTAAATATCTTACATTGTTATTAATCTATTCATGTTTTTCTATTTTTTTTATTTATTTCTACCTTATTCTATATTATCCAATTTTATCTTTTGCCTTATTCTATTTGTATTATTTCACATTGGTAATTCATTTTCACTTTATTTTATTCACTTTTCATATTTTTACTTTCACTTTAATTTATTCCAATCGTTTGATTCACTTATCATATTTTCACTTTTCGTTCATTATTCACTTTTATCGGTCAATTATTTGGCTATCTGAGAGGTCTTTTGTCCATTCTTAATTATCTTGAACACATTATTCTTGTAAAAGTCGTTCTTTTGGGTGTTAATACCTACTGTCAAAGTATGTACCATTAGTTTTCAAACACCCGGTATATATGCAAAATTCTGTACAGGGGTGGGATCTGAACTGTGCACACTGAGGCAGCGAAGAACAGCTTTGATCTCAATTAAACCGCCCCTTAGACCACTTGGATACGCGGAAGATAAAAAAATCTTTCGAATAAACAAGCTTGTTTATTCGGAAGATTTTTGTCTTCCGCGTAGCCGAGTGGTCTAAGGGAGGGTTTAATTGAGATCAAAGCGGTTGCTCGCTGCCTCAATGTGCACGGTTTGAATATCCAACGCCTGTATGAAATTTTTGCAAATTAGGAAGTAACATTTCCAAATATATATATATATATATATATATATATATCAATATATATATATATATATATATCAATATATATATATATATATATATATATATATATATATATATATATATATATATATATATATATATATATATATATATATATATATATATATATATATATATATATATATATATATATATATATATATATATATATATATATATATATATATATATATATATATATATGACAAGCGGCCGTTGGAAGTGCAAGCTGAATACACGAATGTGCGAAAGCGTGAAAGGTCAGAGACACCTTTGTCAATAAGACAACGCATAAATAAACAATTCGCATCTCAGAATAGATTTATTAAAAGAAGAGATTCTGCGAAGACCTCGGGTAAATACACCCGTTGAACAAAATGAATTGTATCACAAAGTTGCGACATGCGTATCCTGCTATATAGATCAAATTTAGGATATGTAAGTAATTCGACATAAACAGCTTTCGGTAGCTCCGCCTTAGGGGTGGAGAACAATGAACTCGACAACTGCAACTCATCCCACGGACGATTCTAGGCCACACCCTCTAGAAAATAAGCATATATATATAGTCGGAACAGTTGTTATAATGATTATTACTGTATTAGTAAGATTATTAGATTACTGTCGTTAAAAGATTATCTTATTCACGTTCTCCCAGGATTTAATACTTCGCGTTGAATATATATATATATATATATATATATATATATATATATATATATATATATATATATATATATATATATATATATATATATATATATATATACTGCTAGTCACCCGCAAAGTAACTTCGTGCCATGCGGCTTGCCTCATCAATAGGCCAATATTAGAATAAAGTATATTTTTGCAACGTCTTTCCTTACCTCGATTACCTTGAAACCTTCGGTAAGCCCAGCCAAAATAAGAAAACAGTGAAGAAATCATCTTTAGAGTCAGATAGTTAATTACCCTTCACTATATACTACTGGTCATCCCTATAATGAAAAAGCAGTCCCAGGTGGGTTTAAAATTGTAGAGGCCCAATTCCACTTTTCCTTAATTAAAACAAAAGAGGAGAATAAAATGTTCCATGTATTAGCCTCACTTCCTCCTGAGACCGTCGATTGTGTCTCGGCGGATATTTTATCGGACCAAAATAATCCTCTTTTGAGGGCGGGAGTGATTGACCTTTTCAAGAAGACCAAACCGGAGCTTTTCGAGAAGCTCATCGCATCCTCCATGCTCACAGGTTGACCCTCAACCAATTTGGAAGAACTACAAAGGACTGCAGGTTCGGCCCAAACCTTTATGGGGCCTTAAGCAGAGTTTCATTTGGGTCTCCCTCCCACATCACCACAACCACACTAGATACTTGATCGTTTCATAGGCTACACTCTCAGTGTAATACATCCACTATCATATACGTTATTCGTAGTTGGTTTACATCATGCCGTCATTCATATGTCATTCTGGCTATAGCACCATTAGGCCTTCAGAGTGATGGATAAATGCGCCATATTAATTGGACTATTTGTAAGTAACGTAACAGAAAACATCAGCTTACAAAACACTGCATTTACAGTAAACAAGTTAACCAGTTTTATTTCTTTGGTTTTTAAAATTGAAACAGATGTGCAAAACACAATTTTCAACTACAAAATAAAACTTAAAATACACAATATCTTCTTACATAAAACCAAACAGTTGAAGCAGCACTCAGCAGCAGGATTAACCTATTATTGTACCAACTATGTAAATGATATAAAAATTGATTTTTCTGTAATACCATTTCATTTATATTACCATTCATTGTTTTTCTTTTATTTAAAAATGTTTTATCATGACTTCTTGACATTTCAACCGCTCGTGGGGGCCCTAAGCGATAGCTTAGTTCGCTAATGCCTCGGGCCAGCCCTGATGGACTGCCTTGCAGGTATCTGTTGGTGAAGAACTTGTGAAGCACAAATTCATTCAGTCTCTACCGGCTAACATCGTGTCCATCAGGCGCGGATACAGAGGGGTAGCCCCCCCCCCCAATTAAAAAAAAACTTAGTAAGAGCGAAGAGAATTCTTTTCTCAGTGTATATGCGAAAAAACATTTGAGCGTCGCCTCGTGATGATCATTTCTCGCCAAGTGAAGGCAATCTCAACATACTGGACGACATCGAATTAAACATTTACAATTTTACGTAGCAGTAATAATTTAAAAATTGTGCAATATATATGTCGTAGAATTCTTTCTAATAAAAACCCTACTAACCTGACACCACTTTTATAATAGTGTGTCGTAGAATGCACCCCCCCCCCTTTGTTCTATTCTAAGAGTGCTAAGAGTGTCTAATATATTTTGATATCTGAATATCTTAACAAACAGAGCCGTTCCGAAACACGTAAGGATATAAAAGAAACAACACTAATTCCCAAAATAAACTTATATTTTAACTTTAACCATTGAATACACAACATCTAAACATTTACTACAGCAATACTCTGAATATTATCATAAACAAGAATTAATTAAATTAGTTTAGCCACAAAAATATTTAAATTTCTCTACACACGACAATAATATAAGAATTAGGCTTACGGACTCATCTAGAATTAAAGGGCCTCAGAAATGTTATTGACTCACGACGCGTGCCGTCTTGCCAGATGTAGCTGGGCGAAATCGCACGGTTGTTTTGGCGAGGGTGGCAGCTGGGGGGTCCACACGTTCTTCAGGGGGGGCGGGGGAGGTTCTTCAAGGACGAGAACAAATACGGTGCTTTATGCAACACCTAGGCAGTCGTGGTCTCTCTGGCGAGAGTGAGTCGAACTTGGTTCTTAAATCAAGTTAACTTGGAGTGCGGTGTGACCACCGAGTAACGAGCTCGAAGAGGAGCTTTTCTCCTTCGTTACTTATTTCCTTATGGACGAGGACTGAACTCGGGGAGGGTCTTCCTTTAAGGGCGAGGATCGATGAGACGGGGTTTCTCTGACGAGAATAAGTTACTTAAAGTTCGGTTTGGTAACCAAGGAACTAGCTCGAGGATGAGCTTCTTCTTAGTTCCAGTCTTCTTCAAGGGCGAGTATAACGGAGGGGGATTTCTCTGACGAGAATAAGTTGAACTTGGTTCCTTACCAAGTTAACTTAGAAGTACGGTGTGGCCACCGAGTAACGGGCTCGAGGGGGAGCCTTTTCCTTCTTCTTTTCTTAATTCCTCAAGGACGAGGAATACCCCTGGTGTTTAAGGTGCACCAGGATATGAGGAGTCTCTCTGGCGAAAGTAAGTTGAACTTAACAAAGTTAACTTATCGTTTGGTTTGATAACCCGGGACTAGCTCGAGGATGAGCTTCTTCTTAGCCCCTTAAGGTAGGTAACCCTGCCTCTCTTGCAGGGTATTTCTTGGTCTGTCGAGCCAAGTACACTACCTCTCCAGTCTCGGTAGTTCGGTTTGATCCGAAGACTTCGTCACCTAGAGACTGACGTATACTACCTCGATTTTCCTCAGAGTTCCTCATTTATACCTCGTCACCCCACTGGGGAGTGGTAAGGGGAAGGGGGCCTTGAGGACGGACCCAGGAGAGTTCTTTTTCCAAACGGTTTTTCCCACGAAGTCAAACATCGGCTCCTCGTTCGCCTTCGAGATTGGGAGAAACACGTCTCCAATTTCTTATTTGACGTGAAACTGGATCTCACTCTCCTGGGGGAGATCTTACATTTTGACCTTTAGGTCTTTCATGGCACCGAGTTGAGCGACGCTGTTGTCACGCTCTTGGCCCACCGATGCCTGGGGCGGATGCCTTTGCGGTAACCGCCTTGTGACTGCACCAAGAGTGAACAGGGGGAGGGGGAGGGGAAGTAACGATTGCCCTACACACCTCCCATCGAAGAACTTAATGGGGGGAGGGGGACTCCCGTGAACTCAAAACAACTTACTCAACCTAGTCGAGATTAGCAAAGTTGTATTTCTTTGAGCCCTCTCTTACATTAAGTTTCCTTACACTTGAGCGCCCTCGCGCGTGTTTACACAGGCCATGTGTTGAACTAGACCTACTCGCATTACAATTTTACATAAAATTAAAAAACCTTAATTTGTCGATTACCCACAAAAAAACAACAAAACAAGCTACTTCCTTACATTTCTAAGTTTTTGAGAACTTAAATTCTACCGAAAAATTTTAACACGTACAACAAATGAAAACATGGTTTCACGCTCATTAGGTACTGAAATGACCTTCAATGGTATTTCGTCTCCGCCTATAGAGCAGCTGTACTTTATCGGCTCCTTTGATGTAGCTAATACTAAAAGGGTGCTCTAATACCAATACTTTACCGCGCCTGAGTTGGCCGTTCAGGTTATTGAGTCTACACCAGTATGTTACTAAATGGTAGCAGTATTTCAACCTACTCGACTTACCCATATTATGGTACTTGACTACCTTTAAATTGAACATTATGGCTAGAGCGGCCTGTTGCCGAGGGGCATAATTGATGAGAACTTGAGTCCCATAGCTCTCCTTTAACCAGGTGCACGGGAAGAGCGTGTCTGGGTTCGATCTTTGGGGATCGAGAAAACTTTTCCCTGCGAGGTCGTTAATGGGCGTGGCGCTCACTACGACTTGTCGTATTAGCGGTAACTCCGTGGACGTTCCGTTCGGGGAGGAGACTACTAGGGGTAGGGGATACTCATCCGCTTCTACCATTTGATTAGTCTTACACTGGTGTATCGCAATAGCACCTCTTTCCTCCTTCCTTGTCAACTTATTTGACTCACTTCTCTTAGTTGGTAGTTCCTCAGGTACACATGCTCGTACCTCTACTCTACCTTCTACTTCTTCCCTGATAACCCCATTTGGCTGGGTTCTCCTCGTAGGTTCTTCCTTAGGTACACATGCTGGTACCTCATCCCTACTTTCTACTTCTTCCATCGTTACCCCATTTGGCTGGGTTTCCCTCGATGGTCCTTTTTTAGGTCCAGGCCGGGATACAACTTCCTCGGCCTCTATCAGATTCTCGATAGATGCTTTTTCGAGTGCGAGCAATCTTTCCTTTTCTTCTCTCTCTTCTCTTTCAGCTTGAGCAAGTTCTTTTTCCCTCTGTATTCTTCTTTCATCTATTTCTTTTTTTAATATTTATTCTCCTCTCTTTCGACTCTTTTTCCCTCTTCATTCTCCTTTCCTTGGCTTCTTTTTCTGCTTTCGCTATTTCGTTTTCCCGTCGAGTTCTTCTTTCTTCATCTTCCAGCTTTATCTTTAGTCTCCTTTCCTCATCTTCCCTTTCTATCCTTATTCTGAATTCTTTTGCTTCTCTTTTCAACTGTCGTATCCTTTCGTTTGTCTTACTTCCTCTTGAGAATCTTCTTTCCTTTATTTCTATTTTCCGCTGTATTCGGGATTCTTCACTTTTTCGGTTTCTCCGCATTTCTATTAATTCACATTCTCTTTTTTCCTCTCTTATTATATCCTCTGTTTTTCTATCCAACTTTATTAATTCTTGTTCTTCTTCTATATCCAAAACTCTTTTTTCTTCTTCACAATCTATTCTTAGTTCTGCCATGACGTAGTCATGCATTTCTGTGCCTTCAAGTCCCAGACTTTGGGCTTGTTGGTAAAATCTTTTGACTGGATCCATTTCGTGTTGGTCCGTCGATTTTTCCTTTCTTTATTCTCAGGTAATTATGCCACCACTCACCAGGTAGCGCTCAGCATAACTTACCCTCAATCCCACTACTATGTTGATTGAAATACCACTCCCAACAACAAATTTACCACTTGACCTACCAATTACCTTTAGATTGTTACCACCCCTAACTCTACCAATTTTCCTATCGTCAATAATTCTCTTATTCCTGATCTGATATTTCTTTACGTGTTGGCTCTTTCTTAATTAGACACTGCTGGGTTCTTTCTAAAAAACAACCTACAAACCTGACACCACTTTTATTTATGTCGTAGAATTCTTTCTAATAAAAACCCTACTAACCTGACACCACTTTTATAATAGTGTGTCATAGAATGCACCCCCCCCCCCTTTGTTCTATTCTAAGAGTGCTAAGAGTGTCTAATATATTTTGATATCTGAATATCTTAGCGAACAGAGCCGTTCCGAAACACATAAGGATATAAAAGAAACAACACTAATTCCAAAAATAAACTTATATTTTAACTTTAACCATTGAATACACAACATCTAAACATTTACTACAGCAATACTCTGAATATTATCATAAACAAGAATTAATTAAATTAGTTTAGCCACAAAAATTATTTAATTTCTCTACACAAAACAATAATATAAGAATTAGGCTTACGGACTCAGGTGGAGTTTAAAGGCCTCAGAAATGTTATTTACTCTTGACGCGTGCCGCCGGCCAGATGAAAATGAGCTAGATCACACGGTTGTTTTGGCGAGGGTGGCAGCTGGGGGGTCCACACGTTCTTCCGGGTGGGGGGTTTCTTCATGGACGAGAACCAATACGGTGCTTTATGCAACACCTAGGCAGTCGTGGTCTCTCTGGCGAGAGTGAGTCGAACTTGGTTCTTAAATCAAGTTAACTTGGAGTGCGGTGTGACCACCGAGTAACGAGCTCGAAGAGGAGCTTTTCTCCTTCGTTACTTATTTCCTTATGGACGAGGACTGAACTCGGTAGGGGCTTCCTTCAAGGGCGAGGATCGATGAGACGGGGTTTCTCTGACGAGAATAAGTTACTTAAAGTTCGGTTTGGTAACCAAGGAACTAAGCTCGAGGATGAGCTTCTTCTTAGTTCCAGTCTTCTTCAAGGGCGAGTATAACGGAGGGGGATTTCTCTGACGAGAATAAGTTGAACTTGGTTCCTTACCAAGTTAACTTAGGAGTACGGTGTGGCCACCGAGTAACGGGCTCGAGGGGGAGCCTTTTCCTTCTTCTTTTCTTAATTCCTCAAGGACGAGGAATACCCCTGGTGTTTAAGGTGCACCAGGATATGAGGAGTCTCTCTGGCGAGAGTAAGTTGAACTTAACAAAGTTAACTTATCGTTTGGTTTGATAACCCGGGACTAGCTCGAGGATGAGCTTCTTCTTAGCCCCTTAAGGTAGGTAACCCTGCCTCTTTTGCAGGGTATTTCTTGGTCTGTCGAGCCAAGTACACTACCTCTCAAGTCTCGGTAGTCCGGTTTGATCCGAAGACTTCGTCACCTAGAGACTGACGTATACTACCTCGATTTTCCTCAGAGTTCCTCATTTATACCTCGTCACCCGACTGGGGGAGTGGTAAGGGGGGGGGGGCTTGAGGACGGCCCCAGGAGAGTTCTTTTTCCAAACGGTTTTTCCCACGAAGTCAAACATCGGCTCCTCGTTAGCCTTCGAGATTGGGAGAAACACGTCTCCAATTTCTTATTTGACGTGAAACTGGATCTCACTCTCCTGGGGGAGATCTTACATTTTGACCTTTAGGTCTTTCATGGCACCGAGTTGAGCGACGCTGTTGTCACGCTCTTGGCCCACCGATGCCTGGGGCGGATGCCTTTGCGGTAACCGCCTTGTGACTGCACCAAGAGTGAACGGGGGGAGGGGGAGGGAAAGTGACGATTCCCCTACAATATACTACAATTGGTCTACCCAACACATTCTCAGTGACAAATAAAACACTAAATGGCTAAAACGTTTCGGCATCGCTTGTTTCCTATCGATTTTGTTTATATTTATCGGGCCAATTACGAGAAATGTCGCCCAGTGGAAATTTCGTAAAATACTACGCAATAATATATTATTTTATAGTAATGGAAGCTTGTTAAATATGTAAAAAGAAAGGCGCATCAAACACAGTGTATATTAATTAAACTAATCAGCCTTCTTTCATCACCTACGAACAAGGCTGGTAGTACGGTAAGGTACGTGTGTAAAATAGCAAATGTAAACTAACAAAAATTGACGCCTCGTTCTAAATGTGACCTCTCTTTTTATTAAATCCTTGTCATGTAGATAGAGTGGCATGTGTATACACTCGTGTTTATAATAATTTTCAAGTAGCATTTATGCAATATTTTATTGGTTATTATATTTTTCGGTTGCATTACACTAAGTTATATAGGAAACATATGTACGATTCTGATAGTAGTGTCTCTACTCCACATTCTTCAAGTTAACTCACTCTTTCTATGGTATTTGTAAGCAAAGAAATCGAGTGAAGGAATATGTTAAAATATTGGCATTTTTTCTCATCATTATTGCATCTTCATATTTTTCTAGTTGTTTGCGCATTCGGACATAGGCGCATCTGAGGGGGACAATGGGGCCATGCTCCCATGAGCCATGCCGGCGCCCATAAGAACTAAGAAGCTATGTTGGCGCCCCTAGACCCCTATGGATCCTATGAGCCTATGTCAGTTTACATCATATATCTACATCATGTAGATACAGTGGCGTATTTAGGGAGAGGGGCATTGGTCCATGGCCTTCCCTCAGATAATGGAAACCAACCCTTAAAAATTATCACAGGAGGCCATGGTAGAAAAAAACTGTTGTAAAACAAACCAATATATATCATTTCCTCTGATTTACCATCAAAATTCAATAGTAAATATGTTTAATATTCAATTACTTTCATATTTCAGACAAAAATATGCACAGTCATTAAAAAATGTGACTATTTCCGGCACCTTTTCTAATCGGCCGGAAAAGCCTATGTTAAAATATTGGTCTTTTCTATCCCATAATTTTTAGGTCAGGCTGATGCTGTTCCTAAGAAATTGGCTCCCCAGCCATATTTGAACAGAAAGTAATCCCGTAGAAATATGAATTTAAGGGAATTATCAACATCAGTACGCTCTTCTGATTGTCAGCGGGATAATTAAATCCAGTATGAAGACGGAACAAAAGAGAATTGCTGGTCAATTGCCAGCTCTCTTATCATATCTCCTCCAAGATCGGCAGTTTAAAACTCCCGCCACTTCTTCGCAAGAAGAAACATCATTCCCTTCTTTCAGTTTAAGACAACCGCTTTTGGTTGTTCAGCGCTGTTAAAATATTCGTGTTTCTTGGTTTTACCTGATCTTCCCCGACTAAGGTAAGTACTCACCCTATATTTTGTTAAGTTTTTCACTTTTTAGGGGCTTATTTTGCATTTTGGTAGGTATTTAGTTAAACCAGAGGTTAAATACTACGGCGATAGCGCGTCAAACGACGCTCTTTTGCAAACCCCGTGTTTTAACGTAATCTTATTTCCTTTTATAGTTCATTAATTATTTTGGAAATATTGTGTCAGTACTATTTGCATTTTCATTTATATCTATGGTTGACATATGGAGTAAATATTTCGCTATTAGCCTTATGTTGATAGCCTAGTAAGCTTCATGCGGATCACTTATTAGTTGGGGAAATTACGATAGCCTAATCTAGTTGTTCCATTTACCTTTTAGTGGTTCGAATGCTGCATACTTATTTTATATTGGATAAGTATAAGCAGTTTGTACAACAAGATATTAAGAGATATACTGCGACTGGTGATATCTTCTGGCTTTCACATTCATCCTAGGCCTAACCTGGTTTCTGGTTATGTCCCAGTATATATATATATATATATATATATATATATATATATATATATATATATATATATATATATATATATATATATCGTAGAATAGGCTCTCGACGATATACCATATATAACTATTCCTTAAGGGAATTTTCTATATTTCGAGTACCTTGGTAATCTGATTGACTGAGGTTAGTCTAAAAGGAAAGGGGAGGCCTGGAGAGGCTTATTTATCTTCAATATGCTTAAGAAGTGGAACGGAGCACAAGGATAATATGGCTACCATTAATAAAATAGAGTAATATTAATTAAACTATCAACAACACACAAAAAAAATGTTTACATAAACGGGGAATGAAAAGGGGTCGTGGGAATATCTGACTAATCTGAGGATTAAGATTCGGAGAGATTTAAAAAGGTAAACAAACAAAAATTAAAGGGGGAAATGGTTCGCTAAACCATTTAAAGTACAGAGTTGCGTTGACAAAAGGTTAAATGATTAAAGGTAATGCTCAGCTTACGTAATTACAAAGTTCTTGTGCAGAGGAAGACGATGCGAAGGAATCTTCGGTCCACTGGCGATTTCCAGCAGAAGGGTTCTTCGGGGGGTTGTCCTTAACGAGGGGGAAGGACTGTCTTCGAGGAGTGAGAGCGAAGTGGGGCTCGGAAGTACGAGCGATATTTGTGACAGCAAATCGGAGATGTTCTAGATGAACAATGGAAGTTATTGTTGAAACCAAGCGTTCTCTTGAAGAACGTTAAAAAGGGGGGAATTATATTATCCGGACGTGATGTCTTGGGAACGAGAACCGTTTCTTGACGAACGGGCTTGAAGAACAATGGCTGTCCTAACGTTGTTCTCTTTCTGAACAACAGGGGGCGGGGTGAGAACCGTTTCTTGTCAAACGGGCTCAAAGAACAATGGCTGTTCTAACGTTGTTCTCTTTCTGAACAACAGGGGGGCCTTGTTGACTTGGCGTCTCGAAGGGCACGAACCTTGGCACTCAAGGGATATTGTCCTCTTCTGGACAATAAGGGGTTTCTCGGCAGAGTTCCTAGGTGCACAAGGGAGACCGGATCGGCTTGATGCCTCGCGAAGATAATGTGGATCTGCCTCTATTGGGAAAAGCTACGGTATAAATAGCCGGAGCCATCTCCATGTCGTAGGGGATAATTGAGTGGGGGACTTCGGGAGAATGTCCCGGTGGCGCCTTAAAAAATACCTTATCTGCCCATAAGCCTAATTCAATCTGGCGAGATCGACGTATGGAGGCGAAACGGGGGAGTGGACCTCCTTGATTAAACATTGGCTATGATGGGAGATAACGCGCTTCTGCTTCCTCTCGCAGGCAGGATGCACGTGGGTAAGCATGGTTAACATGTGATAGAGGCTGAATTAAAGCGGCCTTAGACCGTTCTATCACTATATATATAGTACAAGAAAGTGAAATTTGACGCGAATGAGCAATGAGACAAGAAGCGGGAGTTTTTTAGAGGTAAGAGAAAGGGACATTAGAAGAAGACTAGAATCATAGAGAGCAGAGGGCGGCACAATGAAGGCAATCCTTTACCGAGAAGACAGAGATAACGCCAGGGGAAAAAAGTTTAAAATTCCTGGCCGGGACTCGAACCCGGGTCTGCTGATTGCCGGTCAGATGCTCTACCGCTGAGCTACCAGGCACAGTGACTCTACTTCGCCCAAAGCGTTACCCCATCTCTTACCCCCTTTCTCTTACCTCTAAAAAACTCCCGTTTCTTGTCTCATTGCTCATTCGCGTCAAATTTCACTTTCTTGTACTATATTGTAATATAGTCTGCAATGCAAGGTTTCTTCACCTTTATTTTCTGACTTCAAAATTGTTTTGAAAGGCAGAAAATAAATATGGCGAAAGCCCTGTGGTGGTTGTTATCACCCGCAGAACTTGCATTTGCTCCTTCTTCTTTGTATGTGACTTGGGAGATGAGCCTTTAAATTGTGAGTGGGTAAGAAGATGTGGTATAAAAATTCCTTGGAGGTTCCTAGCTTAGAGAGATACTGGGTTTGATGGGGTAACGCTTTGGGCGAAGTAGAGTCACTGTGCCTGGTAGCTCAGCGGTAGAGCATCTGACCGGCAATCAGCAGACCCGGGTTCGAGTCCCGGCCAGGAATTTTAAACTTTTTTTCCCTGGCGTTATCTCTGTCTTCTCGGTAAAGGATTGCCTTCATTGTGCCGCCCTCTGCTCTCTATGATTCTAGTCTTCTTCTAATGTCCCTTTCTCTTACCTCTAAAAAACTCCCGTTTCTTGTCTCATTGCTCATTCGCGTCAAATTTCACTTTCTTGTACTATATTGTAATATAGTCTGCAATGCAAGGTTTCTGCACCTTTATTTCTGTCTTCAAAATTGTTTTGAAAGGCAGAAAATAAATATGGCGAAAGCCCTGTGGTGGTTGTTATCACCCGCAGAACTTGCATTTGCTCCTTCTTCTTTGTATGTGACTTGGGGATGAGCCTTTAAATTGTGAGCGGGTAAGAAGATGTGGTATAAAAATTCCTTGGAGGTTCCTAGCTTAGAGAGATACTGGGTTTGATGGGGTAACGCTTTGGGCGAAGTAGAGTCACTGTGCCTGGTAGCTCAGCGGTAGAGCATCTGACCGGCAATCAGCAGACCCGGGTTTGAGTCCCGGCCAGGAATTTTAAACTTTTTTCCCCTGGCGTTATCTCTGTCTTCTCGGTAAAGGATTGCCTTCATTGTGCCGCCCTCTGCTCTCTATGATTCTAGTCTTCTTCTAATGTCCCTTTCTCTTACCTCTAAAAAACTCCCGTTTCTTGTCTCATTGCTCATTCGCGTCAAATTTCACTTTCTTGTACTATATTGTAATATAGTCTGCAATGCAAGGTTTCTGCACCTTTATTTCTGTCTTCAAAATTGTTTTGAAAGGCAGAAAATAAATATGGCGAAAGCCCTGTGGTGGTTGTTATCACCCGCAGAACTTGCATTTGCTCCTTCTTCTATATATATATATATATATATATATATATATATATATATATATATATATATATATATATATATATATATATATATATATATATATATACTGCTAGTCGTCCGTAAAGTAAATTTGTGACGTGACGCTTAACCCGTTAATAGGCCAATATTAGAATAAAGTATATTTTTGCAACGTCTTTCTTTACCTCGATTACCCAGAATCCTTCGGTAAACCTGTGGTGCTGGAATCACATTATGGAATTGCATCTGACTCAAAACCGCCTCCTCAAAAACGAGCAGTTTGAAGTCTTATGAGATTCTATGATTGGTACACAGTAAATTGCTCCTCATAGTTTTTTACTGAGGGAAGGCATTTTGGACTCCCCTGATTCGTTACCTCCTTTACCCGGTAGCGACATATAAATAGCAACTGCATTTGGGGGAAGAATTAAAAAAAAAAAATCTTTATCCAATTTCAGCGTCTCTTGTGTTTGTATGTGTTTGAACGTAAATTGTTCCTAAAAATCTATCGTGACGATGATTGGTCCATTTTTGCAGTGCTTAAGTGTAAAATGTTGTTTGTTTTGAAGCTACATGAATAAATTAAACGTAAAAGTCTCATTAAAATATGCTTAATTATGATTGGCTAAATTTTGTATTGCTTATATTAGGTATAATAACTATAAAGAGAGGAGCATTTTAGGTAAAAATAAAAGTTGAAGAATTCATTAAATAAACAACGCTAACCTATACATCTCTTACTCGATAAAGAAGGTAAAGAAAAGGAAGTCCAGTTTCAAAAACGTGAAAATTTTCTTCACTTTCCCCACGAGAATTTTCGAGAAGAGCTTTATAAGCTGCTCCTAGGTTAGTTTATGTCGACCTACCCCCCTCCCCTTTACACACAAACTCCCTCGACGGAGTTACGAAGCTGAAGTGAACTGGGCTGCCTGTCATCTTGCCTCGCCCCAAGTATGATGTTCTTTGTGATAGTCAATTAGGGGCGCCAAGGAAAGCTGGTTTGGGGAGTAGCCCACAGGGGAACTCGGCGTCAGAGGCACCCGGACCAATGGCAGAACTGCAACTCCTGGGAAAGGACGTGGGGGCCCGCTCTCACTCCTCTATCCCGGGAGACCTGCCAGGACCATAGAGGGAAGTACACCCGCCTCTATGTTGTGCCTGATGCAGTCTTGATACCCAAACCCGCGAGGGGCGGCACCCCCGGTTAGCGATGGTTGATTCTGTGCTAACCAACATAAAATGAGTCCGCCATACAATCACACCTCGTGAGCCCCCCCCCCCCCCCTCCCGGTTCACCCATCATCATTCATCCACCCCATTTGGCAGTTCACGTTCATGGAAGCTGAGTTACGAATAAGAGGGAGTCACCCTAAACGGGCACAGAGTACCATCGCAAGTAGAAAGGGAGCACGCAAATTTCCTCTCGGACCAAGTTACCACAACCAAAAGATTAGAGAGCATAAAAAGAGTATAGCTCAGAGGGGCCACTCTCTCGAAGAGATGGCCCAAGATAACACGACCAGAATACCTTTGCGGGCAATCGATGGACAACCCAAGCCCAGCAGAGAAAAAGTATTCGAGGTTGTATATGGCAAATTAAGCATTGCCATGGTAAGACTGCTGGAGGTGGCCTTGGGATATGTTGTTATCTGCGAGAAAGAAAAGGACATCGAGGCCATCACCAAAAGAAAAGGCAGTTGAGGTCCTACGGGGAATTGGTCTGCAGCCCGCCGTACCACCTCAGATCCTGGCCCACAAGAGCGTGGTATGCCGGCTACTCGATCCATTGATCGGGCAACACTCAAAAGAGGAGATCAAGGAGGAAATCCAGCTTCGACAAACCTGGGCCAAGGTAGCCGAAATGATTAAATTTAAGAACAGGAGGGACAACAGTGACTACACTCACGTGTTTAAGGTAGTCTTTGCAGAAACCACTATGACCCAAGAGATAAAAGAACATGGTATGCTCATGTTTAATGCCAAGGCGGAGACCAAATTGAGAAAGGAGAGTTCACTCCAGTTCAATTCTGCTTTAGATGCTATAGAATGGAGGACCGGCGACAAAGGACTGCAAAGAGCCACTAGAAACATACTCCAAATGCAGCGAAAAGGGCCACAAATGGAGGACGTGTAATAACTTCAAAAAGTGTGTCAACTGTCGGCGGGAGCACAAGTCAGTGGCCATGGCCTGCCCTGTCAAAAAAAAGGTAAAAAAAAAGAAACACGAATTGAAGAAACAAGAGGAAACGTGTAGAGCCAATACAACCTACGCTCAATCAGCAAAGATGGCCCTATCAGAAGTTGCTACTATAAAGACCTACTTCAAGCTGCAAAACGAAAATTCAAACAAGATTATGACGTGAATCTTCACGCGCCCTGGAACGTTCGCTAAAGAGCTAAATCAAATGCTCTCAAAAAACGGTATGGACTAAATATGGTTTCCCGCCCCCACCCCCCCTCTGGGGATTTCCTGCAATTGCAGATGGTCCCAAACCAACAGACAAATGTACAAGACCACAACTAAAAGGACAACCCCAAAATTGGAAATAAAATAAGGAGAAAAAAAGAAGCAGTCGAAGTGAAAACTCCTGTCCCTAAAGAGAGACAAGAAGATAACGAAGAGGGAAAATGCTTGGTCTGCTACTAGTTTCCTTGGAGTCCTCAGACTCAGAAGCCTCACAAACAAAGAAGGGCAAGGGGAAGAAACGGTTGCGTTCGAATAACATCAATCTCACAATATACGCATGCGATTAGTTTCCCTTTTCCAAAGAGATGGAACCCATGGGAATATTCTATGGAATTAAATGAAAAGTTTTTAAATGGGAATATGATTTTGAAATCGACGCTGAAACGGTAGGATAAGCTTTGCTCTGCCAAAACATGGTCTTACATCATGACACTTGCGAGCAAATTTCTAACGCCGAGTTCATGGAGAAGAGAAACGGGAGGAAGAAGAATGTAAGGGAAAGGGACGCCAAGAAGATTACGCCCTTCATTTGTTTCATGAATTCCTTCTATCTCTATGTTTCCTAAGTATAACTCCACGTGGAGTAATCTCTGAATCTAAAGAGAAAAAAATGAAGAAAGAATTTGAATATCCGTCAGCCGCCTCACAGGTGCAGTTAATTAAGGTGGTCGCTAAAAGCTTTTACCTCGCCGAGGAAGCGCTAATCTCCGTAGTCGGGAAACTGCTAGCCGGAAGGTTGCCGCCCGCATCGTAAAGGCCATTAAGACATTGGTCAGGCGACAGGCGCTAATCCATCTGGCCCCCGGAAGTGGTCAGCCAGTCGTCTGAGGCTGACAACGAGGAGAAACAAAAAAAGGCAGTCTAATAAATACTGAGTTTTCGAATATCGGCAGATTGAGTTTGAGAACCCGTCGCTTTCGATTCAGATCGTGAGTGTTTTCTCAAGTCCCTAGTATTCGCTTATACCATCGAGGTTGGATCTCACCAGGCAGACCCATCTCTTTTGTAAAGGCTTACTCTGTTCAGAGCAAGCCTCGAATAGCTTCATCCCCGAAGGATTGGCCGGGAGTCCTCAAGTGTCATCTAGAACCCCCAGCCCTCCCCCCCTCAAGGATCTCCAGTTTCGCGTGTGAGACTTCGCGCTGAGCCGCGTCAGAGTCTCGATTTTTGGAGGTTAACATTCCGTCTCCAAGGAAGATCGTGAACTCATCTTCTGCCCCCATCCCCTTCATCCTCGTCACGATCAGGATATTTGTCCGAGAATCACGGCCATTTTCCGTCAGCATTTCCCCGCGCCGACTCGCTAAAGGATCCTCCTTCCTCGAGGCGACCCCATTAAGGTTAATCGACCTACTTTCCGACATATAAATATTATCTCCATATAACTGATTTAAAGTATCCCGTTTAAAAGCTGATTAACAAGTAATTAACGTTACCAGATTGACAATTAATCTATATCTTGTCAGAATTGTCCTTATTTACATTACCTATATTTCCCGTATATATATATTAACTAGTGACTTATTAAAATTATATTTTTGGTTTTCACTCTTTAAATATATCCTTGAACCGCAACTTGGTAAACTCATTAAACGCTATCTGCCCCTGTTGTAAATCGCACTCTTATATCTCGTAATCAACGGATGTTTTACGAAGTGAAAGTACTTGTACGTACATTAGAATATATATGCATATATATAACTGTATATATACATATTTTGGTGGCCTTAATCTCTTTCCTCCCAACCAATAGATACATATTTATATATAGACGTATTGTCAAAAACTGAAGAAAGATAAAAGAGGCACCATAAAACGGAGTTAAATAGGAATAACTTAGATAGTCTCTCAGTTAACTGCAGGAATGAAGCCCCCCAGATTCCTGCTTTAAAGCTCTCAGCATTTAAGGACGATGAGGATTTCAGTGCTTACCTCACTCATTTCGAAAAGATTTTTGAGGTAAATCACGGATATCCAAACTGATGGAGTCATCCGAATTTTGCCTCTCCTTAATACGCAGTTGCGAGATATTTTCATTTCGCTACCCTTAACTCTTCGACCCTTAAGTCCAAACTCTTGGCTGCGATCAACATGAATGCGGACTTCTACAGGGCAAGGTTGCCACCTGGCCAGACTTACCGCCAGTTCGGATTCGCCCCCAAAAGAAGTCTGCAGTTTTGGTTAGACTCCGCCCAGGTAAACGGCGACTATGAGTCTCTGTTCGACTTCATTTTGCGGGATCATTTGATTGCTACGCTGCCTTCTGAAATCCGTGCATCGTGAAGGACAGTAGAGTTGCTTCCTTCAAATAATGCATCGAAGAAGCGGATTTGCACGCGGCCAGTCATAATCTTTACCCCAAAGATCCCCAAGAGTAAAGGCCACTTCCCTAAATTTTACCCGGAGAACGCTCCCAAATTCGTAAAGGTCCCAGATCCCTCCAAACCGAAATACCATCCCCCTGCGTCGGATTACCTCAGACGACCCATCGTCTGTTTTTCTTGCGGAACGCCCCGGCATGCGAGGACAAGCCACCAAGTAAGCGCCTCTCTTTCTCCTCCGTCTGCTCGCCCCGAAACGCCTGCTTCCTCACCAGCGAATAGCTCCCCGGGATCTCAAGTTAATATTTTATTTAACAAGAGCTTCCCAGATGGGTTCGAATTTGAAACTCGGTGAGTTAATGGTTGCCGGGTTTCAACTCTGGTCAGAGATACGGGCTGCACGTGCATCGTGGTATCGGAAAAGTTGCTGCCCCCAGTGAGCCCCGTTCAACATAAATTTGCACTAGTTCAGGACTACTTGGGACGAGCCAACCGCTCCCTAGTGGTCCATTGTTTCATCGAATGCCGATATTTCCCCGGTTGGGCTGACGCCGTAGCAGCCCCTATTAGAGACATATTAGTCAGCCAGAGCTTGCAGCTCTCCCCTAGCCACGTTGCTCAGCCCGCCATCACGAGGGCCTAAGCCACAAAGAACGCGGACCCCCCTCCTATGAGAATCTGAACAAAGTCTTTTGTAAAGGCACGGAATGAGCGTCCTTCCCTACAGCCATTGTGGAAAAATCGAGGACCAACGAGCGCGAATCCGTTCATGGTCACAAGAATTTCTACCTCTTTTAGGGTAAACTGTTGTTCCGTTCCTAACCACTCCCCTACGCGCTTGCTATGTATCCCCCGTTTTTATGTTCCACAAGTGCTCAAAATTACCAACGATGGGTTATTAGCTAGCCACTTTAATCATAACAAGACCGCCCAGCGTATCTTTCATCATTTCTTTTGGCCTGGCGCTGCCAAAGAAATCGCCGACTTCTGTAGCTCCTGTGACATTTGTCAAAAGACTTCAGCGAAAGGCAGAAGACCCCAATTGTGACAGATTTTTTTTTTTAAAGTTTCCTAATTGGCTCAATACACCCCTGGTCGAGTGAAGCACATTTTTATATCCTAACGCTCGTGGACTTTGCGACCAGATTTCCAGACGGTTCCCTTTAAGAAGATTGACAGCATGACTTACGCGGAAGCCCTGATCTCCATCTTCTCCCGCGTTGGCATCCCTAAGGAGATCTTACCAGATAGGGGTAGACAATTTAATTCGGAGCTTACTGAGTATGTGGGGGAAAACTCCTATTAGTCAAGCCACTTTCCCCGCCGCAAACGGCGTCTATGATAAATTAAATGGAACTTTCAAGGCAGTTCTTAAGAAAGTGTGCTATGCCCAGCCTCGGGAAAAGCATCGATACCAGCTGGTCGCCATTTTCGCCTACAGGGAAATTCCCCACCGAACCCTGGGGTTCGCTCCCTTCGAAGTCCTGTACGGCCTAAATGTTGG
This sequence comes from Ceratothoa steindachneri, assembly GCA_963969495.1. Classification (NCBI taxonomy): domain Eukaryota; kingdom Metazoa; phylum Arthropoda; class Malacostraca; order Isopoda; family Cymothoidae; genus Ceratothoa; species Ceratothoa steindachneri. The sequence goes on from OZ018338.1 coordinate 25,557,255, forward strand.
CGGCCCGATGAGCATTCTCAATGAATTGTTTTCTAACCCACTGGATAGATGAGGAGGTCAAGTCCTCAGACGCATACATACTGGACCTTCGAAAGCGTCTGGAGGAATGCGCGGACTTGAGCCTGGAAAATTATACGACCTATTTTGACATCAAGTCAAAAGAAAGACGGTTCAAGCCTGGTGACGAGGTCCTGCTTCTCCTGCCCGTGGAGACAAATAAACTGCTTTCCCAATGGAAAGACCCCTTTTCACTCCTCGAAGCCCGTGACCCACCTCATCCAAACGCCCTCCGGTAAGAAATTGTTTCACATCAACATGCTCAAACGTTACCACCGGCGCGCCTGCATTAACAATATAGTTGCTCTGGACGAAAATGCCGTGATGGAAGCCGCTTGTTTCCCCGAACCTCAACCTAGTCCAGACAGTTTGAGTAGAAGCTGACAATGACTACCCACTTCCGTTGCTACCCGGAACGTATAAAGACTCCACCCAGGAGATCGATCTAAATTCCCACCTGGAGCCCGCTCAGAAAGCCGTTATCCCGGTTGTTAATGGCCTACCTGGACGTCATTTCCGAGAAGCCTGGTTGCTCGAACCAATTCGAGCATGACATAGTATTAACCACGCAATAATCAATCCGATCTGAGCCGGACCCTTTTCTCATTCATTTGCAATCAGCGTTCGATGCCGAGGTCGAAAACTTACTAAAATTAGAAATAATCTAACCTTCATCTTTAGATTACTGTTCCCCCATTGTTATGGTTCGGAAGCCAGAAGTCCTTTCGAAAACTCAACTCCGTGACAGTTTTCAATACCGAGGCGATCCCGTTTATAGACCAAGAGCCTACATTTGTTCGAAATGGCCAAATTTATTTATGATAAATTTATGCGACATACTAAACTGCCTTCCGTACAGAAAAGGGGGCTTATGCAATTTAAACGCCTCCCATTCAGTTTAGTCACTGCTTGTAGTAATTACAACAGAATGATGAGCCGCATCTTAGATAGTCTGAACAATGTGTCTGTGAGGGAACCCTACGTGGACTCTCTTGAGCAGAACGGAACTTCCATGCGCTGCCGAAGGCCCGGTTACGCCTAAATTGGTAAGCCTAGCCTAGCCTAACCCAACCCCACTTCCACAAGCGGTAGCCTCGAACCGTGTCCACCACGATTCCCTTTTACACAGGCAGAATAGCCTCTGCAAGAAGATTCGAGGCAATTCGAGAGTAGAGCTGTTTCCACCCCCCCCAACCCCGGGGAGAGCCTCGGACATAAATAGCGCTTGACTCCCAGGAAGAGACACATAGTTGAGAAGTCTCGCCAGGACCCCAGAATATTCCCCATAGTTCCAAGTCAGGTGCTAACAACAAAGCAAAGCGACAGCTGAACTATTTTGTGTATTTGGAACTAGCCGCAGCCACCGAGTGATTTTCTGGACTTCTCTCATCAACTCCTGTCGAAGCCCTCCTCCGTTCGCCCCTTATTTCCGGTGGCCGAAATACTCTCCCCTGGACCGGAAGTTACCGCCCCCCCGCTGTTTTTTGAGAATCGTCATCACTTCAAGTTCTCGCTCAGAAGTTCCGAGCGGCCTCACCTCACGTGCAGAAGACATTCGTAAGCCAACCCCCCCCCCATTTGAATAGTCTCCTCCTGTAATATCTTAAGTTCTAACTACAATTCCCCCCTTCGTTTACTGATGTGATTTTGTCCGTTAATTCTCTGAGGTAATTTTACCCATCAATTCTCTCATTATTTTTATGTAAATAAAATTATATTTTTGTACATGCCTCTTTAAATAACCTTGAGCTTTGCCATTGCCCATTTGTTAACTGACCTCGTTGCACTCGCATCTCATCCCAGCTAAACTAGCGGTGTTCCGTCCATTCGTCGGTTCACCTGTAAGTTATCGGTCCCTACCCCATAGATATAATATGGTATTGATGTAATATAATTTCATACGACAGTGTCTTTCTATTTTGATAATGTGTACGTAGCTACACACACATAGGATGGAAATCTAATCTCCCTTCGTTCCCTCTGTAATAGGCTCCGAGATCATGGTCTGACCATGGGTCCTTCCAAGTGTCATTTTGCTTACGACACTATCAAGTATCTTGGATTTCACATTGGGGAAAATCAAATAACGTCCCAGCAAGAAAAGGTCACGGCCATTTCAGATTTGCCCCTTCCCCATAATAAGAACCAGCTAAGTTCCTTCTTGGGTTCAACCTCCTTCTACCGGCGCTTCGTCACTAACTTTGCCGCCTTAGCGTACCCCCATGAACTCTCTCCTAAGAATAACTCCCCAGATTCCATAGTTTGAAGCCCCAAGGCAATTTCCCACTTCCAGCAGATCTACCCCCATTTTGCGACTCCCGAACGAATTGTTTGGAATCTGTACGGATGCCAGCAACGATGGCATCGGTTGCGTGTTGCTGCAGTACCAAGATGGGAATAGCTATCTTATCGCTTATGCAAGCCGGAAGCTGTTACAGCGCGAGTGAAACTATGCAGCAATAGAACTTGAGGCTCTGGCAATAGTTTTTGGTGTCCGGAAGTTTAAAATGTATCCGATAGGTCAGGAGTTCGAGATCGAAACGGATCATTGCCCTCTGGCGTACTTAAGAAATTGTAAAAGCCAAAACGGAAGGCTTACGCGCTGGAGCCTGCTATTGATGGAAGATCAATTCCGAATTTTGTATTTAAAAGGTAGTGAAAATTGTGTAGCAGACAGTCTTAGTAGGAATCCAGTAAATGACCCTCCTCCCTCAAGGTAGAACTCCATACATCCTATGTATAAGTTCATGTATATATTTGAGCTCGTTGCTTACCCATATGAAATTTATTTTTTGTGCGAGTGCGCGTACGCCCGTATTTTAGTGTATTCGTTGTATATAAGTGGTAATTATTGATTTTTTTTATTATTTACTCGATTGTCTCTCCGCTTGATTGATTCCTTATTCTAAATTGGTATTGCTTTTACATGAACTATATATAAATTATGTAATTAATTACCCATTAACCTAAATGCATGTGTAAGTTTTATCCGTCGTCTGGGATCAAACGGAGCAAATCCTGTACCTTAACGGCCGCAACGAGGAGAAACCCTCCCAAAATGGCAGTCATATAAATACCCTGAGTTTTCGAAAATCGGCAGATTGAGTTTGAGAACCCGTCGCCTTCGGTTCAGATCGTGAGTCTGTTTCCCAAAGTCCCTGGTATTCGCTTATACCATCGAGGTTGAATCTCACCAGGCAGATCCACCTCTTTTCTGAAGGCATACTCTGTTCAGAGCAAGCCTCGAATCGTTTCATCTCCGAAGGATTGGCAGGGATTTCCAGTTTCCCGTGTGAGACTTCGCACCGAGCCGCGTCAGTCTCCATTTCTGAAGGTTGCACTTCTCTGGAGCAGAGGTGCCATCGTCCGTCTTCAAGGAGGATCCTGAACTCGTCTTCTGCCCCGCCCCCTTCATCCTCGTCACCATCAGGATATTCGGCCGAGAATCACGTCCATTTCCCCGCGCCGACTCGCTAAAGGATTCCCCTTCCTCAAGGAAACCCATTAAGGTAAAACGACCCTTAATTGTATATCCCGTCAATCGACCAACTTTCCGACATATAAATATTCTCTCTGTATAACTGATTTATTGTATCCCATTTAAAAGCTGATTAACAAGTAAATAACGTTACCCGATTGCCAATTAATCTATATCTTGTCAGAATTGTCCTTATTTACATTACCTATATTTCCCGTATGTATATATATATATATATATATATATATTAACTAGTGACTTATTAAAATTATATTTTTGGTTTTCACTCTTTAAATATATCCTTGAACCGCAACTTGGTAAACTCATTAAACGCTATCAGCCCCTGTAGTAAATCGCACTATTATACCTCGTAATCAACGGATTACTCTTACGAAGTGAACGTACTTGTACGTAAATTAGAGGATATATGTATATATAACTATATATACATATTCTCGTGGCTTTTATCTCCTCAAAACCAATAGATACATATATGTATATAGGGTCCTATTGTTCCTTGATAACGGCAGCCTATCTCCCGATAAAAGACTTCTACATACTGTTTGGGCACCGCAGAATGGCAATCTTAGGGGGAGACCCCAATGCCAGATGACGTGCGGCGGACTATGGTAGAACCAACAAAAGAGGCCGAAACTTGGAATTGATAATGGGAAGAAAAAACATCCAAAGCGTAGGGCTGGATTTTCCGACCTATATCACTTCCACAGCAGCGACCAAACCTGACATAATCTTGACAAGTGAAGGCTTTTCCTTCAACTACCATAGTGAGCCAGGTCCAACAGTGACAGTGATCACATAGCGATCCTCACCACAATATCTCTCGCTCCGATCCAGCTTCCAGTCTCTTTCCGCAAAAAATGATCCTTAGCCAACTGGGAACGTTGCAAGAGACGACTCAGTCAATACACCCAAGCGACGCAACCTTGGAGGAGAGAGACGAGGAACTGGAGAGGATAACTACGTTCATACTAGAAGCGGACCGCGAGTGTATACCCAAGACTGGGTACAAAACAACACCTCAGCCCAGATGGACAGAGGAGATGAGGGAGATCGCTCGTGATCACAAGAAAGTGTACAAAGGGATAAGACAGGAAGGTTCTAACCGGGAAAGAAGCTCGCTTCTTCGGCGCCTAAGCACCAAGCTAAAAGAGGCTATCAACCTCCAACAATAGGAAATATGGAACAGCCTGATAGCAAAAATCTATAGCGAGCTGAACCCGGCTAAATTCCGGCGTCAAGTCACGAATCTAAAAGGACTAACCAGAAGAACTAAGGCTCGAATAATAGAGAACGGATATTATATAGAGGACCTGGCGGTTCTAAAGATAGATTTAGGAATTATTGGAAAAACGTCTTCAATATCACCCCAGAAGACAAGGAAGAGTTCGACCAGGAATTCGAAGGCCAACTGATTGAAGATCTGAATCAGATTATACACCGCACGCACCCACAACATCAAGTAGACGAAGGCATGGAGATGGCGGGCCATGGCCGTCCCATAACACCAGATTAGGTCATGGTCACTGTGAGAACCTTGGAACAAAGGGCACCAGGCTGGACGGGCATCACCAAAAACAACATGGTAAATGCCCGCCAAAACTTCATTCAGGGAATCATAAATGTTTACAACGCTTCCCTGAAGGTTTTAAGATTGCTAAAATAATCTCATACCTAAGGGAGGTAAACCCCCTGATCAACTGGTCAATTACAGGCCAATCGCCCTGCTGGAATTCTTTACAAAAGTCTATGAGAAGCTCCTGGCTGACAGGCTTCAAGAACAACTAGCCGAGATAGGAGCTCACAATCCTCAGCAGCACGGGTTCCGCAGGAGACGAGGGACGGAAACCGCCCTCTCCCTCCTAACGGAAAAAGTCGCATGCAGCAAAGCTGAGAGAAAATACGTAGACGTGCTGCGGGATGTGAAGGCCTTCGATAAGGTCTGGCTGAGAGGGCTACAATTCAAGATCCTCAACCTCCAGTTAAACCCAATCCTGGAAAGGGTCCTTTGTGACTATGTCATGGAGAGGAGAGCCCAAATCGCGATCGAGGGCTACAAAGGACCCGAATTCGAACTCGAGGGGTGGGGGCAGTTCTACAAGGCAGCTGTCTGAGTCCGTGGCTGTACCTCATGTACACAATAGGCCTCCCTGCTCAAGTGAGGGACGATTCGATGTATCTGCAATACGCAGATGGCATCACACAAATCGTTCCAAGTCCAATCAGGAACGCTAGAGTTCAAGCAAGGAAGACAGACTGTGGCGGATCGAAGAATAAAATGAGGGGGGTGGGTAGGCGCACTAGATTTTTTTTTTCGAACTACAATAAAAGAGGTAAATATGCTTATTATTTTGATGAGCAGTTTTATTGAATATTAACCATCCAACAGCTGTAAAAAAAACAATAAAGGTAATTACAACTGCTGTACTGGAAAAGTATTTGGCAAATGATAAATATTTAATAAAACATAAATTTGAGTACACTATAGCAACAACATCTAACACAGATAAATGAGTCACCGCGATCTAGCAAAACCACCCCATCTAACACAGATAAATAGAAGAAGAACGTGGTGCTCACAAAAACATCAATTTCAGATTTTTATGGGCGAATGTATCGATCAAGCTGTTTGTTGCAATGTCAATTTCGTTGTGAACACCAAGCAGCGCTAGACCGCTGAGGCGCTCTTGACCCATAGTGTTCCTCAAATAAGTTTTCAGTCGCTTTAAGGCTGAGAATGACCGTTCCGCTTTCGCATTCGAAACGGAAGGCGTGATCAAAACTTGGAGAAGCCTGGCAAAGTTTGGATACATTCGAGTCTTGGTATGAGCTAGAGCATCTCCAACAGAGTCAAACTTTGTTGTTGTTGAAAACCATCGCTCTGCTTCCGCTTTGACCAGGCTCAAGCTCTCGATGTCAGCCTCGTAAACCTTTGCCGCCTTTAGTAAAGCTCCAACGGTGTCGTCCTTGGACCGACGCCGTAACTCACTCAAGACCTGATCAAGGATCGGTATCTATACAGATCGGCGGAAATACTCTTCTGCTGTTTATAAAGGTACATTGTCACGTTGCGTCTGTCGTTTGCTAACTCGGGGCATGGGAATGGTATCGTGCGTTGAGCCGATCTCGTGCAGGAGCTCCTCTGCTTTCGTGAAGATGTCGTGAAATCTGGTATTGGCATCTTCTCTGAATCTGTCCAGATGCGTCAATACTTCAATGATCGAAGCATAGGCAGATAGGAGATCAACCGTAGATTGCAGGACTTGGCTTGGTTCCACAGTGTGAACCAGCACTGACACAGCGACGATGAGGCCAATCAAAAAGCGCGACTCTTGGATGGCGATCAGCAGTAGTCCCACTGTCGCATCTGAATTGCTCTCATCTTCAAGGAAGATTGCTACAACTAGTAGTAGTTTGATGAAAAAAACGACGGAATCGTGTCGCTCAACCCATCTAGTAGCGCAGAGGCCGAGTAATTTCTGCTCCTTCGAGGATGTGTGGTGTTTCACCAGCTGAGCAAACCTCATATAACGCATCTACGAGGAATTAACGTAGTTGAAAACCTCGTTGAGGGTCTGGAGAGCAAGTTTGACTTCTTTTGTGTCACAAACCTTAGTCAACACAAGGTTCAACCGATGATTGCAACAGTGGATCACCTTCGCGAGTGGATATTCTGTTGTATAACTGCTGCACACCCGCGAAACTTCCCCATCATGGCACTGGCTCCATCAAAACAGAGACCATGACAGCTTTTTATGTCGAAACCGACACAATCTCCTGTGCTGAGAAGACGAGCCAGTCCTTCCCTAGAAAGTCCTCTCTCAATTGGTCGTTGCTGAAGTGACGGACGCAGATGGTGGCTTGTTCTTTCTTCGCAGTATCCGTCGTCTCGTCCATCATGATAGCAAAGATTCCAGCAACTTGAGATACCACCTTCTCTTGCACTAGTCTCCTTGCAAATAAAGATGAAACTTAAATATTTATTGCATTATTCTGTATATGTATGGAAATGCAAAAACATCAAAATAACAGTGAAAATAGTAAATGGACAATTTTACCTGTTTTGGGTAGTCTTGCTAATGAGAGTAAAATTCTTGTTGGATGTCATTAGGAGCTTCGCTAATTCAGCATCGCCGCCATTGGAGCGGTACTGTTGTCACCGTGCCCTCTAAGAGTAAGCATATGGTGGCCACAAAACAGTACAGTCTCAACAACTGGGACAAGCAGACGATAGTTGCTCTCAATTTGCTCCTTCCTTTCCCCAGTTATCATGACATCAATAGCCCTCGTTGGATGGCGGGCAGTGTCCAGAAACTGATGCATCCTAACCATACTGGTTGTATGATAGCCGTTGCCGTTATGGCTACTGAGCATCTCAGTAGCTTTTTTTTTTATTTTTGCATTGGCTGCAAAACTAGTGTTCCCAGCTTCGTCTGTCCGCCAGCTCCAGCTTGGTAACCAGCAAACAAAACACAAGGGCCGCAATAGCCGCCTTTCTTTGACGCCGAGTATTTAAGCCAAGAGTACGTAGACCACCATCCAGGTTGAAAGCGTCTCATTTGTAGACGGAAGTGTCTCTAAAGATGGCGGTTTTTGATGAATCACAGCAAGTTTATCAATTTCACACCTATGAAAACCTACCACACATTTCATCACTTTCATTAACTTGAACTTGGAAATAAAGATAGGATTAGCAATCATTACTCAAGAAGAAAGAAGTTATCCTTACTGTTCGCTTTTTCGAGACTTGTTCCCACAATTTACAACGGGATAAAGAATCCAGCTCAATACATTCCTTTATCCTAAGGAAGCTTTGTTTGATCACATAACCCAGCCTGATACACCATAAGAGTTTCCCTTTTCGTACCTTACATAAAAGGGGCATATATCGTCGGAGAAGCCATACCCATAACTGGTGACAATTCTACATCGAACAAGCAGTGTGATCAAATCATAAATGGATCCACGAAGCGAGCAGCCAGCTTCTCGCTTTACCAACCTCGAGTAATCCGCTTTCATCGAGCCTCCCGTCTACAGAGAAGCAGCCGTTAAGGGATGGCAAAATTAATGGAATTGAGGCTGCCATACCGCTTGAGAGGCTGGAGCGAATTCTACCACCAGCGAGCCTCTCGTTTTCACGTAAGCAGCAGCGAATTTGTGCTGCTTTGCCGCCCTACACCGTGGATCGAATTCCATTTAAGATCAGTTCATCGCAGAGCTACCCATGTAATCACAACTGCGGCAATAATGCTTCGAGCTTATTTCTACGCACTGGAGTACTTCGAGCAACACTGGTTCGAGAGGAAACCAACAGTTTAGTTTAGTTTAAGGGAAAAAAAGGTGGCAGCTGCCCAATCCTAATGGATTCTTAATGGCAGCACTGTTAAAACGGGGTCGCCCGAAAAAAGTCAGAAGAGGCGTGGGAGACACTCGATAAAAATGGAAAAAAGCAAAATATTAGAAAACAGTAAAACACACAGACACACACACTTAAATTGCGGGCATACAGCACGCATCCTAAAAACAAGGGCAGCTGGGCCAATAAGCAAATGACATGCAGCAGTCGCAGGGGAGGGCACAGGATAAAAGATAAAACAATAAACCTAAACACAAAAATGGAAAGAATTTATAAAAGGGATAAAACGCCACTTCGTGATAGAAATGCGATGAGGGAGGACTACCGAAGGAAGTCCTCTGTTAAAATAAAGCGAAGTCGAGCAGGGAAGGCGATGCCAGAAAGGGTAGGGAAGCACGAATTTCGAAGAGAAGCAAGGCGGGGACAAACTACTAAAATATGAGACGCAGACAGCTCACCGCCGCAAAAGGGACAACCAGGGGCAACTTGGCCTTCACCCGAAACTAAATAGCCATGGGTGAGTCGCGTGTGCCCAATTCGCAACCTGCAAAGAGCAACCTCCCAAGACCGCAGTCCCCGAGAGCTAGAGGACCAGGAACGGACAGTTTAGAAGAGGGGAACGAATCCCATTCTCTCTGCCACAAACAAAAGACATACGTCCTGATTACGGGATAGGAATCCCTAGAGGGCACAGGGGCTGCATCCGGCACCTCGTGGGCCAGCCGGAGCCTAACAGAACGCCACCCTGTAACGGGAGGCATTTTTTACCAGCCAGGAGCGAATACGTAAAACCAAAGGGTATGTGGACGTAAAAGAAAGAACTGCATCTAACGCAGACCGGAAATCGCTAAAAACAATAAAATCTGAAGAATCGAGGGATAAAATCAAGTTAAAAGCTAAAATAATGGCCCTTAACTCTACGGTAAAAACGGATGCTACAGGGTGGAGGGCGGACCGAAGATACTCCGTAGAGGACACCACTGCTGACACAGCACCCAGGTCCGACTTCGAGCCGTCAGTATAGATGGGACGCTGGTGAGCATGAGAGCCTGCATGTTCAAGAAACAGGCACTTTAATAGAGGGTCAGTAGAAACTTTCTCGAAATGCCAAAACATAGTACAGACCTCTGGAGGGCGGACGCCTTAACACGGAGCCGGCGGGAATGGGAGGGCCAATACCTCGGGAACACCCAGGGAGGAGAGATGGTCCTCAACCCGGAGCCCCAGAGGCCGGGGTAGAGATGGCCACCGATCAAAAGATGCCGAAGAGGACGGGGCAAAAAGGCACTCATGGACTGGGAATGAATGGTATTGCTGAACACGAAACAGGAATCGTGGGCACACCTGCAGCCGGTTGTATCGAAAGGGAATCCCGCCACCCTCAACAAAGGAGCTAGGGATAGGAGAGGTGCGAAAGGCTCCACTACTAAGACGGGCCCCATTCGAACGAACAGGGTCAAATATCTTCAAGGCTGAAGAATACATCTGACAACCGTAGTCCAACCGGGATTGGACCAGTGCCGAAAAAAGTGACCACAAGGTGCGCCTACCACTACCCCCAAGTGGTGTGGGATAAAACACATAGCAAGTCCATAGCCGTCGAACAGGACGCCCTCAAGCGACGCAAATGGGGTACCCAAGTGAGCTTGCTATCAAGCGTTAAACCCAAGAACTTAAAAACGGAGATATATTCAATCGCCGTGCCATCCAAGAAGAGGGAAAGGAAACCAAGGATAAAACAGCCTCGATATAAATGCATGGCTTTCGTTTTGGTGACCGAAAAATGGAAACCCTTTGAACCAACACAACTTGACACGGTATCAATTGTCACTGTAATCGACGGGCAGCAGAAGGCAAGCGGAGAGATGAACAAAACAAGGCCAAGTCATCCACAAAGATGGAAGCCAAAAACCCCTCCGGAAGAGTGGACACCAGACTATTAATGGCAACGGCGAAACATGTCACACTCAAAACACACCCTTGGGGAACACCCTCCTCTTGAATCCGCAAGACTGAGAAAGCATCCCCAATACGGACCTTAAAATTACATGACGATAAAAATTCTTGAATAAAAACCGGTAAAAATCCCCTCATACCCCAATCATATAACTGACAAAAAACACCATATCTTCAGGGGGTATCGTCGGCCTTCTCAATGTCGAAGAACACCGATAACACCTGGAGGAAAAAGCCCGTAAAACGGAGTCTTCCAAACGAACGAGGTGGTCATGAGTACTACGATCACTGCGAAAACCACACTGAAATGGAGAGAGAAGCGAGTTGGACTCCAAAAACCAAGTGAGGCGAACTTGGACCATCTTCTCGAACAACTTACTGAGGCAGCTCGTAAGAGCAATCAGGCGATAGTGACTGGGATCCAAACCGTCCCTACCGGGCTTAAGAAAGGGTAGGACAACCCCCACACGCCAGGAGGACGGATAGATTCCTTTGACCCAAAGCAGGTTGTAGAGGTCAACCAAAAATAACTCCGAGTCGGGATGGAGACGACGGAGAAAGTCGAAGTGGATGCAATCATCACCGGGAGAGGTGGAGCAACATCGAGACAAAGTATCCCGCAGCTCATAGACGGAAAAGAGAGCATTATAAGAGTAGGTGGCGCAGCGATAAAATCTAAAAGGGGAGATTCTATGGCGACCTTATGATCGAGAAACCGTCGAGGATAATTGCCAGCGCTACTCAACGAAGCAAAATAGTCAGCCAGAGCTTCGCTGACCAACCGGCCATCGGACACAAGCGAGCCTCCGATGTCCATAGTGGGGATGGTATGACCAGCGTAGCGAACACGGATTTTATTGACCCGCTTCCAAACCCGAGTCAGTGGCGTGGAGGAAGAAATGGATTTTTTTTTTAAGAGCTCATCTGGCGACTGCCTAGTTGGGCATTAGTCGCCGTATTAAAAACCTGCCTAGTAATAGGCTACTTGAGGCTACTTGAAATCAGATTAAAAAACACACCCAACACTAAAAATTAAAAAAAAAGGGAAAAGGCAAAAAGCAGGAAGCAAGCTCCTGCGTCGGGAAGAGGTCTCCCCGGTGCAGGAACATGCGACCTATAAGGGAAAAAATAACACAAACAAAAACAAACTCCTGGTTAAATAAAAGGGACAAGGCCGGCCTCCCCCCAAAAGTCTATAAGTCCACCAGTCAATGTGCACGCACTCGTCCCGAATAAAAGGGACAGGAAGTAGCGACACAGCCCATCCCGGTACCGTGACAGGTAACGTGCACGAAGATCGCCCACACTGGGACATTCAACAAGAATGTGCCGAACAGTCTTGGGACAACTCAGTCTTCACAGTAGGGCGCTGCGAGCGATCCATCAAATGGCGGTTCGTCCCGTGAGTGTGCCCAATTCGGAGACGACAGAAAGCAACCTGAAGCCCTCGCGGCATTGGGAGGTAGGTTCATGGGAACAGGTGCGGCGCAATGGAACGCAACTTTAAGTTAGCTTCGACCGTCTCCCACCTTCTTTGCCAATCAGCCCGTATTCCTGCCATGTAGTCGGTGAGAGGAAGAGCGAAACGCTGGTCCAGTCGCAGAGTCCTCGCGGACTCTTTGGCGCCCTCATTCCCTACATGTCCAGGAACCCAACAGAAGATAATCTCGACATCCGCCCGGCTCGTCAAAAACCGTGGGGTCACGGATATCGCGAACCAAGGAATGCGGAGATTCCAATGCCCCGAGAGCACTCAGGGCGCTTTGTGAGTCGATATACATCACAATCCAGTCTCCGAAACGGGCACGTCGCGTAATCTCCCGTACCAAGTGGTGTATTGCCACCATCTCGGCCGTGAAGAAAGGCGCAGCGCCTGGCAGAGCCACGCTTTGAAACAGGCGGGATACGGCATGGAAGCCGATCGCCTCTTGGGGCTTGAAGCCATCCATATACACTGACACGGTTGCAGCGTGACACGAGGTGTGCTCCAAAAAAGTCGAACGCAATATTCCCGGCGCTATACAAGCTTTGGGAGCAGATGCGTAGCGACAAATAGCCAAATGTGGTAAACCCAAAGGGTTCAGGGTATGACTGGAGTCTCTCAAGGCATAGGCACCGTCGAAATCAGCTGCGGATGCAGTGAGAGCTGTTGGCGACTGAGGGAGGCGCCGGGCTTGAGAGTACAGGCGAATGATGCACTGTACATGGCGTAGAGCGAGTGGCATCTCCCCAGCATTGACTAGTAGGCAGTCAATGGGAAGGTGCGGAAGGCACCGGTCGCCAGGCGAAGGCTGGTGTGGTGAATCGAGTCCACCTTTCGCAATACACGGTCGGCTGCGGATGTATAAAACTCGCATCAGTAGTCGAGCTTCGAACGAACAAAGGATTGATAAAAAAGTAAGGAAGTAGCCCTATCAGCGCCCCAAGCGCTGAACGTCACGGAGCAGAGAATATCCATGGCGCGGGTACAAGAGACCCTAAGGCTGCGAATATGAGCCTCCCAGGTGAGGCGTCGGTCAAATACAAGACCAAGGAAACGGTACGATTCAACCACTTGCAGGCGTACCCAATTAAGAAACAAGTCTGGGTCTGGGTGGAATCTTGGATGACGGCAGAAGTGCACCACCTTAGTCTTGGCCAAGGAAAACCGAAACCTGTGCACTTCGGCATAGCGAGAGACGCGGTTCAATACCTGTTAGAGTCGACGCTCCAGAGTTGGCATATGGGCCGCGCCAAAAGAGATCGAAAGGTGGTCCACGTAGAGCATAGCAAGAACATCTTCCGGCAGCACCGAGGTGATGCCATTGATGCTCAGAGTAAATAGTGTGACACTGAAGACACTATCCAGGATAACACCCTCTTGCTGCTCCATTGGGTCGGAGAGGACTCCTTCCACCCGTAGGCGGAATCGACGATCTCGCAAAAATTGAGATATAAAGATTGGAAGGCGTCCTCTCGCCCCCATCGTGTGGAGTCTCCATGATACCATATCGCCATGCGATATCATAGGCCTTCTCCAGATCAAAAAACAACGTGGCGTAGTGCTGAATACGAAGGAAAGCCTCGCAGATGGCATTTTACAGTCGGAGAAGAGCATCCGACGTGGAATGGAACTTGCGGAAGCAGCACTGTGCAGAAGACAGATGGCCTCCGCTGTCCAGGAAAAAAGGCTAATCTAACATTTACCAATTTTCCAACTTGGACACGCAAGAAGTTAGAGATTGGGCGGAAACCAGGCGGAGTAGAGTGATCTCTCCCCGGTTTGCGAAAGGTGAACACAGCAACGATTCGCCAGGAATCTGGAAGAAGACCCTCCACCCAGATCCTGTTGAACAAATCTAAGAGAAAGGCCATGCCTCGCTCACCCAGGTGTCGAGGCATGGCGTAGGGGACATTGTCGGACCATGGGCAGTGTCCGCGCACGAAGCAAGAGCGGAACGAAACTCATTCAGAGTAAACCTGTCGTTGAAGGGTTCTCCGCCTCTGGAGGTAAAGTCCAGTCGGCAGCCTTCCGCGACATCACGAGGGGAGAAAGCGGTCGCGAAGGATTCCGCCACGGACTCGGAGTCCCAGATTGCGGTCCCATTCTCCTGGAGAACGGGAGGGGGGTCCTGCGAGAACTTGCCCCCGAATCCTTTTGACTCGCTTCCACACCTCTGCTAGGGATGTCTTCCCGTTAAGTGAAGACACGTATGCCCGCCAAGAAGAGCGGCGGGCGTGCTTCGAAATATACCGGAACCTAGCCCGAAGAAATTCACTGACAGTGAAATCGTTAGGGCGGCGCTCATAGCGCATGTAAGCATAACGCTTCTGTTTGAGGGCCGTCTCCCACTCTGCCGACCACCACGGGAGTGGTCGGCGTGCAAAACGTCCAGACGTTCTGGGAATAGTAGTCAGGCCCGCGGCGATGAGGTTGCCGGAGAAGAACTCAACAACCTCATCTACCGACCTAAACTCGACTGAGATAGAGAATCCAGTCATTTCCTGAAATGCAGACCACCAAGCACCACCGGAGCAGGCTCTCGGGCGGCAGCGGCCCAGAAAATGATATTTGAATGGGAAAGTGATCACTACTATGGAGGTCATCGACCAACACCCAATCAAAATCAGGCTGTGCATCCGAAGAGCACAAAGATAGGTCAAGGCAAGAAAATGAAGCGGTTCTCGGGCAGCGATGCATAAACTCATCCACATTTAGAACACCTATCTCAAGCTCTTCGATCAGATCGGCAAGGACTTGTCCCCGGATTTATTGAGCAATCTCCCTGGGGAGAATGTCTGCGTTCAGATCTCCAAGCAAGAGAATGTCCCCCGCGTCGAAGTCAGCTGACGGTGGAATGCACGCAGAAATGATAGTATACCTCTTATCCAGGTGAAGCTGCACAGCCACTGCCTGAAAGGAGGTATCTAAAGAGAAAGGAAGAACGGAGACATCATGCCGGGTGTAGACCGCGCAACCCCCAGCCCGGCCCCCATCTCGTATTGGTGGGGTCGCAAAACCCTTATACCCGGGGAGGGCGGGCAGGGAGCACGCGCGTAGCATGGTCTCATGCAGAAAAATAGCTAACGGGGAACGGGACGAGACGAGCCTCCGCAGCTCCTTCCAGTTGTCCCGGAGTCCACGGCAATTCCATTGAAGGAATATGCCCTTCAGGACACGGGCGCTGTTGGCCGGACAATGCGCTGTCCCCTTCGAGGACCTATTGGGGGAGGTTGGGGTCGCCATGCGAGTCTTTTCCTCCATCCGCCTCCAAACCTTAGGCGGGCGTTGCGGCTTCGGAGGCGGGGGGGGGGGAGGCTCTCTGTTCGAGGATCCACCGTCTCAGAGCCACTCAGCCCACCACTAGGCGTGGGCGAAGGAGCCGAATCTCCTTTCGGGAGACAGCTACAGGAACTCCGGAAGATGGCCTGGCGACCAATTTCAGGGGTGTTGCCTCCTGTGAGTCTAACGACTCGGTGGAGGCGCGTGGCCGTTTCGACTTACGGGAAACGGTCACGCTGGGGAAAGGAGGGAGAGCCCTGGTTTTAGCCGGGGCTGGGTGTGAACCCTTTGTCCCGCCAGCTTTACCAGGGGAGCGCCGGGTTGAGTAGAACTCGCAGAAGGGCTCCGAATGGGCGAGGAGACAACCGTGCTCATTGGCCTGGATGGGTCAGGAGCAGAGGGTGTCTCTTTAACCATTGAGGCGTGAGACGTCCCAGGCAGAGTCATGCGCGCCAGGACCAAGTCATTAGCCTCGAGGAATGAGAGACGATCCTGGGCCTGAACGGCCAGGATTTCTTTCTCAACGAGATATGCACCACATTGCTTCGAAGAAGCAGGGTGCGGCTCTCCGCAGTTGACACACTTGACCACACACGATTTGGACTTATCGTGTGCGGCCTTGGAGCAATTTACACAGACTTCGGTTGACCCCGACTTTGCACGTCTACATGAACGATTCGTATGGCCGAAGCGGTGACAGTAATAGCACCACCGCGGCAGTGGCACGAATGCCTTTACGCGGTAGCGGTACCAACAGGCACGCACCAACTCAGGGAGCTTGTCACAGTCGAACGTGACGAAGAGTGTAGGGGTGGGTCTCGAGGCCCCTCCCTGTTTTCTCATCACACGTTCGACCTTGACCGCCCCATGGTCGGCCAGCTCTAAAGTGATGTCCTCTATCGAGTAGGCAACGAATTCCCTCGCATAAACTACTCCTTTCACAAAGTTCATGGTAATCGTGGTATCAGGTCGGTCCCTGGAGAAACTACCTCATCGTCTCCACTCATTACCTCACCATCTTCACTCACCAGCGCACACGAACATCAGGTTCATTACCTTTCACATTCCCCGAATTCACTGCGAAGCTTACCAGCATTACAAGTGTATAGGGATTTGTATGGTGAATAGTAATTTTCAAGCCAAGTGAGATATCAGAGATTATTTGTAAGGGTTTAAGGTAAGGAACCAGTGGGTTGCTGCCCAATCTAAGTGGATTCTATATGGCAGCTAGGACGAAACGAGGCAAATCATCTATAAAAGGTGGAGGAGACCACTTTGTGACAAAAATTAAAAAAAACTACGGGTTAAAAGATTCCTCCGCCAATATGAATCGAAGACGGGTGTGTTGAGTTAAAAGGGTCGGGAAACAAGACAACCGGAGAATGGCGAAATGGCTACAATCCAATAAAAGGTAGGTAACCGATTGGTCCCAACCGCAAAAACGACAGCAAGGGCTGATATGAACATCACCCGAAACAAGATGGCCGTGAGTAAGTCTCGTGTGGCCAATGCGAACTCGGCAAAGGGCCACCTCTAACGACCGCATTCTATGACGGCGGGAGGGCCAAGAGCGAAAGGTAATGAACCTGATGATCGTGTGCGCTGGTGAGTGAAGGTGGTGAGGTAATGAGTGGAGACGATGAGGTAGTTTCTCCAGGGACCGACCTGATCCCACGATTCTTGCACCCCATAAGGGGCGAGGCGATTTGCCATCCTGGCCGCCGTGCTGACGGGATTGAAAAATATATTTTCTTATTGAAGGAAAGTAGTACCTAAAAAGCAGAGCCGAGTTCTCAGGGGACACAGAATGTGCTGAGTGGGCCAGCCGATCAGCCCTCTCGTTGCCCAGGGACCCAGCAAAAAATAATTCTATATCAGGACGCATTTTGGATCAGCCAGTTGCAAATTTCTGTGACTAGGGGATGGGACGCATTAAAAGATCTAATTGACTTTAAAACACTCCTTGAGTCAGAAAAAAATGACAAAATCAATAAAAGGTAAAATTTGGATGAGTCTAAACGCTAAAAGGATTGCTGAAAGTTCAGCGGTAAAAATGGATGCTGCTGGCGGCAAAGATAGAGTTAGGAATTCTCCTCCTGGGTAGATGGCTGCGGCACCCACGCCACCGTCCGAATTAGAGCCATCCGTGTATAGTGGGCAGCATTGTTTGTGTGAGGTTGAATGCTCTAAGAACAGGCTCTTAATGATGCGAGGGTCCATGGACTTCTCCAGGCCCCACATATTGGTACATACTGTGGGGAGAGGAGCACGCCAACTAGGCGTCAGTAAGGATGGAAGGGTAAGGACCCTTGGAGCACCCAGGTTAGAGAGATGATCTCCTATGCGAAGGTTCAAAGGGCGGGGTAAAGATGGCAACTTATCACATGCCGCCGTTGATTCAGCAACATACAGGCATCTGCAGACCTCTGATACAGGGGCTTGCTGTACTCGGCAGAGGTATCGCATGCAGATTTGAAGTCTATGGTAGGGCAAAGGGAGTACCCCACTCTCGCAGTAAAGGCTGTTGACAGGAGAAGTACGGAAGGCTCCACTGGAAAGGCGAACTCCGAGGTTTCGAATGGGGTTCAGCATTTTAAGGGCTGAAGGGAAAGCCGATGAGTAAATTTGACAGCCATAATCCAATTGGATTGAACGAGGGCTGTGTATAATGTCCACAATGTTTGTCGGTCACTGCCCCACGAAGTGTGTGAGAGGACTTTCAAAATGTCTAGAGCCCGCAGACAGCCTGTTCGAAGTCGGCGTAGGTGTGGTAACCAGGATAACTTTGGATCGAGAGTTACGCCAAGAAACCGAAACTCGGAGACAAACTCTATATCTTCGCCTTGTAGGAGATAGATGGCGGAACAAGAACCCCTCTGCCTCGGTGGAAATACATTGCTTTGGTTTTGGTCGTGGAAAAGCGGAAACCCTTAAGTTGTGCTCTTTTAGATACAGCATCGACCGCCAGTTGTAGCCGACGCGCTGCTGATGGAAGGCAAAGTGAGGAACAGTAGTGCTAAATCATCGAGTGAGTTGCCGATACACCCTCTGGGAAAGACGAAATAATATCATTGATGGTAATTATAAAACACAAGACACTAAAAACACTGCCCTGAGGAACTCCCTCCTCTTGGGGTTGCAGGTCAGAGTATGCGTCTCCAACACGTACCTTAAAGGATCGAGATGCTAAAAAACTTTGAATAAATAAAGGTAAAAGGTCTCTCATCCCCCAGACGTATAACTGCTTCAAGATGCCGTATCTCCATGTTGTGTCGTAGGCTTTCTCAATATCGAAAAATATGGCCAGGACTCGGTGCTTTAATGAGAAAGCTTTCCGGACCGATCCCTCGAAGCGTACTAGTAGGTCAAGGGTACTATGACCTTTGCGGACGCCACATTGAAATGGCGAGAGAAGGTGATTGGTTTCTAAGAACCAGTTTAGGCGCTTTAATATCATTTTTGCCAGCAACTTACTCAAACAACTGGTGAGAGCTATAGGGCGGTAGTGATCTGCATCCAACCCGTCCCTGCCCGGTTTGACAAAGGGAAGGATGATCCCAATGCGCCATGATGAGGGGTAAAAACCCTTCACCCATATAAGGTTGTACAAATCAAGTAAGAAGAGAGTAGTGTGGATGTAGGTGCCGAATCATATCGAAATTGATCTCGTCAAGGCCAGGAATTAGATCTACAAAGGAACAAAGCGCTATGCAGCTCATGGATGCTGAATAGAGCGTTATATGGAAGGTTAGATTTTGTTGTAAAGTTGAGAGAATGAGATTCTTCCTTTGATTTGTCGGATTGAAAAGCCTTATCGTAATGGCTGACAATGCTGACGGCGCGGAAATGGTCAGCAAAAGCATTGCTGACCGCCAAGCAGTCATTCTCCAAGAAACCGTCTAAGTTGAGTGTGGGGGTATGATGATCAGCATAACGACCCCTGATCTTATTAATCCTCTCCCAGATCTTAGCAGTAGGTGTCAAAGAGGAAATTGATGAAACGTAACGGCGCCATGAATTTCGGCGAGCCTGGCGAAGGGTTCTTTAGTTTCGGTCGACCTTGTTGCACAAAGTTGGGTTCTTTCGGAATCGGGCATGGGCTAACTTGTAATTTTTGATAGCTGTTGCACACGTCGAGGTCCATCAGGGCACGGTTGAGCGGCCCATGGCGGGTCGCCTCCGTGGGATGGTCTGTGTTGCTGCATTGTAGATAGTCCCCAAGGATGCATTTGTGAAGGACGCCTCTTGGAAACCTTCCCAATCTGCAGTCCCACTTAAGGGGGTTGTATGAAGGCTAACTTGAAGGGCCGACAAGACAATAGGGAAGTGGTCACTCCCATGGAGATCGTCAAGAATTGACCATCGAAATTCCATGAAGCAATCCGGGAAACAAACAGACAGGTCAACACAGCTAAAAAGAGTCCGTCTGGACATGATACGAGGTAAACTTGCAAGTATTTAAAACACAAAGAAAGTCAGATAATAAAAAACTCTAAAACACTGCCTTTGGCATTTCGAGTGATGTCACCCCAGTATGGGTGACGGGCGTTAAAATCTCCTAGTAATAAGAATTAGGAGGGCAACTGGTATATAAGTTCTAAATGTCGGGTCTTGACAATGATAAACAAGGGGGTAGGTAAATAGAGCAAACGGTAAAAAGCTTAGTAAGAAAAATCCTCACGACAACAGCTTGGAGGGTAGTATGTAAGGGGATGGGAGAAACATGGTGGGATGAAGATACCATGATTGACACCCCCTATGAGAGGAGCTTCCAGCAGGAGCAATAGAGTTGAAAGTGAGAAAGCCGGGTACCGGCGGAAAGGGCCGTATACCCAGTTTATTCTCCTGAAGACAAATAACAGCGTGTTGGATAGTCGTCAAAAGAATTTTGAGTTCTTCCCACTTTGGAAGAACGCCTTGGCAATTCCATTGTAAAATGGAAGATATTATGCTTGACGATTTGATACCACTGTGGATATCTTTTTCTCTTTTGTGGCCGATATTGTATTTGAGGTTCGTCCCAAAGAGCTTGGGAGACGGAGAGCTGATTTTGAAGAGCCTGCTTTTGCAGGGGGAGAGATCCTAGATGGAGCAGTAACTGAGTTTTTTTTTTCGTGGGTTTTGGAGAACCGACCGAGGTCCTTGATTGTAATTCGGGCTCACAACCAGGCGGAAAAGGAAGATCAAGAAGGGATTTTCGGCCGGTAGATCCGGATTCATGGGTCGAGGGTATTTTCGGTGTCGGAGGAGCTGTTCCAACCGCTGCGACTGGTGATGTTGGAGTATCAACTGCTTCCATCGGATCATGGGTTGAAGGGTGAGCGGAACGAACAGGTGATCTGAGCGAGGTGTGTGGAGCTGGGTGTATATCTGCCATCGTTTGGATCAGGATGGGGCCTAAGTCCTGTGAAGGGCGGGACGGACTTAAGGGCATAGAATGTTCAGCCATAGGGGAGGAGTCCATTGAAGATTTCCGGGGCTCGGCCGAGTCAGCTCCAGAGGCTGCCCGCTTATTGGTGGTCGCTGACCCGGGTGAGGAATCCTTCCTCTTACCACTGGGCTTTGGGTCTCGGGCCGGGTGGATGAACCTTCACTGGTCGATGTTGAGGATGCTTTCAAATAGCGTCTGATGTCTTCAAGTGTCTGTCCCAGCTAGAGCTGCTGGAGAGAGGGGGCTACATTGGTTATCTCGGTTTGAGAGCGATGCTTCAACTGCATATTCTGAATGTTTCCGACGCTGCGAGTAGATCTAGGGTGAAGTGCTTCAGGCTGGTCGGAACTCGCGCATGATTGTCGGTTTGGTCCAGCGTCACGTAAAACGTCAGAGAAGAGCCGGCCGAGTGGCGAGGTTTGTGCTCGAGCACGCTGGCGGGCCTCGCTTATATCTAGACGTAGGGAGTCGCGCAAAGCGAGCACCTCCTTTTCATATAAAAATATAGAGCAGAGTTTTGACGCAGCACTGTGGATACCTCCGCAGTTGGCACAGCGGGGTGTTTTGGTGCATTCGGGGCAATGGTAGTCAGAGCTACAATTCACGCAGGAGAGAGGGTGCCGACAGGCACGGCCAACATGTCCAAATTGATTGCAATTGAAGCAGCGTCTGGGTAGTTCGATGTAGGGACTTACCGGGACATGAAGGTACCCAGCTTTAATATACTGCGGCAGTTCTTTTATTCAAATGTTAAAATCAGTGTGGCGGTTGGGACTTTAGTGGAGCCTAATGTTTTAGTTATCCTGTGTACGTGTGTGACACGTTGGGTACTGAGCTTACTCTGAAGGCGGGTGGGGTCGTAGTCCTTTATTTCGTTTGAACGGACGACACCTTTGACGAAATTCAGACGCGGATGGGGCGAGACAGTTATTGGAATTTCAGCTATCGAAGATAGATTTCGCACAAGGTTGTGTTGAGAGTGGGATGACACCTCGACTACGACATCACCACTTCCTCTTGACCACATACGGCGAGGTTCACCACAGCGGGACTCAAAAGATTCATTGACATCAAACACAGACTTTTGCAAGTGGGGTGTCGGATGATGAATTCATGACAAGAAAGAAAGGATAATCTAGATCTCGGTCTACTTCGTTGGAATAATGGTCCAACGAGCGAAGGAAGGCTGAAAGGGGAGCTAAGGAACGTTTGGCACGATAACCCTTACAAGAAGGGGTTTTTGGTTTATGGCTAGCCATTGCAAAAATAAAAAAACTTCGCATTCTCCCTCGGGGCTCCCCACCATGGAGGCCTACAAGGGCCCGGCACTACTGCAACTATACAATCAGTTACGTCCGGTATGTCCTCTTGGAGAATGAATTATTATTATTGGTACATAAAAGGCAAATGCTGCGTAGGTCCAGATGGACAAACTCGTAGCCACTTTCAAAAAGGGTTCGTTAAAATTTCAAATATTCGTTAAAAAACAGACTATGGTTACAAATCTAGGATAAAAGTGAGTAAAACCGTAGAAAATAAAAAGGAGTAAAATCATGTCTATCTCATTCTAACAATTATAAAATACTAAATTTCCTTTAGTAGATTCGTTTCTGATAAAAATTTTAGCACTTTGTTCATATTAAAGGTCTTCTCGTGCTCAGAAAGGATACTCCTCAGGGCCTGCTGAGAACGGATCCCTTGGCAAATAAAAGGGAAAAGTCTTTGCCTTAGGGTTTGGAAGCATGTGGATTCGGTGAATAGGTGGAGTACGGACATTGGTACTCCACAGTGAGTGCACATTGGAGGGTGTTAAAGGCCCTCCTTAGAAAGCCATGTGTTAGGCGATTTTTTTTTTTTTTTTTTTTTTTTAAGAGCTCATCTGGCGACTGCCTACTTGGGCATTAGTCGCCGTATTAAAACTGGCCTAGTTCTAGGCTACTTTAAAATTAAATTAAAGAGAGAAAAAAAAAACAACACCCCAAAAGGGGGAAAGGAAGCAAGCTGGTGCGTCGGGGAGAGGTCCCCCCCGGCGCAGGAGCGTGCAACTAAAGATAAAAAAAAAAAAAAAAAAGCAAAAAAACAACAACAAAAACAAAACAAACAAACCTTGCTTAAATAATAGGGAGAAGGCCGGCCTCCCCCAAGAAGTCAACAAGTCCACAAGTCAGTGTGCACGAATCTGTCCCGAGCACAAGGGACAGGCGGTAGCGACCCCGCCCATCCCGGTACTGGGACAGGTATCGTGCGCGAAGATCACCCAGACTGGGACATTCGACAAGAATGTGCCGAACAGTCTGGGGGACGACGCAGTCGTTGCAATAGGGCGCAGGCGAGCGCTCCATCAAATAGCGATGCGTCACACGTGTGTCCGATTCGGAGACGACAGAAAGCAACCTGAAGCCGCCGCGGCATTGGGGGATAGGTCCATGGGAACAGTCGCGGCGCAATGGCACGCAACTTTAAGTTCCCTTCGACCGTCTCCCATCTTCTTTGCCAAGCAGTCCGAAGAGCTGCCCGTATTCCTGACATGTAGTCGGTGTGAGGAAGAGCGAAACGCTGGTCCGGTCGCAGAGTCCTCGCGGACTCTTTGGCGCGCTCATTCCCCGCAATTCCTACATGTCCAGGAACCCAGCAGAAGATAATCTCGACATCTGCCCGGCTCGCCACGGATATCGCGAACCAGGGGATGCGGAGATTCCAATGCCCCGAGAGCACTCAGGGCGCTTTGTGAGTCGCTATAGATCACAATCCGGTCTCCGAACCGGGCACGTCGCGTAATCTCCCGTACCGAGTGGTGTATTGCCACCAGCTCGGCCGTGAAGACAGACGCAGCGCCTGGTAGAGCCCCGCTGACTTCAAACAGAGGGGATACGGCGTGGAAGCCGACCCCCTCTTGGGACTTGGAGCCATCCGTATACACTGGCACGGTACCAGCGTGACACGATGTGTGCTCCAAAAAGGTCGAACGCAATACTCCCGGCGCAGTACAAGCTTTGAGAGCAGAGGCGTGGCGACAAATAGCCAAATGTGGTACCCTCCAGGGTGGCGTCCTGGGCAGAACCAGGGGCGCCACCGGCCCGAGAGCTATATCTACCTCTCGAAGGAGTTTCCTGGCCCTAAACCCAAAGGGCTTAGGGTATGACTGGCGTCTCTCGGCGGCATAGGCACCATCGAGATCAGCTGCGGATGCAGTGAGAGCTGTTGGCGACTGAGGGAGGCGCCGGGCTCGCGCGTACAGGCGAGTGATGCACTGCACGCGGCGCAGAGCGAGTGGCATCTCCCCAGCATCGACCAACAGGCTCTCAATGGGGGAAGTGCGGAAGGCACCGGTCGCAAGGCGAAGGCCGGTGTGGTGGATTGAATCCACCTTCCGCAATAAACGCTCGGCTGCGGATGCATAAAACTCGCATCCGTAGTCGAGCTTCGAGCGAACAAAGGATCGATAAAAAATTAAGGCGGTAGCCCTATCAGTGCCCCAAGCGCTGAACGTCACGGAACGGAGAATGTCCATGGCGCGGGTACAAGAGACCCTAAGGCTGCGAATATGAGCCTCCCAGGTGAGGCGTCGGTCGAATACAAGACCAAGGAAACGGTGCGACTCAACCACATCCAGGCGCACCACATTAAGAAACTAATCTGGGTCGGGGTGAAGCCGTGGATGGCGGCAGAAGTGCACCACCTTAGTCTTGGCCAAAGAAAACCGAAACCTGTGCGCTTCGGCATAGCGAGAGACGCGGTTCAATGCCTGTTGGAGTCGACGCTCCAGAGTTGGCATCTGGGCCGCGCCAAAAGAGATCGAAAGGTCGTCCACGTAGAGCGTAGCGAGAACAATCTTCCGGCAGCACCGAGGTGATGCCGTTGATGCTCAGGGCAAAGAGTGTGACACTGAGGACACTTCCCTGCGGGACACCCTCTTCCTGCTCCTTTGGGGCAGAGAGGGCTCCCCCCACCCGTACGCGGAATCGACGATCTCGCAAAAATTCAGATATAAACATTGGGAGGCGTCCCCTCGCCCCCATCGTGTAAAGAGTCTCCATGATACCGTATCGCCATGCGGTATCATAGGCCTTCTCCAGATCAAAAAACACCGTGGCGTAGTGCTGTCTACGAAGGAAAGCCTCGCAGACGGCATTTTCCAGTCGGAGCAGAGCATCCGACGTGGAGTGAAACTTACGGAAGCCGCACTGTGCAGAAGACAGATGGCCTCCGCTGTCCAGGAAATAGGCTAATCTAACATTTACCAATTTCTCCATCAAATTGCACACGCAAGAGGTTAGAGAGATTGGGCGGAAACCGGTCGGAGTAGAGTGATCTCTCCCCGGCTTGCGAAAGGCGAGCACAGTAGCGATTCGCCAGGAGTCTGGGAGAAGACCTTCCACCCAGATCCTGTTGAACATATCTAACAGAAAGGCCATGCCTCGCTCACCCAGGTGTCGAAGCATGGCGTACGGGACATCGTCCGGACCATGGGCGGTGTCCGCGCACGAAGCGAGAGCGGAACGCAACTCACTCACAGTAAACTTGTCGTTGAAGGGTTCTCCGCCTCTGGAGGTAAAGTCCAGCCGGCGGCCTTCCGCGACATCACGACGTGCATTGAATGCTGGCGGAGCAGCATCACGGCTAGAGAATGCGGAGAAAGCGGTCGCTAAGGATTCCGCCACGGACGCGGGGTCCGAGATTGCGGTCCAATTCTCCTGGAGAACGGGAGGGGGGGTCCTGCGAGAACTTGCCCCGAATCCTTTTGACTCGCTTCCACACCTCAGCTAAAGGGGTCTTCCCGTTAAGTGAACACACGTATGCCCGCCAAGAAGAGCGGCGGGCGTGCTTCGAAATATACCGGAACCTAGCCCTAGCCCGACGAAATTCAGCGACAGTGAAATCGTTCGGGCGGCGCTTATAGCGCATGTAGGCATAACGCTTCTGTTTGAGGGCCGTCTCACACTCGGCCGACCACCATGGGAGTGGTCGGCGTGCAAAACGGCCAGACGTCCTAGGAATAGTAGTCAGGCCCACGGCGATGAGGTTGCCGGAGAAGAACTCAACGGCCTCATCTACCGACCTAAACTCCGACTGAGATAGAGAATTCAGTCATTTCCTGAAATGCAGGCCACCGCGCCCGCGCCAAGCACCACCGAGGTCGTCTCTCAGGCGGCAGTTGCCCTGAAAAGGATATTTGAATGGGAAAGTGATCACTACCATGGAGGTCATCGACCACCCCCCAATCAAAATCAGGCTGTGCATCCGAAGAGCACAAAGATAGGTCAAGGCAAGAAAATGAAGCGGTTCTCGGACAGTGATGCGTAAACTCATCCACGTTTAGGACACCCATCTCAAGCTCTTCGATCAGATCGGCAAGGACTTGTCCCCTGGGATTTATGGAGTAATCTCCCCAGAGAGGATGCCTGCCGTTCAGATCTCCAAGCAAGAGATAGGGCCTCGGCAACCGTGCCACGACGCGGCGGAAGTCCCCAGCGTCGAAGTCAGCTGACGGTGGAATGTACACAGAAATGATAGTATACCTCCTATCCAGGTGTAGCTGCACAGCCACTGCCTGAAAGGAGGTATCTAAAGAGAAAGGAAGAACGGAGACATCATGCCGGGTGTAAACCGCGCATCCCCCAGCCCGGCCATCCCGCGGTGGTGGGGTCGCAAGACCCTTATACCCCGGGAGGGCAGGCAGGGGGCACGCGCCTAGCATGGTCTCCTGCAAAAAAAATAGCTAACGGGGAACGAGACGAGGCGAGCCTCCGCAGCTCCTCCCAGTTGGCCCGGAGTCCACGGTAATTCCATTGAAGGAATATACCCTCCAGGCCTAGCTCGGAGGAGACGCGGGGGCCCTCCTCGAATTGAAGACCCTCACGGGAATGGCCGTACGCTTCCCGGGGGCAGAACCTCGGGCGCTGTCGCCTTCGAGGACTTATTGGGGGAGGTTGGGCTCGCCATGCGAGTCTTTTCCTCCCTCCGCCTCGAAACCTTAGGCGGGCGCTGCGGCTTCGGAGGCGGGGGGGCCTCTTTTCGAGGAACCACCGTCTCCGAGCCACTCGCTCCACCTCGGGGCGTGGGCGAAGGAGCCGAAGCTCCTTTGTTGCTGTCCTCCTTTCGGGGGACAGCTTTAGGAACCCCTGAAGATGGCCTAGCGACCATCTTCAGGGGTGTTGCCTCCTGTGAGTCTAACGACTCGGTGGAGGCGCGTGGCCGTTTCGCCTTGCGGGAAACGGTCACGCTGGGGGAAGACGGGGGGAGCCCTGGTTTTAGCCGGGGCTGGGTATGAACCCTTTTTGCCGCCAGCTTTACCAGGGGAGCGCCCGGGTTGGGTAGAGCCCGCAGAAGGGCTCCGAATGGGCGCGGAAACAACCGTGCTCGTTGGCCTGGATGGGCCAGGAGCAGAGGGTGCCTTTCGAACTACTGAGGCATATGACGTCCCAGGCAGAGCTGGGCGCGCCAGGACCAAGTCCTTAGCCTCGCGGAATGAGAGTCTATCCTGGGCCTGAACGGCCAGGATTTCTTTCTCCAGGAGATATGCACCACATTGCTTCGAAGAAGCAGGGTGCGGCTCTCCACAATTGACACACTTGGCCACACACGATTTGGACTTATCGTGTGCGACCTTTGAGCAATTTACACAGACTTCGGGTGACCCCGACTTTGCACGTCTACATGAGCGAAACGTATGGCCGAAGCGGTGACAGTAATAGCACCGCCGCGGCAGTGGCACGAATGCCTTCACGCGGTAGCGGTACCAACAGGCACGCACCAACTCAGGGAGCTTGTCACAGTCGAACGTGACGAAGAGTGTAGGGGTGGGTCTCGAAGCCCCTCCCTGTTTTCTCATCACACGTTCGACCTTGACCGCCCCATGGTCGGCCAGCTCTAGGGTGATGTCCTCAATGGAGTAGTCAACGAGTTCCCTCGCATAAACTACTCCTTTCATAAAGTTCATGGTAGAGTGCGGCGTCACACTCACCGGGGTGCCATGAAGTGTCCGAAGAGCACTTATCTTGGCCGCCTCGGCGGGATTCGCAGCATTCGCCTGAAGGCTCCCGTCCGAGAAACGGGTCACCTTCAGCTCTCTACCAATTGCACTAGCTAATCCTCTCCTCTGATGGATCATGTTGCCCTTGGACAACATGCTGCCATCAGTGGAGCGAATAACGAGGAAGCGCTTGAAGCCAGCGGGCTCGAAAACGCCAGGTAACCTCTGAATGAGGGGCCCCGATGTCATCGAGCCTCCGCCCTGTGCACTTTTGGTCTTTGTCATGGTCAGGAGCTCTGCACACGAGGGGGCCGGATTGCCGATCTTGGCTTGGTCGCCTACCAAAGTGGCAGCAGACCCATCCGTCCCCGCAGCCCCCGCGGATGGAGAGGAGCCCCGAGTCTTTTTCTTTTTTGGAGAGGAGGGCGGGGAATGAACCCGCTTTTCACCTCCGCCGGCAGAAGCCCACAGGCCAGATGGACCGGCCTCAGCCAGGTCCCTCTCCGAAATGGAGAAGGTCCTGGTTGTCGTGGGGGCACCTGTCGGAGGATATCCCTCCCCTCCTTTTACTGCCTCGGAGCCCTCAGCCATTTGAGGAGGACCTTGCATAGGGGCGGATTCGGGTTCGGTGCTTGGCGCCGAGCCCGAATTCCCCCCCATGGAAGGCCCTACCGTCTGAGGCTGGGTCTCCTCAAGGACCATGTTTATCACAGGAGGGGCCTCCAGTTGGCCATCCTCTCCCAGGACATCGCAGGTCCCCTTGGCAGTGTCGCCAGTCTTGTGTGGGGAGGCACAGGCCTTGACCCCAGCAAGGTTTAAAATTCTTGCCAGCAGGTCTTTTGAGGGAAGCGACCGAAGGGGCCTGGCTTCCCTCTCCCCCCTAAGGGGGTTTGCCCTACCGAGCCGCTTTGATGGGGAGCGGCTGGCTAAGGGCTGCCTGCTGGCTTTCTTGGCAGTCCCCTTGGAAAGAAAAGAGGGGACTGCCGCTGGGAAAAGGGAGGTGCCCGAAAGCACCTCCAGAGAAGGGGGTGAGGGGGAGTCCCCTGCACCCGTAGGCGAAGGAGAGGAGTAAGCCTCCTCTCCGGTTAGAGAAATATGGAGGGTCCCCTGTGCAAGCACAGGGGTGGGAACCTCCATTTTTTTGCTGGAGCTGCCCGAGGGCGGCTCCGTCGATGGAACAGGGGAAGTTGAGGGTTGGGTTTGTTTTTTTTTATCATCATTGGGCATGGTGACCCTTTTTTAAACACGGGATGCAATCGCGCACACCTCTCGCAGTAGCCCGCACTGCGAGAGGTGCTTACAAGCCCGGCGCCGCCATTTGGGACCACCCCTCCCGCCTGGTGGCCTGGCAGTCCATCGGCATGGCGGCTCCACCTTGGACACGGCGTAAAAATTAATAGATTGTGAAGAGGAGAGGAAAAGGGATGTGAGGAAGGTATGGGTGGGGATGAAGCAGGTAGTTAAAAACCAGCCACCCCAGACCGGAGCTCAGGGGTTAGGGAACATTGTCCCCCACCCCCTCAGCCCCGATGCGGGACGGTTGGCTGAAAGGAAGGTCAGCATCTACCCTGTGAAATTAGAGGCTGACCAGAGAAAGTTGTGGGAGAGGTTGTGTGAAAAGAGAGGAAACAAGTGTTTTGAAGGAAGGAAGAGAGGCTAAGCTGGGGCCGGACGGAGCGCTGGATCCCGTCAGCACGGCGGCCAGAGTGGCAAATCGCCGCGCCCCTTACGGGGATGTGTTAGGCGACAATGCCAAAGTCTCAGCCGGCATAGGATAACATTCTGAGTACAGGTTCTAGTAGTAGGTGGCCAAGGGCGAACTGACTGTTTGATGGTATGCAGTTTGGTTGGGGGGGAGTTCATCCCATGTCCTCGGCCACTGGTTGACCACATATTCATGGATATGTGGCACAGTGTCTCGGAAAGGAAGAGGGGCAGGGAGTGGT